>CM065815.1:27974357-29174357 GCA_033398695.1 Orobanche coerulescens | reverse complement strand
ACGGCTCAAAGGAATGGCGCCACACTGCGTCCGGGATGGAAATGTGTCCGTGCACAAGCCACCAACGATCAAACACGCGTGGTCTTGTACCTAATCAGTCTCACGAGCAATCGACTCGTGTGCACACCCAATGTGAGGCCACCAACCAACACACGACTATAATGTGCCCGACATGAAAATCCTACACATACCAACCGGCACGCCAGTATGACCCGGAATGCCACAATATGACAAAAGTGACAATGAAAATGAATAATGACTCACCAAGATTGAATGATAGTGACATGAATGATAGCTCAATGAAATGATCGGAACCGCCGTTCCTTATGACTGAGGTGATTAATTGACAATGACGAGTTTTGATACGATTAATACAATGATGAATGAGTTATGATTATGAATGAACAATGACAAAAGGAATGAATATCCTTTTAACCGAGTAAGAATTAACTTACACAATACCGATGATGAATGTCCGTCCACGAACAACGTCCTAAATGAAATATCAGTCGCTCGAACAACCTTGAATTGTACAATATCCAACAACTCGTTCAATATACGAATCAAACACGAATATAACGAACTCAAGACGTCGATACGATTAAACCAAGTTCATTGGGGCATTATATCGAACACTTTGAGGCCAACTACGATTGATAACAACTAAACCTCAACAATACCAACCTCAAATCCCCAAGAAGTGTTTCAAATCAACAAAACATCTCGAATACGATCAATAATCCGTTATGAATATCCAAAAACGTGATTATAACAACAATTAAACGAAAACCCCCAATTTCAACTCGATAATCAAAGTGTTCTTGAATAATCCCTCAATAATCCAATGAATCCTTATACAAACTCATAATCATATACATATCCCTTCATATAACATGATTATAACGTCCAAAACATCATATCTCAACATAAAATCGAGATCCAAGGTGTTGAAGAAATTACCTCTTGAAGATCCAACCACTTCGATCCGATGAACACGAGTTAAAACGAGTATCCGAGCTATATGATTGAATGGAATTGAAGAAACTCAAGTACTCAAGGGTTTGATTAAGGAAGAATCCCTTTCCCAAGCTCTCTCTCGGACAAAAGGAAGAAGGAAGTGAAAATGAAGAAAATGAGGAAAAAGTGTCCCGGCCAAACCATATATACTGCCGGAAGTTACGGCCGTAACTCGGCCCTCTTACGGCCGTAACTTTACAAGTCAACGGCCTTACGGCCGTAACCGGCCAACTCGTACGGCCGTAACTCGCCTTCGTCAAAAATGGCCAGGAACCTGCCTGCCGCGTACGGCCGTAACCGGCCAAGCCTTACGGCCGTACCTTCCTCGACTTACGGCCGTATGCCGCAACCCTTACGGCCGTAAGTCACCCTTGGTCGACAACACCCAAAATTCACGAACACCACTTACGGCCGTATCTCACCTTCCTTACGGCCGTAACTCACCTTCGGCCAAAATGCCTGGGCAGCCTGCTGGACCACTTACGGCCGTAACCGGCCAGCCTTACGGCCGTACCCGCTGACTTACGGCCGTATCCCAGAACCTTACGGCCGTAACTCGATGCTGGCCAAGGTGAATCAATCCGATAATTCCGATTCCTCGCTACGACTGATGAATGATCCGACATATCATACGAATGTGAAAGTGAACAAGTCTAACACGAGCCAAAGATGATACTCTCAGTACAAGGCTATCAATCACAATGAAAATGATAATACTCCCGTCTCGATCTAAAAACGGAGATAAAATGACGATCTGTAACTGATATACGATTACAACATGCCAACATTGAACGCAAATGAGTGATTCATGAATGATGAGTGATTATTAATGAGTGACAATTACAGACTGATAATTACTGAATGAAAATGAATGAATTACAACCGGGTATTACATACTCCCCCCCTTAAAAATAGTTTCGTCCCCGAAACTAAGGGTCAAACAACTCGGGATGACTCTCCCGCATACTCTCTTCGGTTTCCCAGGTAGCTTCTTCGACTCCGTGTCTAGACCAATGAATTTTAACCAAAGGAATAGTCTTATTCCTCAACTGTTTGATTCGCCGCTCTAAAACTCGAATAGGACGTTCCTCATATGAATGATCGTCGGCGATCTCGATTTCGTCGCACTGGAGTATGTGACTCGGGTCGGCAACATACTTCCGTAACTGAGAGACATGAAACACGTTATGAATTCGGCTCAACGCCGGAGGTAAAGCCAATCGATAAGCTAACTCGCCCACTCGATCCAAAATCTCAAACGGTCCAATGAATCTCGGACTCAACTTTCCTCTTCCCAAAACGGAAAATACCTCGACTGGGGATACCTTGACCAAAACGTGGTCACCCGTCTCGAACTCTAGTGGTCGGCGACGATTATCTCGCATACGATTTCGCCGAATCGAGCGGTCAACAAACGACTTGATCAAAGCTACCTTCTCACGGGCGGCTATAAGCATATCGGGCTCGGTGCCGATTGATTCTGATAAGTCGTCCCAACACAACAGAGATCGACAACGACGACCATACAAGGCCTCGTAAGGTGCCATCTTGATCGAAGCATGCCAACTATTATTATACGTGAACTCGATCAATGGTAGTTGGGCTTCCCAATCGTCTTTCCAATCGAGGACGCATGCCCTCAACATGTCCTCTAATGTCTGAATGGTCCTCTCTCGATTGTCCGCCGATCGAGGATGAAAAGCGGTACTGAGGTTAAGCTGAGTTCCCATAGCACGATGAACTGATTTCCAAAATTGCGACACAAACCGTCCGTCACGATCGGAAACGATACTTTTAGGAGTACCGTGCAGTCTGACTATCACTTTAATGAACAACTGGGCAAGTCTCTCGGGACCCCACGTATCCTTGATCTCAAGGAAATGGGCTGATTTGGTTAAGCGGTCCACGATCACCCAGATCGTGTTCATGCCACGATGACTCGTCGGCAAACTCGTGATGAAATCCATAGAAATGTCTTCCCACTTCCACTCGGGAATAGGAAGAGGTTTCAGCATACCCGCCGGTCGCTGATGTTCAATCTTAACTTGTTGACAGGTTAAGCATCTCGAAACAAATTCTGCGACTTCTCGCTTCATATTACTCCACCAGTAATTTTGTTTCAAGTCCTTGTACATCTTACTAGACCCCGGATGCACAGAATAAGGGGTAGCATGAGCTTCTTTCAAAATCGAGTTTTTCAACTCGTCATTCGCCGGTACGCACAACCGATTCTTAAAACGCAAAAGTCCATCCTCGTGGACCACAAATCCAGGGGCTTTCCCCTGAGCCACATTCCCTCGGATGCGCAACAATGATGGGTCCGAACCCTGATTCTCTCGGATTTCCTCCTCGAGTGACGACGAAATCTCTAACATACAAAGATGCCCCTGAACTCGCTGAAGCCAGACCTCGATCTCGGGTCTAAGGAATTCCTGCTGAAGCTCCTTCTGAACTGTTAAACGGGCAAGCATCTGCTCCTGAACGGACCTACGACTCAAGGCATCGGCGACAACATTCGCCTTGCCCGGGTGGTAAAGGATCTCGATATCATAATCTTTGATTAATTCCAACCACCGTCTCTGGCGCATATTTAACTCCTTCTGAGTAAATATATACTTTAAGCTCTTATGATCGGTGAATATCTGACAGGTAACGCCATAAAGATAATGACGCCAAATTTTCAAATTGAACACCACGGCTGCTAGCTCCAGGTCGTGGGTCGGATAATTAATCTCGTAAGGTCTCAATTGCCGTGAAGCATAGGCAATAACCTTCCCGTTCTGCATGAGTACACATCCGAGACCCTGTCCGGACGCATCACTATAGACCACAAATCCTTCCGTCCCCTGCGGCAAGGAAAGTACAGGTGCTGACATTAACCGGCTCTTGAGTTCCTCAAAACTCCGTTGGCACGCATCGGACCACGTGTATTTCTTATCCTTCCGCAAAAGGTTCGTTAAGGGTTGAGCGATTCGAGAAAATCCCTCTACAAATCGCCGATAATAACCCGCCAATCCGAGGAAGCTTCGGATTTCCTTAACGTTCTTCGGAGGTAGCCAATCTCGAATAGCCTCCGTCTTCTGAGGATCGACACGAACTCCGTCTGATGAAATTACATGTCCGGGAAAAGTCACTTCGGACATCCAGAACTCACATTTGGAAAACTTCCCATAAAGTTGTTCTCGCCTCAACACGTCGAGAACTAGATGAAGGTGAGACTCGTGTTCCTCCCGGTCACGGGAATAAATCAAAATGTCATCGATGAAGACAACAACAAACCGATCCAAAAAGTCGATGAAGACCCGATTCATTAATTCCATGAATACCGCAGGTGCATTAGTCAATCCGAACGGCATAACCACGAACTCATAATGACCATAGCGTGTTCGAAACGCCGTCCTCGCGATATCCGACTCTCGAATCCGCAACTGATGATATCCAGATCTTAGGTCGATCTTGGAAAATACTGAAGCTCCCTGAAGTTGATCTAAGAGGTCATCGATACGGGGTAAAGGATACTTATTCTTGATCGTCACCGGTTCAATTCCGGTAATCAATACACAAGCGGAACGAACCATCCTTCTTCTTGACATATAACACGGTTGCTCCCCTCGGGGACGCTGTCGGTCGAATACCTCCCTTCTCGAACAAGTCGTCTAGTTGGTTCTTTAATTCTGCATTTCGGTCGGGGCCATCCAGACGGTGCCTTCGATATCGGGGACGTACCAGGCTCCAACTCAATCGTGAATTCCACATCCCTTTGTGGAGGCAAACCGGAGTAACTAAATGCGGAAAAATATCGGCATATTCCCTCACCACCGGAATATCCGTTAACATTATCGATGATTTCTCGGTTTTGGTCATATAACACCAATAACCGACACATCCCCGATTGAGTAATCTTCCGCTTTCATCAAATTAACGACTTTACGAGCAGTAGGGATTACCTCCTGAAACACACATTCGACTCCATAAATGCGAAATGATAGTGACCAACCGCTTTCGGACACTAATGATGGCATCATGACGATCCATCCAATCAATCCCCACGATGATGTCGGCCCTCGGCAAATCTACTACGATTAGGTCCGCTGGCCATACACGACCATGAAGCTGAATCGGACAATTACGAATCTCATGACTTGACAATTCGTCTACCATCGGGTAGGCCAATGACATAAGGCTCACAACTAGTAGCACTACCCGCACGTAGTCTACTCAAACATGACTCGGAAATGAATGAATGCGATGCACGGTATCAAAAAGGGTACACACGAGTTGAGATAGAATATCGAGTGTACACGAGATCATCCGGCCTCGGGATCATCGGCCTTCTTCATCTCATAAATTCGGGGCTTGCCGGCCCCGAACCGGATGCTCCGTCGATAGCTCTTGGCTCCGCCTTTAGCTCTGTCGTCTTGAGCAGCCGACCGAGTGGCTTTGATTACGCACCTGAATGACACAGGGCTTGAGATGACGCCGGAGTGGGTTTAGAGTCCCTACGGAAAAACGGGCCTGTGCCCGGCAATCCCATTGTGGCACGTGATGAGCTTCGGACATTTGGTGCTGAAATGACCTGTTCCTCACAGTTAAAGCAGTGATGGCCGAATCGGCCGCTCGCGGCCCGAGATTCCGCGGGTTTAGACGTCGTGGGAGGTCGCTCGAAAAAGTGGAGCCGTGCGTGGTTTCTTGAAAGTGGCACGACTCGTCAGATGATTACGATTCTTAGACTTCTTGCTAGCGGATGAAGGTTGCCGCTTAGCAATTTCCTTAGCGATAAGCTCGTAGGTAAGAGCTTTCTCAATGAACTCGGCAGTGGCACGGTTATGATTAAATCCCGAAGTCTCATACGGGGTTTGACCTCTTGTGAAATACTTGATCTTGTCCGCTTCGAGTGAATGATAGATGAGGCGACGGAAGAAGTTCTCGAAATTTTTCGGCGATGGCGAGAACGTCATCATCCGCCGAAAGGTCGGGAGTGAGTAATTCCGACAACTTGGCCTCCTGAGTGGGGCCGGATAGTACCTCTCCATCATGAGAGTCTTGAATCGATCCCAAGTGCATGTTCCGTCTGTGGGCTTCAACGATAACCACCATGAATGAGCGCTCTTACCGAGATAGTAAGCCGCAACTGAAACTTTATGCCCTTCGGGGCAATCCACCATAGCGAATAACTTCTCAAAATGCTCAAGCCAATGAACAATATCCGCCGGCTCAGATGAGCCCTCAAAAGTAGGTGGTCGGCGAGAGATATCGCTGATGATATTGCTTACACCCCTCTCTTGCCTCTGAGGCGGCGGCGGAGGAGCCTGCTGATTTTGATTGACGGAGTTATGCATCGTCTCCATCAACTGAGCCATCTGGGTCATTTGGGCCATCATGCCCTGCATAAATGCGAGTGGGTCGACCGAACACCCTCCGACCGAGCCGTGTCCTGGGTGCGACTCCTGACAGTGAATGATCGCGTCCAGGTGAGTGAGTGGCGGCGTCATTGCTCGATGAGTTAGCATTATTCCTGGCATTTGCACGGGTATTCGCACGAGTTCTCGGGATTCGGCCCGCTCCACGGCCTCGTCCTCCACGTCCTCTGCCAGCCCTCTCCATACTGAAGTGGAAAGTCATATGATGATTATATATCTCGCATGAGTATCACATATGATTATATTATGAAATGATGAAAATGAGCATACGCGCTCACATACAGCGATTACATGAATGATTAATTGACGTGACATGATTATCTGATAAAATTACTGAAATGATTATCTTGAACAATTTAACAAGATTGATGATATGATCTTCAAGATCAACAACTGAGTAATGAAATGAATTGAGTGATTAATGAGTTAACATTATCGACTTGATCACAATTGAAATTGATGAATGAGGATTGTTAACTGATGAATTATGAATGAATGATTAATGCCAGAAATTATACCATGGCATTAGAAATCTTACAGTTCTTGGTCTGATTGGCTCGGCATTTGCACAGGTCACACGTGATGCGAAAGTCCAATGATACTAGTCCGATGACGATGATTTCAAATGAGACATGACTTGGAGGGTAGTATTCAAACCACGCTCCGATACCAACTCTGTAACACCCCAAACTAGGCGGATATTACAGTGCCGTAGACCCCCGACTGGGACCCACCAGGCGAATGAGAATGAATGAATTACACAGGTAAATGTAGTACCGAACCACATTACAACATCAATTACTCCGATGAGGAGTTTTATACAACACCCAGGATAAAATAGAATACATGTGTATTTTATGTGACGATAAGATACACAACACTGAATGAAATGAGCATTCAAACGGAATGTCTGCAGCGGAATAAATAAAGGTAACACAAATGGTGAATAAATGATCGAATGCATTGGGGCCCCTACTAGTATCACTGGGACTCTCGCCGTCACCGTGCTCTCCCGTGCCTTAGCCTTGCCATGACTGAAAAACAACATCCCAGCCGAAATCGATTTACATAGAACAACAATCCTCAAGGGTTGAAAATACACAATCATGATATATCTGAAATTATGAATTATCCTGTCTAAACATACGCAATCAAACCTGCTCTATACATCGACTACTCAGTACGGCTCAACGGAATGGCGCCACCTTTGCGTCAGGATGGAAATGTGTCCGTGCACAAGCCACCAACGATCAAACACGCGTGGTCTTGTACCTAATCGGTCTCACGAGCAATCGACTCGTGTGCACGATCCAATGTGAGGCCACCAACCAACACACGACTATAATGTGCCCGACATGAAAATCCTACACATACCAACCGCACGCCAAGATGACCGGAATGCCACAATATGACAAAAGTGACAATGAAAATGAATAATGACTCACCAAGATTGAATGATAGTGACATGAATGATAGCTCAATGAAATGATCGAACCGTCGTTCCTTATGGTGAGGTGATTAATTGACAATGACGAGTTTTGATACGATTAATACAATGATGAATGAGTTATGATTATGAATGAACAACGACAAAAGGAATGAATATCCTTTTAACCGAGTAAGAATTAACTTACACAATACCGATGATGAATGTCCGTCCACGAACAACGTCCTAAATGAAATATCGGTCGCTCGAACAACCTTGAATTGTACAATATCCAACAACTCGTTCAATATATGAATCAAACACGAATATAACGAACTCAAGACGTCGATACGATTAAACCAAGTTCATTGGGGCATTATATCGAACACTTTGAGGCCAACTACGATTGATAACAACTAAACCTCAACAATACCAACCTCAAATCCCCAAGAAGTGTTTCAAATCAACAAAACATCTCCAATACGATCAATAATCCGTTATGAATATCCAAAACGTGATTATAACAACAATTAAACGAAAACCCCCAATTTCAACTCGATAATCAAAGTGTTCTTGAATAATCCCTCAATAATCCAATGAATCCTTATACAAACTCATAATCATATACATATCCCTTCATATAACATGATTATAACGTCCAAAACATCATATCTCAACATAAAATCGAGATCCAAGGTGTTGAAGAAATTACCTCTTGAAGATCCAACCACTTCGATCCGATGAACACGAGTTAAAACGAGTATCCGAGCTATATGATTGAATGGAATTGAAGAAACTCAAGTACTAAAGTGTTTGATTAAGGAAGAATCCCTTTCCCAAGCTCTCTCTCGGACAAAAGGAAGAAGGAAGTGAAAATGAAGAAAATGAGGAAAAAGTGTCCCGGCCAAACCATATATACTGCCGGAAGTTACGGCCGTAACTCGGCCCTCTTACGGCCGTAACTTTACAAGTCAACGGCCTTACGGCCGTAATCGCCAACTCGCACGGCCGTAACTTATTCGTCAAAAATGGCGGGAACACACTGCCGCGTCGGCCGTAGAATCGCCAAGCCTTACGGCCGTACCTTCCTCGACTTATGGCCGTATGCCGCAACCCTTACGACCGTAAGTCACCCTTGGTCGACAACACCCAAAATTCACGAACACCACTTACGGCCGTATCTCACCTTCCTTACGGCCGTAACTCACCTTCGGCCAAAATGCAGGCGACTGCTTGGCCGATTCTGGCCATCTTAAGCCGACCTTACGGCCGTACCGGTGACTTACGGCCGTATCCCAGAACCTTACGGCCGTAACTCGATGCTGGCCAAGGTGAATCAATCCGATAATTCCGATTCCTCGCTACGACTGATGAATGATCCGACATATCATACGAATGTGAAAGTGAACAAGTCTAACACGAGCCAAAGATGATACTCTCAGTACAAGGCTATCAATCACAATGAAAATGATAATACTCCCGTCTCGATCTAAAAACGGAGATAAAATGACGATCGGTAACTGATATACGATTACAACATGCCAACATTGAACGCAAATGAGTGATTCATGAATGATGAGTGATTATTAATGAGTGAGAATTACTGAGTGACAATTACAGACTGATAATTACTGAATGAAAATGAATGAATTACAACCGGGTATTACAGTCTGTAGGTCACAAGTCGTCCAGGAATAAGTCTATAGAGGGGGGTGAATAGACTTATTGAAACTCTTTTCTACAAAGAATGAGTTTCTCAGCTGATGACGAAAGCAAATAGCTAATGGAACAGTTAAGTATGAATGCAGCAGTTAAGTATGATGCTAAAATAGTAAAGTACACATGCAATTTATAGTGGTCTCAGAGGTAGGGTAATCCTCTACTAATCCACTTTCTCCAAACCATGTGGAGATGAATCCACTATAATTCTCAACCAGTGATAAATATTATAGTGATTCTACAACTTAGCTACAACAACTTCCAACCAGTGGAAACCCTGTCGTTGCAACTCCTTTCTGACTGCCTAGCACTACTTGATCTTCGAATCCTTGGATGCCTATCAGTCGTGAAACTTCAACCAGTGAAGTACCCCTTACTGAGGTTTTAAGACAAGAGTGTTTTGTCTTCT
The DNA here is from genome assembly GCA_033398695.1 of Orobanche coerulescens. Classification (NCBI taxonomy): domain Eukaryota; kingdom Viridiplantae; phylum Streptophyta; class Magnoliopsida; order Lamiales; family Orobanchaceae; genus Orobanche; species Orobanche coerulescens. The sequence goes on along the minus strand of CM065815.1, from coordinate 29,164,366 downwards.
CCAACTAAGAGCTTTCTTCGTATATGAATGAGAATACTGTCCTTCACGATGCTATGGATTTCTGATTGCTTAGATTTTTTTGATCACTTGAAAGTATAGTTCGCACCGTTGTATTGCTCAACTTCAAATCTTTAGATATATATAGATGTCGATCCTTTGAGCTTTTATTCATAGCCGTTGCAAATCTGTAACAAATCTGTCCGTTGGAGAAATAGTCTTCTTTGTTTTTTCTTTTGAACGTTGCAAGGTTGGATTCCCATATTTTAATCCATTTCCGACCGTTGTGAAGACTTCCATGTGATGGTGCCGAATCTTTTGATTTAAATATGCTTAAAGTCTTCAGAGGTGGGTCTGGATGATTTATTTAAATTATATCCTTCCGGGAATCTCTCAAATCTGTCCCTTATCGCCCGCATGTGACTTTCCATAATTATTGACTATTCAACGCATGCTGACGTAGACTGGCTTACTTGGATGATTACTTAACTGATCTCTCTGTGGTCAAACTGTCCGATGTGTAGTCAATCTTCTCTGATTTCGACTTCTCTGATGTGCCGACTTGTCTGAAGTCTTCTGACCTGATTGAACTTGACTGATCTGATGGTTAAACTTCAGATCACTTGTCCTTTCTTCTTGACTACAGTCTGGTCCAACTTCGCTTATTAAATTGTTGACCAGAACTTCTCTGATAAGGGTTGACTGACATAGCTCGTTTGTGGTTAACCTTATTCGAGCAATTGAGTTGACCAAGACTCGACTGATAGATACTTATCTGTGATTTGTACTTGGCCAATTTTTAAAGTCTAACTTATATCGCCTATAGAAGATACTCACTTGGTTCTTCTTTACATTTTGCCAAGTATCTAACTTAACACAATTTGGCCTATGGAAGATACTCATTTGGTTCTTCCTTACATTTTGCCAAGTAATAAACATACATTTGAATAAACAAGTATAATGATGACATCATCAAAATCTAACAAGTATTCCTAACAAATTCCCCTATTTTGATGATGGCAACACTTAAGTAATTATTCAAATGAATAACAGGTCTGCACATAAGTGCAAGACACAAACTAAAATCAGTCTTGTTTTGAGACAACTAGAGATTGTCATTCAAATGACTGTTTATATAATTTTTCTGAGTTTCTTTACAACTACATAGGCTTCGAATGAACAAACAAATACAGAAAAAATTACAAGTATTTCAAAAACAAAAATTACAAAGAAAATCCTATATGCCTCTGCCTCTTTGGACAGTTTGCTTAGGAGGCCTAAATAACTTAGCTCCAATAGGTCTCTTATAGACAGGTGCCAAACCATATTTCCTTTTGATGATCTGGGAGGCCAACTCTTGCTCGTCTGGAGTTGAGAATTTATTTTTCTCGCAGAGAGCTCTGATTTCTTTCTGCAAGACTAGCTCATCCAATTCATTGTCCAAACGGGTAGGCGCTTCTTCTGCTCTAAATGAAGGGATCATAAGATAAACATCCCATTCATTGATGAATGACTGTTGGGGGGAGCTTTCTCTATCCTGGAGTATTTTCCAGAGATAATACTTCTCTGTGAACTCCTTCTTGGCCTCTGCCCAACTAGTCCTAAATTCTGTAGACAGAATTTCTTCAACATGCCACATTTGTTTGCCTTCCTATTCGAACCTTGGCCCTTCTCCTTGCCTTGTTCTCCTCTTCTTCTCTAGGATCTTCAGTCTGCTCAGCTACTTCCTTCATTTTTAGCTTGATGTCCCCGCTTCAATTAATGAGATATCTTGCCTCTTCTTCGATCTGAGATCCTGAGCCTGTACCTGTCTTACTTCCCCCTGCTTACTTCCTTCCCCCTTTTTGCCAGCATCAACCAGTATAGTCAATTGCTGCTCGACTCTGTGCATCCAGTCAGACATGCCAAGGGACATTCCTCTACAGTAGGGTATCAATTTTGGCATTGATGGTCTATAGGTCAGGCGAGATTTTTGTGGCAAGCAACTCTCCAACAGATTCTTTGACAATGTTGCGGATCAGCTCAGTCATCACAGGTGAGATGTGTGATGGCTGAGGAGAGTGCTCACCTGAGCTTTCTGCGCCTGCAGATAGGTGTGCAGTTGACCTACCTGTCTGCAGACTCCTGTCTGCAGGCGGCTGATTATATGGGGTCTGTTCTGGGGTTCCCAATCTGTCTTCTTATTCTTCATCTAGGCTGGTGTATCGGGCATGTGCCCCAGCCTCATCTGCTCTGACTTCACCCTTGCCTTCTTTTTCTTCTTCTGCCTCTTTTTCCTTCTCTTCATCTTTCTCTTCTTCCTCTTTCTCTTCTTCCTTCTTTTCTTCTTCCTCATCCTTCTTTTCATCCTCATCACCTTTCTTGTCCTTATCATCATCATCATCACCATTATCATCATCATCATTATTTTCTTTTTCTTCCTGCTCGGCTTCTTCTCCTTCGACATCTTCTTTTTCTTCCAATTCCTTTGTCTTTTCCTGTTCTTCTTCTCCTGATTGTTTTTCAACTTCATCTTCTCCTTACTTTTCTTCTTCTTTTTCTTCAACTATAATGTTTTCTTCTTTTTCTTCTTTTTCAACTCGTACTTCTTCCTCCACTATTTCTTCTATTCTAATTTTTTTCTTCTACTTCTCCATCCTCATTGATAGAACCATAAAAAGCACTTCCCATAATAATATGGATGACCTGGTCCATATTGGTTTTAAAATTGAACATGAACCAGTCTTCCTAGAGCATCAAAATTGGGTCTGACTCGTTGCAAAAATGCATGAGTAGGTCCTCCATAGCCTAGGGATAATCCCAGCTACTCATTTCAACAAAAGACTGAAGTTGAGTAAATGGAAATGATTTCAAAGTTTTCCATTCCTCAAAAATATCGACAAAAGAATGTTTGAGAGCGAATCGTTTTACCAGTAAAAGCTGCTCTATAGACAGGTTTAGGAAATTGTTCTCGAGCAGGTTAAAAGTGTAGTCTGCTTCAGCAATATGAATAATCAATCCTGCTTCTTCTTCAGACATGAATTGAGGGGTTAGAAGAGGAACAATTTGAGTTTCCAGGCTGGAGGGAGCATGTTGATCCTCTATGTGATCTGGTGCAGGAGTGGATAAGTAATCTGGCTACTCCTCCTCTTTAAAATCTAATCGCCTGGGCCTCTTGGGGGAGGGTTTCGGTGAAGAATGAATCGCCGATGGCTCTCCAGGGGCTGGTCCCATCCTCTTGAAACGAAGAGCTATAGGTGTATTGTGCAGTGCAGATCGGGCAGTGCTGCGAGTTAGTCGCGGGCTACAGTTTTATCTCCATCAGACTCGTCTGAGCTTGATGGATATCTGTAGGGAGTTGGCTCACTAGACATTTCCCTTAATAATTTAGCTGATTTCCTCTCTCCGCCCAATCTCCCTAGAGTCTCTTGGTCCAAGTGACCAAGTCTCTTGTTGATGTGGAAGGGGTCAGGATTTCCCTTCGCCATTCCTAACTGCTCCAAAATCCAACTGATTTGAGTCCCAAAGGCCAGCTTGGATTTGAACCTTTTCTCGTCATCTAGCCATTGGACCTTGTTTACTTCGCGCACCAGTTGTCTGAAAATGTAGTCAGCCTAGTCAATTAGTTCATCCTGAATTAGTGCTCCCAGCAAACTGGTCGTAGCTGTCCGCCATCCCCATCACTATTTTGTTGGTAATATCTGACGCATAGCGATACTCTTTCCTCATCTCGCTTCTCTTGGCGGTCAGCTTCAACTTTCACGGCTGCTCGTGAGCCTTTATATTCAGCTACGTGTCGGCTGCGTTTTGCTTCAGGGCTTCGACGGCCATTCTATGAGATTTCATTTTTAAGGCCTTTCCGACGATTTGCGGCGTGATTTCCACTTCTTTTCCAAGGACTGAGCTCCTGATGCCCGATTCCAGAACTCGAGCTTCCTTGTAGAATGCGATAACAGTCTCTTTGAAGAGAAATTTAGGGCGGATATCCAAAAATGGGTAAATACCATTCGTATTCATAGATCTGATAAGATGACGCACATCGTTGTCCGGATTGGTTTCGAGTAGCCATTTGAAATCGACCACCAGAAAAAAAATGATCTGCTCCTTCACAGCCTTCAGATTAACTCCTTCAAAATATGATTCCATTTCTGCACAAGAAAAAGTTTTCTGAGTGTATTGAAAGTTCGAAAGGATTTTTGCTCTTGAAAAACTAGGGTTTGTAAGCTTTGAAGAAGGTAAAGTGAAGTGATTTTTCCGTATTTTAGAAGGAAATGAAACAACATTTGGAATTTAGTATTAAATTAACTTTGAGTCGGTTCAAATTTTATAAACATATGACGGTTGGGATTTTTTAATTTGAATTAGTGGGGTCGTGTGGACATGTAAGCGTGCGAGCGTGTCATCGTATAAACATGTGAACGTGAGATTGCCACGTGTAAATAAATAATAATAGAATATTCAGGAGTCGGTCAAGAGTAGAAAACTTAGCTTGTTGACCGTTTGACTGTTTGACTGTTTGAATGTTCTGAATCAGGTAAATCTTCTTGTCTGCTTCAGGTAGGGTCTGATGCCTGTGGTCAGCTTAGTCCGTCCTTTGTCTGATCTTCTTCAGTCAGCTTTCTCGTCTGTACTAGGTTCCCACTCTAGTAATCCAAGTTCCCTGCTCAGCCCCAAAAACCTTTCTTCTGGTAAAGATTTGGTGAATATGTCAACAATCTGGTATTCTGTGCTGACTCTTTCTACTCTGACTCTCTTATTAAGCACATGATCTCTTATGAAATGATGTTTGACATCAATGTGCTTCGTCCTTGAGTGCAATACTGAGTTTTTGGTTATTTTAATTGCACCATTGTTGTCATACCAAATTGGAACTTCATTTGCAATGATGTTGTATTCCCTTAACTGTTGTCTGATCCATAAAATCTGAGCATAATAGCTACCTGCAGCTAGGTATTCTGACTCTGTTGTTGAAATAGAGTTAGATATCTGCTTCTTGCTAAACCAGGATATCAGTCTGGTTCCTAGGAAATGGCACGTTCCACTGGTGCTTTTCCCATTAATTTTGCATCCTGCGAAGTCTGCATCTGAGTATCCTGATAGCTCAAAATTATCATCCTTAGGATACCATAGTCCAACATTGACTGTAGACTTAAGATATCTGATTATCCTCTTAGCTGCATCCTGATGAGACTGCTTAGGCTTGGATTGAAATCTAGCACATACTCCTACAGCATAAGATATGTCTGGTCCGATTGCAGTCAGATAAAGGAGTGATCCAATAAGTCCTCTGTAGTGGGTTGGATCTACTGATATGCCTCCTTCATCTGTATCTAGATGAGTGCTTGTGCTCATAGGGATTCTTGTTGGTTTGGCTGATTCCATTCCAAATATATTAATTAAATCTCGGGTGTACTTGGCCTAATTGATGAAAATTCCATTTTCCATATGTTTAACTTGCAAACCTAGAAAGAAATTCAGTTTGCCCATCATACTTATCTCAAACTCTCCTTGCATGAGATTTGAGAATTTCTCACACAGCTCTGGATTGGTTGAGCCAAATATGATATTATCCACATATATTTGAACTAATAATATGTGGTCTTCATGCTCCACTCTGAATAGGGTCTTGTCCACCTTTCCTTTGCTGAAACCGTTCTTCTCAAGAAACACAGATAATGTTTCATACCATGCTCTTGGTGCCTAATTGAGTCCATATAGATCTTTTAAGAGTTTGTAGACTTTGTCTCCTTTGACAAATCTAGGGGTTGCTCCACATAGACTTCTTCTTCTAGAATTCCATTAAGAAAGTCACTCTTCACATCCATTTGGTAGACATCAAAATCTTTGAATGCTACATATGCAAGGAATAGTCCGATGGCTTCTAATCTTGCAACATGTGCATAAGTTTCATCAAAATCTATTCCTTCACATTGTGCATATCCTTTAGCAACAAGTCTGGCTTTATTCCTAACAACAGCTCCATCTTCATCGCATTTGTTCTTGTACACCCATTTGGTGCCAATAACCTTCTTGTGATCTGGTCTGTCTGTTAGTTCCCAAACATTGTTCCTTTCCATCTGGTTAAGCTCTTCTTGCATTGCATTGATCCATGAGTAGTCTTCCAAGGCTTGTTCTGTAGTTTTGGGTTTAATTTGAGACATAAAGCATGAAAACATTGCCATTCCTGCTGGTATAGTGAACTGTCTGGTCTTGATTCCGTCAGTTATCTTCCCAATGATTTGTTGTATGGGATGATCTTTAAGCCACTTAGAAACGTCTTATTCTTCAGGGTCTATTCCCCCTGTAGATTTGCTCTGTTGGATTTCTTCTCTCTCAACATCAGCTTGATTCTGGCTTCCTTGATCTGCAACTGGATCAGCTACCGCCTTGTCATCTGCAGGTGAGGATCTGGTCTGGTCTGCAGATGGGTCTTTATCAGCTACAGATGGGTCTTCATCATCTACATCTGGATCAGGTAGGTTCTGGGGTCCTATATGATCTGAAGTTGGGTCTTCATGCTGATCTGCAGATGAGTCCATCATTCCTGTATCATGGATGATGACTTCTTATAGGGTGGCAGATTTGAGTTTATTCTCAATCTGTTCCACCTGTTTCATGTACTCAACAGAAGATTCATCAAATACAACATGAGGTGTTTCCTCCACAACTAAGGTTCTTTTGTTAAAGACTCTATATGCCTTGCTTCTTTGTAAATATCCCATAAAGAGACCATCATCAGTTTTAGCATCAAAGGCATTTAGTTAGGTTTTACCATTGTTGTGGATGAAACACTTACAAACAAAAATATGAAAATAAGCAACTGTAGGTGTTCTGCCATTCCAAACCTCATAGGGAGTTTTTCCATGTCTCCCTACTATCATACTCCTATTTTGAGTGTGGCATGATGTGTTAACAACTTCAGACCAGAACCTCTTGGGCAGGTATGCTTCTGCAATCATGGACCTGGCTGCTTCCTCCAAGGTTCTGTTTCTCCTTTCGGAAACACCAATCTGTTGTGGAGTCCTGGCTAGAGAGACTTCATGCTGGATCCCATTATGATCACTATAATCAGTGATTGCTTTGTTGAGAAATTCTCCTCCTCTATCTGATCTGATCTTGATAATTGAGAGGGATTTCTCATTCTGGAGCCTTCTCAGCATCTCAGGCAACTTGGTTAGTGTTTCACTCTTTTTATAGAGAAAAACAACCCATGTGTACCTAGAGTAGTCATCCACTATTACTAGAGCATTCTTTATACCACCTATGGTACTTGGCTTGATGGGACCAAATAGATCCATGTGAAGTAGATCTAAGATCCTTGATGTGAGAGTGGTAGGCTGGACTGGTTTGAATGATGCTCTTATTTGCTTCCCTTTCTGACACGCATCACAGAGAGCTTCCTTCTTGAATACTTCTTCTGGAAGTCCTCTGACCAGCTTCTGAGAACTGATCTTGTTGATGGCTTTGAAATTTAGGTGACATAGTCTCTTGTGCCATATCCATCCATCTCAGCTATTGTTTTGGATAGAAAACAGGTATTAGGAGTTCCTGTGTTCCAATCTATCATATAGACATCTCTCCTTCTGAATCCTTGCAGCTTCACTTCTCCAGATAGGATATCTATCACCATGCATTTCCAAATGGTGAAGACTACTAGATTCTTCTCATCACAAAATTGGCTTATGCTCAAAAGGTTGTACTTGAGCCCTTTGACATAATGAACTTTTGATATAGTGATGTTTCCTCTGCGCAGCTCTCCAAAGCCTTTGGTCTGTTCTCTAGATCTATCTCCAAAGGTTAGGTCTGGACCTCTTTCTTTGATATAATTTGTCAGCACCTTCTTGTTCCCGGTCATGTGCCTTGAGCATCCAGAATCTACAAACCATTCTTCATCTCCAATGTTTGAATTTGTGGAGATGTGGTAGTAGTCCTTCCACCTTTTCTGCAATCAGACAAGTAGAGATTTAGGTACCCAAATCTGTCTGGGTCCTCGAGGGTTAGTTGGTTTCCTGGAGAACTGATTTCTCCTGGGATTGTGAAAGTTGTTGTTATTACCCCTAAAAGGTGTACTGGATATGCCTCATAAAATTGGTGGTGTGGGCCATTCCTAAATCTTGGCTGAGACCATTTATAAAATCTTTGTGGTCTTCACACCTGTTCATTTTGAAAATTTGGATAACCTTGAGGTTTCTATTTGCCCCTCCCATTTTGAAACCTATTTTTGGGGAGTCTTTGATAATAATGGGCATGTTGCCGGGGCGGTTGCTTTTACCTTGGACATTGCCTAGTCTCATGTCTAGGTAGCTGCCTTGTATACCTTGGCTGCAGCATAGACCTGTGACTTGGCTGCTGCCTATTTTGAAACACTGGTTTGTAATTAGGCTCAGCAGACGGGACAAGTGTTTCTCCCTTGATAAAAGTGGTTTTAGAACTAGAGGGAGTGTTTGGGTCATATCCAAGGCCTGATCTGGAATATAGTGGCCTTTTGTTCATACACAATTCGTCCAAAGTTAGAGACGCCTTTAGGGAGGTTATTTCCTTCGCCTGAGTTTTACTTAGCTGAGTCGGTTTAGTAAACTCAGTTTTGACATGAGCAAGTGCAGCTGATTTTTCACTATTCAAAACAGTTAATCGTTTTATCTCAGCTGTAGTGACATCAGCCTGGTTTTTAAAGTTGTCTGCAACCTGTTTTTCAATATCAGATTTGGTTTTATTCAACTCTAGGCTGAGTTTTTCAAAATCGTTTTCAGCTGCCTATTCTCATCTTGCAGCTGTCTTCTCGGCTGATACAGATAGGTGTGTAGATTTTAATTTCTCAAAGTCCTGGAGAAGCTGATTTACAGATTCGTGCAAGTCCATGTCTTGTGACATGTCTGAACTATTATTTGAATTAGAGGGTTTAGATGTTACCTCTTCACCAGCTAGGTTGGCCATCAGACAGTCATATTCCTCATCGTCATCAGAGAAGAATACGTTGCTTGATTCTACTTTCTCTTGATCTTCTCCAATGAGGGCTTTCATTCGGTCTTCTTTTCCGCTCACCTCCTTTTTGCTCTCGTCCTTCTTAAGATCAGGACAGTTGATTTGAATGTATCTTGTCTTCTGACAGTTATAGCACTCCACCTTCCAGCTTTCGGCTTTTTGATTTCTCCTTAGATTCTCCTTATAATTCTTCTTATATTTGGAGTAATTCTTTCGGAAATTGCTGAATCTTTGCATTATAAATGCCATCTCTTCCTCAAAATTGAGTGGATTTGGAGGTTTGACATCAAACAGGTTCTTGGCGGGAGACTCGGCTGCAAATGCTATTCCCTTCTCTGCAGGCTCGTTTGATGATGAACTTGGGAGTTCGAATTCATAAGCCTTTAGGTCAGAGAATAGTTCTTGAATCTTTATTTTATTGAGATCTTTAGATGGTGCATCATAGAAGACGGCCCTTTTATATTTGAGAAGGACAACACAGCTAAGGAGATTGCAGCCGAGAAGTCAGAAAAGATCCCCAAGAAGAGGACGGAGCTGACCATTGAAGAAAGAAAGCTGGCCAACCTTGACAACCGGGCCAGAGATGTGCTATATCAAACTCTTGACAAATCAACTATGGTCAAGATCAAGAACTGCCAAAATGCCAAGGATATTTGGGATACCCTTGCTGTGATGTGTGAAGGTACAGAGCTGATAAAAGAAAACAAGTTGTCAATCGCCACTCAGAAGTTTGAAAACTTCAAGATGAAGATCGGAGAATCAATAGACCAAGTGGACACAAGGTTCACAGAGATCATCAACGAAATAAACTCCCTCGGAAAAACTTATGGCAACAGGGATATGGCCTTGAAATTATTAAGATCTCTTAGCCCCGAATGGAACATGAAGGCAGTGGCCATGAGGGACATGTCGTCATGGATAGAAGATAAGTGTGCCTGCATCCTTATCTTCCAAAGATCATACTCGTAAACTGAAAACATGGGTAATCTATAGTGCATGTGTTCCATTCTAAATGAGAGATATAGATATATGCAAGATATATGGATCGGGTTCTGGAAATGAACCAACCTCTCTGATACCATTTGTAGGTCACAAGTCGTCCAGGAAGAAGTATAGAGGGGGATGAATAGACTTAATGAAACTCTTTTCCACAAAGTATGAGTTTCTCAGCTGATAGGTATGCGGAAGTCAGCTGATGACGAAAGCAAATAGCTAATGGAACAGTTAAGTATGAATGCAGCAGTTAAGTATGATGCTAAAATAGTAAAGTACGCAGGCAATTTATAGTGGTCTCAGAGGTGGGGTAATCCTCTACTAATTCACTTTCTCCAAACCAGTTGGAGATGAATCCACTATAATTCTCAACCAGTGATCAATATTACAATGATTCTACAACTTAGCTACAACAACTTCCAACCAGTGGAAATCCTATCATTGCAACTCCTTTCTGACTGCCTAGCACGACTTGATCTTCGAATCCTTGGATGCCTATCAGTCGTGAAACTTTAACCAGTGAAGTAACCCTTACTCAGGTTTTAAGAGAGGAGTGTTTTGTTTTCTCCAACTAAGAGCTTTCTTAGTATATGAATGATAATACTGCTCTCACGATGCTATGGATTTCTGATTGCTTAGATTGCTTTGATCGCTTGAAAGTATAGTTCGCACCATTGTATTGCTCAACTTCAAATCTTCAGATATATAGATGTCGATCGTTTGAGCTTTTCTTCATAGTCGTTGCAAATCTGTAACAAATCCGTCTGTTGGAGAAATAGACTTCTTTGTTTTTTCTTCTAAACATTGCAAGGCTCGATTCCCATATTTTAATCCATTTCCAACCGTTGTGAAGACTTCCATGTGATGGTGCTGAATCTTTTGATTTAAATATGCTTGAAGTCTTCAGAGGTGGGTCTGGATGATTTATTTAAATCATATCCTTCCGGGAATCTCTCCAATCTGTCCCTTATCGCCCGCATGTGACTTTCCGTAATTATTAACTATTCAACGCATGCTGATGTGGACTGGCTTACTTGGCTGATTACTTAACTGATCTCTCTGTCGTCAAACTGTCTGATGTGTAGTCAACCTTCTCGGATGTCGACTTCTCTGATGTGCCGACTTGTCTGAAGTCTTCTGACCTAATTGAACTTGACTGATCTGATGGTCAAACTTCAGACGACTTGTCTTTTGTTCTTGACTGCAGTCTGGTCCAACTTCGCTGATTAAATTGTTGACCAGAACTTCTCTGATAAGGGTTGACTGACATCGCCCGTCTGTGGTTATCTGAACAGTTGAGTTGACCAAGACTCGGCTGATAGATACTTATCTGTGATTTGTACTTAGCCGATTTTTAAAGTCTAACTTATATGGCTTATAGAAGATACTCATTTGGTTCTTTTTTACATTTTTCCAAGTATCTAACTTAACAAAATTTGGCCTATAGAAGATACTCATTTGGTTCTTCCTTACATTTTGCCAAGTAATAAACATACATTTGGATAAACAAGTATAATGATGACATCATCAAAATCTAACAAGTATTCCTAACATGGTCAGGATGCAACAAGTGATTGATCCAACCGTGAGCCCCTAAGAATACCTACGGTTATTCATGGCATGCGACCATGTGGTCAGGAGACAACAAGTGGTTGATCCAACCGTGAGACGACGTGGCATGTGTTCACGATGTTATGTATATGATTTTGGATATGTTTTGCCAGGTCGAGTACCTTATATGTGGCCAAGATTTCGTATCTTGGGTGGTTATGTTTTGTTGACTTTATGTCCGTCGAGGACACGTGACGTTTGCTTTGAACCCTGTGTATTATTTTTGATTTTTATTTTAGAAAGCAAATCTTTGGGTTGTGACCCCTGTTGGTTTTGGAAATAGAAGGATTCGATAATCCTGAACGGTTTTTGTTAAAACTCCTGAGGGCATTTTAAACCATTTTACAAACTATTCTCGTGATTTGTGATCTTTCGAATTTGGAACGTTTTACTCAAACTCTTGCCTCGGGAAGTATTTTTTGTTATGTCTGAATCTTTGAGGATTATTGGTTATTATTATTCTTGGAATATGATTTGTATGACTCGTATTTAGTACTTTGTACTTGCACTAGCAAAATAGTAGAATTTTGCTAACCCCCAAGTGATCGGGGGTGGATGTCTGTATTGCATTCAGGTACGTGCAGGGCCTTGGTGAGCATAACACAGGGTTGGTACGAAGGATGATGATTGATGATCGATACTAATCACACGAGGACCTGTACGATGTCGTATTGGTTTAGTTATACTTTATTTCCACTGCAGTATTTTCCCTGTTGTCCGGGAGTGTGTTGTATTTTGACCCCTGTGTTGGTATGTATTGAGATTCAGTTGTATGTATTAATTGGAAGACCAAATCGATCTAATGAGTCATTTTAGCCTTAAAGGAGATGTTGAGATGTTTGATTTTTGTTACCAGCCTAGTAGATCCTTGAGGAAAGGGTCTACGGCGTGTAACATCCCTGAGTGGATTGTGGGTGTTACAATTTCATTGGTAGTACTCTCACTTTGTAATTACATTTGTATGTAATTATTTATGTGATGTGATTGTTATCATTATTGAGTTTTGTGGCTGACCCCGTCGTGGGCTTTATTTTTAGGTACTCGGAGATCGAGCTAGTAGCAGGCATGAAGAGACGAGCTTCCTGGGTGATACTAACTTTGGCATTATTTGGAAATCGAGTATTTGACTGGTTGTTTTATTCCGCTGCAAATGTATATTTTGAACTGTGTTTATATCCACTGCGTGTGTATCTAAAATGGTTTTCCGATATTTTTACCAACTCGTGTGTATTTCAAAATGGCCTTTTGGGTATTTCATAAATTTGGGTTTATCTCGTAAAAAGTTGTCCCCAAACTATTCTTCGTCAGTACGTGTATGTGGTGGCTTAACGTATATTTTGAAACTGTTAGATTTTGGCATTTTTGGCCTTTTACTTTCAAATGGTATTTTATGACGGTATTTGGAAATAGATTTTTGGAGACTATTTAAGTATTTGAAATATATTACCATTTGCGTATTTGAAGTGATTACGAAAATGATTTTAGCCTGGTGGGTTCCAGCGCGGGGCCCATGACGCTGTAATATCCCCGGATGGTTTTGGGGGTGTTACAGATGATGGTATCGGGAGATTGGGTTTTGTGAAACCCGGGCATGTGTATTATGTGGCTCTACCAGTAAGGTAGTAGCGCGGATTTTGAAAATGATTTTTCTGACTTTTGAGTCAAACCGATTTTCGGAGGTTCTAAAACTTTTTGAGATATTTTCAAAATTTCTATAATTGCGATATTGATGTATGTTGGTATTATGTTGAAACTTATCATGGGAGTCGTATGCTAGAATCACGGGAGATCATCAGCTTCACGCACCTGTAAGTATATTGTTTTAGTTATTCGCTTGTGGCGGTGATTGATTGCTTTTGTGATGAGTTTGGAAATTTTGGTTGAACTGTTGTTTGTGACAGGATTGCAAGTTTCTAGGACGAAACTTATTTTAAGGGGGTAGTATATAATAAACTGGATTTTCAGTATAACTTTTTCGTGTTATTTTATCTGAGATATACTGGATAGCATTGTGTCTATACGGTATGGATAAAATGAATTGAGAACAGAGACAGTTGTATTTGTATAATTGACGTGATTGGTCGACAGTTATATTTGTGTATCAAGTTGTTTTCATTTTGATATCGGGTATATCATATGGGAATGTTATTGGGATGTGTAAGCGTATTCAGTATGTTGAGACGAACAAGCAGGAGTAGCTGTATTGGCTAAGTGCAGAAGCCATTACGTACGTTAAGCTAAGGAGCTTACATACGTTAAGTTGGTAAGCATAATGACGTTATGTATCATGCATTGTGTACACTATGAGGGGAATCAGACATGATTCAGGCTGTGGCCAACAGTGGGCCCCGTGGTTGGCAACTTTCGGCATGGAGGTGTACAGGTGAGTCAACGGATGATTTAACATATGTTATATTAACGGTGTTACGTACGTTAATAGAGTATGAAGGTTACCTACGTTATACCTATTGTGCGACATACGTAATGATATCAGTTGATAAGAGCAGTAGCTTCTGGATTGAGGATAACGTACATTATTGTTAGGTGATTATGTACGCTAATGGATTGTTGCGTACGTAAGGAGTTGGACATTACGTACGTAACTGAGTTACTGTAGTAAGTCAACACCTGTATTACGTACGCTATGGCATGGGCCTTACGTATGTAATCATGGAATGGAAATGAGGCAGTAGCCTCTGGACTGTCGTTACATACGCTATCAATGTCAGATAGCGGACGTAAAGAGTTGTTGCGTACGTTAATGGTTGCATCTTACGTACGTAACGATTGGAAGTTTATATAAGTGAGATGTCCGTCACTTCGATATTTCAGAACTTCACTTCATTTTTTCGCCCTTCAACCCTCATAGATGGATTTTGGCTCTTCTAACTTGATTATGATCTTGAGGGCATGGATTTGGAGCTTGAGATATGAAGATGTTATTGATTCTTGAGGTGTTGATTGTGTTGTTCATCTTTAAGAGGTATGTTGGTTTATCATCTCTTTATTTTCGGGTTTTGATGATTGTTGTTGATGATTAATCCGTATGCTGATATATTATGGGAGTGTTGTGATGATTCTTGAAGTTTCATAGGGTTTGAGTTGAGGAAGATGATGATATGTGTGTGTGTATATATATATATATATGTGTGTGTGTGTGTATATATCTTGGATTATGTTGTTGTTATTAACATGATTATGGAATTATGGTGCTCTTGGTTTTGATTATAAACAGGGATATGGTAGTATTGTTGTGATTCTTGATGTTATGTGAAGTATTTGTTGAAGAAGATGATAGTTTGGAAGTTATATAACATATTGGATTATGTTGTCTTGGTGATTCTGAACAAAGTGATATTAATTAGATATGATTATGGATTACTTCATGTTCTTGAAGAACTCTTGAATTATATGTCATGATATGATGAATATGTGTAAGGTGTTGATGTTTTGGATATGAATATGGAATGTTTATATCTAGACCAAGTATGTGTTTTGGTATAATATTTGTATAGGAATACGAATATGATTACGAGTTTGATGAGATTATTAGTCATCTTTGAGTTTGGAAGTTCATACGTATTGAACAAGTGTTCAATTCGAATGATTGAATTATTTGACAGCCTTGGAATTTAATTATTTATAATGTTGAACTAATTGGATGGTCCGGATTGATGGTGATGATCGGTATATGGTTTTAACTATGAATTTACAAGGAGTAACCTTGTCAATTAGTATTTAAGATTGAATTTGGTATCGATAATGTTTAGACCCTTGTTATTGGTTTGAATTGATTATTGATATGATTATCAGATTTCGGATTGTATTGTGTATATGAGTTTTTGTAATTGTTTGAGTTTTATTGTTCGGTTTTGTATATGATTGAGGTATTGTTGAACTATTGAGTTTTTTGGTTGGGTATATCGATTGTTGATTGTTATCGAACTTGTTGTTAATCGATTATTGCAATAGGTTGTGATAATTCACCGTTGATTATGACCGTTTTGTTGCGGTTGAGGTTAAAGAGTTCGTAGATTGCTTTTGGTCGGGGCTGAGAAGATCGTAGACGAAGGCAATTTAATTGGTAACGGCTTTATCGTATCGGTATTGAGGCAAGTTTTTTTACTTGTTCAGTTCATAATATTTAATGAATGGTTTTGATTTCATTTCATTTATAATTCATATAGCGATGATATTATAAATATACGTTGTCGGGATGATGGTTTGTATATTATGCTTTGCTTTGGGGTAAATCATAATGTATATGATTTAAATGTGTTTGGTGAAGACGGAAATGTGAGTTATATTTGATCTGTGATATGGAATGTCGGATATCAATGATGGTTTATCGTGTCGACATTGATGTCGGGATGGTGGTTTACCGATATTAATGGACTATACTTTATTCGAGATTATTCGAATAAATGTGTATTCATTCAGGGATGTTAGTTTGTGGACTCAAGCAGTTCAGCGTAATACGGATGTGACCCAGAATATTGGTGCAAAGCAGTGGCTTCGAGAAGTGGTTCTTATGAATCCCCCTCGTTTTGCTAGTGCTGCAGATGCATTGGGCTGGGATGGTTGGCTTTTCCAGTTGGAAAAGATATTCGAGGTAGTTGATTGTCCAGAAGAACGTAGATTGCAGTCGCTCAGTATCTTCTTGACAAGGATGCCGCTAGTTGGTGGGAGGTTGTTAAGCCTCGAGATCGTGTTGTCACGTGGGCAGAGTTTCAGAGATTTATGAGAGATGAGTTTTGTCCGGAACCGATCAGAAACCATAGGATTAATGAATTCTTTTTGGCAAAACTGCAAGATGTACCGCTGTCTCAAGCTATTGTTGACTATAGCAAAGAGCTCAGCTACGTGTCGGATCAGGTCAGGACAGAGGTGGATAAGATCCGTCATTTTAGTAGGCGAATGGAGCTGGAGATTCGTCAATATATGGCGGGTCTCACTTGTACATCTTTGAGAGAGTATCAGAATAGGGCATTAGCCTATGAGCTATTTGTATCATCGGCTGAGCATATGTCTGAATCGAAAAAACAGAAAACTATTGGGAGCTTTTCAGGAAATCAGGGGAGTGGCCCCCCTAAGCTGTGGCTTCGTGTCGTCATCCTAAGAAGGTTCCTCGATCGCGTGATCAGAGGAGTAGTACCCCTGCAGTGAGTAATGTGAGCAGTTCGAAGACATGTTATAATTATAGTCGAGCGGGCCATACCGCGAAGAATTGTCGTTCACCGTTAGTCAGCTGTTTCGATTGTGGCCAGGTGGGTCACCGAGCCGTGCATTGCGAGACGTTAGCTGAGAGGTTTTGGGATTGAGTTTCCGTTTCTGCTCCGAAAGAACACGGAGATGCCTAATGTGGGTTTTGAAAATTTCGGCGTAGTCCGAACCGTTTGTGGTTATCCTTGCGGATCGTTTTGTGTTTATTTTCTATTCTATTGATTGTGCATGTTTTCTTGTAATAAGTACCTCCCATTTTGGTGATTGTTCGGATAGTTGACTTGATTGTGTTATCTGTTTGGTGATACTTGACACTTGTTGGTGTTATTATGTCTCTGCTTGTGACATTGTGATGTTTGTCGTTGAGCGTGATTTCACGCCGTATGTTTCTTTGTGTTTCTTGTAACGTTTCGTCGATGGGCGTAAGTTACGTGGTTCTTGTGTACCTTGTTGAGATGTTCCTGGTGGGATGTTGCTCCTCCCTACTTATTTTTATGTTTCGGGACGAAACTTCTTTTAAGGAGGGTAGAATTTAATATCCGCAATTTCGATTTTTGGTAGTTTTTTTTTTTTTGCGGAAGTCCATCTTAGCGACTCGCTTATGACCGTTTCGTCATTCTGGGAATGATTAATTATGCACTTTTTGACATATGAGTTCGTTTTGGTGTCGTTTTGTTGAGTTCCGTGCTTCTTAGCGACTTTTCCGCACTTGAATTCGATTCTTACAAATCTCGTTTGAAACTATTGTTTCGAGTTCCCCGTAAGTCCGTTTAACTTTGTTAGACGGGTTTTGAACTTTGGGTTGCTTATTCGATCACGTATCGTAATTTTCGGGCATTTTGGACCATTTTGTAATTTCCCAAAGTTGTGGGTATCCGCATTTGTATTTGTTGTCTTGACCCTTTTCATGGTCACGTGTGAGTTTGATTGTAGATAAAGCTCTTAGTATGATATTTTTCTGGAGCTTTCCGTGCGTGTCTTGAACTTGGTATTTCGATCGGAGAAGTTCGTTGTTGTGACCAGCTTTGAGAGCACTACCTACTGCTGTAGTTCTGGGTGCGTTAGCGCACGCTAAAGGATCTCCTTAGCACACACTATCGAGCAACAAGGTCAGAGGTCAATAGCTAGAATCAGGACCATTAGCGCGCGCTAAGGGAAGGAATTAGCGTACGCTAACAACGATCATGTTCAGTCTAGTAGGTATTGGAGTACCCCGTTAGCGCACGCTAACATGTATTAGCGCATGCTAGTAATTCTGGTATGTATATCCGGGCAGCAGGTTTTAGAGGTCAAATTTCATTTCTTCATTTGCCATTCATCGGGTCCGTTCCTCTGGGGAGATTTGAGGTGATCCTCCTTTTCAAGCCTCATCTTGGGGCGAATTGGTGCAAGTCTAACATCATCAATCATCATCTTCTTTGCTCGGATCTAAGGTATATTTCACTCAAACCTAATTTCGTGGAATTTGGGGTTTTTTCCTTGATTTAGTGATTTCTGTTCGGATTCATCCAATCGATTCGTGTTATTTGATGTTATTGCTCATGTTCTATGGGTGAAATTCCATATTTCGGTTCTCTTTGATCCCAACTATGATTTCACTATTGTGGAACCAAACTCTTGAATCCATGATGTTCTTAATTCCGAGTTGAATCCCATTTGGTGTTGATAATTCATGTGGTGTTATTCTCATAGTGTTTGCAGTGCTATCATGTTCCTGATTGTGTTAGGGAGTTCGGGGCTGTTCGACCGCATCCCATCCGTCGTCTCGTTGCGATCTTGGTTTCGTGGTAAGTACCATGTTCATACATTTCTTGTTTTGTGCATATGATGATTGGTGATCGTCTTGATGTTTTGTTTGGTTGATTGAAATGAACTTTCAAAAGATTCGGTTTAGCCTCATTAAAGGCTCTCTTTCAAAACACATGTGTGTTTTGTGTGAACGGTGTGTTTAGTGAATGGTTAAGTGAACTCTATGAATATGCTTGGTGTTGATGTTGTGATTTGATAATGTAAAGACATATATTATCTCATTTCGGTGCGTTGTGATTGACAATTGTGTCGTGCTAACTATTTGATGTCTCTGTGTGGAGTATTGTGATATCCTTAGCGTACTGTGATATGTGTGTGAATGTGTGGACATGGGCGGGGTCTACGGTGACACATGGCTTGTGATCATGTGTTCAGGATGCAACAAGTGATTGATCCAACCGTGAGAGCCTAAGAAAAACTATGGTGACACATGGCTTGTGATCATGTGGTCAGGATGCAAAAAGTCATTGATCCAACCGTGAGCACCTAAGAATACCTACGGTGACACATGGCATGCGACCATGTGGTCAGGAGACAACAAGTAATTGATCCAACCGTGAGATGACGTGGCATATGTTCATGGTGTTATGTATATGATTTTGGATGTGTTTTGCCAGGTCGAGTACCTTGCCAGATAGAATCAAGATACCTTAATATGACGAAATCACTGAACCCCAAAGGTAGAATCTGACTCCGGTTGGTTATATGCCACTCCAAGGTGCTACTTCTCTTCAATGATCAATCACAAGAAGTATCCAATGTCCAATGATCAAGTGGATGTGTTATAAGTGTATCTAAGGAAGATGATATGCTCTCTGGTCTCTCAAAAACGAAAGATAAATGAAGGAAATGAGAACAGAATGGAGTGCTGGCCCATATATAAACTTTCTGTTCATAGCATATTAGCGCACGCTACCATGCATCCTTAGCACGCGCTAATAAGAGTTGACTCCAAAACTGTCCAGGTTCGTCCGCGGGAATCTTATTTGGTCCTACGTCCAGTTGGCGCATGTGTTAGCCGCCTAGCTCAATAATTGGTTACCTAGCGCACGCAAGTCCTACATTCGTAGCGTGCGCTAGTAGTAGCCGATAGCGTGCGTTAAGCTACATTCTTAGCGTACGCTATCACGAGTTTGCATGAGAAATTTTGCATGATGATATACTTATGTACAAAGGTACCAATGTGAGAAATAACATATTCCAATTATCGAGATCATAAATCCGAATAATACAGGGTTCGAATACAGATGAAATACACAATAATAAATCCGGATATCACAAACTCCGTATGTTTCCGGCGTCTCGACAGCACCTTGGGCCGGTATTCTTGTCGGTTGCTCTATTTCCGTTGTCGGTCTCCCTCGTCCTCGTTGAGCAGCACCACGTCCTTGTTGGGCATTTCCTCATCCTCGACCTCTGGCCATTTCTCTGCAAGAATTTAACAATTATCATTTGTTTCAAACAACACGTCATGGGCCAATAAATTTCAACGATATAATCTCCCCCAAACTTATTATCAATTGCACATTTACCCCAAAAGATCCATTTTTTCATCCAAAATACCCTCAAGTATAGTTCAAAACACCAATTATTTTCTTCATCGTATATAACATTCAAGAAATTCCAACATGTAATTCAATCTCCCAATCATATAATTCCAACATGTAATTCAAAAAAATCGCGGCCAAAATTTCAACACATCACTATTCACGAAAAATCCCCAAAAATTCGACTCAAGAATCCTATATTAATCAATAATTCATAATCCAAACAATCTTAGGATAATCATAGACGTTCAGAATCAAAAAACATGCCTCAAATTTGGAGTAAAATGATGAAAAAAATGTATAAAAACCGTGAGCAAGAGAGGTTGATTTCGTCCGATCCTTAATGTTTTGAAGCTCTTAGATTGTGGAATAATGATCAGGGTCTTGTTCTTATGCTTGATTTAGCACAATTTATCTTTGATTTTGATGATTTGCAAGGGTATGGGGGTTATGGTTTTCAGATTTGGGGAAGAAGGAGGAAAAAAATTTGGGGAGGAAAAAGGTGAAATGAGGGACACGGTCGTGTCCAGTTTTTATACCTCCGATCGACACTGCCCGTGTCAAATGACACGGACCGTGTCATACCTGCTCCGTTTTTTAAAAATCGTCTGCCCACCTGACCCGACCATGTCAGTTGACACGGCTCGTGTCATACCTGCCCAGAAAAGGAGAAAACAACTTTATACCTGACCCGACCATGTCAGTTGACACGACCCGTGTCGCACCTGTGCGGAAAGTGAAAAACAATCTGCCTGCCTGACTCGAACGTGTCAATTGACACGGCCCGTGTCATACTGGCCCAGAAAATGAAAAAGACGTCCGAATGCCTGACCCGACCGTGTCATACTTGCCCACAAAGTGCGTTTTTTGGTCTCGGGTCTTTTTCATGCGAATTGAATACCAACAGTTGAACCGATCAGTTCTACATCAAATTAAAATAAAGTGCGAATAAGAACAAAACTAAAAAGAACTATTGGGTTGCCTCCCAATCAGCGCTAAGTTAAACGTCTTCAGTCGGATGCCTTCAACACGAAGTTCTACGGCTCGATTATAGTTATCACGGACACGGCTTCCTTTTGATTTGGATGATGGTAGTGTTTGACTCTTTTTAACTTTAACTAGCTCACTATCTCTGCTCATGAGCTCGACCACTCCGGGTGGAAGTACTTTCTTGATCACGAATGGCCCGGACCATCTTAATTTTAATTTTTTGGGAAACAATTTTAATCTTGAATTATAGAGAAGTACTTGTTGCCCCGGCACAAATTCATGTTTTAAGATCATCTTGTCGTGCCATCTTTTAGATATTTCTTTTTAGATTCCAGAGTTTTCATAGCATTCATCCCGGAATTCTTCCAACTCGTTCAGCTCTAACAATCTTTTCTTTCCGGCGGCCTCAAAATCCAGATTTATTCTTTTTACCGCCCACATTGCCCGATGCTCCAACTCTAGAGGTAGATGACATGATTTCCCGAATATGAGTTGGTAGGGAGATGTTCCCAAAGGTGTTTTATATGCCATGCGATAGGCCCAAAGTGCATCATCAAGCTTGGACTGTAACGCCCCGATTTCGCATATACATTTATTATGAATTATAGAAAACATGTCCAATTTTATTAAATTAATGCCCGAATGATTTTATCATTTAATCCAGTTTTATTTCATGATCATGCAAATCCATTTACGTCATTATAATTCATGACAAGTCATGTGATTCATTTCGTTTCATTTCTCATTTTAAATTCATCGTTTCATATCGTCATTTCTAGGCCCGAGTCAAATTTTAAACAATATAAATCGTTACCCAAAAATTTTACAAGCTAAATAATAATAGTATTTAATATTATTATTACTATTACTATTACTATTTTTAATATTATTATTATTATTTAATTCAGCCCGATTATGTTTATTGTTAATTATTTTAAACTCAATTATTACTATTAATATTAATATTATTGTGGCCCATATTAATTTTGTTACCCTTTTTCCAGCCCAATTGAGAGTCCTAAACCTAAGCCCACACAGCTTTTCTACCCTAATCCTAATTTTGTATACAGTATAAATACTGTATTGTATACACAGAATACACCATAATTGATGGGTCGATTCTTGATCGACTCATTCTGTTCTATCTAGTCGTGCTTTTCTTTGCTTTTTAGTATTTTTGTACTCTTTTATGCATGGTATGTTGTGTTTTTAATTTATAGGTAACCAAGCGAAGATTGTGGTGAAATATGCGTTTTCATAGCTAATATTGGAGTTTATAACGATCAAAAGCAAAAACAGTGCCTAAAACGACAAAAGATTGAAGCAGTATCGGTCGAATCTTCTAAATTCCAGAATCACCACTCCGAATTGAGATGTGTTCTACTTTTATATAAATTCCTCGTGAAAATAGCTTCGAAACGGTATATCATATGCTTAAATCCGAGGTGTATTGATACAAGAACGAAGGATCAAGCCGAAGAAGACCAAAAATTGGAACAGAAGAAAGCAACTCGGCCGCACCAGGCAACTAGGCCGTGCCATATAACACGGCCGGGTCTCTTTACTGTTAAAAAGCCCTTTTCCCGTGCAGTACAACACGACCGTGTCTTCTATGACACGGCCGAGCCCCTATCCAGCCGGTTTTGCATTTTCAGCATAGTACAACACGGCCGTGTCATGGGACACGGCCGAGTCCGTGGACAGAACACTTTTCCTTCTTTTTAGAGTAGTACGACACGGGCCGTGTCACTTTTCGGTGCAAGTCATTTTCTTTGACATTTTTGCACAATTTTGAGCCTTTTCTTGATATTTTGGCTATAAAAAAAGGAGATGGTGACCCTTGATGAGATATGCTTATCTTGTAGGAGATATTTTGGGGTGGAAAAACACAAGATTGAGGGAAAAACACCAAAAAGTGAGGAAAAATTGAGATTGTTTCATCATCTTCCTTGTATGTTCTTGGAGTGAAAAATACATTTGTGAGATATTACATTTCCTTGTATCAATTGTCATGAGTTTTTGAAGAAAGATCATCAAACCTTCATCGGGAATTCAATTTCGGCATTTATAAGGGAAGTTTCTACCATGCTTTGTTTTACAATTTCCATTATTGTTGTTGAAATAATCATGTGTAGCTAAACATTTCATATGTGTTTTTAGATATAGCCACACACATGTTATCGATTGTTAGTTTCTATTGATTTTCCGGGTAAAAGTTTGGGATTGTTCCTCTTGTTCGTTCTTCGTATAAGAACTTTTGATTTAGATCATCAAACCTTTTTCATTGTTGTTATTATTATTCAAATCGAGGGTTTTTGTCGGTGTTCGCCATCAAACGACCCGATAGAAACGATTGTGAATGTCCTTGAGCTTTTTTGCGCGATCTTTTAATGATTTACCTCATCAAAAGTAGTCGGTTAATTGATTGTTAGTTAGGGATTTATTCCCATCAAAAGAGTATCCCTTATTTTCGTTGAGAACAATCGTGATTTTTAGAATTACCGCCATCAAACGGATTTCTTTTAATCGTGAGCAATCGATAATTCCAAACCTTATTTATTTGAGTATCGGAACTAATAATTGATTATGTGTGTGTCGGTGACTCTAAATTCCCATATCAATCTCATTATTGTTCTCTCATTTATCCGACAATTAAATTGGTGTTGTTATCACTTAGTTTATTTTAATTTTATGCGTTAGTAATTGTAATCCTATCAACCAATGATGTATTTTAATTTATTTTACTTTTGTTCATTCGACTATTTGCCGAACAATATCGAACTTTAAACCGTTTCCAATTCCTCGAGAGATCAACCTCGGAGTTACTTGCCGCTTCCTACAAAAGCGATTCGTACACTTGCGAGTATATAATTTGTCCATCAAGTTTTTGGCGCCGTTGCCGGGTAATTGGCGTTTAATTTTTAATCTTGTTTTAATAATAGTTGAATTGTTATTCTCGATCAATTTTATTTTGATAAAATTCGCTCTTACTTCCTTTGTTTATGCTTGGTAGGAGATCGTTGGGTAACCCGATTCTTCCGCCGATAGACGACGTTCAAAGGATTAGAGCACCAAAAATAATGGCCACATCATCAATGGCAAATGACGAGGTGAATCCGGATCTTGAAGAGCGACTTTTGATCCAAGAAGAAAACACTCGTCAACCGAGGGTTGAGAATGTTGCACAAAATATAGATGAGGAAGAAATTCGTCAACCAAGGTTTCCGAGATATGAGAATGTTGGGCGCAATCAAGGGATACCCGAAGCTCAACAAGGGAGATACTTCTATCCAAGACAACCACCCGTTGGAGTGCGATATGGAGCGAATTATTATCCCAGACCTCAATATGGGATGGAAGCAAACTATAACATGCCGCAACAACCTCCGGTCGAACATCTAATGCGAGACTATGCAAAGCCCGTGGTGAACACCGCCATTTCATGCATCCAATTAGCACCGGCCGCAAGGAACTACCACATAAGCGGATTTCACATCGAGCAATTGCCCTCATTTCACGGATTAGCACGAGAGGATCCGTTATCATTCATCCGAGACTTCTATGTGGCGATTGACAACTTCCCATTAAATGGGTTGAGCGAGGATCAACCAAGGATGAAGCGCTTCCCTTATACACTCAAGGATGGGGTGAAACAATGGTTGATGACTTTGGCGCCCGACTCACTAAGAACATGGGATGAAGTTTACGATAAATTCATTACCAAGTACTTCTCTCATTCAAAGACTACGCAATTGAGAACTCAAATCTCAACTTTCGGACAACAAGACGGAGAGGCATTTCACGAAGCATGGGACCGATTCAAAATGCTCCTCATTCAATGCCCACACCATCACTATCCGCTTCAACTACTTAATCAATTCTTCTATGACGGATTGACTCAATATTTCCAAGGAGCGGTAGATAATGCAGCCGGTGGTTCGTTTTGGGGTTCGACGGAGAGACAAGTGTATGATGTGTTTGAAACATTGGGAGCAAATTCTCAACAAAAAAGTGTACGTATTTGTAGGGGAGCCGTGCACCAAGTAAGCGAGAAGGACGAGATGCAATCTAAAATGGATGAGTTGACAAATGAACTAAGACAACTCAAGACTCAAAATAAATCTTCTAGCTCACGAGTTTGCGAGATTTGCGGAGCACCCGGACATGATGCCAATTCATGCCCTCATACTTTTCTGGGAGAACAAACCGAACAAGTTAATTGGGCTATGGGACAAAGCACGGGAAGACCCGAATGGGAAGAGAGGAGAAATAATTATGGCGGAAATGCAAGAAATGCACCTCTCCAAAATACTTATCATCCTGGGCTAAGAAACCATCCGAATTTCTCATGGAGAAACAACAACCCGATGCCATACGACACAAATGTCCAAACTCAATACAACGGAGGAAACTGAGCCCAACAACCAACGCGAACTGAACCACCTCCACAACAAAGGAACTCACTTGAGGAGAGTATTGCAGCATTCATTAAGGAGAGCAAGGAAAACCGAGAGGAGAACAATAAGAGGTTCGAATCTTTAGAAGCTTCGATGAAGAATATAGAGATTCAAATTGGGCAACTTGCTACCGAGGCACGTAGACAAGAAAGGGGTAAACTACCAAGTCAACCCGAGCAAGCTCAAGCTATTACCACTCTCCGAAGTGGTAAAGTGATTAATAAAAAAGCTAATTCCGAAGTAAAAGAAAGAGGCGATGAGAAAAAAGACGAGTCAGGAAATCAAGAAGAGAAAATAGACGAGGCAACTTCGACTTCCAAGCTTCACAAATCTTCTCAACCATATAATCCACCAATTCCTTTTCCGAGCCGACTTAGAAAAGCAAAGAAAGAGGAGAAATTTTCTGAAATCTACGACATGCTTTCGAAGGTTCATGTCAACTTACCTCTTTTGGATGTTGTGAAGAACATTCCCGCTTATACAAAATTTTTCAAAGAGTTGACCTCCAACAAAAGAAGATACAATGGGAACGAGAAAGTGGTGCTCTACGAGGTAGAAGCAAGGGGTCAAAAGAAAGGCGATCCCGGAAGTTTTATGATCGACATCACTATGGGAGATAAGAAAGTTGCTCATGGGATGTTAGATTTGGGGGCAAGTGTGAATCTCATGCCATACTCGACCTATTTGAGGCTTGGACTCGGGGGAATCAAATCGACAAGAATGACTCTTCAAATGGCGGATAGATCAATGAAATACCCAAAGGGAGTCATTGAAGACCTATTAGTGCAAGTGGACAAGTTG
Organism: Orobanche coerulescens; assembly: GCA_033398695.1. NCBI lineage: Eukaryota > Viridiplantae > Streptophyta > Magnoliopsida > Lamiales > Orobanchaceae > Orobanche > Orobanche coerulescens. The sequence goes on along the minus strand of CM065815.1, from coordinate 29,137,977 downwards.
GTGATTCCGGCCGATTTTGTTATCTTGGAGATGAGCGATTTCGGAACAAGCGAAAATGAAGGGACAATACTTCTAGGACGACCATTCATGCGTAAAACATAAACAATCATCGATGTTGATGAAGGAAAGGTCACCATGACCGTCTTGGGCGAAACCGTGGAAATCAACGTGTTCGGTTCATTTCCTATCCCTTCTCATATTTATGCTACCCATGATGTGAATTTTATTGATTGCATTGATTCTTTGGTTAATGATACATATTTTCATGATGATGTAGGGGACACGTTTCATGATGCTCTAACCGTTGAGCATGATATGGGGCTTAATAATCTAGAAATTGAAGAATATGTTGCATTGTTAGATAATTCCGAAACAATTGATGAAGTTGACGGTTTTAAGATACCATTGGAATTAAAATTTGAGGACCCGTTGAAATCACCCCACCCCAACTTGAATTGAAAGAACTTCCGGCACATCTTAAATATGTTTTCTTAGGCAAAAGTGACACTTACCCTGTAATTGTCTCTTCCGAATTAACTCCCTTGCAAGGAAACAAATTAGTAGAAGTTCTGACTAAGTTAAAGGAAGCAATTGGGTGGAGTATTTTCGATATCAAGGGAATAAGTCCTGTTAGGTGCATGCATAAAATAATTATTGAGGATAATGTTAAACCGGTTAGGCAACCTCAAAGGTGTTTGAATCCGAACATGCAGGAAGTTGTGAAAAAAGAAGTTTTGAAATTGCTAGATGTCGGAGTCATCTACCCGATATCCGACAGTAAGTGGGTGAGTCCTGTGCATGTAGTGCCTAAAAAATCTAGAATAATGGTGGTTCGTAATGATAAAAATGAATTGGTGCCCACTAGAACAGTAACCGGTTGGAGAATGTGCATTGGTTACCGGAAATTAAATGCCATAACAAAAAAGGATCATTTGCCCCTTCCTTTCATTGATCAAATGTTGGAACGTTTAGCTGGGCATGATTATTACTGTTATCTAGATGGTCTTTCAGGTTTCTATCAGATTCCCATTGATCCGGAGGATCAAGAGAAGACCACTTTCACTTGCTCTTTTGGCACTTTTGCCTTTAGGAGGATGCCGTTTGGTCTTTGCAATGCTCCCGCTACTTTTCAAAGGTGCATGCTATCCATATTCTCCGACTTGTTAGAAAAATCCATCGAGGTATTCATGGATGACTTTTCTGTGTTTGGAACCACTTTCGATGATTGTTTAAATAATTTGACTATTGTGCTAGAACGATGTATTGAGTGTAATCTTACACTTAGTTGGGAAAAGAGTCATTTTATGGTAAAACAAGGTCTTGTTCTAGGTCATGTGGTTTCCAATAAAGGAATGGAGGTTGATAAGGCTAAAGTTGATTTAATTGTTAAATTACCTCCGCCTTCATGTGTCAAAGAAGTTCGAAGCTTTTTAGGGCATGCCGGGTTTTATAGGCGTTTCATTAAAGATTTTTCGAAAATTGCCCGCCCTTTGAGTAACCTTTTGTGCAAAGATGCCAAATTTGATTTTACCGAGGAATGTTTAGTCGGTTTTAATGCTTTTAAAAGAAAGTTAACTTCCACACCTATTGTTGTTGCTCCCGATTGGTCTCTCCCATTTGAAATTATGTGCGATGCGTCCGACTTTGCTATAGGTGCTGTTTTGGGGCAAAGAATGAATAAATTTTTCCACGTAATTTACTATGCTAGCAGAACGCTCGATGAAGCTCAGACTAATTACACCACCACCGAAAAAGAATTTTTAGCCGTTGTGTTTTCTTTAGACAAATTTCGATCCTACTTGGTTGGCTCAAAAGTAATTGTGCATACAGATCACGCCGCATTAAAATATTTATTAAAAAAATACGATGCAAAACCAAGATTAATTCGGTGGGTTCTTCTGCTGCAAGAATTTGATTTGGAGTTTAAAGATAAAAAAGGGTCGGAAATCGTAGTTGCCGACCACCTATCTAGGCTAACCGAGGGAGATAATTTTAAGCTCGATAATCCTTTGCCAATTGTTGAAACTTTCCCTGACGAGCAATTATTCGATGTAACAAGGACACCTTGGTATGCTGATATTGTCAATTACATTGTTAGTGGTGTTTTGCAGCCCGACTTGACCTATCAAGGGAAGAAGAGGTTTGTTTCCATGTGCAGGCATTACTTTTGGGACGAGCCCTACTTATTCAGGTTGGGGCCTGATCAGATATTCCGACGTTGCGTCCCGGAGGAAGAGCACGAGAGCATATTGTTATTTTGCCATGAGTTGCACTGTGGGGGACATTTTAGCGCAAAGAAAACGGCGCACAAGGTCCTTCAATCGGGATTCTACTGGCCAACATTATTTAAGGATGCCTATTCCCATTGCAAGAGTTGCGATCGTTGTCAACGAACGGGGAATATAAGCAAAAGGAATGAGATGCCGTTGACAAACAATCTTGTTGTGGAACTTTTCGATGTTTGGGGAGTTGATTTTACGGGTCATTTTCCACTTTCCCATGGCTTTGAGTATATTTTAGTTGCTGTGGACTACGTCTCTAAGTGGGTGGAAGCAATTCCAACCCGAACTAACGATGCTAACGTGGTTTGCAATTTTTTTAGGGATGTGATTTTGCGGAGTTCGGGACGCCTAGAGTATGTCGGCGATAGAGGCACGCATTTTTGCAATAAACAACTTGCAGGCTTGCTTAAGAAGTATAATGTGATGCATAAGGTCGCAACGGCATACCATCCACAAACTTTCGGACAAGTAGAAGTGAGCAATAGACAAATAAAGGCAGTACTCGAAAATACGGTGAAACCGACAAGAAAGGACTGGGCATTGAAGTTGAATGACGCTTTATGGGCATACCGCACGGCCTACAAAACTCCAATTGGAATGAGCCCGTATCGCCTAGTATTTGGGAAAGCATGTCACCTACCCGTTGAGTTGGAACACAAGGCGTATTGGGCAATCAAAGCGCTCAATTTAGATCAAGAAAAGGCGGGCGAGGAACGACTTTTACATTTAAATGAGCTTGATGAGATGCGATATGAGGCGTACGAAAATGCTAAACTCTACAAAGAACGGACGAAACGGTATCATGATAAGCATATCGTTCGTAAATCTCTCGAACCCGGGATGGATGTTTTGTTACATAACTCCCGTCGTAAGCTCATGCCCGGAAAATTGGTGTCGCGATGGGGCGGACCATTCAAAGTCGTTAAAGTATGGCCACACGGAGCAGTAGAACTTCTTGATCCGCGGAAGAACGAGTAATTTAAGGTAAACGGGCATAGAGTGAAGCCGTATTTCGGACGAATCGAAGAAATCAATGTGTTTGAGTGCATAGAGGTGCATGATGTTGAAGCTTGAGCAAAACGGGAAAAAGTCGAGCTAATGACTATAAAAAACCGCTACTTGGGAGGCAACCCAACGGTTTAGTTAGATTTTTTTTATCTTTTGTTTTTCGAATTTATTTTACTTATTTGTTTTTACTCGATTCGAAACTGACCGGTTCAACTGTGGGTGTTAAAATTGCAGGAAATGAGCGCGTTTTCAGAAACTAATAATCTGGGCAGGATGGACACGACCGAGTTACCTATGACACGGCCGAGTCTCAAAACAGGAGGAATTTGGTATTCTGAGCTAGTATGACACGGCCGAGTCTCAGGACACTGCCGAGTCTCAGGACAGTGAGAATTTGATTTTCTAGAATAACAGGACATGGCCAGGTCTCAGGACACGGTCGGGTGTCAAGACAGTGAAATCTTGGTTTTCTGAGAGAGTACGACACGACCGTGTCACAGGACACGTCCGAGTCGGTTAGACAGTGGGTTTTGGCTTATTCTGAACAGTACGACACGACCGTGTTAGATGCAACACGGTCGTGTCAGTCGGACCTATATAAGTACAACACGGCCGAATCGCCATTTTCATCTTCTCCACATTTTTATTTTTCCTCCTTCCGAACCCTAGCATCTATACTATCGATTTTTCTCTTCGTTTTTAAAGAAATTTTGTGTAAAATCAAGGGTAGATACAAGAATCTATGTAATCATCATTTTTCAACCAGTTTCACTCTTCAAAGGGGCAAATCGGACGAATTGGGACCGGTTTTTAATTTTTTTACTCTCTTCAATATCTCCGAAATCAAGGTATGTTTCTCATGTTTTTGATGATTATTCTTGGTTATGAACATGCTATGATTATTTGAGTTGCTAGTCCTTAATTATCTAGGGTTCTTGAATAAATTGAAGGTGATGAAATTTGGGGATTTTCGATAATTCTTCATGCTTGATGATTAAATTTCTCGATTGGAAATTCTTGTAGTTAAGGAATGTTTCCCATGATGAAGATAATGAATTCAAACGATAGATTTTGCTTGGGAGTTGTTTTGATCAATAATGTTTATATTGGGGGTATTTTATTGTTTGCTATAAGTTTGGGGGAAGAATACGTTATCAAGTCCTTAGATAAATGATAGATTGAAATTTTTGCAGAAAATGGCACGAGGACGAGGACGAGGAAATTCTCAGCGCGGAAGGGGTAGGGACGGCGGGGAACAAGTGCAGCCGGCAAGAATGGCTATTCAAAGGGCTGTGGAAACTACGGATTCTTATGGAATCAATCTCCCTTAAACACAATATGAAAGGTGGGAAATGCTGGGTCAGGAAAAGATGCTCCCTACGAGGTGTCCCGATGACGAATGCATGAACGCAATGGGGATAAGAGAAGACGTGATGAAATTCCTTGAAAGAGTGAATTGGGCGTGGATGATGACTCAACAATGGCCAACTTATAGGTGTCTGACGATGGAGTTTCTCAGCACTCTTACTGTCAGAAGAGATCCGGTAACTCGAGAACCAACCGAAATGACATTTCGGCTCAACAACAATGAAGAGAGACTAACCATTGTCCAGCTGGAAGAAATTTATCATGCAAGACACAACGGCCATTACCCGATAAACCGGTTCGCTTGCGAAACCTATTGGAGAGCCATGGTGGAATACCCGGGGAGCGAGGCGCGATATTATATTACAAGATCGGCTAAAGGATCGAACATTCGCAATCCAATACTCAGATATCTACACAAGGTGATTGCGAATACTATATATGGACGAAAGGAAACCGGGCCCATTTCACTGCGGGAGTTATACATCCTGACTCACATGCTCGATGACTCAATTCTAGCAACCGGGGCTATGGTAGCAGAACATTTTGAGGATGTCGCGACAAAGCCAAAGGGGGAGATATGGATAGGGGGTTTGATTACCCCTATTGCACTTCACTTCGGGATTTCCGTAGCTCAGAGGACTCCCCTTCCTGGAAATAAGCTACTCTCGATCTCCGTGATAAAGGTGATGAACATCCTGGACTATGAACAGCGCACAGTCTTCCTCCAGACCGACAACGACCACTTCCTTCTCCCGAATCTACCTTTGACAACCATAAATAATATTCGGGACATGGGAAATCTGCAAATGGCTACGGAGGCACATCGACGAGCACGGATATCAGCTGGATTGGCTCCCCCGGGTCACAGCCATCTCGACCGAAATGTTTGACCTCGGCGCATTGTGGATGAAGATAGAGCCGAGAGGATGGAAGAGGAGGAGGCTTATGAAAGAGGCCCAGATGAAGAGGAAGAAGAAGAGAGCGAAGAAGAAGTAGAAAGCACGAGAGATCGGCCCGAGACGTCAAGGCGGGCCAAAATTGGACATGCCCCCTCGCGCCCAACATTAAGGGAGGAGTTCGTAGCCTTCTGAGAGGAGTTCGTAGCCTTCCGAGAGGATACTAGACAGAGGCTAGAGTAGGCTAGACAGGAGCGACACGGGATATTGTCCCTTATGAGACAAATGCACGGATGGCATGTCCAGCAAGGCCACTTCCCTCTGCCCCACCAGTAAACCGGTCGTAAGTATTTCTTGACCAATGAAATTCTTTTGTTTAAATACTATACCCCCTTCGTTCGTATATTCTTTAATTCAAGTTTGGGGGGGGATTGGTCAAGAAATACTTCATTACTCTTGTTTTTATTTGTTTTCGGATACTATTATGCTTGTGTGTTTTTATTTGGTGTGTTTTGAGCATTTTGCGAACTTGATAAAAACTTTGAAATATGATTTTTTTTGAATGCCTCGGGATTTATTTCGTTGTTTTGATATACAAATCGAGGATAATTTGTAGAGAAAAATTTTTTTGATAATCGAAACGGGTGTGAAATAGAATAAGTAGTTTTAATATCTTGGAGGTATGAACAAACCTACTTGTGAACTATCGAGCCTTCGTGCATTCCATAAATGAAAGTTTCATTGTCGAGTGTTTCATTCTTGATTTAAGACTCTAGAACTTGCCTTGGTTTCTTGTTCAAAACTACTAGCGTGTGTGTGCAATTGAGTGAAAATGATTTTTGGCGCCTTTGATCTTAACCCTTCGATTTTGGCCAACCCGACATTTGATCATTCCTTAAATAAACCCAATTGAGGTCATTGCCTATTTCATTGTTAAACCACATATCGAGCTTTCCATTACTATAATCCTTCGATCCATACTTGAGCAATTAGAAAATATATTTTTTTTTGACGAGGATACTAAGATTGTGGTGACATTGTGTGATATACATATTGTTGGGAATGTTGAATTGGTGACAATAATTACTCCGCTATTTTTGGGAACTTAGTAGCCGGGTGTATTCATGTGACCCATGTTTATATTCGCGTAAAACGGTTACCTTAGATATGAGTATGCTTGGAAGCAGTTGTGTATGTTTTTATCCTAGTAACCGGGTGTATTCATGTGACCCATCATTTACATTCGCGTAAAACGGATCCTAAAACAACCCAAGCTAAAAAAAAAATCGGAGCAATAAGGAGGGTTTGACGATGCGCTTTTCACTTTCGATAGTGTTTGTTGCAAGTGATTCATAATTAAGGGGATGAAAGAAGGAAACTTCAAAAATCTTGAGCTTCTATAGCGAAAATGGTGATATAGTTCTAAAAATTGCTCAAGTCAAGTCACTTTAGCCATATTTATCCCACCTCGACCCAAGCCTACATTACAAGCCGAGTAAAGCCCTTTCTGATTCACGAAAATGTTGCATGCACAAAATAGTGGTAGAGATGAAGACGATTGGCAAGCCTATGGGGTTCCTTATTTCATTGAATGAGTTCCGAGCGTATACTTATCCCTATCACTTTGAGAGTGTATGAATACACTTGACTGGAGAGGTTTATATTGCCAAGTATTGACTATGATGTTAAGGAAACACCCTGGAGGTTTGAAAACTTTGTAGAACTCGACTTATTTTACTTGTGCGTATTGATAAAATTTTCGAAGAGGTCTTTTGAGGTATTTTGACAGTTGAGTTTCCCTTTGTGAGTGATTATTTTAAAATGCATTGCTCGGGACGATCAAAGTTCAAGTTTGGGGGGGGGGGGGGGTTGATGAGTCGATTCTTGATCGACTCACTCTGTTCTATCTAGTCGTGTTTTTGTTTGCTTTTTAGTATTTTTGCTCTTTTATGCGTGGTATGTTGTGTTTTTAATTTATAGGTAACCAAGCGAAGATTGTGGTCAAATATGCATTTTCATAGCTAATATTGAAGTTTATAACGATCAAAAGCTAAAACAGGGCCTAAAACGACAAAAGATTGAAGCAGTATCGGTCGAATATTCTAAATTCCAGAATCACCACTCCGAATTGATATGTGTTCTCCTTTGATATAAATTCCTCGTGAAAATAGCTTCGAAACGGTATATCATATGCTTAAATCCGAGGTGTATTGATACAAGAACGAAGGATCAAGCCGAAGAAGACCAAAAACCGGAATAGAAGAAAGCAACTCGGCCGCACCAGGCAACTCGGCCGTGCCATATAACACGGCCGGGTCTCTTTACAGTTAAAAAGCCCTTTTCCCGTGCAGTACAACACGACCGTGTCTTCTATGACACGGCCGAGCCCCTATCCAGCCGGTTTTGCATTTTCAGCATAGTACAACACGGCCGTGTCATAGGACACGGCCGAGTCCGTGGACAGAACACTTTTCCTTCTTTTCAGAGTAGTACGACACGGCCGTTGTAATATCCGCAATTTTCGATTTTTGGTAAATTTCTTTTTTCGGCCAGAGTCCGTTTTGACGACTCTCTCATGACCGTTTCGTCATTCTGAGAATGATTAATTCTACGCTTTTTGTCATCCGAGTTCGTTCGGTGTTGTTTTGTTGAGTTCCGTGCTTTTTAGCGGTTTTTCCGCACTTGAGTTTGATTCTTGTGAATCTCGTCCGAAACTGTTGTTTCGACTTTCTCGTAAGTTCATTTAATGTTATTATTCATGTTGCAAGCTTCGGCTTGGTGTTTCGACCATGTATCGTGTATTTCGGACGTTTTGGGCCATTTTCGTAATTTCCCAAAGTTTGGGGTAATTACTTTCCATTGTCGAATTTTGGGCCTTCGGGTGGTCGGAATCGTGTGTTCTCTTAGTGCTCGAATTCGTCTTTGCGAGTACTTCGTAACCGTATCTTCGATTCGTACTCAGGTTCGGGTTTCGGGGTCGTTCGGGCCGTCGGAGTTGGTCCCGGCCGAGTCATGGCCGGGCATCTTGAGGCGAGCGCCACCGCCGAGTAACGTCAGGTAGTGATCGGCACTACGCACGTAAGGCCGATTCGCACGTAAGGCCACGGCCGTAACGCACGTAACGCTTCCGCATTTCCAAAAGTGAGTTCGCCATGGCGATTACGTACGTAAGCCATGGCGATTACGACGTAAGGCGGCCGTGATGGCCTATTTAAGGCTTGGAAGCATATTTCTTCAGCCATTTTCACTCGGTTTTCCTTCTCTTCCGCGGCTGTAGGTGTTGGAATCATGGAAGGATGTTGTTATACAATTAATCCATGAAGTTTTGAGTTTCATATCATCAATCATCCACCCTATAACATCCTCCGATCTACCGAATCACGTCAGATTTCCTAGAAATCTAGTTTTGGGGAATTTTGGTGTTTTGGTTGTTTTCATCCGTTTAATCCGATTTAACTTAGGATTATGATGGATTGATGATTATTTAGATGTCTTATATCATTTCCCTTGTTATTCCATGGTTGGATCGTATCGATTCGTTGTTTTGGTCGAGTTCTTGATCGACGCCTTGAAGGTGTCCGATAAAATGTCATAGAGGGGTTTTCGGGCGTTCTACGATTATTCTTCCTCGTATGATCGATGATTTATTTATTATATGTTGTTAGGGTCGAATTCTTGTGAAGAACTCGAGTCGGAACCCTTCCGTTCGTTGTCTTCTTCGGGGTCCGAGCTTCCCGGTCGAACCGTGTTCTTCAGATTGGTAGCGGTTATTAAGGCAAGTATCTTATTATACGACTTGTATCTTGTGAATAGTAATTACGTATGATATGTATGACGATTTTTCTTGCCTCCGTAAATATGTTCCGTTTGAGTTGGTTGTGTTTTCCGAAATTTGAAGGCTTTGTGATAATAATGATATATTGGTATACGTGTTAGGCGTTGTGCCATTTGTGCAGGATTGCGATGTATATATGAGATGGTTGTACATGTGTTTGTTCAATGTATTGTGTACCGAATGTGTGTTATGTTAGTTAAGAGTCGTTGTGATGATCATGATGTTTGTGTTGTTTTGGTTTACATACTTGATTGTACATTTCGGTGTAATGTGGAATGGCTTGACATTTAATGATTATGAATTGTGTCGTGTCGATGTGTGTGTGTTCCAGGTAGGGTCTGACGAGGCCTCTGGAGTTCGGTACATGATGTTTACGAACAAGGTGTGTGATCCAGGTAGGGTCTGACGAGGCCTCTAGAGTCCGGCACATGACGTGTACGGACAAGGTGTGTGATCCAGGTAGGGTCTGACGAGGCGTCTGGAGTTCGGTACATGATGTGTACGAACGATGTTGTGGCCGGTTAGGGTCCGTTGAGGCCTCCGGAGTTCGGTACATGATGTGTACGAACAGTGTGTGTGGCCGGGTAGGGTCCGTTGAGGCCTCCGTAGTTCGGTACATGATGTGTACGAACAGTGTGTGTGGCCCGGGTAAGGTCCGTTGAGGCCTCCGGAGTTCGGTACATGATGTGTACGAACAATGATCGTGTAGCAGTGATTGTTCGGGTAACATTTTAAATATGGATCTTGGACTCATAATGATATATTATTTAGTATGCTTTGAAACGAGAATCGGGCTAAGGCCCTAATGTTTACGAAAAGGTTTTGTAAATTGGGACTCGAGGTCCAAAAGAATTTCTGCTTTAAAAATCCCCGAGATGATGTGTTCCTTTTCAAATATCTCTTACTTGAGTTCGAAATTCTAAAACTTCTCGGGAACATTTTGATAATTGATTTCCGTATTAAATTCGTAGTTGCTATTTGCTTGTTACATTTCGTATGGTTTGATACTTGCACTAGTAAAACAGTGGAGTTTTACTAACCCCCGAGTATTCGGGGGGTGGATGTCTGTTTTGCGTCCAGGTACATGCAGATTCAGGGGAGCAGTCACAGGATTGGCACAAGAGGATGACGAGCTGCGATACTAATCAAGAGTCGAGAGTTGGTAGAGTTTGATTGTATTGTTAGAGTTGATTCAGTCTTCCGCTTTATTGTGTTTCGAACCCTGTGTGGGTAATGTTGTTAGTCAGTGTTGCTACCCAAAATATTATCCGGAGATAGATATTGCTGGAATGGATGGGATAGCAAACAAATGCAAGAGCACTTCCGTGAGAAAGATAAATAACACAAGATTTGTCGGGGTTGTTAGTCCCGGGCTTGAATGCTCTCGCGAGATATTATTAATACCAATATTCGGGGATACAAGTACTAATGTAAGAATACAATTACAATGAGTGTAAAGTTTCTTGTTATCTTAGCTAGTGAGCGTGTAGATTGCCGGAAGAACCAGATTTGATGCTCTGTGAGTTCTTGTAACAAAGGTGATGAACAGTCGCGGCGGTGAGAGATCGACCGCCTCTCACGGCGAGTATTTAGCTGGATGTTTGGGCTTATGGGCTTATGAATCCCTTGGAATCTGTCTAGTGGAGACTTGCTGCTTCTGCCGATCGTCTTCTGGACGAGAAATTTGGAGAGGGAAGTCCTGAGATGGATTCCGGTGAGATAGACGGGAGCTTGATGATATGTATGTTCTTCAGTGTTTCCGTGAATGTATCGGAATGTGAGAGAATGTGAACCTTTGGTGGAATGTATTTCGGACGTAAGTCAAATGAATTCCCAACCTTTTTCCAGTAGGAGGAAGTTCTCTATTTATAGGGCTTGGATACGCCGGGCGATCGCCTTTTCTGAAATATAATAATCGGGCGATCGTCTTTCAAAGACATGGGCCTGTCCCTCAAAGTCTGCAGGAGTTGGCCGGGCCAATCAGTGCGGTCCAATGGGAGCTTACACGCGTCCCGAGTTGCCGACACGGTGGTCCTACCGACAACTTTCGGCGCGCATCTTTGGTAGGTGAGGTAGGTGGCGGTGTGGTCAAAGGATCTTGTCTGTCGGCGAGAAGATCTTGTCGGCGCCTTTGGTGGATCTGCACGTGGGTGCTTTTCGAGATCCAGTCCTTGATGACTTTGACGGTGATCGTCTCTGCCGGGCGTAGGTCGATTGCCCTTAGCCGGTCACTAGAGTAGATCGCCGGTGCAAAGGGCGATCGCCTTGGGAGTCGATCGCCAGGCATCTGATAGTGGTCTGATATCTTCGACATGGCGAGCTAGCCATAGTTTGACTGATGTTGACTTGGTCGCTCGGCCTTATAGTCGATCGCCTGTCGGGATGAATAAATCGTGACACAACAATTCCCCCCTAGCTCGCTCATACGTTGGAAACGTGGGGTGAGGTGGCTCTCTTGGCGATCACTGACCTTTTGACGAGCGACTTTGTGTTTAACTGAACTGGCGATCGTCTTTGAGCCGATATATCCTGAGTTCGGACGACCTGGTTGGCCGCTGAACTGCGCGGGAAAAAGCAACGGGCGTTGAAAAGTCTCCGCGCACGTGTCGGGCTTCTATTGGAGGACACCAACGGTCATTAATGACTCCTCGGCTGACGCGTCCTCGAAAAGACGCGTACGCGGGTCTCGAGGGGGTCAACTATTGCATCGTTTGAGATCCGACCCCTGAGGTTTTCCCTTATTGCAATCGGGTCCCTGCCTCCTCCTATAAAAGGGGGCGCGGTGTCTGATGTTACTCACTCCTGCTTATTGGAGAAAGAAGGACATGCTGTCGAATTTATTAAAGATCTTAGAGCCGATCTTCGTTCGATTTCAATTTAGTGTAAGAAAAATCCTTTTCTTCTTTTCTATCTCTCGAAAATGGCCGAGCCTCATCATCGTTTGAGCGGGTACTGATTACGCCACGGACATCGGTGCCAGGGAGAAAATCCTTCCGTCTTCCACCTGGAGACGGCGGCTGAAGCCATTCGAGCCGGAATCGACCCGGCTGAAGTTGAGGCTTTGTTTAATGAGGCCGATATTGCTAAGGAGTCGGCTGCTGAAGAGAGACGATCGCAGATCGAGAGAGATCTGGCGATCAGGGCTTACTGGGAGCAACATAGCACTTTTGGTCGGGCCTATAGGGCCTTTGCTGAAATAATGGAGAGGTTAGCCGGTCCTACTCCGAGATTCGACTTCCGGGGATATTCGGTCGCTTATCCCTATGTGCTTCCCAAGCGGTCGCAGTATCGTGCCGCGCAGCGATCGTTGTGGTCGCTCGGCCAAATACGGAGCTCGACGACCAGGAGAGATCTGGCCGTCTGGAGGACAAGATTCCATGTTCCTTCAGATGTGGACATGTTCGCGCCCGCGGAGAATGAACGAGCCGACCCGGCCTCGATGGGTATGGTCGCAGTGAGTGAGGCCGTTATGGAGGCCGGCTACGCTTCCTCTGTCCTTTGCGGTCTCCCATCTGTTGGCCGCTTGGAATGTGGCGCCACTTGGCCGACGCCGAACGCCCGCTCCAAATTATTTGCACCCTCACCCTTTTCGGCGGTCATCGCTGTACCGCCTCCCATCGCCGTTGCAGATGAATCATTTGTTTAAACCGACGGCTCACAGAGGGTTGGTCGGCGGTTACCATATTCAAGGCCGATCTGGTCGGGTGATTCATGGAGTCCCGAATAAGATACGTGGCGATCGACGAAGTGGTTCTCGGGTCGCGGCAAGTGGAGAGCTTCGGCGAGCGACAATCCCACGGGCGAGTGGAGATTCCCACCGAATTTCGGGAGAGGAATCCTGGTAAGGGTTTAGACTCTCCCTTCGTTTGGATGCGATTTGGGTGATCTAATTTGATTGCTGTTTTGCAGGCTTCCATATCCCGGCGATCGAGGAGCCGCCTTCGACTTTCTCGTTGTTTGGGAGCGAATTAGGAGCTTGTCGGACGACGACCTAGACGCCACTCGGATCAACAAGGAGAGTCGCCGGTTGTCGGCTCGACTATTCCGTTTCCCGAGACATCTCGCGGTGCTGTATGAGCTTCGCGATCTTCACTTTCTAGGCGATCGCCTTACTTGAGGAAAGTGTCGGACCGTTAGTCGATCGTCTTTAACCGCAGAGGTTCGTTTCTCGCTTTTTGGAGCCTCCGGTGAGATCGCTATGTCGAACCCAGGGAGTCTAGGCCGTCTTCGCCATAAGAGGTCGACTCGGGTTCCACCGTTGCATTGCCTATAGTTCGGAGGGGGAGCCTCGCGTGGAGCCGAGCCTCGCGTGGAGCAGTCGTGGTTGAGGAGGAAATTCGGGAGGAGGGGCTTCGGGCGAATCGCAAGAGGCCGAGGCCTAAGAAACTTCGTTTCGCCCGGCGATGAAGTGCCGATCGCCGCTCCTCCGATCACCATCGTTGCTCCGAGGGCGAGTCGCCTCTGCGGCTTTTCTGCGGAGACGGCGATCGCGGATGCCGAGACCCCTCGAGGGAAACCGTTTTCGGTCGGGATCCCGAGAAGGCCGAGAGGTAGATAGTATTTACGTGTTGAAAATTGCATACGTATAGGAGTTGTATTAACTTTAGTTGTTTTGATGCAGATCCGTCGCGCGAATCCGTCTTGTCCACCGATGGTCGTGGATTTCTGGCGAGCCGATCTCTCGCCATTCTGCGACATTCCTCCATATGTTAGCAAAGCTGCGTCTGCTCTGCCAAGGCATGGACGATCGATCTGGATGCGATCGCTCGGCAAAGAATCGTCGAGTTCGATGCATGCCGTTGTCGCCCTTTCTCTTGAGACGGCGACCATGGCCGTCAGTGCCGCCCAGAGTTTGAGGCGGCCCTCCACTATTCGCCTTCGGGGAGGATCTCGAGGCGGCTCGGAAAGAGAACGCCGAGTTTGCCGACAAGATCGCGGCGATGGAGAAGGACTCCTTGGAGGCGGCTGCGGGCGAGCCATGAGCTTGAGCCGAGAAGAAAGAGACCGAGAAATATCGAATGGCGGTCGACCGATTTCGGGACCAGATGCAGAGTGCCGTCCAGGCGCGGAATGTTCTTGAAGAGGAGGCCGATCGCCGAAGGTGACGATCGCTCGACTGACCGAGTCAAGTGAGGCGAAAGAGAAGGTTGCTGCGAGGGAGGCCGAGCCTGTGGATCGCAACAGCGATGGCCGAGCCGAGAGGAGAGGTTGAGGCGACCAAGGCCGATCCCTTCCAAAACTTGGAGTATGTCGCGAGTTCGCCTATTATTTGGCGTTCGCCGACTCGATCCGAGCGGCTAAGAAGGGAGGCTTGGAGGTCGGTCCTCTAGCCGAGAAGTTCAAATCATATGCATTGGAGCATCCTCTCCATTCGGATTTCTCCTTGCCGATCTTGGACTGGCGGACATCGGCGTGGATTTGGCCGGTATCCGTCTCAGACAGTCTTGCTCATCCCGATGCTCGGAAGATGAGGGGACCGCGCCGAATGCGATGGCGAAGACAGCAGGGGCACGAGGAGCTTCCTTTTTACTCTTTTAGCTTACTTTCTTTGTAGTTTGTAGCTTTCTTTTGTAGCACTTAGGCCTTCGGGCGATCATGTACTCCGATTTTTCAAGTAATGAAATGAGCATTTGTCTTTCTGACTTATCACTTGAATGAATGGTTATTTTTAAGTCTTTGTTTGACTTTGTACAAATGTGTGAGGAGAGATCGTTGCGAGGGTAGTTCCAAATGAATTGATAAACTCATAAAGATAACTTTTTACAACAAATTCGATCTCTGCACTACATCTGAAAAAATGACGATCTCCGTATGTGGTTGAATAGCGACGATCGTCGTGTAGGTAGTACGCACTCTTATTGCCCCTTGTTTTTATTCACTTAGTGGAAGGAAGGGGATGAAAATAATTCCTTGAGTGAGCGGTCTTCAACTTTGTCGAGTCCTCGGGGACGGTCGTCCTTCTTGAGGAACCGTGCACGATCGCGGAGTTCGATGGACCGACTCCTTGATCATGTCTTGATGCGCGAAGACATTGAGTGTCTCGTGACTCACTTTATTATGAGGGTCCTCTGTTAGGCTGCGCCTCGCCTCGTATTTAAACGAAGGGCGTGCGGTCTCGGTCTAGAGGAGTCCTTGCGCGGGGCAGCGTCGGATGATTCAACTCTACGCCCGCGGCTTGTTTAGCTCTGCTTCCACCACGGCCTACCATGAAGATGGCGAACCTCGACGGTGTACGTTGAGACGGGGGTTGTGGCGCGTCGCATTGTCCGGGTTCACCATGTTAGATGATGAACCTTTGAGGGCGAGCGATCGTGTCCACTAATTAACTTTGGAGGGCCCTCAGACTACGCCGGCCTCGTATTTAAACGAAGGGCGGGCGATCTTGGCCCAAAGGGACCTTGCATGGCCTAAGCAGTCGGTTCCATCGACCACCAGGACCATGGCTGCACTCTTCCACCTTGGATCGTCATGCAGATGCCGACCTTCGACGGTGTACGTTGTGCGGGGGAGGCGATCTCGTGCCTTAGTCCATCATGTTAGATGGTGAACTGTAGATGGCGATCGAGTCCTCCGGTTTCTTGAATAAGGAAGGAGATCGGGGAGACTTCCGAGGTCTCCTTTTCTTGATTGAAGCATGTAGAGACGGTCGCCGAGGTTGATCTAGGGGTCGGCTCGTATGAGCTTTCCAGCTTGTTTTGTGTTTGACTCGGACGATCGTCCATAGAGGTAGGTAGGGACTTCGGCTAAACCAATAAGCTGTCCAACTTGCCCTCCTCGAACAATCTCCAGAGCTGTTTGAGGAGGTCGCGGCATTTGTTGGTGCTGTGGTCGGGACTCTTATGGTAGGCACAATATTGATTGTTGTCCAGATGACCGTGGTCCCTTATCGCCTTTGGCATTTTGAGCTCTTCGTGCCCCTTGATGGCATAGAAAATATGTGCCGGAGTTCTGTTGAACGTATGGAGGAGATGGGCTTCCATGTCCTCGAAAGCCTTGAGATCTCCGGGTGTCTTGGCGATCGCCTTCTTTGCTTTGGCGATCGCTATCTTCTGGACAAGAGGTGGCGTTTCCTCGTCTAAGCGGAGGGTGAGTAGCCTTTGCACGGCCAGGAAGTTGGCGGCTTTAGCGCGGAAGATCGCGTAAGTTGGGGAATATCCTTGGAGAGATGTCTAAACATGGGAGAGTGACCGCGGAATCCCCCATGGCCGAATAGAGAGCGAGCTCACATCGACGGGTTCGCCGGTGAGGACGATTTCGTACACTCGGTCAATGTAATTTGCGTCGATTCGTCTTTCCCCGCTTGATTTTTATCATGCGGTGGGGGCCTTCAGTCTGGCGACCTTGTGGCGAAGTATGACGTGAAGTCATTCGCGATTTCTT
The DNA here is from genome assembly GCA_033398695.1 of Orobanche coerulescens. Classification (NCBI taxonomy): domain Eukaryota; kingdom Viridiplantae; phylum Streptophyta; class Magnoliopsida; order Lamiales; family Orobanchaceae; genus Orobanche; species Orobanche coerulescens. Next base: position 29,121,208 of record CM065815.1, on the reverse strand, counting down.
AAAAGATGTGATAGATCGCGGTGGTAGTGAGACGTACCATCTATGGGCCACCGCCCAATGTTAACGGGAAGATCCGGCACTTGGTTGCATCGGATGCCCCACACCTACCATGTAGATTCGGAATTTACTCGTGGGTTTGGGGTCCGATCTCCCCTCATACAGAGGTGTTTTGGGAGGAGCGATCGTTGGCTGTATGGGGGCAAGCTCGATGTGGACCGCGAGTGGATCGGTCGGCCCGGTGATCTTTTTGCTGGTGCTTGCCCCAGTGTCCAAGAGTGCTCTCATCTCGTCGAGCTGGCGTTGTATGGCGGCCATCGCCGTGGCCTGATTGCTAGCGGCTCGGCGCTCGGAGCGGGAGCCGAGGCGATCGAGTACTGATCCCCTGGCGATCGGGGCGGGAGTCACATGGCTGACCTGCGTTCGGCTGTGAGGCGGGTAGGCCGAAGTCCTGGTGACGGATTCGGATTCCGTCTTTTCAAGGTTGGAGACTGAATGCCCCGGTTGCCCGGATAGGTCGCGTCCCAAACGATTGAATATAGATCCGTCCGGTCGTGCGAGAGCCTTTCCTCGCGAATTGGGGCTTTCTGACGATCGCTCGTTCAGTAGCCCGCTGAATTTCCGTTTTCCCATACGGTGGATGATCGAGGGAGTTATTGCAGGCGACGCACATGCTCTCCGTCGCTCCTCCAGGATGGCCATAGCCTCCTCGATCTGTTCTTCGGTTTGGAACTGATCGAGTGAGAGGTTGGGGCCATCTCTCGGATGCGGAATCGAGAGTCTCGCGTTGCTGCGGCTTCCCCCTGTCGTTGGCTGGGGTTCGGATTGAACCGGGAAATGGTGTCCGGCGGTTCGGAGAGCAGCTTTCTTCGATGGACCGGCGGATGTCATGATTCTGAAGGTTTTCTTTGAAGTACAGTGAGTGTCACTTCAAGTATGTGCCCCGAGAACAGTGAGTGTTCTTCGGGACGGTAGGAATAAAAGTTCGAAGGTTCGAGGCCCCTTCCTCTAGCGCCAATTGTTGCTACCCAAAATATTATCCGGAGATAGATATTGCTGGAATGGATGGGATAGCAAACAAATGCAAGAGCACTTCTGTGAGAAAGATAAATAACACAAGATTTGCCGGGGTTGTTAGTCCCGGGCTTGAATGCTCTCGCGAGATATTATTAATACCAATATTCGGGGATACAAGTACTAATGTAAGAATACAATTACAATGAGTGTAAAGTTTCTTGTTATCTTAGCTAGTGAGCGTGTAGATTGCCTAAGAACCAGATTTGATGCTCTGTGAGTTCTTGTAACAAAGGTGATGAGCAAATGTGGCGGTGCGAGATCGACCGCCTCTCACGGCGAGTATTTAGTGGATGTTTGGGCTTCGGGCTTATGAATCCCTTGGAATCTGTCTAGTGGAGACTTGCTTCTCGCCGATCGTCTTACGGACGAGAAATTTGGAGAGAGAAGTCACGAGATGGATTAGGTGAGATAGCCGGAGCTTGATGATATGTATGTTCTTGGTGTTTAGTGAATGTATCGGAATGTGAGAGAATGTGAACCTTTGGTGGAATGTATTTGACGTAAGTCAAATGAATTCCCAACCTTTTTCCAGAGGAGGAAGTTCTCTATTTATAGGGCTTGATACGCAGGCGATCGCCTTTCTCGCAATATAATAATCGGGCGATCGTCTTTCAAAGACATGGGCCTGTCCCCTCAAAGTCTCAGGAGTTGGCCGGTGATCAACTGTGCGGTCCAATGGGGAGCTTACACGCGTCTGAGTTGCCGACACGGGTGGTCCTACCGACAACTTTCGGCGCGCATCTTTGGTAGGTGAGGTAGGTGGCAGGCTGTGGTCAAAGGATCTTGTCTGTCAGCAGAAGATCTTGTCAGCGCCTTTGGTGGATCTGCACGTGGGTGCTTTTCTGAGATCCAGTCCTTGATGACTTTGACGGGTGATCGTCTATGCTCGGGGCGTAGGTCGATTGCCCTTAGCCGGTCACTAGAGTAGATCGCCAGCTGCCAAAGGGCGATCGCCTTGGGAGTCGATCGCCAGGCATCTGATAGTGGTCTGATATCTTCGACATGGCGAGCTAGCCATAGTTTGACTGATGTTGACTTGGTCGCTCGGCCTTATAGTCGATCGCCTGTCGGGATGAATAAATCGTGACACAACAGTCAGTTCTGTTGATAGAGTTGTGTGACCTCATCGGTCTGTGTGTTTATGTGTAAGTGACCTTAACGGTCTGTATTATTATATTGTTTGACCCTGGTCGGGCAAGCATTTGGTTGTTTATGGATGTTTAGCCTGGTAGATCCTTGTGGAAAGGGTCTACGGCGTGTAATATTCCCATATGGTTTTGGGGGTGTTACATTTATGGTATCGGAGCTTAGGTTGCGGAAACCTAGGCTGTCGGGTCGAGTCAAGTCGTGGTTTGTCGAGTAATGTGTTGTCTTGTCATTCGAGTCGTCAGGTGACAAGTTGAGTTATGCGTAGTCACAACGTGTCGGATATGTTGTCGGATGAGATTAGTATCGTGGGCGACCGTCATCTCCGTGCAGCCTGTGGACGTAAGTCTCCTCTTTTATGCGAAGTACCTGTGTATCATGATTGTATCTAAATGAGTTAATTGCGGTGCATAATTTTATTTGCACGGTGTTGTGAATATAGTTGTATTTAATACGTGTGACATATAATATATGTATAAAACTGGGCCTATTGTTGCTTTACCTTTGAACCACTGTGAGGGGCAGTATAGTGTGAAAATTGAGAACCTTGTTGGGTTTCGAATAAGGTATCGACGATTGAGTTCGTGAGAAACTCCGAGGAACGGTTTTGTTATATGTTTAAACTAGATGCTGTGAGACGTATTCAATTGGATTGTGCATGTTGGACTGTATTTTTTTTCTATCCGCTGCGTGAGTTATTTTGTAATGGCTTTCGGTATTTTACCGACTGAGTTTTATTTTGAAAATCGATTCTTTTAACCGAGTTTTTGGCGTTATGGCCTTGATCGTTTTGACGAAATTCTTATGACGGTATTTAGTATTTTGTAAATGGCTTTTGTGAGTTTTTGAAATATTACCGTCATCGGCCCTTTTTGGCATTTTTGTAAATGGTTTTTATCCTGGTGGGTTCCGGCGCGGGACCCACAGCGCTATAATGTTCTGTGTAATTACCTGAGATTTTTGGGCATTCTAGCCCATTGAATTATCTTTGAAAACCTTGAGTATCCTAGAAATAAATTTCGAGACGTACGTTAAAATGAATTATTTTCTCGTGGTACATCCAAGGTGCCACAATATGTTTCAAAATTCTTGTACCTCGAGGGCCAAAATGTTTTGAGATATTTCCAATGTTTTAGAAACACTTTTACTTAGACCCTAGGGTCGAATATTTCCGATGGTTTTCACGAAAAGAAAGTGTCCTCATTTTTATCAAATGCGAAATGGTTCTCCAAAGTCTCGATAACGATGTTTCCCGTTTGTATTTTTTTTGAAACGTGATACTCAAGATCAACCGGTGTTTTTCCTAAATTATTTTCAAAAGGTGGTTTTCGTTTTTTTTAAAAAAACCATCATTTCCTGCTTGTGGTCGGAGAAGGTGTGTATGATGTTGGTATTGTTGTTAGGGTGTTAGCCCTCCGAATTGTGATTGAATTGGTGGTGAACGTTGAGTCGTTCGCCACGCATATGTTTTGTTAGCCCTTTGTGGGAGGTGTGATGACGATTTTTAATGTTGTCATTTCGTGGCGGCTTGCGTGTTATCGCACCTGTGTGAGCTGTTAAAGCTTGGGTTTGTACGTTTGTGTACATGTGTGATTGTTTCATGATGTTTGTAATTGTGTGCTAGTTATTGTTCGGGCCGTTAAGGTCGCCGAACGATACCGTCATTGCTGTAGTGTTTGTGTGTGTATTACTTTACGATGGTAATCGTTGTATATGATATATGTTATGATTCTTTGTTGTGCTGAGTTGGCATCTCCGCTATGTTGTTTTGCAACGTTATGCCCCATTGTATTTTCGGTATGCCGAGCCGAGGCGTTTCAACCGTGGTGTGCCAGGGGCATGCACGTGTAAATTGTCCTTCTCGACGGTAACACATTTCAAGTGCGTACTCGAGGGACACCGAATTCAGTTTTGCGAATTGGCTACCGAGACTTTCGGAGTTCGCGCTTCAGCACAAGTTATCAGGATCGGCTTTGAGAGGCCTTTGAAAGATGTTTCTGTCGGTTGCTTGTTGTGTTGTCACCTTGATTTCGTGTTGTGAGTTTCGGGAACGACACTTCTTTTAGAAGAGGTCGAATATAATACCCGTATTATTTTTGGCTCCTGCATTTTCTCTTTCTCAATTCTATCGGCTCGCTCGTGTTCGTTGATACTTTCTGAACTTGTTCTGTATTCCGGTTTCATCGTTCGAACGAGCTGTGATCTTGTTCTGGGTCGATCTGGTTATCGCTGTGACTTTTTCGAGTTCGGTTCGATTCTTGTGAACCTTGTTCGGAAGTGACATCATCTGGTTTTATTAGTTATTTTATTCGAAGTGGATCGGATTTTGAACCTCTGTATTTTCGACTCTGTCGACTCGTTTATGTTCGTTGACATTTTCTGAGCTTGTCCTGCCCCTTGCTTTTGTTGATCGAACGAGTGTGGTATTGTTTCGGAATAACTCGTTTGTCGTTGTGATTTTTCAATTGCTATTCCCTTTCCTGTGGATCTTATGTGTGTGCGCATCTTGTTGTTTTGATCGGGTCATGTTTTGTCTCGAGTCGAGATGTGAACTTCGGAGTTTGTCGGTTGAACCTTATTGTTCTTCGTGATCCGAACGTGATTATTCGATTTTTGTTGACTCGATCGTTGTGGTTGATCATTGATTGTTCGTTTTTTTTGTTGATCTCGTTTCGTGATTGTTGAACGTTCAGACTCCTTCGTAATTCCCTTAAGTTCGAGAAATTAGTCTCGTTTCGATCTTCCAACCCTTGGGCGGTGGAATTCCGTATTTGTTCAGCGTTTGGCTCGCGTTTTGATTGATGAACCGTTGGGTTGGTCAATCGTATTGATTTTTGTTCGTTGTGTTTTGTGATTGTTCAGATAATCGACTCGATTGTATTATCTGTTTGATGACGCTTGTCACTTGTTGATTTTATTATGTCTATACCGGTGGCGTCGTGTTGGTCGTCGTGGAGCGTGTTTTCACGCCGTATATCCCGTTGCGTTGCTTGTAACGTTTCGCCGTTGGGCATGAGTTACGCGCTTTTGGTGTATCTCGTTGAATTTTACTGGCGGGATATTTCTTCTCCCTACTTGTTTTAAGTTTCGGGACGAAACTTCTTTTAAGGAGGGTAGAATGTAATATCCGCAATTTTCGATTTTCGGTAAATTTCTTTTTTTGGCCGGAGTCCGTTTTGAAGACTCTCTCATGACCGTTTTGTTATTCTGAGAATGATTAATTCTACGCTTTTTGTCATCCGAGTTCGTTTCGGTGTTGTTTTGTTGAGTTCCGTGCTTTTTAGCGGTTTTTCCGCACTTGAGTTCGATTCTTGCGAATCTCGTCCGAAACCGTTGTTTCGACTTTCTCGTAAGTTCATTTAATGTTATTATTCATGTTTCAAGCTTCGGCTTGGTGTTTCGACCATGTATCGTGTATTTCGGACGTTTTGGGCCATTTTCGTAATTTCCCAAAGTTTGAGGTAATTACTTTCCGTTGTCGAATTTTGGGCCTTCGGGTGGTCGGAATCGTGTGTTCTCTTAGTGCTCGAATTCGTCTTTGCGAATACTTCGTAACTGTATCTTCGATTCGTACTCAGGTTCGGGTTTCGGGGTCGTTCGGGCCGTCGGAGTTGGTCCCGGCCGAGTCATGGCCGGGCATCTTTGGGCGAGCCACCGCCGAGTAACGACGGTAGTGATCGGTGCCTACGCACGTAAGGCCGGTTACGCACGTAAGGCCCCGGCCGTAACGCACGTAACGCTTCCGGCATTTCAGCAGTGAGTTCGGCCATGGCGATTACGACGTAAGCCATGGCGATTACGCACGTAAGGCGGCGATCGGCTTTATTTAAGGCCTGGAAGCATTTTTCTTCAGCCATTTTCACTCGGTTTTCCTTCTATTCCGCGGTTGGAGGTGTTGGAATCATGGAAGGATGTTGTTATACAATTAATCCATGAAGTTTTGAGTTTCATATCATCAATCATCCACCCTATAACATCCTCCGATCTACCGAATCAGGTCAGATTTCCTAGAAATCTAGTTTTGGGGAATTTTGGTGTTTTGGTTGTTTTCATCCGTTTAATCCGATTTAACTTAGTATTATGATGGATTGATGATTATTTAGATGTATTATATCATTTCCCTTGTTATTCCATGGTTGGATCGTATCGATTCGTTGTTTTGGTCGAGTTCTTGATCGACGCCTTGAAGGTGTCCGATAAAATGTCATAGAGGGGTTTTCGGGCGTTCAACGATTATTCTTCCTCGTATGATCGATGATTTATTGATTATATGTTGTTAGGGTCGAATTCTTGTGAAGAACTCGAGTCGGAACCCTTCCGTTCGTTGTCTTCTTCGGGGTCCGAGCTTCCCGGTCGAACCGTGTTCTTCGGAGCGTTTGGTAGCGGTTATTAAGGCAAGTATCTTATTATACGACTTGTATCTTGTGAATAGTAATTACGTATGATATGTATGACGATTTTGCTTGCCTCCGTAAATATGTTCCGTTTGAGTTGGTTGTATTTTCCGAAATTTGAAGGCTTTGTGATAATAATGATATATTGGTATACGTGTTAGGCGTTGTGCCATTTGTGCAGGATTTCGATGTACATATGAGATGGTTGTACACATGTTTGTTTAATGTATTGTGTACCGAATGTGTGTTATGTTGGTTAAGAGTCGTTGTGATGATCATGATGTTTGTGTTGTTTTGGTTTACATACTTGATTGTACATTTCGGTGTAATGTGGAATGGCTTGACATTTAATGATTATGAATTGTGTCGTGTCGATGTGTGTGTGTTCCAGGTAGGGTTTGACGAGGCCTCTGGAGTTCGGTACATGATACGAACAAGGTGTGTGATCCAGGTAGGGTCTGACGAGGCCTCTGGAGTCCGGTACATGACGTGTACGAACAAGGTGTGTGATCCAGGTAGGGTCTGACGAGGCCTCTGGAGTTCGGTACATGATGTGTACGAACGATGTTGTGTCCGGGTAAGGTCCGTTGAGGCCTCCGGAGTTCGGTACATGATGTGTACGAACAGTGTGTGTGGCCGGGTAGGGTCCGTTGAGGCCTCCGGAGTTCGGTACATGATGTGTACGAACAGTGTGTGTGGCCCGGGTAAGGTCCGTTGAGGCCTCCGGAGTTCGGTACATGATGTGTACGAACAATGATCGTAGCGTTGATTGTTCGGGTAACATTTTAAATATGGATCTCGGACTCATAATGATATATTATTTAGTATGCTTTGAAACGAGAATCGGGCTAAGGCCCTAATGTTTACGAAAAGGTTTTGTAAATTGGGACTCGAGGTCCAAAAGAATTTCTGCTTTAAAAATCCCCGAGATGATGTGTTCCTTTTCAAATATCTCTTACTTGAGTTCGAAATTCTAAAACTTCTCGGGAACATTTTGATAATTGATTTCCGTATTAAATTCGTAGTTGCTATTTGCTTGTTACATTTCGTATGGTTTGATACTTGCACTAGTAAAACAAAGGAGTTTACTAACCCCGAGTATTCGGGGTGGATGTCTGCTTGCGTCCTGTACATGCAGATTCGGGGAGCAACACAGATCGCACAAGAGGATGACGAGCTGCGATACTAATCAAGAGTCGAGAGTTGGTAGAGTTTGATTGTATTGTTAGAGTTGATTCAGTCTTCCGCTGTATTGTGTTTCGAACCCTGTGTGGGTAATGTTGTTAGTCAGTTCTGTTGATAGAGTTGTGTGACCTCATCGGTCTATGTGTTTATGTGTAAGTGACCTTAACGGTATGTATTATTATATTGTTTGACCCTGGCCGGGCAAGCATTTGGTTGTTTATGGATGTTTAGCCTGGTAGATCCTTGTGGAAAGGGTCTACGGCGTGTAATATTCCCATATGGTTTTGGGGGTGTTACAGCCGTGTCCCAGGACACGGGGCGTGTCACTTTTCGGTGCAAGTCATTTTCTTTGACATTTTTGCACAATTTTGAGCCTTTTCTTGATATTTTGGCTATAAAAAAAGGAGGTGGTGACCCTTGATGAGATATGCTTATCTTGTAGGAGATATTTTGGGGTGGAAAAACACAAGATTGAGGGAAAAAATACCAAAAAGTGAGGAAAAAGTGAGATTATTTCATCATCTTCCTTGTATGTTCTTGGAGTGAAAAATACATTTGTGAGATATTACATTTCCTTGTATCAATTGTCATGAGTTTTTAAAGGAAGATCATCAAACCTTCATCGGGAATTCAATTTCGGCATTTATAAGGGAAGTTTCTACCATGCTTTGTTTTACAATTTCCATTATTGTTGTTGAAATAATCATGTGTAGCTAAACATTTCATATGGATTTTTAGATATAGCCACACACATGTTATCGATTGTTAGTTTCTATTGATTTTTCGGGTAAAAGTTTGGGATTGTTCCTCTTGTTCGTTCTTCGTATAAGAACTTTTGATTTAGATCATCAAACCTTTTTCATTGTTGTTATTATTATTCAAATCGAGGGTTTTTGTCGGTGTTCGCCATCAAACGACCCGATAGAAACGATTGTGAATGTCCTTGAGCTTTTTTGCGCGATCTTTTAATGATTTACCTCATCAAAAGTAGTCGGTTAATTGATTGTTAGTTAGGGATTTATTCCCATCAAAAGAGTATCCCTTATTTTCGTTGAGAACAATCGTGATTTTTAGAATTACCGCCATCAAACGGATTTCTTTTAATCGTGAGCAATCGATAATTCCAAACCTTATTTATTTGAGTATCGGAACTAATAATTGATTACTTTTGTGTCGGTGACTCTAAATTCCCATATCAATCTCATTATTGTTATCTCTCATTTATCCGACAATTAAATTGGTGTTGTTATCACTTAGTTTATTTTAATTTTATGCGTTAGTAATTGTAATCCTATCAACCAATGATGTATTTTAATTTATTTTACTTTTGTTCATTCGACTATTTGCCGAACAATATCAAACTTTAAACCGTTTCCAATTCCTCGAGAGATCGACCTCGGAGTTACTTGCCGCTTCCTACAAAAGCGATTCGTACACTTGCGAGTATATAATTTGTCCATCAATAATACACAGACATATTTTTCTGTTTCTCTCCTTCCCGCAGGCGTCAGTTTCAGCCAAATTTAAAAGGTAAAATTCTACATCTTTCTTTTGTTCTCCTGCAATTTCAACAGAAAATCACAGTAACCTTCAAACCCCTTTTGATTTTAACCCCAGACCACCGCGTCCAGTTCCGATATGGACCCGAGTCATCCCATGTTCAAACCCAACTCAGCTCAGAACACCAAATCGGACATCAAATCCCAAACGTGAAACTGGAATTCCAGCCTTCCCTACTCGGTTGCTCGATTTAAGCCATATACCTGATTTTTAGTCCTATTTCGCCCCCGGATGAACTATACATCGGACACCCGATTTTCAGTTAGAGACTTTCATCCAGTCCGACCCATCACAGATCCAGAAACGCCGCCCTAATTCCACGCCAGAAACCCAAATCGCCAAACTCGGAACCTGAACCGCCATGGCAACCCAGCTACGCCGCTCACGCGCCACCTTTAAGTCATTCGACATCTCCAAATCACCGAACTCAGCCATAAACCACCGTTAAAATACAGCCTGAAACCCTCACCTCCTATCCATCCCATTTTTGGCGCAGTCGACCGGACTTTCTATGACCGACCCGTATGTGTAGGTCTGTTCGTGTGGTGTGTGACCTTTTCTGGTGTGAGTGTTTGAGAGATTAGACTAGAGAGAGAAGGTCGGGGAGGGTTTTCAGAGAGCAACTTGTGTGTGTGAGTGTGAATTTGTGTGCGTGTGAGAGAGGAATTATGAGAGAGAGAGAGAGGGGAGGGGTTTCACGGGAGAAAGGAAATGAGGGTGAGGGTGTCGGCTGAGACATTTCCAGAAGGGTTTTTATACCCAGTTAATTTTTAGGGTATTTCAATTGAGTCCCCAAGTTCCATATCTTTCTATTTGACCCCAAATCAATTTTCTAGTGTATTTAATTTCAGTTCCTGAATTTTCCAATCCTTTTTAATTCCCCCCAGTCAGATTCAATATTTTAAAAATCAGTCCCTTTCGGCCAAGCTTTTAACATGTTGACTATTTCAATTGATATCGTTATTCACTCATAATTTAATTCTGAGTCATATAATAATAGTAATTTTCTAGTATTATTAATTGTAGATAATAACAAGAAATTATGGGCCTATAATTGTCGAGTCAAGCATCTTCATCACATTCAAGTTCAGAACTGCATTTTATCCAGGTGTGGGGATTTATTACGCTTTTGTTTATTTTAATTGTTTTATATATTGTCTCGTATGTGCACGTGAAATCAGTCAGAAGCACTTAAATGTGCAATCAATCAGAAGCACTTAAATGTGCAACCAGTCAGAAGCACTTAAATGTGCAATCAGTGAGAAGCACTTAAATGTGCAAATCACTCAGAAGCACTTAATTGTGCATAAAGACTTCGGGCTAGCCGACGAGCTTCAGAATTTATCAGTCATGTTGTTTATACTTGCTAATATATTTAGTAATTAACGTAGACATATTGCGTACTCTCCACACTAAGCGAGTTGGAAGCTCACCCCACTATTTACCCCCTTTCAGGTTGAGGAGCTCGATGTGGCAGACGCTTGAGTGTGGGATGATCAAACTTCATGAGTTGTTATCTATTTATTTACTATTATTTTCCTCAAGCTACGCTTTATGAACAATTGTCCCATTTGTTTTATTTTAATGGCAAATTATGTTTTTATTTAATGGTGACTTGGGATTATTACTTGCGATTATTAAGTTTATTTTTCTTAAAAATGTATTTCCACTGCAATTTTTTTTATTTATTCTTCTTAAAATTTGAAGAAATATTTTTTTGGAAAAGTGGTCGCTACATAAGTGGTATCGGAGTGGGTCTACAGTTCTGTAGACTCATTTTTCTAAACTGAAATTTTATTTTCGCAAGTAGTCAAATATTTTTAGAAAATAAGATCATCCACCTCTGCCGCTCCACGTCGACTCCAAGGTACATTAAGTTATGATTATTCATTATGTGATAAATGCAGTTTCCCAGATCAACCATGATTCATGCATTAAAGATGCACCTTCAACATATTTTGTATATAAGAATTTTATGATAAAGTATTTGGGCTTGGAATTGTTTTCTTATAAATTCATAAGTATATGTGTGACATGCGTAAATCATCATTTCTAGAAATCTCTGGTTCTCAATCTATAGATGAAATGTAACTCCCCATCTTATTTCTCCCTCTCGTTGGGTAAGTACTGAAGGATCGTTGTGTGTGGTGTGCCTTAGGATAATGGCAACTCGTGGATGTGGACGCCCAGCTAACCGAGGTGCAGATAATCTCGGTGGTCAGAATGCCAACTTTGGTGGTGGTGACGGAGGTCAGGATAACCACAACAATAATGTTCCAGCTCCTACTCAGGCACAAGTTGTGCAACAGTTCCGGCGTTTCACCCCACCAACGTTCAATGGTCGAGAAGGACCAGCTTTCGTTGATGAATGGTTCATGTCACTCGAGCGAACCTTTGAGCTCATTGGGTGCACTGATGCTCAGAGAATTCTTTGCGGCCAATACCAAATGGTGGAGGATGCTGGACGCTGGTGGATAAGCTATTGGCATTTGAGGCTGGCGGCCGAGCGTGCTGCATTGACTTGGGAACGATTCAAGGAAATAGTGATGGAACAGTACTACCCCCAGCATTATCGAGAGAAGATGGAGAGAGAGTTTTGGAATCTCGAACAAGGAGGGATGACGGTTGAAAAATATGAGAGGAAATTCAACCAAATCAGCTTCTTTGTGGAGCACATGGTGGATACAGACCGGAAGATGGCCCTTAAGTTTCAGAGTGGTTTACGCCCGAGTATTCGTCACATCGTGGCTGGTCATGGGGTGCTACCGTATACCGAGACAGTATTTCGAATGGTATACCAAGAGGTTGAGGCTAGCCATAATCTGGATCAGCAACAGTCTACTAAGCCTAATACCGGTAAGAGGCATTGGAATGGTAACCAAAATAAGGCCGTAGTTTCTAATAAGCAAGCAAAGGTTGATCAAAGGTCGGGGCCTAAGCCACAAACCAGTAATCCAGATTGCTCGAAGTGTGGTAAGAATCATGACGGGGAGTATTTGTATGGAAAAGGTGTCTGCTACAGATGTAAGGAGCCAGGACATGCATCTTCGAACTATCATCTCCAAAGGGCCAAAGGTCAAAGTTCTGGAGGAAAAGCTCGTATTTATTCTTTGACCCAAAAGGACGCAGATGAAAATCCCGGTACGGTGTCAGGTATGCTTATGATCTCTAATGTGCCTGCTTTCACTTTATTTGACACTAGTGCCATACATACTTTTATGTATACAAAGTTTTATCATGCTATTGGTCATAGAAGCATTAGAAGTGTTGATTCTCTTGAGGTTAGCTTACCGTTAGGAAATACGATCATCACTAATACAATGATTGACGAGAATATTGAGATAGGAGGTAGAGAATTTGATGCTAGCCTGTATTTAATTAACTCGATGGATTTTGATGTGATCCTTGGTATGGACTGACTCGATAGACATGATGCCGATATAAGATGTCGTGAGAAGAAGGTGACATTGAGGTGTTCCGAAGGCGAGTCGATCACCTTTTATGGTACTAAGAGTAGGACAGTACCCAGAGTAATCAGTGCTATAAAATCACTAAGAAGTCTAAGGAAGGAGCAATGTCAGGGTTACTTGGTGAGTTTGGTCGACACTCGTACTAGTGAGGTGTCCCCTACCGACGTACCTATAGTACGGGAGTTTTTGGATGTGTTTCCAGAAGATTTGCCGGGAGTCCCACCCGACCGACAAGTGAGTTTAGTATTGATTTGGTCCCTGGGGCGGCCCCAACATCCAAAGCGCCATATAGAATGGCTCCGAGGGAACTTCAACAATTGAAGCTCCAAATTCAAGAGTTGTTGGAGCTCGGATTTGTTCGTCCTAGTGTGTCACCATGGGGTGCACTAGTGATGTTTGTAAGAAAGAATGATGGGTCACTTCAGATGTGTATAGATTACCGAGAGTTGAATCGACTCACGGTGAAGAATAAATACCCATTGCCGAGAATCCAGGATCTATTCGATCAGTTGAGGGTAACTGGAACCTTTTCGAAGATCGATTTGCGGTCGGGGTACCACCAATTGAGGATGAGGGAGTGTGACATTCTCAAGACGGCTTTCAGGACCCGTTATGGACATTTTGAATTTGTAGTGATGCCATTTGGTCTGAATAATGCACCAGCAGTATTTATGGATTTGATGAACAAGGTGTTCCAACCTTGCTTGGATAAGTTCGTGATCGTCTTCATAGATGATATCTTGGTGTATTCTAAGGACAAGGAACAACAGCAAGAGCATTTGAGGGTTACATTGGAGATACTTCGCAAAGAGAAGTTGTACGCCAAGTTCAAGAAATGTGAGTTTTGGCTAAATAGAGTTGGATTCCTTGGACATGTGGTGACCTCAAAAGGAATTGAGGTAGATCCCGATAAGGTTGTAGCAGTGAGTAGTTGGGGAATACCCAAGAATGCGAGCGAAGTTCGTAGCTTTCTGGGCCTGGCTGGCTATTATAGAAGATTTATTGAAGGATTTTCTAAAATCGCCACTCCTATGACTCAATTAACAAGAAAGGGCGTGGGGTTTGAATGGAGTGAGAGGTGCGAGTAAAGTTTTCAAGAGTTGAAAAGGAGACTAACCTCGGCACCAGTATTTGTAACACCCCAAACTAGGCGGATATTACAGTGCCGTGGACCCCCGACTGGGACCCACCAGGCGAATGAAAATTCATGAATTAAATAATATAATTGTAGTACCGAACCACAATATATCATCAATCACTCCGATGAGGAGTTTCATTACAACACACCTAAGATAATATCGAATACATGTATATTTTATACGAAGATAAAATATACAACACTGAATGAAATGAATATCCAAATGGAAGTCTGCAGCGGAATTAAAATAAAGAAAACACAAGTGAATGAAAAGGACTGGGCCCCTCTACTAGTATCACTGGGACTCCTCACCGTCAACGTTCTCTTCCCGTGCCTTAGCCTTGCCATGACCTGAAAACAATATCCCCCAACGTGGTCAGTTACACAAAACAACAATCCTCAAGAGTTGAATAAACACAAATCATGATATATCTAAATTATGAAATGAAGCTGAAGAGAGGCATCATAGTACACCCGTAATGGAATGTGCACATGCACAAGACGGATGTCCGGACACACCCACCATTGTACCTAATTAGTCTCACGGAGGTACATTACCATGTGCACAGTCCAATGTGTCGGTGAACCCAACACATGACCATCACGTGCCCGACTAAAAATCCCACACATCCACACTCGGACGCATAATATGAGCCCAGAAGGTCATATGAACAAGAATGACCATGAAGAATAATAATTAATAACAATCCGACAAAGTCAAGAATGACTCACCGAGATGAAATGATAGTGAAATGAATGATAGCTCAATGAAATGATTGGAACCGTCGTTCCTCGTCATTGAAGTGATTAATTGACAATTTCAAGTCTCAATACGGTTAATACATTATGAATGAATTATGATTATGAATGAACAACAACGAAAGGAATGAAAATCCTTTTAACCGAGTAAGAATTAACTTACACAACACCGGTGAATAATGTCCTTCCAGGAACAAACGTCCTAAATGAAATGTCGGTCGCTCGAACAACCTTGAATAACACAAATACCAACAATCCGTTCAACATACAAATCAAACACGAATATAACGACTCAAAACGTCGATATGACTAAACCAAGTTCATTGGGGCATTATATCGAAAACGTTGTAACCAATCTTCGATTGTTTATAATCAATCCTCAATTATACCAATATCGAATCCCCAAGGAGTGTTTCAAACAGACAAAACATCTTCAATACAATCAAAAATCCAATATGAATATCCAAATTTGTGATTTCAACAACAACTAATCGAAAACCCCCAAATCCAACTCAATATTCAAAGTGTTCTTGAATAACCCTTCAATAATCCAATGAATATTCATACACACTCATAATTATATGTATATCTCTTCATACAACATGATTATAACATCCAAAACATCATATCTCAACACAAAATCGAAATCCAAGAGGTTTGATGAATATTACCTTTGAAGATCCAAATACTTTGATCTGATGAAATCGCGTTAGATCGACTATCCAAGCTTCACAACCGAATGAAGATAATGAAAACCGAGTACTCAAGTGATTGATGATGAAAAATTTCTCCCACAAACCCTCTCTCTCGGAACTAGCATGAAAAAATGGTGAAAATGAGAAAATCCCGTCGGTCCACTTATATAAGTCCCAGGGACGCATGACCCACCCGCACGATCGAGTGTCCGTGCGTTCGGTCGTGCGTGAGGCTTCTACCGGCTACTGGCGCACGAACGCCACGCACGAGCAGTAACTCGTGTGGCCTGCTTGTGCGGCCCTGACTCGAACGCTGGGACTCCTGCCCAGTACAGCCGCAACACACGAGCACCACGCCCGAGCTGTTGCTCGTGTGGCCTGCTCGTGCGGAACTGACTCGACCACTGGGTCTTCTGCCCAGTCCAGCCACAACACACGAGCGCCGCACATGAGAAGTTGCTCGTGTGGCCTGCTCGTGCGGCCCTGCTCGGCAAGCAGTTAAGCCTATAACGATGCACCGAGTACAAAAATCACAGAATTCGAGAAGTACGGGGGCAAAAGCATGAGTATCACAATTATTACACCGAACGGTGAACACAATTGAATGAGTATGAATGATGATTGATTATTAATGAATGAAAATTACTGAGTGACAAATACTGATCGATAATTACTGAATAAAAATGACTGAATTACAACCGGGTATTACAGTATTAACGATTCCTGATCCGACGGATGACTTTGTTATTTATAGTGATGCTTCAAAGCAGGGTTTGGGTTGTGTTTTAATGCAACATGGTAAAGCAGTAGCCTATGTATCGAGACAGCTTAAACCACATGAGTTGAACTATCCAACGCATGATCTGGAGTTGGCTGCTGTAGTTCATGCGCTGAAGATTTGGCGCCATTATCTCTACGGAGGGAAGTGTGAGATATACACGGACCATAAAAGTTTGAAATATCTTTTCACACAGAAGGATCTTAACATGAGGAAAAGGCGATGGTTAGAACTGGTGAAGGAATATGATTGTACCATCCATTACCATCCGGGTAAGGCTAATGTGGTAGCTAATGCCTTGAGTCGGAAGACTAGAGGCGAGTTAGCTTGCTTGACCGATCAGGAGAGTCTGATAAAGGAGTTCTCCGAGTTGAGGATTGAGGTAGTTGAGTCTTCAAAGAGTTCGAAAGAATTCCTATCATCTTTGATCTTGCAACCAAACTTGAGGGATAAGATTAAGGAGGCTCAACCACGTGACAAGTTCTTGTGCAAGATGAAAGATCGGGCACAAGCTGGGAGTATTGAGAAATTTATCGTTGTCGCAGATGATGTTTTGACTTATGATGAGAGGTTATGTGTTCCTAAGGATCCATACCTTAGGAAGCAAATTCTTGAAGAAGCTCACAATGCACCATACTCCGCTCACCCGGGAGGTACAAAGATGTACTGCGACATGAAGAAGTTCTTTTGGTGGAGAGGAATGAAACGGGACATTGGTATATTTGTGGAGAGGTGTATGATATGTCAGCAGGTGAAGGCAGAACACCAAAGTCCAGGAGGTTTACTCCAACCGTTGGAAATCCCATGGAAATGGGAGCATATCACAATGGATTTCGTGGTATGTCTGCCACGAACAGTGAGGAAGAACGATGCTATCTGGATGATAGTAGATCGCTTGATGAAGTCATCTCACTTTCTGCCTGTGAGGATGACTTATAGTATGGAACAATATGCACAGATTTATATTCGGGAGATTTTGAGGCTACATGGTGTTCCCGTATCGATCGTATCGGATGGAGATCCGCGATTTACGTCTAAATTTTGGAAGAGTCTTCAGAGTGCATTGGGCACTAATTTGAATTTCAGTACTGCATATCATCCGCAAACCGATGGTCAATATGAACGGACTATCAAGACACTTGAAGATTTGTTGAGGGCGTGTATTCTTGATACTGGTGAGAATTGGGAGAATATTTTGCCATTAGTAGAGTTTGCTTATAACAATAGTTACCAAGCAACTATACAAATGGCCCCGTACGAGGCTCTCTACGGAAGGAAATGTCGATCGCCTCTTTATTGGAGTGAGGTTGGAGAAGAACAGATTTTGGGTCCAGAATTGATCAAGCAGATTGTAGAGAAGATAGCCGAGATCAGAAGCAGAATTAAGACTACCCAGGATCGGCAGAAGTCTTATGCTGATAAGCGAAGGGAAGATATCCAATTTGAGATTGGAGAAAAGGTGTTCTTGAAGGTAGCGCCGATGAAAGGAGTAATATGATTCGGTAAGAAGGGAAATCTACAGCCTCGTTATATCGGACCTTTTGAGAATTTGGGTCGTGTTGGTGATCTTGCTTATCGTTTGGCACTGCCGTTGGAGTTATCAGGAGTGCACAATGTCTTTCACGTCTCTATGCTGAGAAAGTACATACATGATCCTGATCACATATGCAATTTCAAAGAGTTGCACGTAGCCAAGAACCTGACTTATGAGGAAGTTCCTACAGCTGTTTTGGAGCGTAAGGTACATCAGTTACGAAATAAAGAGGTTAAATTGGTAAAAGTTCAATGGAGTCGTCATGGACCAAATGAGGCAACTTGAGAACGTGAAAAGGAGATCCATTCTAAGTATCCAACATTCATTTTTCAAGGTACGTAACTTAATTTTCGAGGACGAAAAATTGTTAAAGGGGGGTAGGTTGTAACGCCCCGATTTCGCATATACATTTATTATGAATTATAGAAAACATGTCCAATTTTATTAAATTAATGCCCGAATTCATGATCATGCAAATCCATTTACGTCACTATAATTCATGACAAGTCATGTGATTCATTTCGTTTCATTTCTCATTTTAAATTCATCGTTTCATATCGTCATTTCTAGGCCCAAGTCAAATTTTAAACAATATTAATCGTTACCCAAAAAATTTTACAAGCTAAATAATAATAGTATTTAATATTATTATTATTATTATTATTATTACTATTACTATTTTCAATATTATTATTATTTAATTCAGCCCGATTATGTTTATTGTTAATTATTTTAAACTCAATTATTATTATTAATATTAATATTATTGTGGCCCATATTAATTTTGTTACCCCTTTTCCAGCCCAATTGAGAGTCCTAAACCTAAGCCCACACAGCTTTTCTACCCTAACCCTAATTTTGTATACAGTATAAATATTGTATTGTATACACAGAAGACACCATAATACACAGACATATTTTTCTGTTTCTCTCCTTCCCGCAGGCGTCAGTTTCAGCCAAATTTAAAAGGTAAAATTCTACATCTTTCTTTTGTTCTCCTGCAATTTCAACACAAAATCACAGTAACCTTCAAACCCCTTTTGATTTTAACCCCGGACCACCGCGTCCAGTTCCGATCTGGACCCGAGTCATCCCATGTTCAAACCCAACTCAGCTCAGAACACCAAATCGGACATTAAATCCCAAACGTGAAACTGGAATTCCAGCCTTCCCTACTCGGTTGCTCGATTTAAGCCATATACCTGATTTTTAGTCCTATTTCACCCCCGGATGAACTATACATCGAACACCCGATTTTCAGTTTGAGACTTTCATCAAGCCCGACCCATCACAGATCCAGAAATGCCGCCCTAATTCCACGACAGAAACCCAAATCGCCAAACTCGAAACCTGCACCGCCGTGGCAACCTAGCTCCGCCGCTCACGCGCCACCTTCAAGTCATTCGACATCTCCAAATCACCGAACTCAGCCATAAACCACCATTAAAGTACAACCTGAAACCCTCACCTCCTATCCATCCCGTTTTTTGCGCAGTCGACCGGACTGTCTATGACCGACCCGTGTGTGTAGGTCTGTTCGTGTGGTGTGTGACATTTTCTGGTGTGCGTGTTTGAGAGATTAGACTAGAGAGAGAAGGTCGGGGAGGGTTTTCAGAGAGCAACTTGTGTGTGTAAGTGTGAATTTGTGTCTGTGTGTGTGTGAGAGGAATTATGAGAGGGAGAGAGAGGCTGAGATGGGAGGAAATGTGTGTGTGTGTGAGAGAGAGAGAGAGAGAGAGAGAGAGAGAGAGAGAGAGAGATAAAGAGAGAAGGGAAGGGTTTCACGGGAGAAAGTAAATGAGGGTGAGGGTGTCGGCTGAGACATTTCCAGAAGGGTTTTTATACCCAGTTAATTTTTAGGGTATTTCAATTGAGTCCCCAAGTTCCATATCTTTCTATTTGACCCCAAATCAATTTTCTAGTGTATTTAATTTCAGTTCCTGAATTTTCCAATCCTTTTTAATTCCCCCCAGTCAGATTCAATATTTTAAAAATCAGTCCCTTTCGGCCAAGCTTTTAACATGTTGACTATTTCAATTGATATCGTTATTCACTCATAATTTAATTCTGAGTCATATAATAATAATTTTCTATTATTATTAATTGTAGATAATAACAAGAAATTACGGGCCTATAATTGTCGAGTCAAGCATCTTCATCACATTCAAGTTCAGAACTGCATTTTATCCAGGTGTGGGGATTTATTACGATTTTGTTTATTTTAATTGTTTTATATATTATCTCGTATGTGCACGTGAAATCAGTCAGAAGCACTTAAATGTGCAATCAGTCAGAAGCACTTAAATATGCAACCAGTGAGACGCACTTAAATGTGCAATCAGTCAGAAGCACTTAAATGTGCAAATCAGTCAGAAGCACTTAATTGTGCATAAAGCCTTCGGGCTAGCCGACGGGCTTCAGAATTTATCAGTCATGTTGTTTATACTTGCTAATATATTTAGTAATTAACGTAGACATATTTCATACTCTCCACACTGAGCGAGTTAGAAGCTCAGCCCACTATTTACCCCCTTTCAGGATGAGGAGCTCGATGTGGCAGGCGCTTGAGTGTGGGATGATCAAACTTCATGAGTTGTTATTTATTTATTTACTATTATTTTCCTCAAGCTACGCTTTATGAACAATTGTCCCATTTGTTTTATTTTAACGGCAAATTATGTTTTTATTTAATGGTGACTTGGGATTATTATTTGCGATTATTAAGTTTATTTTTCTTAAAAATATATTTCCGCTGCAAAATTTTTTATTTATTCTTCTTAAAATTTGAAGAAATATTTTTTTTAGAAAAGTGTTCGCTACATGGACGACCAATCTTTCCGATATGTACTCACCGTCTTTTCCAGGATTAATTTAATTTCTTTGTTAGCCGCTTCGGCTTGTCTATTTGCTTGTTGATGATAGGCCAATGATTTCTTTTATCGGACCCCATATTTCTGAAGGAGTTTATCCATGATTTTGTTGACAAAGTGTGATCCCCGATCACTAATTAACGCTCTTGGGGTTCCAAACCGGCAAAAAATGTTCTTCTTTAAAAATTTCTTCACCACTTGAGCATCATTTGTTGGGGAAGAAATTGCCTCGACCCATCGAGATACATACTTGACCGCTAGCAGAATGTACTTATTCCCATATGATGAGAAAAATGGACCCATGAAGTCGATGCCCCAGACGTCAAAAATTCCAACCTCAATTACGTTGGTCATGGGCATCTGGTGATGCCTTGAAATATTCCCCACTCGTTGGCATCTATCGCATTGTTGAATGAAGAGATAGAAATCTTTGTATAACGTAGTCCAATAAAATCCACTTTGCAACACCTTTGCAGCAGTCCGTGTTGCTCCGAAATGTCCTTCGGTTGGTGAAGAATGGCATTTTTGAAGAATTTCCTCCCATTTCTCTTGCGGCACACACCTCCTTACTATCATGTCGGCACATCTTTTAAAAAGTAGTGGATCATACCACATATAGAACTTGGTATCATGGAGGAATTTCTTCTTTTGATAATGAGATAAGTCCGGGGGTAGCACACCTATAACCAAAAAATTTACAATGTCAGCAAACCACGGAAATTTAGCTTCTACCATAAAAAGCCGCTCGTCCGGAAACTCTTCTTTAATCCCTTCAATTTCGGGCTCCTCCTCCTTCTTGTACTCAAGGCGAGATAAGTGGTCAGCCACCACATTCTCACAACCCTTCCTATCTCGATCTTCCACGTCAAACTCTTGCAAAAGAAGAATCCATCGAATCAAGCGAGGTTTGGAATATTTCTTTTCGAATAAGTACTTGATAGCTGCGTGGTCCATATGTACTATCGTCTTTGTCCCAATCAAGTATGATTGGAACTTATCTGTAATACCCGTAATTTTGATTTCCGGTAATTTCTTTTTTTTCAGCGGAAGTCCATTTTGACGAGTCGCTCATGACCGTTTCGTCATTCTGGAGATGATTAATTCTACACTTTTTGACATCCGAGTTCCTTTCGGTGTCATTTTGTTGAGTTCCGTGCTTTTTAGCGACTTTTCCGCACTTGAGTTCGATTCTTGCGAATCTCGTTTGAAAATGCTGTTTCGAGTTTCCCGTAAGTCCGTTTAACTTTGTTAGACGTGTTGTGAACTTCGGTTTAGTTATTCTATCACGTATCGTGATTTCCAGGCGTTTTGGGCCATTTTGTAATTTCTTAAAAGTTACGGGTATCCGTATCTGTAATTGTTGTCTCGACTCGTTTCTTGGTCGCGTATAATTAATTATTGCATTATGTTTTCATTTCGGGTCATTTATGTCGTCCGCGAACTTTTTGTCGTGTTCGTTCCGTGCATTTTCGGAAATCGAGTCGTCGAGCCCTGGTGTTCGAGCACTGGCCGGACGGTTGCGGGACTGTCCGGACGATTGCGGGCACCGGCCGGACGGGTGCGGCAGGAACCGGCGTAGCGTACGCTACGGCCGGAAGGCTGCACGTGCTAATCGGCAGGTGTAGCGCACGCTATCGGCCGCCTAACGACGCTTATCGGTCCGATAAAGTGGAGTCCGTGGGTTACGAATCGGTCAGGCTCGGAAGGTAACACACGCTACTGTCGGGCATTGCGCACGCTATGACCGGCAGGTAGCGCGCGCTACGGCCGGAAGGCTGCGCACGCTACCTTGCCGAGTCAGTAGGGCAGTGTGGGCACTGGACTGCGGCCTGGGCCGATAGCGCACGCTAGCTCGGCAGCCTAGCGCGCGCTAGTCCGGCCCAGTATAAATGTGATAGAGCAGTCACATTTCCTCTCGTTTTTCATTTCCTCTCTTTCTCTTCCGCGGCTGGAGCCTTGGGGATTCCGAAGCCATGTTGTTGAACAACAAATCCACGAAGTTCTTGAGTTCATAACATCAATCAATCATCCGTTATCATCCTTTGATCCAGCGAATCAAGGTAATCTTCCATAGAACCCTAATTTCGTGAATTTGGGGGTTTTTGCATTTTTGTCCGATTCGTTCCATGTTGTTGATTAATTCATGATGGGTATGATTAATCTTGGTAGTATTCTAGTGTTTAACACCATTTAATCCATTGTTCTTCGTCGAATCGAAGTATATTTCTTGATTTCCTTCGAATCGACTTTTTGGGGGATTTGTTCTCGATCTCATTTTCCATCCGTTTTTGTTGGATATATTGTGGTTAAATGATGTTGTTAAACATATTCTGTGGATTGTATATCCATATTTCAACTTGGAATTCTGTTTTCGTGTTTCGTCGGGACGAATCGTGTTCTTGGCCGTTTTGGGGAAAATACTTGAACATTCGTCGTTCGTTCTTTATATTCAACGGCTTTGAGTCATGCTATGGAATTTATTTTCATTGTTGTTATTGTCCTCCGTAGTTTATTATCACGAATTGGCGTTCGGTGGAGTCGGCGGGTTCGTAGTCGGTTCGTGCCAACCTACTTGGGTCGATTCTCCGCGTTGTGGTTGTTCAAGGCAAGTACCTTGTCCATACTATTCTTTTTTTGTGGATATGATAATTGGTGATCATCTTGGTGTGTTTGTTTATTTGTTTAAAATGAGTTTTCAAAAGATTCGGCTAGCCTCGTTAAAGGCTCACTTTCAAAACGCGTGTGTTTTGTAAATTGTGTGGGTTGTAAGTGACTACGTGAATCCATTGGATATATTTGATATTGATGTTGTGCTTGATAATGTGTGTGTACGTATATTGCTTCTTTCCGTCGCGTTATGGTTGACGTGCGTGTTGTTATTTATTCGTGTGGTCGTGGACTGACGGATGAATTATGTGAATTGGTGTATTGATTTGATAATTGTTACGACGATGACTGTGTACTTGATGTTTGTGACAATGTGAATACTTGTTGTGAGAGACGTCATATCCGGGAGCCTCTGAGGGCGGGGCATACGATCTCCGGCGTGGTGTACGCTGCAGTGTGCGGCTCCATATGGCTGGTGAACGCCAGTGTTTACCTGATGCGCGTGCAAGGGGCGGCTCTTATGGGAGTGACGCCGGTGCGGTGACACGTATAAGGTGCGGCTGACATGTGGAGTGAACGTCGTTGCACAGGTGTTTCAGTGGAGGCGCCTGGTAGGCTTATTGGTAACGGATATTTGAGTGTTTAGCTAAGACCCCGTTACCGAACGATTATCGTATTTCAAATTCTTTCAACTCTTTTCAAATGCTGGTCTCGATATAGACCGTGATTCTTGTTTTTTGAAAGTGTGTTTCAACTTGTTTTAAAATGTTGGTATCAGGGTTAATTAACCAAGGACATTTGACGAGATCTCCGAGGGTTAATTAATCAGGGGTCTTGAGCAGTTTTTGGGCGGACGTAAGGCTGTGTCCTTGATTATACTGTGTTGACATTTTGTGTTTTGGGTCGAGGACCCTGTGTGACGTTGAGATGTTTGATCTCGTGTTGATATTATTTGGATTGGGTCGAGAACCCCGTGGGGAATATTTGTGAAGACTCGCTTGTGTTGATTGAATGGTTTTCTTGCAAATTGCTTTCCGCATATTGGTCGTGGACCTTGTTGATTTTGGAATGAGTAGGATTTGATAATCCTAAATTGTTTCCTATTAAAACTCTCGATGGCAATTCAAACTGTTTTATAAATTGTTTTCCCTTGATTTGTGACCTTTCGGTTTTAGAATGTTTTACAAACTCATGCCTCGGGAAGTACTTTTCATTACGTTTGAATCTTTGAGGATTTCCTGGTTATTGTTATTCGTGGAATGTGAATTGTATGGCTCGTATTTTTGCACTTGTACTTGCACTAGCAAAACAGTGGAGTTTTGCTAACCCCTGAGTATTCGGGGGGTGGATGTCTATTTTTGCATTCAGGTTTTGGAGCATAGCACAGGGTCGGCACGAAGGATGATGAAAGATGAACGATACTAATCACACGAGGATCCGTTGATGTCGTATTGGTCTAGTTGTATTTTCTTTTCCGCTGCAGTATTTTTTCCCCGTTGTACGGGAGTTTATTATATTTTGACCCCTGCGTGGGTATGTGTTTGGAATTGAGTTGTATGTTATTATTGAAAGACCAAATCGGTCTACTGAGTCATTTTAGCCTTAAAGGCATTGTCGAGATGTCTTATGTTGTTACCAGCCTAGTAGATCCTTGAGTAAAAGTTCTACGGCATGTAATATCTCTGATCGGATTGGGGGTGTTACATAAATGGTATCAGAGTTTAGGTTGTGGAAACCTAGGCTGTCGGGTCAGTGGTGTCTGTTGAGTTTTGTCTCGTCGGATTTTGTCTGATTGGGTCGTGTCGCGACGCATCGTTTGAGTTTGTTGGTCGTGATTAGTATCGTGGGGCGATCATCATCTTCGTGCGACCTGTGGAAGTAAGTCTCCCTTCTTTGTGTTGTGCCTCGTGTGACATGAGCTATTTTTATGATTATTGTTAAGTGATGGAATCCTTATGTGGATTTTGATTTCACGATATGTATTTAGTCGACTCTCGTATTTGATTTATACGAGGAGTGTCGTCGCTTGTGATGTCTTTTTATTGTTGTTTTTGTCCGTTGCTGATGATTTTCGAATCGATTTGCACGTTTTACAAGTTCTCTTGTGGAGGCTTTGTGCTTATATGCGTTCGACTTGTTCACTAGCCAGTGCGGGAGGGTCCTTAGAGGCCTCAAATGGGGTCAATGGTTTTGTTTGTCGCCTCGTGGTGATTTCTGCGTTGTTGCGCATGTGCGAGCTGTTAGAGCTTGGTTTGGTATGACCGTGTGCATCGGTGATGGTTCCGTTATGTGTCGGTTGTTTAATGTCTTGTTACCTTGCTCCCGTTTTTGTGAATTTCGTGGACGAGGTCGGAGGTAATACCTGTACTATTTTGACCTCGGTATTTTCTCTTTCTCCATTCTATCAACTCGCTCGTGTTCATTGATACTTTCTGAACTTGTTCTGTATTTCGGTTTCATCGTCCGAACGAACTGTGATCTTGTTGTGGGTCGATCTGGTTATCGCTGTGACTTTTCCGAATTTGGTTCGATTTTTGTGAACCTTGTTCGGAAGTAACATCTTTTGGTTCCACTAATTCTTTTATTCGAAGTGGATCGGATTTGGAACTCCTCTGTTTTCGACTCTGTCGACTCGTTTATGCTCGTTAACATTTTCTGAACTTTCCCTATCCCTTGCTTTTGGTGATCGAACGAGGGTGGTATTGTTTCGGGATAACTCGTTTGTCGTTGTGAATTTTCAACCTCTATTCCCTTTCCTGTGGATCTTATGGGAATGCATGTCTCGTTGTTCTCACCAGATCATCCTGGGAGTTGTTGTTTGAATTTTTTAATCCTTCGTGTTTCGGACATGATTGTTCGATTTTTATTGTCTCGATCGTTTGTTTGTTCAGTTTTTGTTCTCGTTTCGTGATTGTTGAGCGTTCAGGCTCCTTCCTAATTCCCTTAAGTTCGGTAAATTAGTCTCGTTTTCGATCTTCCAACACTTGGGCGGTGGAATTCCGTATTTGTTCAGCGATTGGCTCGCGTTTTGATTGATGTACCGTTGGGTTGGTCAATCGTATTGATTTTCGTTCGTTGTGTTTTGTGATTGTTCGGATAATTGACTTGATTGTATTATCCATTTGATGACGCTTGTCACTTGTTGGTTCCATTATATCGCTAACGGCGACGTTGTGTTGGTCGTCGTGGAGCGTGTTTTCACACCGTATATTCCTTTGCGTTGCTTGTAACGTTTCGCCGTTGGGCATGAGTTACGCGCTTCTTGTGTATCTCGTTGAGTTTTTCCTGGCGGGATATTTCTTCTCCCTACTTGTTTTAAGTTTCGGGACGAAACTTCTTTTAAGGAGGGTAGAATGCAATACCCGTAATTTCGATTTCCGGTAATTTCTTTTTTTTTTTCGGCGGAAGTCCATTTTGAAGACTCGCTCATGACCGTTTCGTCATTCTGGGGATGATTAATTCTACACTTTTTGACATCCGAGTTCGTTTCGGTGTCGTTTTGTTGAGTTCCATGCTTTTTAGCGACTTTTCCGCACTTAAGTTCGATTCTTGCGAATCTCGTTCGAAACTGCTGTTTCGAGTTTCCCGTAAGTCCATTTAACTTTGTTAGACGTTTTGTGAACTTCGGTTTGGTTATTCGATCACGTATCGTGATTTCCAGGCGTTTTGGGCCATTTTGTAATTTCTTAAAAGTTACGGGTATCCGTATCTGTAATTTTTGTCTAGACCCGTTTCGTGGTCGCTTATAATTAATTATTGCATTATGTTTTCATTTCGGGTCGTTGATGTCGTCCGCGAACTTTTCGTCATGTTCGTTCCGTGCGTTTTCGGAAATCGAGTCGTCGAGCCCTGGTGTTCGAGCACTGGCCGGACGGTTGCGGGACTGTCCGGACGATTGCGGGCACCGGACAGACGGGTGCGGCAGGAACCGGCGTAGCGTACGCTACGGCCGGAAGGCTGCGCGCGCTAATCGGCAGGTGTAGCGCACGCTATCGGCTGGCCTAACGCACGCTATCGGGTCTGGACAGTGGAGTCCAGGGGTTCTGGAATCGGTCAGGCTCGGCAGGTAGCGCACGCTACTGTCGGGCATTGCGCACGCTACGACCGGCAGGTAGCGCGCGCTATGGCCGGAAGGCTGCGCACGCTACCTGGCCGAGTCAGTAGGGCAGTGTGGGCACTGGACTGCGGCCTGGGCCGATAGCGCACGCTAGCTCGGCAGCCTAGCGCGCGCTAGTCCGGCCCAGTATAAATGTGACAGAGCAGTCACATTTCCTCTCGTTTTTCATTTCCTCTCTTTCTCTTCCGCGGCTGGAGCCTTGGGGATTCCGAAGCCATGTTGTTGAACAACAAATCCACGAAGTTCTTGAGTTCATAACATCAATCAATCATCCGTTATCATCCTTTGATCCAGCGAATCAAGGTAATCTCCCTTAGAACCCTAATTTCATGAATTTGGGGGTTTTTGCATTTTTGTCCGATTCGTTCCGTGTTGTTGATTAATTCATGATGGGTATGATTAATATTGGTAGTATTCTTATGTTTAACATCATTTAATCCATTGTTCTTCATCGAATCGAAGTATATTTCTTGATTTCCTTCGAATCAACTTTTTGGGGGATTTGTTCTCGATCTCGTTTTCCATACGTTTTTTTGGATAGATTGTGGTTAAATGATGTTGTTAAACATATTCTATGGATTGTATATCCATATTTCAAGTTGGAATTCCGTTTTCGTGTTTTGTCGGGACGAATCATGTTCTTGGCCGTTTTGGGGAAAACACTTGAACATTTGTCGTTCGTTCTTTGAATTCAACGGCTTTGAGTCATGCTATCGAATTTATTTTCATTATTGTTATTGTCCTCCGTAGTTTATTATCGCGAATTGGCGTTCGGTGGAGTCGGCGGGTTCGTAGTCGGTTCGTGCCAACCTACTTCGGTCGATTCTCCACGTTGTGGTTGTTCAAGGCAAGTACCTTGTCCATACTATTCTTGTTTTGTGGATATGATAATTGGTGATCATCTTGGTGTGTTTGTTTACTTGTTTGAAATGAGTTTTCAAAAGATTCGGCTAGCCTCGTTAAAGGCTCACTTTCAAAATGCGTGTGTTTTGTAAATTGTGTGGGTTGTAAGTGACTACGTGAATCCATTGGATATATTTGATGTTGATGTTGCGCATGATAATGCGTGTGTACGTATATTTCTTATTTCCGTCGCATTATGGTTGACGTGCGTGTTGTTATTTATTCGTGTGGTCGTGGACTGACGGATGAATTATGTGAATTGGTGTATTGATTTGATAATTGTTACGACGATGACTGTGTACTTGATGTTTGTGACAATGTGAATACTTGTTGTGAGAGACGTCATATCCGGGAGCCTCTGAGGGCGGGGCATACGATCTCCGGCGTGGTGTACGCTGCAATGTGCGGCTCCATATGGCTGGTGAACGCCAGTGTTTACCTGATGCGCGTGCAAGGGGCGGCTCTTATGGGAGTGACGCCGGCGCCGTGACACGTATAAGGTGCGGCTGACATGTGGAGTGAACGTCGTTGCCGCAGTGTTTGATGGAGCGCACAGTAGGCTTATTGGTAACGGATATTTGAGTGTTTAGCTAAGACCCCGTTACCGAACGATTATCGTATTTCAAATTCTTTCAACTCTTTTCAAATGCTGGTCTCGATATAGACCGTGATTCTTGTTTTTTGAAAGTGTGTTTCAACTTGTTTTAAAATGTTGATATCAGGGTTAATTAACCAAGGACATTTGACGAGATCTCCGAGGGTTAATTAATCAGGGGTCTTGAGCAGTTTTTGGGCGGACGTAAGGCTGTGTCCTTGATTATACTGTGTTGACATTTTGTGTTTTGGGTCGAGGACCCTGTGTGACGTTGAGATGTTTGATCTCGTGTTGATATTATTTGGATTGGGTCGAGAACCCCGTGGGGAATATTTGTGAAGACTCGCTTGTGTTGATTGAATGGTTTTCTTGCAAATTGCTTTCCGCATATTGGTCGTGGACCTTGTTGATTTTGGAATGAGTAGGATTTGATAATCCTAAATTGTTTCCTATTAAAACTCTCGATGGCAATTCAAACTGTTTTATAAATTGTTTTTCCTTGATTTGTGACCTTTCAGTTTTAGAATGTTTTACAAACTCATGCCTCGGGAAGTACTTTTCGTTACGTTTGAATCTTTGAGGATTTCCTGGTTATTGTTATTCGTGGAATGTGAATTGTATGGCTCGTATTTTTGCACTTGTACTTGCACTAGCAAAACAGTGGAGTTTTGCTAACCCCTGAGTATTCGGGGGGTGGATGTCTATTTTTGCATTCAGGTTTTGGAGCATAGCACAGGGTCGGCACGAAGGATGATGAAAGATGAACGATACTAATCACACGAGGATCCGTTGATGTCGTATTGGTCTAGTTGTATTTTCTTTTCCGCTGCAGTATTTTTCCCCGTTGTACGGGAGTTTATTGTATTTTGACCCCTGCGTGGGTATGTGTTTGGAATTGAGTTGTATGTTATTATTGAAAGACCAAATCGGTCTACTGAGTCATTTTAGCCTTAAAGGCATTGTCGAGATGTCTTATGTTGTTACCAGCCTGGTAGATCCTTGAGGAAAGGTTCTACGGCGTGTAATATCCCTGAGCGGATTGGGGGTGTTACATTATCAAAAAGCAAATACCACGGCAATCATTTCTTTCCCCGTTGTTTTGTAATTTTGCTAGGCTCCGTATAATGTTTTGCTTGCATAGTAAATAGGCCGAAAGAGTTTCTCACAACGTTGTCCCAACACAGCTCCGACCGCATAATCACTTGCATAACACATGATCTCAAAAGGTTGAGACCAATCCGGTACTACGAGGATAAGAGCACTCACTAATGCCTTCTTTAGAGCTTCAAATGCCTGCAAACACTCGTTAGAAAGAATGAAAAGGGTATCTTTTTCTAACAATTTACTCAAAGGTTTAGTGGTTTTTGAAAACTCTTTTATGAACCTCCTATAAAAACTAGCGTTACCAAGAAAACTTCTAATATCCTTTTCATTCTTCGGTGGGGGAAGTTTCTCAATAGCGACAATTTTCGCTCTATCAACCTCTAATCTAGCGGCGAACACTCTATGGCCTAGGACAATCCCTTCTTGCACCATAAAATGGCATTTCTCCAAATTAAGCACAAGATTAGTATCTTCACACCGCTGCAAAACTAAAGTGAGATTATGCAAGCAATGATCAAATGAATTTCCAAACACCGAAAAATCATCCATGAATACTTCCATTATATTTTCTATCAAACCATGAAAGATAGCCATCATGCAAAGCTGAAAAGTGGCTGGGGCATTACATAAGCCAAATAGCATTCTACGATAAGCATAAATTCCATAAAGACATGTAAAAGCCGTTTTTTCTTGATCTTCCGATGTTATGTAAATTTGATTATATCCTGAATAGCCATCAAGAAAACAGAAAAATTCATGCCCCGCCAATCTATCAAGCATTTGATCAATGAAGGGGAGAGGAAAATAGTCTTTGTGAGTAGCCGCATTCAAAGCCCTGTAATCTATACACACTCGCCATCCCGTAACTACCCTCATGGTAATTAATTCATCTTTTTCATCTTTAGTCACGGTCATCCCCCCTTTTTTCGACACAACTTGCATAGGACTCACCCACTCACTATCAGAAATCGGGTAAATCATTCCAGCATCTAATAGTTTGAGCACTTCTTTTTTACCACTTCTTTCATTATGGGATTAAGTGATAAGTGTCAGTTTTATACACTTATCCATGGTTTGTATCGATATATTTCACCCATAATTGAGCTATTCTACTCGTTTTTGCTTTGAATTTATTATCTTTTAATAATTTTCTTATTTATCGTATGAAGATGTAAATTTAGTCTTAATCGGATTGAATTACTGATTTACTCAAGAAATAACATGTGTATAAAATATTCTCTTTGTTGAATTTTTATGTATTTATGTTGTAGGGCTTTCTGAGACGAGTTCGACAGTCTTTCTGTATTTAAAATCAGAGTTATATATTAAAAGTTATCATCCGAAGAAGATTTGGGGCAAAAATGCAAAGTCTAAGAAATTATGGGCTGAAAATGAAGTCTGAAACTCCATACGGGCGTGTACGAGTGTAACTCACAAAAATGCAAATTTACGAAGCCATGTTACGGCCGTAAATCCCCAATGTTACGGCCGTAGGTCATCATGGTTACGGCCGTAACTCCTCAATGTTACGGCCGTAAGTCTTGTCAGATTGTGATCATTGTCTAATTTTTTATACTTTTGATCTATTATTGAGGGGATGTGTAATACCCAAATTTTCAGTATGAATTTTTCACATTATTTTATCTAAGATATACTGGATGGCTTGGTGTCTATACAGTATGGATAAAATAAATTGAGAACTGAGACAGTTGTATTTGTACTCGTACAACTGTCGTAGTGGTTCGACAATTATTTTGAGGATACCGTGTATCAGGTTATCGTACTTTTGATATTGGATATATCGTATGATGATGTTATTGGATTCAGTACATGTATTCAGTATGTAGTATGTTCGTATTTTGATATGTCGAGATGGACGAGGGGAATTGGAAAATGGCTAAGTATAGCCTGATTAGCGTGCTAATGTTCAAGTATAGCGCACGCTATCGTGCATGGTTAGCGCACGCTAGAGGCGGAATGTAGCGCACGTTAAATGCAGTCAGATCGGAAGGAATCTGCGTGTGGACCCGGTTGCTTTCGGCGCACGTTCTCGTAAGTCAACGGTTGTTGTCCTGAAGTATTAGCGCACGCTAAAGCATGAGGCTTAGCGCACGCTAATTGTAGATCGGTCAAAGGGAATCTTATCCTTGTTAGATCGGCATGTGGGGGCACATGAGGTACGTAGACTGTAGCAAGCCAACTGATATTAGCGCACGTTAAATGTAAGGACTTGCGTACGCTAAACAATGTGAAATACGTACGCTAATGCATGGGCATTACGTACGTAAGCTCATGTTCGAGGCAAGACAGTGGCCTCTGGTCTGCGATAGCGCATGCTAACAAAGTCGGTTAGCGCACGCTAAGGCCGTAGCGCACGCCAAACATAAGGTTTAGCGCACGCTAGTAATACACTTTATAAAAAGGGGACAGACGGGTGTTATGAAGCATTCTCGTCCATTTCTTTCCTTTCACTCGATAGAGAGAGCTTTGGGAGGTACTTGAGTTCCTAAAACACTCTGAGATGATGATCTTTAACGAGATTAAGATGGAGAGCGTGGATTCAAAGCTTTGTTCTTGAAATTATTAATGAGTCTTGGAATGGAGTTCATAGAGAGAGTCTTGAGGTTCCAAATACTGGATTATGATGGAGTTGAGCGTCCTTATCAACATTTGGAGCTTGGAAATGATTGGGAACGGATTGAACCTTGATAATCCATCCTTTTCTTCAAAGAGGTAATTAATCTTCACTTTGGATTTCGTTTTGGGGATTGAATATTGGTGTTCTTGAGTTGATACTGTAATATCCGCAATTTCGAATTTCGGTAATTTTCTTTTTTTTCGGCGGAAGTCCGTTTTGACGACTCGCTCATGACCATTTCGTCATTTCGAGAATGATTAATTCTTCACTTTTTGTCATCCGAGTTCGTTTCGGTGTTGTTTTGTTGAGTTCCGTGCTTTTTAGCGACTTTTCCGCACTTGAGCTCGATTCTTGCGAATCTCGTCCGAAACTGCTGCTTTGAGTTTCTCGTAAGTTCATTTAATGTTATTATTCATGTTGCGAGCTTTGGTTTGGTGTTTCGATCGCGTATCGTGATTTTCGGACGTTTTGGGCCATTTTCGTAATTTCCCAAAGTTTTGGGTAATTACTTCCGTTGTTGAATTCCGAGCCTTCGGGTGGTCGGAATCGTGTGTCCTACTAGCTCTTAGATTCGTCTTTGTGAGTACTTCGTAACCGTATCTTGGTTCGTATTCGTGTTCGGTTTCGGTGTCGCTTTTGTTGAATCGGGATTACTAAACGACTTTTCTAAGTATGAGTTCGTCTTTGTTAGATCACCATTAATTTTTGATGACTCCAAAAATTATAAATCTTTGCAATATTATAGAACATCGAGTTAGCTTTCCAATGGTTCAAACGGTGAGTCAATCGGAGTCCGGACGAGAGAGTTATGGTCGTTTTAGTGAAAGACTGTCAGCTGTCGGGCACCGTCCAGGAGCCTTTCGGCCGATAGGGAGGGCCGATAGACTCTACTGCCGGAATTTGTATAGGGTATCGGTTGGGCCTATCGGCCGATAGGCTGGCCGATAGGTCCTGCTGTGTTACACTATAAATGTGTTGTTTTGAGCGTGGACAGCTCATTTCCTCCTTCCTTTTCCTTAGACGCGAGAGAGAGTGAGAGAGGAGGAGAGCTTCTCATCATTATCATTTGGAGGGTCGATTCTCATCATTCTTCTTCGGTTGTGAAGCCCGGACAATCAATCCAACGCGTGTTCTACGAATCTAAATACTTGAATCACTCAAGGTAATCTCTTGAAACCCTACCTTTTTGGATAATTGGGGATTTTGGGGTTTTGTCCGATTCTTTCCGTTTTGTTGATGGATTGATGATTATTTAGATGTATTATATCATTTCCCTTGTTATTCCATGGTTGGATCGTATCGATTCGTTGTTTGAGATGAGTTCTTGACCGACGCCTTGAAGGTGTCCGGTAGAATGTCATAGAGGGGTTTTCGGGCGTTCTACGATTATCCTTCCTCGTATGATTGTTGATTTATGGATTATATGTTGTTAGGGTCGAGTTTCTTGCGAAGAAACCAAGTTGAACCCTTCCGTTCGCTGTCGTTTTCCTTTTCGAAAACATCGGGCGTTTCGAAGCTTTCCGGTTGAGCCGTGTTCGTCGGAATACTTGCGTGCCGATTTCGAGGCAAGTACCTTGTCCATACATTTCTTGTTTCGCGGATATGATGATTGGTGATCGTCTTGGTTTGTTTGTTTGTTTGAAATGAGTTTTCAAAAGATTTGGTTAGCCTCGTTAAAGGCCTCTTTCAAAACCGTGTGTGTTTTGTGATTGGTGTGGTTCGTGAATAACCATGTGAATTCTATGTATATGCTTGGTGTTCATGTTGCACTTGGTATTGTGTGTGGACGTATATTATTTCATTTCGGTGCGTTGTGGATTGACGTGGTGTTTTGCTAAGTGTTTGATGCCTCTGGGCGAATTGTTTGAATACCCTTGATGTGATATGTTATTTGTGTGAATGTGTGGATATGGTTGAAGGTCTACGGTGGCACATGGCATGTGATCATGTGGCCAGGATGCAACAAGTGATTGATCCAACCGTGAGAGCCTGAGATAATCTACGGTGGCACATGGCATGTGATCGTGTGGCCAGGATGCAACAAGCGATTGATCCAACCGTGAGATGTGTGTGATTTGTTTCGCTAGCCAGCTCGGGAGGGTCCTTCGAGGCCTCGAGTGGGATGTCGGTGGTAGCGTCCCGGTCCTAGGCGATGCGCGTGCGTGATTATGTTTCGTTGATTTTACGTCAGTTGAGTACACGTGATGTTGGGCTTTTACACTGTAAATTGTTGGTGGTTTCCTATTTGCGAAAACAAAACATTTGGGCTGTGACCCTATTGATTTTTGGAAAGAGAAGGATTTCATAATCCTAAATTGTTTTCTATTAAAACTCTCGATGGCATTTTAAACTGTTTGTAAATTGTTTCCCTTATTGCGATCTTTCGGTTTTGGAAATGTTTACCCAAACTCTTGCCTCGGGAAGTACTTTTCTTTATGTTTGGATCTTTGAGGATTCTGATTATTATTGTTCTTGGAACTTGTATTGTATGGCTCGTATTTTTGCACTTGTACTTGCACTAGCAAAACGGTGGAGTTTGCTAACCCCGAGTATTCGGGGTGGATGTCTATTTTGCATTCAGTTTTGGAGCATAGCACGGTCGGCACGAAGGATGATGAAAGATGAACGATACTAATCACACGAGGACCATTCGTCGTATTGGTCTAGTTGTATTTTTCTTTTCCGCCGCAAGATATTTTCCCGTTATGCGGGTGTGGTTGTATTTTGACCCCTGCGTGGGCATGAGTTGTATTTGAGTTGTATGTATTTGTTGAAAGACCAAATCGGTCCATCGAGTCATTTTAGCCTTAAAGGCGAGGTTTAGATGTTTGATTTTCGTTATCAGCCTGGTAGATCCTCGAGGAGAGGGTCTACGGCGTGTAATATCCCTGAGCGGATTTGGGGGTGTTACATAAATGGTATCGGAGCCAGGTTGTGGAAACCTAGGCTGTCGGGTCAGTGGTGTCTATCGAGTTTTTGTCTCGTCGGATTTTATCCGATCGAGTCGTGTCGCGACGCGTCGTGCGAGTTTGTTGGTCGTGATTAGTATCGTGGGGCGATCATCATCTTCGTGCGACTGTGGTGTAAGTCTCCCTTCTTTGTGTTGTGCCTCGTGTGACACGAGCTATTTTTATGATTTATTTGCTAAGTGACGGAATCCTCTTATGGATTTTGATTTCTCGATACGCGACTATTTGACTCTCATACTTCGTTCATATGAGGAGTAGTGTTGATGGATTGTGCATGTTTGACTTTATTCCTTTTATCCGCTGCGTGAGTTCCTTTGTAATGATTTTCGGTATTTTACCGACTGAGTTTTATTTCGAAAATCGATTCCTTTAACCGAGTTGTTGGCCTTGACCGTTTTGACGGTAGTTGGGTGTTTTCAAATGATTTTGTGAGTTTTGATAAGTACTACCGTCATCGACCTTTTTGGGCATTCTAACCCATTGAATTATTTTTGAAAACCTTGAGTATCTTAGAAATTTGAAATTCGAGACGTACTTTTAAAGCGAATTATTTTCTCGCGGTATTGTGTTTTCTAATGCCGCAATACATTTCAAAAATTTTCCGGTTGAGGACCAAAAATATTTTTTTTTGAGATATTTTCAAATGCAGTTGCTTAGACCCAAGGGTCGAATATTTTTGAAAGTTTTTAACTAAAGGAAAGGTGTCCTCATTTTTGTTCAAACGCAAGATGATTTTCAAAGTCTCGATAATGGTGTTTGTGCTACTTTTTGTAAAATGATACTCAAGATCAACTGTTGTTTCCAAACTGTTTTCAAAAGGTGGTTTTCATTTTTTAAAACCTATCATTCTGTTATGGACCGGAAATGCGTGTATGGTTTTCGAACTTTCGTTGCGGTGTCAACCCCGAATTGTGATTGAATTGGTGGCGTGAGCGTCGAGTCATTCGCCACGCATATGTTTTGTTGACCCTCTGTGAGAGGTGTGAACTGGTGTTTACCGTTTATCGCCTCGTGGTGATTGCGTATTGTCGCACTAGTGTGGGTTGTTAAAGCACGGATTTTTATGCGTTATACACATGGGTGATTGTTTCATGATGTTTGTGATTGTGTGATGGCCGCGTTCGGGATGTTGTAATCTTGAATGATGCCGTTGTTGTTGTGATTTTTGTATGCGTTGATATGTTATCTTTGAGTTGGCATCTCCGGTATGTTGTTTTGCGGTGTTTTGATCCATTGTATCGAGCATTTATATTTTCGGTATGCCGAGCCGAGGCGTTTCAATCGTGATGTGCCGGGGCATGCACGTGTAAATTGTCTTTCTCGTCGATGACACATTTCAAGTGTGGACTCGAGGACACCGAATTCGCTTTGCGAATTAGCTACCGAGACTTTCAAGTTCGCGCTTCAAAGACATACCATCGGAATCGGCTTTGAGAGGCCTTTGAAGGATGTTTCGGTTGCTTGTTGTCCGTCACCTTGATTTCATTGCTATGAGTTGCGGGGCGACCTTCTTTTATAAGAGGTCGAATGTAGTACCCGTGTTGTTTTTAGACTCTGCATTTTCTCTTTCTCGAGTCTATCGACTCGCTCGTGTTCGTTGATACTTTCCGAACTTGTTCGTATTTCGGTTTCGTCGTTCGAGCAATGTGATCTTGTTTTGGGTCAATCGGTTATCATTTGTGATTTTTTTGAGTTCGATTCGATTCTTGTGAACCTTGTTTGGGAGTGACATCATCCGGTTCTACAAGTTCTTTTATTCGAAGTGGATCGGCTTTGGAACTCTTGTGTTTTCGACTGCGACTCATTTATGTTCGTTGACATTTCGAGCTTGCCACTGCTCCTTGCTTTTGTTGATCGAACGAGTGTGGTGTTATTTCGGAATAACTCGTTGTCGTTGTGACTTTTCAATCGCTATTCCCTTTCTGTGGATCTTCGGCAATGCATGTCTTGTAGTTCTCACCGGATCGTCACGGGAGTTGTTGTTTGAACTTTATTGTTCTTTGTGATTCGAACATGATCGTTCGATTTTTGTTGTCTCGATCTTTGTGGTTCGATCGTTTGATTGTTCGATTTTGTTGATCTCGTTTCGTGATTGTTGAACATTCGAGACTCCTTGAAATTCCCTTAAGTTCGGGAAGTTAGTCTCGTTTTCAATTTTCCAACCCTTGGGCGGTGGAATTACGTATTTGTTCGGCGGTTGTACGTTTTGATTGATGTACCGTTGGGTGGGTCAATCTGTTGATTTTCGTTCGTTGTGTTTTGTGATTGTCTGGATAATCATTTGGATTATACTATCTCGTTTGTTGACGCTTGTCACTTGTTGACTTTAGTATGTTCCTAACGGCGTGGTATTGGTCGTCGTGGAGCGTGTTTTCACGCCGTATGTCTCTTTGCGTTTCTTGCGGCGTTTGGCCGTCGGGCGCGAGTTTTCGGTTTTGCGTATCTCGTCGAGTTTTCTGGCGGGGTATATTGCTTCCCCTACTTGTTTTAAGTTTGGGACGAAACTTCTTTTAGGAGGGTAGAATGTAATATCCGCAATTTAATTCGGTAATTTTCTTTTTTGGCGGAAGTCCGTTTTGACGACTCGCTCATGACCATTTCGTCATTTCGAGAATGATTAATTCTTCACTTTTTGTCATCCGAGTTCGTTTCGGTGTTGTTTTGTTGAGTTCCGTGCTTTTTAGCGACTTTTCCGCACTTGAGCTCGATTCTTGCGAATCTCGTCAAATCGCTGTCGTTTGAGTTTCTCGTAAGTTCATTTAATGTTATTATTCATGTTGCGAGCTTTGGTTTGGTGTTTCGATCGCGTATCGTGATTTTCGGACGTTTTGGGCCATTTTCGTAATTTCCCAAAGTTTTGGGTAATTACTTCCGTTGTTGAATTCGAGCCTTGGTGGTCGGAATCGTGTGTCCTACTAGCTCTTAGATTCGTCTTTGTGAGTACTTCGTAGTATCTTCGGTTCGTATTCGAGTTCGGGTTTCGGTGTCGTTTTGTTGAATTCGGGATTACTAAACGACTTTTCTAAGTATGAGTTCGTCTTTGTTAGATCACCATTAATTTTTGATGACTCCAAAAATTATAAATCTTTGCAATATTATAGAACATCGAGTTAGCTTTCCAATGGTTCAAGCGGTGAGTCAATCGAGTCAGGACGAGAGAGTTATGGTCGTTTTAGTGAAAGGCGTAATGTCGGGCACCGTCCGAGAGCCTTTCGGCCGATAGGGAGGGCGATAGACTCTGCCGGAATTTGTATAGGGTATCGGTTGGGCCTATCGGCCGATAGGCTGGCGATAGGTCTCTTTGTGTTACACTATAAATGTGTTGTTTTGAGCGTGGGCTCATTTCCTCCTTCCTTTTCCTTAGGCGAGAGAGAGTGAGAGAGGAGGAGAGCTTCTCATCATTATCATTTGGAGGGTCGATTCTCATCATTCTTCTTCGGTTGTGAAGCCGGACAATCAATCCAACGCGTGTTCTACGAATCTAAATACTTGAATCACTCAAGGTAATCTCTTGAAACCCTACCTTTTTGGATAATTGGGGATTTTGGGGTTTTGTCCGATTCTTTCCGTTTTGTTGATGGATTGATGATTATTTAGATGTATTATATCATTTCCCTTGTTATTCCATGGTTGGATCGTATCGATTAGTTGTTTGAGATGAGTTCTTGACCGACGCCTTGAAGGTGTCCGGTAGAATGTCATAGAGGGGTTTTCGGGCGTTCTACGATTATCCTTCCTCGTATGATTGTTGATTTATGGATTATATGTTGTTAGGGTCGAGTTTCTTGCGAAGAAACCAAGTTGAACCCTTAGTTATTGTCGTTTTCCTTTTCGAAAACATCGGGCGTTTCGAAGCTTTCCGGTTGAGCCGTGTTCGTCGGAATACTTGCGTGCCGATTTCGAGGCAAGTACCTTGTCCATACATTTCTTGTTTCGCGGATATGATGATTGGTGATCGTCTTGGTTTGTTTGTTTGTTTGAAATGAGTTTTCAAAAGATTTGGTTAGCCTCGTTAAAGGCCTCTTTCAAAACCGTGTGTGTTTTGTGATTGGTGTGGTTCGTGAATAACCATGTGAATTCTATGTATATGCTTGGTGTTCATGTTGCACTTGGTATTGTGTGTGGACGTATATTATTTCATTTCGGTGCGTTGTGGATTGACGTGGTGTTTTGCTAAGTGTTTGATGCCTGCAGGCGAATTGTTTGAATACCCTTGATGTGATATGTTATTTGTGTGAATGTGTGGATATGGTTGAAGGTCTACGGTGGCACATGGCATGTGATCATGTGGCCAGGATGCAACAAGTGATTGATCCAACCGTGAGAGCCTGAGATAATCTACGGTGGCACATGGCATGTGATCGTGTGGCCAGGATGCAACAAGCGATTGATCCAACCGTGAGATGTGTGTGATTTGTTTCGCTAGCTTGGCTCGGGAGGGTCCTTCGAGGCCTCGAGTGGGATGTCGGTGGTAGCGTCCCGGTCCTAGGCGATGCGCGTGCGTGATTATGTTTCGTTGATTTTACGTCCGTTGAGGACACGTGATGTTGGGCTTTGACCCTGTAAATTGTTGGTGGTTTCCTATTTGCGAAAACAAAACATTTGGGTCATGACCACTATTGATTTTTGGAAAGAGAAGGATTTCATAATCCTAAATTGTTTTCTATTAAAACTCTCGATGGCATTTTAAACTGTTTGTAAATTGTTTCCCTTATTGCGATCTTTCGGTTTTGGAAATGTTTACCCAAACTCTTGCCTCGGGAAGTACTTTTCTTTATGTTTGGATCTTTGAGGATTCCTCATTATTATTGTTCTTGGAACTTGTATTGTATGGCTCGTATTTTTGCACTTGTACTTGCACTAGCAAAACAGTGGAGTTTTGCTAACCCCCGAGTATTCGGGGGATGGATGTCTATTTTTGCATTCAGGTTTTGGAGCATAGCACAGGGTCGGCACGAAGGATGATGAAAGATGAACGATACTAATCACACGAGGACCATTCGTCATCGTATTGGTCTAGTTGTATTTTTCTTTTAAATTGCAGTATATTTTCCCGTTGTACGGGTGTGGTTGTATTTTGACCCCTGCGTGGGCATGAGTTGTATTTGAGTTGTATGTATTTGTTGAAAGACCAAATCGGTCTACTGAGTCATTTTAGCCTTAAAGGCGAGGTTTAGATGTTTGATTTTCGTTATCAGCCTGGTAGATCCTCGAGGAGAGGGTCTACGGCGTGTAATATCCCTGAGCGGATTTGGGGGTGTTACAGATACTTATCATATTAATGAGTTGATAAGTATGATTTCGAGATGGCTTCCCGGGTAACGTTGATGTTATTATTGGTATGCGGATATTGATATGTTTTGTATGGTTTTGAATGGTGTTCAGGAGATATGTCGATTTATGTCTCCCTTCATTTCGGATTTGATGTTAATATGATATACGGATATATATGACTTAGGTGATTAATTACATGTTAGCATATCAGATTATGATGGTTGTCATGAACGTGATTATGGAATCATGGTACTTTTAGTGTTCTTGGTATATATATCATCAAAGAGGAAGGATATATGTTGGTTTGATTATTAACATGGATAAGATAATTGAAACTAAACATTATGTTGATTGTAGTGATTGAGTTCGTATGATAAGATATGGATCATGATGATGAGTTTTGATCTGGAAAGTTATTGTTAATCTTGGAGTAAGATTTCCTTTTCATTCGAATTCGTAGTCGCAAGGTGTTAGTCGATGCTTGGAATGCATGCCACAGACGACATTAGCGCACGCTAAGCTTACTGGATAGCGCACGCTAACGGGAACAACTTAGCGCACGCTACGTTATGCGTTTAACGCGCGCTAAGTAGGAAGACAGTGTAGTATTTTCGTGTTGTGATTATGAATTCGTGATGGGTTGAACTGGATTGTTTAAGACTGTGTTTAATCGAGATATTGTGGAACTGTTGGGTTATTGATCGGTTATTGATTGATAATTATGATTTATCGGATTTCGGCTTGTATTGTTGATATGAGTTCGTAATTGTTTGAGTTATATTTTTTGGTTTTGTAAATGATCGAGGTATTGTTGAACCGTTGAGTTTGATTGGTTGGTTATACCGGTTATTGATTATTATCGGATATGTTGTCATTTGATTATTGCATTAGGTCGCGATAATTGAGCGTTGATTATGGTCGTTGTGTTGCGGTCAAGGTTGGAGAGTTCGTAGGTGGCATTTGGTCGGGGCTGAGGAGATCGGAGACGAAGGAAATAGATTCTGGTAACAGCTTCGTGGTATCGGTATCGAGGCAAGTTTATGCTTGTTCAGTTTATAATATTTGATGAATGGTATCGTTTTCATTTCATTTATAATTCGTATGGCGATGTTGTTAGAAAGGTAAGTTGTCGGTTAACGAGTTGTATATCGTGCTTTGGCTTGTATTAAATCATAAGGTATATGATTTAATTGTGTTCAAGGAAGACGTGAGTTATCTTTGGTCAAGGGTATAGTATATCGAATATCGAGGATAGTTAACGTGATGACATAAGTATCGGGATAAAGGTTTATTGGTATTGAATGGATGGTACCTTATTTGAGATTATTTGAATAACTGTGTATTCGTTCAGGGATGTTTCTCGTGGAAAGAATATTGTCTTCGGCTTTGAGGTAATTCTAGTATTATTCAGTTATGAGGATAATTGTTCTGAGGAATTATTGTATATATGTTGTACGTTGATGTTTCGTATGCTGGGATTCATATTGATTACTTCGCTGAGGGATGATGATCCCAGGGCTGATTATATTGAGATCATTGATCGTGTTGATTATTTGTCGGGGATGATGATCCCAGGATTATTGTCTTGAATATTGATTAGTCGTGTCGACTTTTCACTGTTAGTCTGTTGTTTCACTTCGGTGAGTCTTTTGATCCTTATTGGATATGTGATTCTTTGAGTTTCGTTGTCATGTTGCATCGTGACATATCTGGAATCATATCTACGTTCCGATTGGTTATTGTGTAGGATTTTTAGCCAGGCGCATGATGGTTATGCGTGGATATTATTTCCGCATTGAACCGTGCACACGAGACGTAGTTCGTGAGGCTAATTAGGTACAAGACCGCACGTGTATTTGATCGATACCGGGGTGGCTTGTGCACGGACACATTTCCGGATCGGGCGTACTGTGATGTCCATCTTTGAGCCATACTGTTTGGTCGTTCATACTTCCATGTATGATTGGATATGTTTGACGGTTTTCGACTGGTTGTTCATACGCCCAAGGGGTATGTTCGGCGACGAGTTATTTCTTTGAGATCCATTATTGTTGATCATTTGGAGTCTACCTTGTTGAGGGTATTCTCGGTTATTGTTGGTCCTTTGTTGATCATTTGGAGTCTACCTTGTTGAGGGTATTCTCGGTTATTGTTGGTCCTTGCTGATCATTTGGAGTCTACCTTGTTGAGGGTCTTCCCGGTTATTGTTGGTCCTTTGTTGATCATTTGGAGTTTATCTCGTTGAGGGAATTCTCGGTTATTGTTGGTCCTTTGTTGATCATTTGGAGTTTATC
The DNA here is from genome assembly GCA_033398695.1 of Orobanche coerulescens. NCBI lineage: Eukaryota > Viridiplantae > Streptophyta > Magnoliopsida > Lamiales > Orobanchaceae > Orobanche > Orobanche coerulescens. The sequence continues at coordinate 29,078,104 of CM065815.1, read as the reverse complement.
TCGTTGAGGGAATTCTCGGTTATTGTTGGTCCTTTGTTGATCATTTGGAGTTTACCTCGTTGAGGGAATTCTCGGTTATTGTTGATCTTTGTTGATCGTGTTTAGAGTTTACCATGTTGAGTGTATTCTCGGTTATTGTTGATCCTTGTCGATCGTATTGGAATTCATCATGTTGATGATAATTTCGGTTGTACTTTGACCTTGGGTTGGTCATATTGGAACTCATCATATCGATGATATTCTCAGTGATGTATTGGTTGATCATTGTTATTAATTGTATGAGCATTGTTGACGTCGATGTTCGGGATTTGTTATCATTATCATGTGGTAGTTGATCTACGAGATATGTTGTGTATTATTGGTTTATCTAGGTGAGATTTGATTGTGTAATCCGGCGGACGGGATTTGTACAGTTGGATTATTTTCGCACTTATGAGTTATGAGGACGATTTGAGGACACTTGGTATTGTTTGAATACAGTACAGTATAATTGTTGTTGAGTTCTTTTCGTCATTTGAGAATGCGAAATGTGAATTATGGTAAGGATCAATTTGGTATGGATTGCCATGGATTGGTAAGGTTATGACGGTAAGTTTACATTGGTAGTATTCTTATAGTATTATTACATTGGTATGTAATTATTTATGATGATGTGATCGTTATCATTATCGAGTGTTGTGGCTGACCCCGTCGTGGGCTTTATTTTTAGGTACTCGGAGATCGAGCTAGTAGCGGTCGTGAAGGGATGAGCTTCCGATGTGATCTGGCGGTGGCATGTTTTGGAGTATCGAGTATTTCTTTTCGGTTATTCATTTCCGCTGCAAATGTGTATTTTGAACTGTGTTTTTATCCGCTGCGTGTGTATATTTTGAAAATGGCGTTTTGGGCATTTTACGAACTTGGGTTATTTTCGTCAAACTCTTTTTCCCAAATTATTTTATCGGTACGTTTAAGTGGTAGCTTAACGTACGTTTTGAACTATCGAGAATTGGCACTTCGCCTTGTATTTTCAAATGGTATTTTATGACGGTATTTGAGAACTATGCTTTTGAAAATATTTGAGTATTTAAAATATTATCGTCATCAGCCTTTTGGCATTTTTGAATTGGTTTTGTAAACGATTTTTAGCCTGGTGGGTTTCGGCGCGGGACCCACGGCGCTGTAATATCCCGGATGGTTTTGGGGGTGTTACAGAAGATGGTATCGGAGCTTGGGTTTTGTGAAACCCGGGCGTGTGTGTTATGTGGCTCTCTGGGACGGTAGTAGCGTGACTTTTGAAAATGATTTTTTTTCTGACTTTCGAGTCAAACCGATTTTGGAGTTTCCAAATTTTTTGAGATATTTTCCAATTGTTATTTGTGATATTGGCGTGTGTTGGTATTGTTTTGAGACTTCGTGTGGGAGTCGTGTGCTAGTATCACGGGAGATCATCGGCTTCACGCACCTGTAAGTATATTGGTTTGGTTATTCGCTTGTGGCAACACTTGATTGTTTTGTGATGAGTTGGAAAGTTTTGGATTTATCTGTTGTTGGTGGCAGGTTGCAAGTTTCGAGGACGAAACTTATTTTAAGGGGGGTAGTATGTAATACCCAAATTTTCAGTATGAATTTTTCGCGTTATTTTATCTAAGATATACTGGATGGCTTGGTGTCTATACAGTATGGATAAAATAAATTGAGAACTGAGACAGTTGTATTGTACTCGTATAACTGTCGTAGTGGTTCGACAATTATTTTGAGGATAACGTGTATCAGGTTATCGTACTTTTGACATTGGATATATCGTATGATGATGTTATTGGATTCAGTACATGTATTCAGTATGCAGTATGTTCGTATTTTGATATGTCGAGACGGACGAGGAGAATGGGAAAATGGCTAAGTACAGCCTGATTAGCGCGTTGATGTTCAAGTATAGCGCACGCTATCGTTCATGGTTAGCGCACGCTAGAGGCGAAATGTAGCGCACGCTAAATGCAGTTAGATCGGAAGGAATCTGCGTGTGGACCCGGCTGCTTTCGGTGCAAGTTCTCGTAAGTCAACGGTTGTTGTCCTGAAGTATTAGCGCACGCTAAAGCATGAGGCTTAGCGCACGCTAATTGTAGATCGGTCAAAGGGAATCTTATCCTTGTTAGATCGGCATGTGGGGGCACATGCGGTACGTAGACTGTAACAAGTCAACTGATATTAGCGCATGTTAAATGTAAGGACTTGCGTACGCTAAACAGTGTGAAATACGTACGCTAATGCATGGGCATTACATACGTAAGCTCATGTTCGAGGCAAGACAGTGGCCTCTGGACTGCGATAGCGCACGCTAACAAAGTCGGTTAGCGCACGCTAAGGCCGTAGCGCATGCCAAACATAAGGTTTAGCGCACGCTAGTAATACACTTTATAAAAAGGGGACAGACGGGTGTTATGAAGCATTCTCGTCCATTTCTTTCCTTTCACTCGATAGAGAGAGCTTTGGGAGGTACTTGAGTTCCTAAAACACTCTGAGATGATGATCTTTAATGAGATTAAGATGGAGAGCATGGATTCAAAGCTTTGTTCTTGAAATTATTAATGAGTCTTGGAATGGAGTTCATAGAGAGAGTCTTGAGGTTCCAAATACTGGATTATGATGGAGTTGAGCGTCCTTATCAACATTTGGAGCTTGGAAATGATTGGGAACGGATTCAACCTTGATAATCCATCCTTTTCTTCAAAGAGGTAATTAATCTTCACTTTGGATTTCGTTTTGGGGATTGAATATTGGTGTTCTTGAGTTGATACTTATCATATTAATGAGTTGATAAGTATGATTTCGAGATGGCTTCCCGGGTAACGTTGATGTTATTGTTGGTATGCGGATATTGATATGTTTTGTATGGTTTTGAATGGTGTTCAGGAGATATGTCGATTTATGTCTCCCTTCATTTCGGATTTGATGTTAATATGATATACGGATATATATGACTTAGGTGATTAATTACATGTTAGCATATCAGATTATGATGGTTGTCATGAACGTGATTATGGAATCATGGTACTTTTAGTGTTCTTGGTATATATATCATCAAAGAGGAAGGATATATGTTGGTTTGATTATTAACATGGATAAGATAATTGAAACTAAACATTATGTTGATTGTAGTGGTGAGTTCGTATGATAAGATATGGATCATGATGATGAGTTTTGATACGGAAAGTTATTGTTAATCTTGGAGTAAGATTTCCTTTTCATTCGAATTCGTAGTCGCAAGGTGTTAGTCGATGCTTGGAATGCATGCCAGCATGCGACATTAGCGCACGCTAAGCTTACTGGATAGCGCACGCTAACGGGAACAACTTAGCGCACGCTACGTTATGCGTTTAACGCGCGCTAAGTAGGAAGACAGTGTAGTATTTTCGTGTTGTGATTATGAATTCGTGATGGGTTGAACTGGATTGTTTAAGGCGTGTTTAATCGAGATATTGTGGGCTGTTGGGTTATTGATCGGTTATTGATTGATAATTATGATTTATCGGATTTCGGCTTGTATTGTTGATATGAGTTCGTAATTGTTTGAGTTATATTGTTTGGTTTTGTAAATGATCGAGGTATTGTTGAACCGTTGAGTTTGATTGGTTGGTTATACCGGTTATTGATTATTATCGGATATGTTGTCATTTGATTATTGCATTAGGTCGCGATAATTGAGCGTTGATTATGGTCGTTGTGTTGCGGTCAAGGTTGGAGAGTTCGTAGGTGGCATTTGGTCGGGGCTGAGGAGATCGGAGACGAAGGAAATAGATTCTGGTAACAGCTTCGTGGTATCGGTATCGAGGCAAGTTTATGCTTGTTCGATTTATAATATTTGCTGAATGGTATCGTTTTCATTTCATTTATAATTCGTATGGCGATGTTGTTAGAAAGGTAAGTTGTCGGTTAACGAGTTGTATATCGTGCTTTGGCTTGTATTAAATCATAAGGTATATGATTTAATTGTGTTCAAGGAAGACGTGAGTTATCTTTGGTCAAGGGTATAGTATATCGGATATCGAGGATAGTTAACGTGATGACATAAGTATCGGGATAAAGGTTTATTGGTATTGAATGGATGGTACCTTATTTGAGATTATTTGAATAGCGTGTATTCGTTCAGGGATGTTTCTCGTGGAAAGAATATTGTCTTCGGCTTTGAGGTAATTCTAGTATTATTCAGTTATGAGGATAATTGTTCTGAGGAATTATTGTATATATGTTGTACGTTGATGTTTCGTATGCTGGGATTCATATTGATTACTTATTTGAGGGATGATGATCCCAGGGCTGATTGTATTGAGATCATTGATCGTGTTGATTATTTGTCGGGGATGATGATCCCAGGATTATTGTCTTGAATATTGATTAGTCGTGTCGACTTTTCACTGTCAGTCTGTTGTTTCACTTCGGTGAGTCTTTTGATCCTTATTGGATATGTGATTCTTTGAGTTTCGTTGTCATGTTGCATCGTGACATATCTGGAATCATATCTACGTTCCGATTGGTTATTGTGTAGGATTTTTAGCCAGGCGCATGATGGTTATGCGTGGGTATTATTTCCGCATTGAACCGTGCACACGAGACGTAGTTCGTGAGGCTAATTAGGTACAAGACCGCACGTGTATTTGATCGATACCGGGGTGGCTTGTGCACGGACACATTTCCGGATCGGGCGTACTGTGATGTCCATCTTTGAGCCATACTGTTTGGTCATTCATACTTCCATGTATGATTGGATATGTTTGACGGTTTTCGACTGGTTGTTCATACGCCCAAGGGGTATGTTCGACAGCCAGAGTTATTTCTTTGAGATCCATTATTGTTGATCATTTGGAGTCTACCTTGTTGAGGGTATTCTCGGTTATTGTTGGTCCTTTGTTGATCATTTGGAGTCTACCTTGTTGAGGGTATTCTCGGTTATTGTTGGTCTTTGCTGATCATTTGGAGTCTACCTTGTTGAGGGTCTTCCCGGTTATTGTTGGTCCTTTGTTGATCATTTGGAGTTTATCTCGTTGAGGGAATTCTCGGTTATTGTTGGTCCTTTGTTGATCATTTGGAGTTTATCTCGTTGAGGGAATTCTCGGTTATTGTTGGTCCTTTGTTGATCATTTGGAGTTTACCTCGTTGAGGGAATTCTCGGTTATTGTTGATCTTTGTTGATCGTGTTTAGAGTTTACCATGTTGAGTGTATTCTCGGTTATTGTTGATCCTTGTCGATCGTATTGGAATTCATCATGTTGATGATAATTTCGGTTGTACTTTGACCTTGGGTTGGTCATATTGGAACTCATCATATCGATGATATTCTCAGTGATGTATTGGTTGATCATTGTTATTAATTGTATGAGCATTCGGACTGTACGTCGATGTTCGGGATTTGTTATCATTATCATGTGGTAGTTGATCTCTGAGATATGTTGTGTATTATTGGTTTATCTAGGCTGAGATTTGATTGTGTAATCCGGCGGACAGGATTTGGCACAGATTGGATTATTTTCGCACTTATGAGTTATGAGGACGATTTGAGGACACTTGGTATTGTTTGAATACAGTACAGTATAATTGTTGTTGAGTTCTTTTTGTCATTTGAGAATGCGAAATGTGAATTATGGTAAGGATCAATTTGGTATGGATTGCCATGGATTGGTAAGGTTATGACGGTAAGTTTACATTGGTAGTATTCTTATAGTATTATTACATTGGTATGTAATTATTTATGATGATGTGATCGTTATCATTATCGAGTGTTGTGGCTGACCCCGTCGTGGGCTTTATTTTTAGGTACTCGGAGATCGAGCTAGTAGCGGTCGTGAAGGGATGAGCTTCCCGATGTGATACTGGCGGTGGCATGTTTTGGAGTATCGAGTATTTCTTTTCTGGTTATTCATTTCATTGCAAATGTGTATTTTGAATTGTGTTTTTATCCGCTGCGTGTGTATATTTTGAAAATGGCGTTTTGGGCATTTTACGAACTTGGGTTATTTTCGTCAAACTCTTTTTCCCAAATTATTTTATCAGTGCGTTTAAGTGGTAGCTTAACGACGTTTTGAACTATCGAGAATTGGCACTTCGCCTTGTATTTTCAAATGGTATTTTATGACGGTATTTGAGAACTATGCTTTTGAAAATATTTGAGTATTTAAAATATTATCGTCATCGCCTTTTGGCATTTTTGAATTGGTTTTGTAAGCGATTTTTAGCCTGGTGGGTTTCGGCGCGGGACCCACGGCGCTGTAATATCCCGGATGGTTTTGGGGGTGTTACAGAAGATGGTATCGGAGCTTGGGTTTTGTGAAACCCGGGCGTGTGTGTGATGTGGCTCTACCGGGACGGTAGTAGCGTGACTTTTGAAAATGATTTTTTCGACTTTCGAGTCAAACCGATTTTGGAGTTTCCAAATTTTTGAGATATTTTCCAATTGTTATTTGTGATATTGGCGTGTGTTGGTATTGTTTTGAGACTTCGTGTGGGAGTCGTGTGCTAGTATCACGGGAGATCATCGGCTTCACGCACCTGTAAGTATATTGGTTTGGTTATTCGCTTGTGGCAACACTTGATTGTTTTGTGATGAGTTGGAAAGTTTTGGATTTATCTGTTGTTGGTGGCGGGTTGCAAGTTTCGAGACGAAACTTATTTTAAGGGGGTAGTATGTAATACCCAAATTTTGATATGAATTTTTCGCGTTATTTTATCTAAGATATCTTGGATGGCTTGGTGTCTATACGGTATGGATAAAATAAATTGAGAACTGAGACAGTTGTATTGTACTCGTATAAGCGTCGTAGTGGTTCGACAATTATTTTGAGGATAACGTGTATCAGGTTATCGTACTTTTGACATTGGATATATCGTATGATGATGTTATTGGATTCAGTACATGTATTCAGTATGCAGTATGTTCGTATTTTGATATGTCGAGACGGACGAGGAGAATGGGAAAATGGCTAAGTACGGCTGATTAGCGCGCTGATGTTCAAGTATAGCGCACGCTATCGTTCATGGTTAGCGCACGCTAGAGGCGAAATGTAGCGCACGCTAAATGCGATTAGATCGGAAGGAATCTGCGTGTGGACCTTGCTTTGGTGCAAGTTCTCGTAAGTCAACGGTTGTTGTCTGAAGTATTAGCGCACGCTAAAGCATGAGGCTTAGCGCACGCTAATTGTAGATCGGTCAAAGGGAATCTTATCCTTGTTAGATCGGCATGTGGGGGCACATGCGGTACGTAGCTGTAACAAGTCAACTGATATTAGCGCACGTTAAATGTAAGGACTTGCGACGCTAAACAGTGTGAAATACGTACGCTAATGCATGGGCATTACATACGTAAGCTCATGTTCGAGGCAAGACGGTGGCCTCTGGATTGCGATAGCGCACGCTAACAAAGTCGGTTAGCGCACGCTAAGGCCGTAGCGCATGCCAAACATAAGGTTTAGCGCACGCTAGTAATACACTTTATAAAAAGGGGACAGACGGGTGTTATGAAGCATTCTCGTCCATTTCTTTCCTTTCACTCGATAGAGAGAGCTTTGGGAGGTACTTGAGTTCCTAAAACACTCGAGATGATGATCTTTAATGAGATTAAGATGGAGAGCATGGATTCAAAGCTTTGTTCTTGAAATTATTAATGAGTCTTGGAATGGAGTTCATAGAGAGAGTCTTGAGGTTCCAAATCTTGGATTATGATGGAGTTGAGCGTCCTTATCAACATTTGGAGCTTGGAAATGATTGGGAACGGATTCAACCTTGATAATCCATCCTTTTCTTCAAAGAGGTAATTAATCTTCACTTTGGATTTCGTTTTGGGGATTGAATATTGGTGTTCTTGAGTTGATACTTATCATATTAATGAGTTGATAAGTATGATTTCGAGATGGCTTCCCGGGTAACGTTGATGTTATTGTTGGTATGCGGATATTGATATGTTTTGTATGGTTTTGAATGGTGTTCAGGAGATATGTCGATTTATGTCTCCCTTCATTTCGGATTTGATGTTAATATGATATACGGATATATATGACTTAGGTGATTAATTACATGTTAGCATATCAGATTATGATGGTTGTCATGAACGTGATTATGGAATCATGGTACTTTTAGTGTTCTTGGTATATATATCATCAAAGAGGAAGGATATATGTTGGTTTGATTATTAACATGGATAAGATAATTGAAACTAAACATTATGTTGATTGTAGTGATTGAGTTCGTATGATAAGATATGGATCATGATGATGAGTTTTGATCTGGAAAGTTATTGTTAATCTTGGAGTAAGATTTCCTTTTCATTCGAATTCGTAGTCGCAAGGTGTTAGTCGATGCTTGGAATGCATGCCACTGTACAGCATTAGCGCACGCTAAGCTTACTGGATAGCGCACGCTAACGGGAACAACTTAGCGCACGCTACGTTATGCGTTTAACGCGCGCTAAGTAGGAAGACAGTGTAGTATTTTCGTGTTGTGATTATGAATTCGTGATGGGTTGAACTGGATTGTTTAAGACTGTGTTTAATCGAGATATTGTGGAACTGTTGGGTTATTGATCGGTTATTGATTGATAATTATGATTTATCGGATTTCGGCTTGTATTGTTGATATGAGTTCGTAATTGTTTGAGTTATATTGTTTGGTTTTGTAAATGATCGAGGTATTGTTGAACCGTTGAGTTTGATTGGTTGGTTATACCGGTTATTGATTATTATCGGATATGTTGTCATTTGATTATTGCATTAGGTCGCGATAATTGAGCGTTGATTATGGTCGTTGTGTTGCGGTCAAGGTTGGAGAGTTCGTAGGTGGCATTTGGTCGGGGCTGAGGAGATCGGAGACGAAGGAAATAGATTCTGGTAACAGCTTCGTGGTATCGGTATCGAGGCAAGTTTATGCTTGTTCAGTTTATAATATTTGATGAATGGTATCGTTTTCATTTCATTTATAATTCGTATGGCGATGTTGTTAGAAAGGTAAGTTGTCGGTTAACGAGTTGTATATCGTGCTTTGGCTTGTATTAAATCATAAGGTATATGATTTAATTGTGTTCAAGGAAGACGTGAGTTATCTTTGGTCAAGGGTATAGTATATCGGATATCGAGGATAGTTAACGTGATGACATAAGTATCGGGATAAAGGTTTATTGGTATTGAATGGATGGTACCTTATTTGAGATTATTTGAATAACTGTGTATTCGTTCAGGGATGTTTCTCGTGGAAAGAATATTGTCTTCGGCTTTGAGGTAATTCTAGTATTATTCAGTTATGAGGATAATTGTTCTGAGGAATTATTGTATATATGTTGTACGTTGATGTTTCGTATGCTGGGATTCATATTGATTACTTCGCTGAGGGATGATGATCCCAGGGCTGATTGTATTGAGATCATTGATCGTGTTGATTATTTGTCGGGGATGATGATCCCAGGATTATTGTCTTGAATATTGATTAGTCGTGTCGACTTTTCACTGTTAGTCTGTTGTTTCACTTCGGTGAGTCTTTTGATCCTTATTGGATATGTGATTCTTTGAGTTTCGTTGTCATGTTGCATCGTGACATATCTGGAATCATATCTACGTTCCGATTGGTTATTGTGTAGGATTTTTAGCCAGGCGCATGATGGTTATGCGTGGGTATTATTTCCGCATTGAACCGTGCACACGAGACGTAGTTCGTGAGGCTAATTAGGTACAAGACCGCACGTGTATTTGATCGATACCGGGGTGGCTTGTGCACGGACACATTTCCGGATCGGGCGTACTGTGATGTCCATCTTTGAGCCATACTGTTTGGTCATTCATACTTCCATGTATGATTGGATATGTTTGACGGTTTTCGACTGGTTGTTCATACGCCCAAGGGGTATGTTCGACAGCCAGAGTTATTTCTTTGAGATCCATTATTGTTGATCATTTGGAGTCTACCTTGTTGAGGGTATTCTCGGTTATTGTTGGTCCTTTGTTGATCATTTGGAGTCTACCTTGTTGAGGGTATTCTCGGTTATTGTTGGTCTTTGCTGATCATTTGGAGTCTACCTTGTTGAGGGTCTTCCCGGTTATTGTTGGTCCTTTGTTGATCATTTGGAGTTTATCTCGTTGAGGGAATTCTCGGTTATTGTTGGTCCTTTGTTGATCATTTGGAGTTTATCTCGTTGAGGGAATTCTCGGTTATTGTTGGTCCTTTGTTGATCATTTGGAGTTTACCTCGTTGAGGGAATTCTCGGTTATTGTTGATCTTTGTTGATCGTGTTTAGAGTTTACCATGTTGAGTGTATTCTCGGTTATTGTTGATCCTTGTCGATCGTATTGGAATTCATCATGTTGATGATAATTTCGGTTGTACTTTGACCTTGGGTTGGTCATATTGGAACTCATCATATCGATGATATTCTCAGTGATGTATTGGTTGATCATTGTTATTAATTATATGAGCATTCGGACTGTACGTCGATGTTCGGGATTTGTTATCATTATCATGTGGTAGTTGATCTACAGATATGTTGTGTATTATTGGTTTATCTAGGCTGAGATTTGATTGTGTAATCCGGCGGACAGGATTTGGCAGTTGGATTATTTTCGCACTTATGAGTTATGAGGACGATTTGAGGACACTTGGTATTGTTTGAATACAGTACAGTATAATTGTTGTTGAGTTCTTTTTGTCATTTGAGAATGCGAAATGTGAATTATGGTAAGGATCAATTTGGTATGGATTGCCATGGATTGGTAAGGTTATGACGGTAAGTTTACATTGGTAGTATTCTTATAGTATTATTACATTGGTATGTAATTATTTATGATGATGTGATCGTTATCATTATCGAGTGTTGTGGCTGACCGTCGTGGGCTTTATTTTTAGGTACTCGGAGATCGAGCTAGTAGCGGTCGTGAAGGGATGAGCTTCCCGATGTGATCTTGGCGGTGGCATGATTTGGAGTATCGATTATTTCTTTTCAGGTTATTCATTTCCGCTGCATATGTGTATTTTGAACTGTGTTTTTATCCAGCGTGTGTATATTTTGAAAATGGCGTTTTGGGAATTTTACGAACTTGGGTTATTTTCACAAACTCTTTTTCCCAAATTATTTTATCGGTACGTTTAAGTGGTAGCTTAACGTACGTTTTGAACTATCGAGAATTGGCACTTCGCCTTGTATTTTCAAATGGTATTTTATGACGGTATTTGAGAACTATGCTTTTGAAAATATTTGAGTATTTAAAATATTATCGTCATCAGCCTTTTGGCATTTTTGAATTGGTTTTGTAAACGATTTTTAGCCTGGTGGGTTTCGGCGCGGGACCCACGGCGCTGTAATATCCCGGATGGTTTTGGGGGTGTTACAGAAGATGGTATCGGAGCTTGGGTTTTGTGAAACCCGGGCGTGTGTGTTATGTGGCTCTACCGGGACGGTAGTAGCGTGACTTTTGAAAATGATTTTTTTTCTGACTTTTGAGTCAAACCGATTTTGGAGTTTCCAAATTTTTTGAGATATTTTCCAATTGTTATTTGTGATATTGACGTGTGTTGGTATTGTTTTGAGACTTCGTGTGGGAGTCGTGTGCTAGTATCACGGGAGATCATCGGCTTCACGCACCTGTAAGTATATTGGTTTGGTTATTCGCTTGTGGCAACACTTGATTGTTTTGTGATGAGTTGGAAAGTTTTGGATTTATCTGTTGTTGGTGGTAGGTTGCAAGTTTCGAGGACGAAACTTATTTTAAGGGGGGTAGTATGTAATACCCAAATTTTCAGTATGAATTTTTCGCGTTATTTTATCTAAGATATACTGGATGGCTTGGTGTCTATACAGTATGGATAAAATAAATTGAGAACTGAGACAGTTGTATTGTACTCGTATAACTGTCGTAGTGGTTCGACAATTATTTTGAGGATACCGTGTATCAGGTTATCGTACTTTTGACATTGGATATATCGTATGATGATGTTATTGGATTCAGTACATGTATTCAGTATGCAGTATGTTCGTATTTTGATATGTCGAGACGGACGAGGAGAATTGGAAAATGGCTAAGTACAGCCTGATTAGCGCGCTGATGTTCAAGTATAGCGCACGCTATCGTTCATGGTTAGCGCACGCTAGAGGCGAAATGTAGCGCACGCTAAATGCAGTTAGATCGGAAGGAATCTGCGTGTGGACCCGGCTGCTTTCGGTGCAAGTTCTCGTAAGTCAACGGTTGTTGTCCTGAAGTATTAGCGCACGCTAAAGCATGAGGCTTAGCGCACGCTAATTGTAGATCGGTCAAAGGGAATCTTATCCTTGTTAGATCGGCATGTGGGGGCACATGCGGTACGTAGACTGTAACAAGTCAACTGATATTAGCGCACGTTAAATGTAAGGACTTGCGTACGCTAAACAGTGTGAAATACGTACGCTAATGCATGGGCATTACATACGTAAGCTCATGTTCGAGGCAAGACAGTGGCCTCTGGGCTGCGATAGCGCACGCTAACAAAGTCGGTTAGCGCACGCTAAGGCCGTAGGGCATGCCAAACATAAGGTTTAGCGCACGCTAGTAATACACTTTATAAAAAGGGGACAGACGGGTGTTATGAAGCATTCTCGTCCATTTCTTTCCTTTCACTCGATAGAGAGAGCTTTGGGAGGTACTTGAGTTCCTAAAACACTCTGAGATGATGATCTTTAATGAGATTAAGATGGAGAGCATGGATTCAAAGCTTTGTTCTTGAAATTATTAATGAGTATTGGAATGGAGTTCATAGAGAGAGTCTTGAGGTTCCAAATACTGGATTATGATGGAGTTGAGCGTCCTTATCAACATTTGGAGCTTGGAAATGATTGGGAACGGATTCAACCTTGATAATCCATCCTTTTCTTCAAAGAGGTAATTAATCTTCACTTTGGATTTCGTTTTGGGGATTGAATATTGGTGTTCTTGAGTTGATACTTATCATATTAATGAGTTGATAAGTATGATTTCGAGATGGCTTCCCGGGTAACGTTGATGTTATTGTTGGTATGCGGATATTGATATGTTTTGTATGGTTTTGAATGGTGTTCAGGAGATATGTCGATTTATGTCTCCCTTCATTTCGGATTTGATGTTAAGATGATATATGGATATATATGACTTAGGTGATTAATTATATGTTAGCATATCGGATTATGATGGTTGTCATGAACGTGATTATGGAATCATGGTACTTTTAGTGTTCTTGGTATATATATCATCAAAGAGGAAGGATATATGTTGGTTTGATTATTAACATGGATAAGATAATTGAAACTAAACATTATGTTGATTGTAGTGATTGAGTTCGTATGATAAGATATGGATCATGATGATGAGTTTTGATCTGGAAAGTTATTGTTAATCTTGGAGTAAGATTTCCTTTTCATTCGAATTCGTAGTCGCAAGGTGTTAGTCGATGCTTGGAATGCATGCCAGACAAAGATTAGCGCACGCTAAGCTTCTTGGATAGCGCACGCTAACGGAACAACTTAGCGCACGCTACGTTATGCGTTAACGCGCTAAGTAGGAAGACAGTGTAGTATTTTCGTGTTGTGATTATGAATTCGTGATGGGTTGAATGGATTGTTTAAGACTGTGTTTAATCGAGATATTGTGGAACTGTTGGGTTATTGATCGGTTATTGATTGATAATTATGATTTATCGGATTTCGGCTTGTATTGTTGATATGAGTTCGTAATTGTTTGAGTTATATTGTTTGGTTTTGTAAATGATCGAGGTATTGTTGAACCGTTGAGTTTGATTGGTTGGTTATACCGGTTATTGATTATTATCGGATATGTTGTCATTTGATTATTGCATTAGGTCGCGATAATTGAGCGTTGATTATGGTCGTTGTGTTGCGGTCAAGGTTGGAGAGTTCGTAGGTGGCATTTGGTGGTGAGGAGATCGGAGACGAAGGAAATAGATTCGCAATGTACCTTCGTGGTATCGGTATCGAGGCAAGTTTATGCTTGTTCGGTTTATAATATTTGATGAATGGTATCGTTTTCATTTCATTTATAATTCGTATGGCGATGTTGTTAGAAAGGTAAGTTGTCGGTTAACGAGTTGTATATCGTGCTTTGGCTTGTATTAAATCATAAGGTATATGATTTAATTGTGTTCAAGGAAGACGTGAGTTATCTTTGGTCAAGGGTATAGTATATCGGATATCGAGGATAGTTAACGTGATGACATAAGTATCGGGATAAAGGTTTATTGGTATTGAATGGATGGTACCTTATTTGAGATTATTTGAATAACTGTGTATTCGTTCAGGGATGTTTCTCGCGGAAAGAATATTGTCTTCGGCTTTGAGGTAATTCTAGTATTATTCAGTTATGAGGATAATTGTTCTGAGGAATTATTGTATATATGTTGTACGTTGATGTTTCGTATGCTGGGATTCATATTGATTACTTCGCTAAGGGATGATGATCCCAGGGCTGATTGTATTGAGATCATTGATCGTGTTGATTATTTGTCGGGGATGATGATCCCAGGATTATTGTCTTGAATATTGATTAGTCGTGTCGACTTTTCACTGTTAGTCTGTTGTTTCACTTCGGTGAGTCTTTTGATCCTTATTGGATATGTGATTCTTTGAGTTTCGTTGTCATGTTGCATCGTGACATATCTGGAATCATATCTACGTTCCGATTGGTTATTGTGTAGGATTTTTAGCCAGGCGCATGATGGTTATGCGTGGATATTATTTCCGCATTGAACCGTGCACACGAGACGTAGTTCGTGAGGCTAATTAGGTACAAGACCGCACGTGTATTTGATCGATACCGGGGTGGCTTGTGCACGGACACATTTCCGGATCGGGCGTACTGTGATGTCCATCTTTGAGCCATACTGTTTGGTCGTTCATACTTCCATGTATGATTGGATATGTTTGACGGTTTGCGACTGGTTGTTCATACGCCAAAGGGGTATGTTCGACAGCCAGAGTTATTTCTTTGAGATCCATTATTGTTGATCATTTGGAGTCTACCTTGTTGAGGGTATTCTCGGTTATTGTTGGTCCTTTGTTGATCATTTGGAGTCTACCTTGTTGAGGGTATTCTCGGTTATTGTTGGTCCTTGCTGATCATTTGGAGTCTACCTTGTTGAGGGTCTTCCCGGTTATTGTTGGTCCTTTGTTGATCATTTGGAGTTTATCTCGTTGAGGGAATTCTCGGTTATTGTTGGTCCTTTGTTGATCATTTGGAGTTTATCTCGTTGAGGGAATTCTCGGTTATTGTTGGTCCTTTGTTGATCATTTGGAGTTTACCTCGTTGAGGGAATTCTCGGTTATTGTTGATCTTTGTTGATCGTGTTTAGAGTTTACCATGTTGAGTGTATTCTCGGTTATTGTTGATCCTTGTCGATCGTATTGGAATTCATCATGTTGATGATAATTTCGGTTGTACTTTGACCTTGGGTTGGTCATATTGGAACTCATCATATCGATGATATTCTCAGTGATGTATTGGTTGATCATTGTTATTAATTGTATGAGCATTCGGACTGTACGTCGATGTTCGGGATTTGTTATCATTATCATGTGGTAGTTGATCTACAGATATGTTGTGTATTATTGGTTTATCTAGGCTGAGATTTGATTGTGTAATCCGGCGGACAGGATTTGGCACAGATTGGATTATTTTCGCACTTATGAGTTATGATGACGATTTGAGGACACTTGGTATTGTTTGAATACAGTACAGTATAATTGTTGTTGAGTTCTTTTCGTCATTTGAGAATGCGAAATGTGAATTATGGTAAGGATCAATTTGGTATGGATTGCCATGGATTGGTAAGGTTATGACGGTAAGTTTACATTGGTAGTATTCTTATAGTATTATTACATTGGTATGTAATTATTTATGATGATGTGATCGTTATCATTATCGAGTGTTGTGGCTGACCCCGTCGTGGGCTTTATTTTTAGGTACTCGGAGATCGAGCTAGTAGCGGTCGTGAAGGGATGAGCTTCCCGATGTGATACTGGCGGTGGCATGTTTTGGAGTATCGAGTATTTCTTTTCTGGTTATTCATTTCCGCTGCAAATGTGTATTTTGAACTGTGTTTTTATCCGCTGCGTGTGTATATTTTGAAAATGGCGTTTTGGGCATTTTACGAACTTGGGTTATTTTCGTCAAACTCTTTTTCCCAAATTATTTTATCGGTACGTTTAAGTGGTAGCTTAACGTACGTTTTGAACTATCGAGAATTGGCACTTCGCCTTGTATTTTCAAATGGTATTTTATGACGGTATTTGAGAACTATGCTTTTGAAAATATTTGAGTATTTAAAATATTATCGTCATCAGCCTTTTGGCATTTTTGAATTGGTTTTGTAAACGATTTTTAGCCTGGTGGGTTCCGGCGCGGGACCCACGGCGCTGTAATATCCCGGATGGTTTTGGGGGTGTTACAGAAGATGGTATCGGAGCTTGGGTTTTGTGAAACCCGGGCGTGTGTGTTATGTGGCTCTACCGGGACGGTAGTAGCGTGACTTTTGAAAATGATTTTTTTTCTGACTTTTGAGTCAAACCGATTTTGGAGTTTCCAAATTTTTTGAGATATATTCCAATTGTTATTTGTGATATTGGCGTGTGTTGGTATTGTTTTGAGACTTCGTGTGGGAGTCGTGTGCTAGTATCACGGGAGATCATCGGCTTCACGCACCTGTAAGTATATTGGTTTGGTTATTCGCTTGTGGCAACACTTGATTGTTTTGTGATGAGTTGGAAAGTTTTGGATTTATCTGTTGTTGGTGGCAGGTTGCAAGTTTCGAGGACGAAACTTATTTTAAGGGGGGTAGTATGTAATACCCAAATTTTCAGTATGAATTTTTCGCGTTATTTTATCTAAGATATACTGGATGGCTTGGTGTCTATACAGTATGGATAAAATAAATTGAGAACTGAGACAGTTGTATTGTACTCGTATAACTGTCGTAGTGGTTCGACAATTATTTTGAGGATACCGTGTATCAGGTTATCGTACTTTTGACATTGGATATATCGTATGATGATGTTATTGGATTCAGTACATGTATTCAGTATGCAGTATGTTCGTATTTTGATATGTCGAGACGGACAAGGAGAATTGGAAAATGGCTAAGTACAGCCTGATTAGCGCGCTGATGTTCAAGTATAGCGCACGCTATCGTTCATGGTTAGCGCACGCTAGAGGCGAAATGTAGCGCACGCTAAATGCAGTTAGATCGGAAGGAATCTGCGTGTGGACCCAGCTGCTTTCGGTGCAAGTTCTCGTAAGTCAACGGTTGTTGTCCTGAAGTATTAGCGCACGCTAAAGCATGAGGCTTAGCGCACGCTAATTGTAGATCGGTCAAAGGGAATCTTATCCTTGTTAGATCGGCATGTGGGGGCACATGCGGTACGTAGACTGTAACAAGTCAACTGATATTAGCGCACGTTAAATGTAAGGACTTGCGTACGCTAAACAGTGTGAAATACGTACGCTAATGCATGGGCATTACATACGTAAGCTCATGTTCGAGGCAAGACAGTGGCCTCTGGGCTGCGATAGCGCACGCTAACAAAGTCGGTTAGCGCACGCTAAGGCCGTAGGGCATGCCAAACATAAGGTTTAGCGCACGCTAGTAATACACTTTATAAAAAGGGGACAGACGGGTGTTATGAAGCATTCTCGTCCATTTCTTTCCTTTCACTCGATAGAGAGAGCTTTGGGAGGTACTTGAGTTCCTAAAACACTCTGAGATGATGATCTTTAATGAGATTAAGATGGAGAGCATGGATTCAAAGCTTTGTTCTTGAAATTATTAATGAGTCTTGGAATGGAGTTCATAGAGAGAGTCTTGAGGTTCCAAATCTTGGATTATGATGGAGTTGAGCGTCCTTATCAACATTTGGAGCTTGGAAATGATTGGGAACGGATTCAACCTTGATAATCCATCCTTTTCTTCAAAGAGGTAATTAATCTTCACTTTGGATTTCGTTTTGGGGATTGAATATTGGTGTTCTTGAGTTGATACTTATCATATTAATGAGTTGATAAGTATGATTTCGAGATGGCTTCCCGGGTAACGTTGATGTTATTGTTGGTATGCGGATATTGATATGTTTTGTATGGTTTTGAATGGTGTTCAGGAGATATGTCGATTTATGTCTCCCTTCATTTCGGATTTGATGTTAAGATGATATATGGATATATATGACTTAGGTGATTAATTATATGTTAGCATATCGGATTATGATGGTTGTCATGAACGTGATTATGGAATCATGGTACTTTTAGTGTTCTTGGTATATATATCATCAAAGAGGAAGGATATATGTTGGTTTGATTATTAACATGGATAAGATAATTGAAACTAAACATTATGTTGATTGTAGTGATTGAGTTCGTATGATAAGATATGGATCATGATGATGAGTTTTGATCTGGAAAGTTATTGTTAATCTTGGAGTAAGATTTCCTTTTCATTCGAATTCGTAGTCGCAAGGTGTTAGTCGATGCTTGGAATGCATGCCATCAGACGGCATTAGCGCACGCTAAGCTTACTGGATAGCGCACGCTAACGGGAACAACTTAGCGCACGCTACGTTATGCGTTTAACGCGCGCTAAGTAGGCAGACAGTGTAGTATTTTTGTGTTGTGATTATAAATTCGTGATGGGTTGAATTGGATTGTTTAAGACTGTGTTTAATCGAGATATTGTGGAACTGTTGGGTTATTGATCAGTTATTGATTGATAATTATGATTTATCGGATTTCGGCTTGTATTGTTGATATGAGTTCGTAATTGTTTGAGTTATATTGTTCAGTTTTGTAAATGATCGAGGTATTGTTGAACCGTTGAGTTTGATTGGTTGGTTATACCGGTTATTGATTATTATCGGATATGTTGTCATTTGATTATTGCATTAGGTCGCGATAATTGAGCGTTGATTATGGCCGTTGTGTTGCGGTCAAGGTTGGAGAGTTAGTAGGTTGCTTTTGGTCGGGGCTGAGGAGCTCGGAGACGAAGGCAATGGATTTTGGTAACAGCTTCGTGGTAGCGGTATCGAGGCAAGTTTATGCTTGTTCAGTTTATAATATTTGATGAATGGTATCATTTTCATTTCATTTATAATTCATATGGCGATGTTGTTAGAAAGGTAAGTTGTCGGTTAACGAGTTGTATATTGTGCTCTGGCTTGTATTAAATCATAAGGTATATGATTTAATTGTGTTCAAGGAAGACGTGAGTTATCTTTGGTCAAGGGTATAGTATATTGGATATCGAGGATAGTTAACGTGATGACATAAGTATCGGGATAAAGGTTTATTGGTATTGAATGGATGGTACCTTATTTGAGATTATTTGAATAACTGTGTATTCGTTCAGGGATGATGCTCGTGGAAAGAATATTGTCTTAGGCTTTGAGGTAATTCTAGTATTATTCAGTTATGAGGATAATTGTTCTGAGGAATTATTGTATATATGTTGTACGTTGATGTTTCGTATGCTGGGATTCGTATTGATTACTTCGCTGAGGGATGATGATCCCAGGGCTGATTGTATTGAGATCATTGATCGTGTTGATTATTTGTCGGGGATGATGATCCCAGGATTATTGTCTTGAATATTGATTAGTCGTGTCGACTTTTCACTGTCAGTCTGTTGTTTCACTTCGGTGAGTCTTTTGATCCTTATTGGATATGTGATTCTTTGAGTTTCGTTGTCATGTTGCATCGTGACATATCTGGAATCATATCTGCGTTCCGATTGGTTATTGTGTAGGATTTTTAGCCAGGCGCATGATGGTTATGCGTGGATATTATTTCCGCATTGAACCGTGCACACGAGACGTAGTTCGTGAGGCTAATTAGGTACAAGACCGCACGTGTATTTGATCGATACCCGGGGTGGCTTGTGCACGGACACATTTCCGGATCGGGCGTACTGTGATGTCCATCTTTGAGCCATACCGTTTGGTCGTTCATACTTCCATGTATGATTGGATATGTTCGACGGTTTGCGACTGGTTGTTCATACGCCCGAGGGGTATGTTCGACAACCAGAGTTATTTCTTTGAGATCCATTATTATTGATCATTTGGAGTCTACCTTGTTGAGGGTATTCTCGGTTATTGTTGGTCCTTTGTTGATCATTTGGAGTCTACCTTGTTGAGGGTATTCTCGGTTATTATTGGTCCTTGTTGATCATTTGGAGTCTCCCTTGTTGAGGGTATTCTCGGTTATTGTTGGTCCTTTGTTGATCATTTGGAGTTTATCTCGTTGAGGGAATTCTCGGTTATTGTTGGTCCTTTGTTGATCATTTGGAGTTTATCTCGTTGAGGGAATTCTCGGTTATTGTTGGTCCTTTGTTGATCATTTGGAGTTTACCTCGTCGAGGGAATTCTCGGTTATTGTTGATCTTTGTTGATCGTGTTTGGAGTTTACCATGTTGAGGGTATTCTCGGTTATTGTTGATCCTTGTCGATCGTATTGGAATTCATCATGTTGATGATAATTTCGGTTGTACTTTGACCTTGGGTTGGTCATATTGGAACTCATCATATCGATGATATTCTCAGTGATGTATTGGTTGATCATTGTTATTAATTGTATGAGCATTCGGACTGTACGTCGATGTTCGGGATTTGTTATCATTATCATGTGGTAGTTGATCTATAGATATGTTGTGTATTATTGGTTTATCTAGGTTGAGATTTGTTGTGTAATCCGGCGGACAGGATTTGGCACAGATTGGATTATTTTCGCACTTATGAGTTATGAGGACGATTTGAGGACACTTGGTATTGTTTGAATACAGTACAGTATAATTGTTGTTGAGTTCTTTTCGTCATTTGAGAATGCGAAATGTGAATTATGGTAAGGATCTATTTGGTATGGATTGCCATGGATTGGTAAGGTTATGACGGTATGTTTACATTGGTAGTATTCTTACAGTATTATTACATTGGTATGTAATTATTTATGATGATGTGATCGTTATCATTATCGAGTGTTGTGGCTGACCCCGTCGTGGGCTTTATTTTTAGGTACTCGGAGATCGAGCTAGTAGCGGTCGTGAAGGGATGAGCTTCCGATGTGATCTCGGCGGTGGCATGTTTTGGAGTATCGAGTATTTCTTTTCCTTATTCATTTCCGCGCAAATGTGTATTTTGAACCGTGTTTTTATCCATTGCGTGTGTATATTTTCAAAATGGCCTTTTGGGCATTTTACGAACTTAGGTTATTTTCACAAACTCTTTTTCCCAAATTATTTTATCGGTACGTTTAAGTGGTAGCTTAACGTACATTTTGAACTATCGAGAATTGGCACTTCGCCTTGTATTTTCAAATGGTATTTTATGACGGTATTTGAGAACTATGCTTTTGAAAATATTTGAGTATTTAAAATATTACCGTCATCAGCCTTTTGGCGTTTTTGAATTGGTTTTGTAAACGATTTTTAGCCTGGTGGGTTCCGGCGCGGGACCCACGGCGCTGTAATATCCCGGATGGTTTTGGGGGTGTTACAGGATGGCTGGCATTGATCCGATCTAATGTAATAATGCTGGAGTTTTGGAGCTATTAGATGACTTTAGGTGTATAAATAGACTTCTTAGATCCATCATTATTCATCATTCATCTTATATTTTCTCACTTTGTAATACTTTTTCTTTTTTGTGTGAAGAACACACTTGTGTTCTTGAGTGATTTGTGTAAGTGTGGTTTAGCTTATGTTGTTGAGGGAGTTTATTGCTTCTTTCTCCTTTATCTACTAAGGGAGTTAGGATCAATTCTTTCCATTTTTCAACTATTAATGACCACTAAAGCTTGTAATATGTTGAATAAACCCTTAATGGGCTAAGTTACTTAAGTTGGGATTATAAACAAGGTTAGTCATGTTATTTAAGTTTGTATAAAGATCTATTATGAATTACTTGTTATTGTGTGTGATTTTCATTGTTTTACCAATCTTTATTTATTTGGCCAATAAATGACGATAGTTATAATCTTCATATGTTTCGAAAGAAAATATGTTTGATTAGATCAAATGATTTTCACTCTAAGTTGTTCTAGGGGATAGAAATATACCTCTAGACCTTAGATGATTCTTTAAGTTATTTTCATAAAACCTAATTCTATGTATTGAAGCCAATCAATATAGAAATATAGTGGATTGATTTAATATATAAGGGGCGTTTTGACATTCGAAAGAGGAACCATCTTTTTAAGGAAAATCGAATCTACACAACATAATAAGTAAATTCATCTTATGATCTCATATACATCTTCTATAACTAATGATGAACTAAGTTTGTAATCCCAACTATTTCATTTTATCTTTTATTAATCTATTATTAGTGCAATCTTTCATTTCCTTGAATTTTAGAACTATTATTGCATTTTCATTGCAATTGTCAAACCAAACTCTTAAATTCTGTGTTTCAATCATATAAATCTCTATAACAAATAGTTAAATAGTGTATAATTCAATATATAACCTAACTTCCTCGTGGGATCGATAAACCGGACTCAAAAAGTCTACTTACTACTTGATACGATATCGTGCACTTGCGATAGTTACACAAAAGACATGTCAAGTTTTTGGCGCCGTTGCCGGGGAAGTATTAGTGTTATTTTTGAAATCTTACATTGTAAACTATTTTTATAGATACAATTTCTCGACGTTGAAACTTAGTACTCAATTGTGTTTGTTCGGTCAAGTGGCGGATAACGGGATTCCGTGACTATTAAAGTCGGAATTTTCAATTTCCCACAACAACTGATATTTGTAAATATTTTCTCTATTTATTTTCATTTTATTTTTTTTATCATGGAAGAAACTTTGAATAAAATTGAAAAAAAATTTCCCTTTCTGAGCAAAAATGTCATTTTAAAAATTTACAAGACAAGACTTGAAAGGATGAGGTTGCTTATGAATAAAAGCATACCTTTTGACATTAGATTCATAATTGAAGCCAAAGTGAGAATAGCAGGTGAATTCACAGAAATACCTACTAGATTTTTACCAGGGCTAGAAAAAAGTTATATGCCAAGAAACAACGAGCAAAGATAATAGCTGTTTGCTATAAATGTGCTAGATGGAACTGTAATTTAAAATGTCGATCTTTAGGAATTCCATCTACAAACAGAGAAGATAAAATTCAGTTCATTAAGGATGGTCTGAATAAAAAGAATTTAGATAATATCGAAATTTCTCTTGACACGCATCCTAGTGGACTCGTACATTACGGAATTCGATGTTTGTGGAATAAATTCAAACCAGAATATGAACAACATCTTGGGAATCTGACGTTAAAAGACCCTGTTTGCCAATTTGTAAGAAAATTGGATGGGAAGCTTCTCCCCGACTCATAGAAGGTGTTTAGGCCGTTTCTGAACGTAAAATCAGGGGAAGATGTGAGCCACAATCACAACTACTATACATACACATGAGTATCTTTAATTTTTGTTGTATGGTGAGATTTTCTGAATAAAAAAAGGGCGATACGCAATAAATGCATTCATTATTCTATTGAGTAGTTGAAGCGCAATCAAAGCAATCACAAACTTGTTAAACAATTTTACCTCAATTTTCTTCTATAAATAAACATTGTGCTTGTTTCTTTTATTCATCCCTCAAACTTGTACTTTTCTCTTTTCTCTCAAATAAATTTCTTTTCAAAAATAGAGTCATCATCTTCCACAAAAAAAATTAGCACAGTCTGCATTTTTGGTGGAGCTAGTTATGGAAAAGAGGCATGCTTTACTGAAGCAGCCCACAACTTGGGTCGTACCTTAGGAGAAAAATACATTCATGTAGTTTACGGAGGAGGAAGTTTAGGATTAATGGGACGAGCTGCTGCTTCTGCCTATATGGAAGGAGTAAGAGTGTTGGGAATAATTCCAAAACCTCTGGCTGAAAGTAAAATCACCGGGGCAACTATTGGAGATGAGTTTAGAGCTGTAAATATGCAAGATCGCATAACTCACATGATAAATAATTCTGGCGCCTTTATCACCCTTCTCGGTGGTTTTGGCACTCTTGAGGAACTTTTTCATGTGGTTACCAGAGCCCAGCTAAATGTTCATCAAAAACCAATAGGTCTGCTTAATGTCAATGGTTTCTTTGATGGTTTACTATCTTTCATCAACTACTCTGCTGAAAAGGGTTTTATTTCCGAACGTGCTAAATGAATCATAGTCGTTGCAACAACACCAGAAGAACTAATCAAAAAACTCATTGAATTTATTCCTCAACCAGATCCAGCTCTAGCTAAAATTGTCTGGATGGAAGATTTTACCGTGAGAAAATGAAAAGTGGATTCATTCCTCTCCCTTTGATAACCCATATCGGACCTCTTGTATTTTTACTTTCTGTCTTGTGTAAAAAATCATGCTAAATGATGGCAGCTTAAGGAGTTTCTTCTTGATCTCTTGACGCGCATCTATTCGTGATTTATGTATTATTATTTTATTCCTGTAATTTTTATTGTTTGTTTTTTTTATGAAAACATTGATGGCAGCGTAAGGCGACTCTTCGGACTTTCCTGAAGCGCATCTTAAAAATTATGTTATACTTCCGGGTATATTTTATATTCTTTTGTTGTTTGCCTCGTATATTTTTGTTCTCTTGCAGATCCAAAAAGGCGTTAGCTCAAGCATCAACTTTCATAACAGGGAATATTCTGCTTTTCTCCATTGCTTTTTTTTTTTACTTTATTAAACTCAGGACAGTTTCTTTTTCAAGTTTGGGGGTGGTATGTTTTGATTATTGTGGTGTGTTTTGATTGTTTTTATTATTTGGCATTGATTTTTTTTAGTGTATATATATATATATATATATATATGAGATTTCTAGATCTGGCCATAACACCAATAAGTTAGCTATATACAAGCTTCTAAAATCGTTTTAACCTGTAAAAAAATTATATATTCCAAAATTTTTTAGCCTTAATCTCTCTTTACAAGCCTTGTAGTTATCATATAAAATCGAGTCATTCGTTACCTTGATAAAAGAAGAATTAGTCGGTTAATGAAAAATAGAACTGAAATTTACTTAATTTTTGGAGTTTTTGATTTTTCATGCTTAACTAATAAATGATTTTCTGCAAAAATTATATTCCCTAAAAAAAAAAAGGAGTCATTGGTGAAAAGAGCTACACGTTGGCAAATAACGGTGTGAAAGTTATCACCTAAAAAAAAGATAGAAAATGTGTTGGTGAAAAGAGCTACACGTTAGCAAATAACGGTGTGAAAGATATCACCTAAAAAAAGAGATGGAAAAAGATGTGTTGGTGAAAAGAGCTACACGTTAGCAAATAACGGTGTGAAAGCTATCACTAAAAGGGATGTAGTTTATGAGCAGATTTGAATTAATTAGCGGCTGAATTTCAATACACTCAATTTTGTGAACAATCACAATATTTGATGACGCCGATGAAATTCTTCTTCATATTGAGTCGAAAAATAAACGAGTGATCGAGATTAACCATTAAAGGGAGTTGTGTGTGTCATGAGTGGGAAAGAAATAATCAACATTTTGGGGAAAACCCTTGCATTTGGAATTACAAAATAAAACCGTGTTTTAACTTCAAAATCATTAGTAGATTTATTTTGAATCTTGATTCATTTCTATCTACTGTATAAAGCTGGTTGTTGTGTATTAATGGCATTTTGATCTCCTTTTCTATTTTTATATGATTATTTTTTTCTTAATTTATGTGTGTATTATTATTTTTGTCTTATTTTTATTTTTATTTTTGGAGTGTGATTAATAAAGAGTCTTGCTCGGGACTAGCAAGAATTCAAGTTTGGGGGTGTGATAAGTGTCAGTTTTATACACGTATCCATGGTTTGTATTGATATATTTCACCCATAATTGAGCTAGTCTACTCGTTTTTGCTTTGAATTTATTATCTTTTAATAATTTTATTATTTATCAGATGAAGATGTAAATTTAGTATTAATCGGATTGAATTACTGATTTACTCAAGAAATAACATGTGTATAAAATATTCTCTTTGTTGAATTTTTTATCTATTAATAGGGCTTTCCGAGATGAGTTCGGCAGTCTTTCCGGATTCAAAATCAGAGTTATATATCAATAGTTATCATCCGAAGAAGATTTGGGGCAAAAACGCAAAGTCTAAGAAATTCTGGGCTGAAAATGAAGTCTGGAACTCCGTACCGGCGTGTACGGGCGTAACTCACAAAAATGCAAATATACGAAGCCATGTTACGGCCGTAAATCCCCAATGTTACGGTCGTAAGTCATCATGGTTACGGCCGTAACTCCGCAATGTTACGGCCGTAAGTCTTGTCAGATTGTGATCATTGTCTAATTTTTTATACTTTTGGTCTATTATTGAGGGATGACTGGCATTGATCCGATCTAATGTGATAATGCTGGAGTTTTGGAGCTATTAGATGACTTTAGGTGTATAAATAGACCCCTTACATCCATCATTATTCATCATTCATCTTATATTTTCTCAATTTGTAATACTTTTTCTTTTTTGTGTGAAGAACACACTTGTGTTCTTGAGTGATTTGTGTAAGTGTGGTTTAGCTTATGTTGTTGAGGGAGTTTATTGCTTCTTTCTCCTTTATCTACTAAGGGAGTTAGGATCAATTCTTTCCCTTTTTCAACTATTAATGACCACTAAAGCTTGTAATATGTTGAATAAACCCTTAATGGGCTAAGTTACTTAAGTTGGGATTATAAACAAGGTTAGTCATGTTATTAAGTTTGTATAAAGATCTATTATGAATTACTTATTATTGTGTGTGATTTTCATTATTTTACCAATCTTTATTTATTTGGGCAATAATAAATGACGATATTTATGGTCTTCATATGTTTCGAAAGAAAATATGTTTGATTAGATCAAATGATTTTCACTCTAAGTTGTTCTAGGGGATAGAAATATACCTCTAGACCTTAGATGATTTTTTGAGTTATTTTCATAAAACCTAATGCTATGTATTGAAGCCAATCAACATACAAATATAGTGGATTGATTCAATATATAAGGGGCGTTTTGACATTCGAAAGAGGAACCGTCTTTTTAAGAAAAATCGAATCTACACAACATAATAAGCAAATTCATCTTATGATCTCCTATACATCTTCTATAACTAATGATGAACTAAGTTTGTAATCCCAACTATTTCATTTTATCTTTTATTAATCTATTATTAGTGCAATCTTTCATTTCCTTGAATTTTAGAACTATTATTGCATTTTCATTGCAATTGTCAAACCAAACTCTTAAATTGTGTGTTTCAATCATATAAATCTCTATAAAAAATAGTTAAATAGTGTATAATTCAATATATAACCTAACTTTCTCGTGGGATCGATAAACTGGACTCAAATAGTCCACTTACTACTTGATACGATATCGTGCACATGCGATAGTTACACAAAAGACGTGTCATTAAGTCTTCGTTGATTTTGCACTCTAGGTTTATAATTTTCTTCAAGCAAAATCCTATGCATGCATATTGAAGGGCTAATTCCCTTCAAGTCTGAGATAGTGTAACACCCCCAGATCAAACCCAGAATATTACACGCCGCAGACCCTCTCCGTGAGGATCCACCAGGCTAGACATCAAACCAACACATTACATTACATACCGACGAATCAAATTAATGGGCCAATAGACCGATTTGGTCTTTCGTCACTGACTTACAAATCAAAATACATAAACTCATCCAGACTCATACCCACGCAAGGGTAAAATACTAGCAACAACAAACAATAAGACAGCGGACAAGACAATACAATGAACTCCGACTAACTGAACCCAAAACTGGCCTTCGTGTGATTAGTATCATTCGTCCTTCATTATCCCTCGTGCCGATCCTGTGTCTTGCTCCCGAAAACCTGCATGTACATGGACACAATACAGATATCCACCCCCCGATTTCTCGGGGTTAGCAAAACTCCACTGTTTCGCTAGTGCAAGTATAAAGTGCAAATACGAGCCATACACAACACATTCCGAGAATACAACGAAAGACTTCCCGAGGTATATTTAGTTAAAAATAGTTCAAGTCTTGAAGTAGAAACGAAGTAAGTAAGCACTTTGAAAACGCTTCCAAATCTCGGGAGTTTTGAAAACATCAAAAATTAAAAATGTTCTTAATTCCTCGAAAGCCATTTAGGGTCACAGCCCCAAAGTTCATTTTTCAAAATACAAATCCGTTTAACAAAACACGGGGTCCACGACCCAACCATTCCGGTCACAAAACACAGGGTCCACGACCCGATCATCCACTTCAATTCACTAACAAGGACACATTACACATAACACATTATTCTTATTCCATTCTAGCCAAGCACCAAGACTCGAAATATAATGTCTCTCGACCCCAAGCACAAAGCATTGTGATACTCCGGACAATATCACAATTAACGAAAACATCAACGTCATCCTCAAGATGAAAACCACAACTGGTAACCCGCGGCCGTACCCCTTAGTATCGACCCCCAGACATCCCGTCGGACACTCCGGGTGGGAAACCACTTCCGCGGCCGTACCCCTTAGTATCGAACCCCAGACATCCCGTCGGACACTCCGGGTGGAAGTTCATCCACACACGCACCCAAGTCCACTTCCGTGGCCGTACCCCTTAGTATCGACCCCCAGACATCCCGTCGGACACTCCGGGTGGAAGGAACAACACACACACACGTTCCAAAATCACATTTGCAAACCACAAGCCTCGAAGGTCAATCACAGTATATATAGTCGAGGTACCTTACTAGAATGGCCAGTTCATCCAACATATACTCACGACCAAGTAATGATACGATTCACAAAGAAGCACAAGATTTCAACAGCACCGAACGACACAACTAATATCACTCAAACTCACATATTCATCCATAAACACGTGACTCCAAGCACATAATTTGACAAAAGAATTACACTTTACATTTACCAACGACATAATCATACGCAATGACATCACAAGAAAGTAAGGTGATTCTATACTCGACACTAGCTCGCATATTCAACTAAGCACATTAATTCCCGACACACACGGGTCACCTTTACAAAAAGCATGATGATAAATTTTCCGATTTCTTTGGAAAATTGTTATTAATATTTATTTAGCACATATCGACGATTAACAATCATAATATCCACAAAACACGTAATGTATGGGCAAGATACTTGCCTCTATAATCGATGTCGGACACTCCCACAATCACGGATCAGTCGGGACACCTCGAACACCTACGGTTCTCCGGCGAAGACAACGAATACACCCACGATCGAAAAGTTTGAAGAAAACGACGAACGGAAGGGTTCCGACTCGAATTCTTTGCGAGAAATCTGACCCTAACATCATACCATCAATAAATTAACGAACGAGGAAGAATAATCGTAGAACGCTCGAATCCTCTTTGTGACATTTTATCGGACACCTTCAAGGCGTCGATAAGAAACTCAATAAAACGACAAATCCTCGGCGATTCAACCGAGGAACAGCAAGGAATTCGACATAATAATGTTTAACAATCATAAATACATCACTATTCTGAGTTAAAACGGATTAAACGGACAAATCGAACAAAATCCCCAAAACTAGATTTTAAGAAAACTTGCCTTGATTCGCTGGATTGAAGGATGTTACGTGATGATCAATTGATGTTATGAACTCCAAAACTTCGTGGATTCATAGTATAACAACATGTCTTCGACTTCCCAAAGACTCCAGCCGCGGACAGGAAGGATAGGGAATGAAATGAGTGAAAAAAAACGACTGCTCGGCCATATTTATAGGCCTGCCGGACACGGCGCAGCAAACGGCCCAGACAGCGCCGTGTGTCTCGGCCGTGTCTCGGCAGGCTGCCAGTCCTGGCCGACCCGGCGCAGGACACGGCGCTCAGCAGGCTGTTTGAGGCCGTGTTGCACAGCCTGGCAGCCCCTCCAGACGGCCAAAATTACGTCCGAACGACCCAAACCCGAACACGAATACGAATCGGGTTACGGTTACGAAGTACTCGCAAATACGAATCTAAGAGCTAATAGAACACACGATTCCGACCACCCGAAGGCTCGGAATTCGACAACGGAAGTAATTACCCAAAACTTTGGGAAATTACGAAAATGGCCCAAAATGTCCGAAAATCACGATACGCGATCGAAACACCAAACCAAAGCTCACAACATGAATAATAACATTAAATGAACTTACGAGAAACTCGAAACAACAGTTTCGGACGAGATTCGCAAGAATCGAACTCAAGTGCGAAAAAGTCGCTAAAAAGCTCGGAACTCAACAAAACGATACCGAAACGAACTCGGATGACAAAAAGTGCAGAATTAATCATTCTCGAAATGACTAAACGGTCATGAGCGAGTCGTCAAAACGGACTCCGGCTGAAAAAGAAATTTACCGAAAATCGAAAATTGCGGATATTACATTCTACCCTCCTTAAAAGAAGTTTCGTCCCGAAACTTAAAACAAGTAGGGAGAAGCAATATCGCGCCAGGAAAACTCAACGAGATACGCAAGGAAACGCGTAACTTACGCCCATCGGCGAAACGTTACAAGCAACGCAAAGGAATATACGGCGTGAAAACACGCTCCACGACGACCAACACAACGTCGCCGTTAGGGATATAACAAAACCAACAAGTGACAAGCGTCATCAAATGGATAATATAATCAAGTCAATTATCCGAACAATCACAAAACACAACGGACGAGAATCAATACTATTGACCGACCCAACGGTACATCAATCAAAACGCGAGCCAATCGCTGAACAAATACGGAATTCCACCGCCCAAGGGTTGGAAGATCGAAAACGAGACTAATTTTCCGAACTTGAAAAGGTCACAACGATATATAGCTCAATTTGGGACAATATCAGAACTCGCTCGAATGACAAAGGTGAGAAACAACACCAGGTCAGAAGCATCAACGAACACAGTCAGTCGATACGATTGGGCCGAAACAAGAGAAAGAAAGAAAAATGCGGGTATTACATCATATCACCTTTAAAAGAGGTTTCGTCCCGAAACCTAAACAACGAGAACGAAGTGCTGGAATAGCAACCTTCCCGACCATATCCTCTTGGTCCACATCCGATCTTCAAGGCCATTAGTATCGTGGTCACGACTGTGTCCTCTGCCCATCGGCATACTAAGCAGATTCCTACTCAATACGATTGCACAATTTCGCAAAATATTAAACTAAAGTACCAACTCAGCACGACATATCACATAAGGTAACCAATAACAACTTCGAAAAGAAAATCCACGAGGTATCCTTTTAAAGGAAATCTTTTGAAAATCCTTGGATTTGTATGCTATTTAAAATAAACTTTAAAAGTACTTTTGGTACCTCGGGTTGTTTCATCAAAACTTGTAACAACATACTTTAACATTTCCAAATCCGAGTTTGAACTTTACATCGAGTGAGATTTTTCATCTTTCACTATATATTTTTTTTTGAAAATAAAAATCGCATTGGTTTTTGAAATAAAATATTTTTATGGTGTGAAAGATTTTTGAAAATCACTCACTCGAATTATTTGAAAATACAATAATACGTTAAAAATCATTTTCGAAAAATTCTCCCAACACTTCACAAACATCAACGACGGTAATATTTTTCAAAATGTCTACATGTACTTTAAAACAACTCTTTCAAATACCATCGAGCTTTTATTTGAGAATCCAAGGCCGGCTTGCCAATTCCAAATAATTTTCAAAGTATACACGGAGCCGCCGATTAATCGAACCGTCAAAACTTTGTGAAGTTTCCAGGAAAGTGTTTTTGAACACACACAGCAGACATAATTTATCAATTCATCAAACACAATCAAATATCACCTAGCAATACGAAAAGTCTTAACACACATTCACGCACAACAGTTGTTATCACTAGACACCACGTAGAGAATACAACTACAGGTGATTGGCCGCAAAAGTTAGACTTAACGGCTATAATGCGGTTCCATAGACTCTGCCCAGGTTGATTAGCGCGCGTTACAACAAAGGTTAACGTGCGCTAAACACGCCACGTTAGCGTAGCGTTAGGCTCGTATTTAAGCATGTGCTAACTGCTCTAATCACCAACACGATTGCAAACATATATGAGGTAATACTAGACTCGAAGGTTACAAATAAGCAACAACATACGAGTCTAAATGTCATCGATTCACATAATTATAACATCTCACAAGCAACCATCAAAAGAAAATCATCCTACAAAAACGAAAATTTTACTTCTCAATAAAGAGGACTATCTCAACACATACATACCGATGGACTCAACATTCACGTTACTATTTTAATCATAAAGCGCACCACCGCTCAACAACGAGAGCATCATCAATACGCATCTTCTGACCAACATTCATGAAACCGAAAAGTTACAAACGAGAGTCACGTCTTGAGTATATTTTGAAGACCTTATTTGAGTTAAAAACTCGAGTTTTGAAAACTTATAGTATGAGATGAGAATGAAATATCAGTAGTTTGAAGTCTAAAAATTTTCGACCTTGAGGTCATCATACAAAAATCGAAATTTTTCCTCCCTTGGAGAACATTTTAAAAATTTACGTGGCTCCCCGGAAGCCCTCGAAACTAAAAATTCCAAGGTTATTGCTCTTGCAAGAAAAACAGTTCATACAAGGATACATTTGGCCATATCATTCTTCATTCTAGCACAATACGGGAATTAACAAATATATGTCACTTACTCACGATGCACCTTCAAATACTACTACATAACACAGAATCATACAGGCTCGTATAGCTCGTGGTAAAACATGTAGTAGGGAGACTTACATCCACAGATCGCACGAAGATGATGGCTGCACCTTGATACTAATCACGGCCGACATCCCAGACGACGCGTCGCGACACGACTCAGTCAGACAAAATCTGACAATACAAGACTCAACAACACATAACTCGACCCAACAGCCTAGGTTTCCTCAACCTAAGCTCCGATACCATAAATGTAACACCCCCAGATCAAACCGGGAATATTACACGCCGCAGACCCTCTCCGTGAGGATCCACCAGGCTAGACATCAAACCAACACATTACATTACATACCGACGAATCAAAATAATGGGCCAATAGACCGATTTGGTCTTTCGTCACTAACTTACAAATCAAAATACATAAACTCATCCAGACTCATACCCACGCAAGGGTAAAATACTAGCAACAACGAACAATAAGACAGCGGAAAAGACAATACAATGAACTCCGACTAACTGAACCCAAAACTGGCCTTCGTGTGATTAGTATCATTCGTCTTTCATCATCCCTCGTGCCGATCCTGTGTCTTGCTCCCGAAAACCTGCATGTACCTGGACACAATACAGATATCCACCCCCCGATTTCTCGGGGGTTAGCATAACTCCTGTGTTTCGCTATTGCAAGTATTAAGTGCAAATACGAGCCATACACAACCCTTTCGGAGAATTCACCGAAAGACTTCCGAGGTATATTTAGATAAAAATAGTTCAAGTCTTGAAGTAGAAACGAAGTAAGTAAGCACTTTGAAAACGCTTCCAAATCTCGGGAGTTTTGAAAACATCAAAAATTAAAAATGTTCTTAATTCCTCGAAAGCCATTTAGGGTCACAGCCCCAAAGTTCATTTTTCAAAATACAAATCCGTTTAACAAAACACGGGGTCCACGACCCAACCAGTAAGGTCACAAAACACAGGGTCCACGACCCGATCATCCACTTCAATTCACTAACAAGGACACATTACACATAACACATTATTCTTATTCCATTCTAGCCAAGCACCAAGACTCGAAATATAATGTCTCTCGACCCCGAGCACAAAGCATTGTGATACTCCGGACAATATCACAATTAACGAAAACATCAACGTCATCCTCAAGATGAAAACCACAACTGGTAACCCGCGGCCGTACCCCTTAGTATCGACCCCCATACATCCTGTCGGACACTCCGGGTGGGAAACCACTTCCGCGGCCGTACCCCTTAGTATCGACCCCCAGACATCCCGTCGGACACTCCGGGTGGAAGTTCATCCACACACGCACCCAAGTCCACTTCCATGGCCGTACCCCTTAGTATCGACCCCCAGACATCCCGTCGGACACTCCGGGTGCAAGGAACAACACACACACACGTTCCAAAATCACAGTTGCAAACCACAAGCCTCGAAGGCCAATCACAGTATATATAGTCGAGGTACCTTACTAGAATGGCCAGTTCATCCAACATATACTCACGACCAAGTAATGATACGATTCACAAGGAAGCACAAGATTTCAACAGAACCGAACGACACAACTAATATCACTCAAACTCACATATTCATCCATAAACACGTGACTCCAAGCACATAATTTGACAAAAGAATTACACTTTACATTTACCAACGACATAATCATACGCAATGACATCACAAGAAAGTAAGGTGATTCTATACTCAACACTAGCTCGCATATTCAACTAAGCACATTAATTCCCGACACACACGGGTCACCTTTACAAAAAGCATGATGATAAATATTCCGATTTCTTTGGAAAATGGTTATTAATATTTATTTAGCACATATCGACGATTAACAATCATAATATCCACAAAACACGTAATGTATGGGCAAGATACTTGCCTCGATAATCGATGTCGGACACTCCACAATCACGGATCGGTCGGGACACCTCGAACACCTACGGTTCTCCGTGAAGACAACGAATACACCCACGATCGAAAAGTTTGAAGAAAGCGGAACGGAAGGGTTCCGACTCGAATTCTTTGCGAAATCTGACCCTAACATCATACCATCAATAAATTAACGAACGAACGAGGAAGAATAATCGTAGAACGCTCGAATCCTCTTTGTGACATTTTATCGGACACCTTCAAGGCGTCGATAAGAAACTCAATAAAACGACAAATCCTCGGCGATTCAACCGAGAAACAGCAAGGAATTCGACATAATAATGTTTAACAATCATAAATACATCACTATTCTGAGTTAAAACGGATTAAACGGACAAATCGAACAAAATCCCCAAAACTAGATTTTAAGAAAACTTGCCTTGATTCGCTGGATTGAAGGATGTTATGTGATGATCAATTGATGTTATGAACTCCAAAACTTCGTGGATTCATAGTATAACAACATGTCTTCGACTTCCCAAAGACTCCAGCCGCGGACAGGAAGGATAGGGAATGAAATGAGTGAAAAAAATACGACTGCTCGGCCATATTTATAGGCCTGTCGGACACGGCGCAGCAAACGGCCCAGACAGCGCCGTGTGTCTCGGCCGTGTCTCGGCAGGCTGCCAGTCCTGGCCGACCCGGCGCAGGACACGGCGCTCCAGGCCGTTTGGGGCCGTGTTGCATGAGCACTGGCAGCCCTCCGCATGGCCGAAAATTACGTCCCAACGACCCCGAAACCCGAACCTGAATACGAATCGAAGTTACGGTTACGAAGTACTCGCAAATACGAATCTAAGAGCTAATAGAACACACGATTCCGACCACCCGAAGGCTCGGAATTCGACAACGGAAGTAATTACCCAAAACTTTGGGAAATTACGAAAATGGCCCAAAATGTCCGAAAATCACGATACGCGATCGAAACACCAAACCAAAGCTCGCAACATGAATAATAACATTAAATGAACTTACGAGAAACTCGAAACAACAGTTTCGGACGAGATTCGCAAGAATCGAACTCAAGTGCGAAAAAGTCGCTAAAAAGCTCGGAACTCAACAAAACGATACCGAAACGAACTCGGATGACAAAAAGTGCAGAATTAATCATTCTCGAAATGACGAAACGGTCATGAGCGAGTCGTCAAAACGGACTCCGGCTGAAAAAGAAATTTACCGAAAATCGAAAATTGCGGATATTACATTCTACCCTCCTTAAAAGAAGTTTCGTCCCGAAACTTAAAACAAGTAGGGAGAAGCAATATCGCGCCAGGAAAACTCAACGAGATACGCAAGGAAACGCGTAACTTACGCCCATCGGCGAAACGTTACAAGCAACGCAAAGGAATATACGGCGTGAAAACACGCTCCACGACGACCAACACAACGTCGCCGTTAGGGATATAACAAAACCAACAAGTGACAAGCGTCATCAAATGGATAATACAATCAAGTCAATTATCCGAACAATCACAAAACACAACGGACGAGAATCAATACTATTGACCGACCCAACGGTACATCAATCAAAACGCGAGCCAATCGCTGAACAAATACGGAATTCCACCGCCCAAGGGTTGGAAGATCGAAAACGAGACTAATTTTCCGAACTTGAAAAGGTCACAACGATATATAGCTCAATTTGGGACAATATCAGAACTCGCTCGAATGACAAAGGTGAGAAACAACACCAGGTCAGAAGCATCAACGAACACAGTCGAGTCGATACGATTGGACGAAACAGAAGAGAAAGAAAGAAAAATGCGGGTATCACAGATAGACCATCCTATAGCCGACTTATGAGCTCTCAACACACGAAGCAATTTATCTAGTTGAGTAGAGGTAAGGGAAGAGGATCCAATTACCGGATTTGTATTAGTACCATCAATAAATGCATACTTAAGGTGTTCTGGAAGGGTTTTAAGGTCCAACCTTGGTTGTGATACACCCGACTGAGATGAAACGGGACTTAAATTTTGGACCGTGTCAGTTGACACCGTCGAGTCTCCCGTTAGCTTGATTTCAGCAACTAATGCATGCTCCTCTTGTTCCGTTTCTTCGTCAAAATCATCGAATTTCTTGGTTTGCGGTTCGTCCTGTAGGGAATTCAATTCACAAACATAATCAAACAAGTCAGAATCATCAAACTCCAAGGTTGAGTCACTGGAAAAGCATGAGTTCGCAAGAGCAAACTCTAACGGATTGGAAGATAATGAGTGTAAAACTTTTTTCTTTCCATACGAACTTATACTATCAATAACATTGCAATATTCCATATCATCATGAAATTTCATAGCTTTAAATATGAAAAATAGAACATGATCATCGTTAACACGTAGTGTTAATATCTCCCCTTTCGACATCAATAAGAGCCTTTCCCGTTGCTAAAAACGGACGTCCAAGGATAAGTGGTAGATCTTCATCTTCTTCCATGTTGAGAACAACAAAATCCGCTGGAGTATAAATTTGTCAACCTTTACGAGCACGTCTTCAACAATACCCTTGAGGTGTGTTATGGATTGATCCGCTAATTGTAACATTCTCGTTGTGGCTTTTATTTCCCCGACACCTAATTTTCTGAAAATAGATAAAGGCATAAGGTTAATCAAACCACCTAAATCACACAAAGCTTTGTCGAATGACACTTTTCCAATGGTGCATGGAACGGTAAAGCTTCCGGGGTCCTTAAGCTTTTGGGATAATTTGCGTTGGATAATAGCGCTACATTCTTCGGTTAGTTTAACCGTCTCATGCTCTTTCATCCTTATTTTTATTGACATCACATCCTTCAAGAATTTTGCATAATTGGGCATTTGTTCCAAAGAATTTGTAAAAGGAATATTGATGTTAATTTTCTTGAAGATGTCTAAAAACTTTGCAAATTGTGCATCTAACTTTTTCTTTTTAAAACGTTGAGGAAAAGGGAGAGGAACTTTAGAAGTAGAAGTAGAGTTAGAAGATATTTTAGGCTTCTCAGCCCCCTTAGATGTATCATGCTTCACTTCTTCATCTACACTTTCGATTTGATCCTCCTTGGCTCCCTAGCTTTGCTTGGACCGTTGGCATCTTTGGCCCTTCGTAAATCGTCCCGCTTCTTAAGGTGATAGCTTGACAAGACTCTTTAGGATTTACTTCGGTATTGCTCGGAAATTGTCCCCGATGATGTTGACTCCCGACAACTTTAGCCAATTGTCCAATTTGAGTTTCGAGATTTTTCATTTGAGATCCCATGGTGGTAGCTAATTGAGTAACATGGCTTTCGATTTTGTCTAATTTTTCCTCATCTCGACTAAATCGGCTTTTTGTTTCCATCATAAAGGTAACTAGAATATTCTCGAGATTTGACGTTGGCTTTTCTTCTTCAATTATTTCACCATTCGACACTTTGAATCCGGCCGGTGGTTGCAAGGCATTCTTTTGATTAGCATAGCTAAAATTTTCATGATTTCGGTTGGAGGGATGGTAGAAGCCCGGTGGTGGATTATTCCGGAAATTATTGTAATTACGATTATTAATGTAATGCGCCTCCCCTAATGGGTCGGACGGTAGTGAACTTCCTTGAGGAGCTATCTTCGAATCACCTCCTTTTGTTAGGGCCCCCAACTGAGTAGTTAACATCGTTATTTGCGCAGTTAGTGCCTTGATAGGATCCGAATCGGATATCTCAGCCACCCTTTTAATATTTGCTCTTTCCATCGGCCACGGATAACTATTCATAGCCATTTCTTCTATCAATCCATAAGTTTTTTCTGCGCTTCTTGCTAGCAATGCCCCTCTCGCGAAAGCATCAATAAAATTTCTCGTTTCTCCCATAAGACAATTGTAGAAGAAACACATTTGTTGGTCTTCCGAAAAACCATGTCGAGGGCATCGTGTTAGGGGATCTTTGAAATGTTCCCAAGATTCATATAATGGTTCGGAGTCCAGTTTATGAAATTGGGTAATCCCACTCTTTAGCTTCGTCGTCTTGTTATGTGGGAAAAATTTGAACAAAATTTTTTCGCTCAAATCCTCCCATGTACTTATACTTCCCGGAGCTAAAGTCCCAAGCCAGTTCTTGCTTTATCTCTCAAAGAGAATGGAAACAATCATAAGCGTATTGCATCATCTGAGACCCCATTCATTTTGATAGTATCACATATTTGCATGAAATGTGTGAGATGGGCATGTGGATCCTCGACAACAAATCCTCCAAATTGATTTTTTTGAACCATTGAAATTAAGGCGGGCTTCAACTCGAAATTCAAGGCGTTGATTGGAACATGAGTGATTCCTCCAAAGTTTCGGTCCAGTTTTGGTCGAAATCCATCCCGAATTGATTGCACCCTAGTTGTTGGATTTTCAATCCTTCCGCCCTCATTTTCCTGGATTATTGCATTCTCGTTCGTGTTATTCATTCCTGTGTTGTCTTCTGCTCTCTCCTTGTCTTCAAAAAGATCCCTTCTTAGTTTCCTTGAGGTAGTACTTGTTCTTCGGGCAAATGCTTTTACTTCCAGGATGAAAGTTTCTAAAGTCACTCGAGATGAACAGGTGTTCATGCACTCCCTGAGTAGGATTTAAATGTGCACAACATGAGTTATGTAACAAAAATAAGAAAATGTCTAGAGTAAGACTAGAAACACTTATTGTAATATCAAAACTAATAAAAATAAATTAGTCCCCGGCAACAACGCCAAAAACTTGTTCGCTATATTTTTAAACAATCCGCAAGTGTACGAAGTAAATGTAGAAAGCGGTGAGCAAGGTCGTATTCCACAGAGAATTATTTGTATTGTGTTGAGTACTAGATTATAGTGATTCCGATTTTATCTAGACGATCGAAAGGTGAATAGATGGTTAACGAAATAGAATAAAATGATGACAATTAATTTAAACAAATGAAAATATCCGAATTAAAGAGAATTGAAAGAGTTTTGAAAGATAGATTCCAAGGCTAGGTTTCCGTTGATCACTAAGTTTAGTCGGGATTGATGTCGAAAGGTTCTAAGTACGTTTCCAAAATGATAATCACAACAATATTTTAAAGTCCCTCTCGAGATGCATTAAAACGTAGATTAAACAACCTATAATAACGTTTCCGTTTAATATAAATTATCTAACTCCCACTACGCCATAGATGGCCTACGGCAACGGATTTTGTTAGTGTTGCGCTAAAAAATATTGTAGTAGCACTAAAATTTTTACCTGCTGCAATATTGCTTTTTTAAAGTTGCTGTATATGTTTACAAAGTGTTGCCTTGGTAGCAAAGTGTTTCATGCTATAACATTTTATAACACAGTGTTGCCGTAGATGTACTATTTAAAAAAAACTTCATATTTTTTTTATGTAAAATTAAAATTAAATAATCTTTTACTTGAGAACTAATTAAATTTGATTGAAGTGGAGTATGACATTTATTCAGAAGTAATACTTTTTAATTAGATTTGATATGAACAAATTAAAAAAACTATAATATTTATAAAATTAAAAATTAAAAATAATAATTTAAAATAATTATCTGGATAGAATAAAAGGTGCCACTAATTATGTGTAATATCTAGGAATTTTTAAATTGAAATTTCGATGGTATTGATTTTTTTACTGATTTGTTTCATTTTTATTTCGTTTAGCTAGCTGAATAAAATATCGAGCGGAGACATTAAACTAATATATTGGTGAGTTAGTATTGGTGTTATGTGACGCAGCGATTAATTAAATAATCGAACCAGGGGACTGAATAATGGATCTCAAATTGATCCATTTTTACTCGGTTAATTTATAGTCGAACCTTGTTGGGTCGAATAAAACCCAACTACCCATATATATATATATATATATATATATATATATATATATATATATATATATATATATATATATATATATATATATATATATAACCCTATTCACCCTAATCTCGTCTTGAGGGTTTTGTTCACTTCCTCGCTGCGTCTCCTGCCTGCCTCTCGTCTTCCTTCTCCCACGACTGACACCTCCTCGTTTCTTTTTTCATCCTATTCTCTTCGCCTCTTCTTTATTGTCCTTCGTTGTGTTTCAGATTTAGGTTTTCTTCCCTTCGCCTCTTCTTTATTGTCCTTCGTTGATTTTGTATTCCGTTTGTTTCTCAGATAACAGGGCGCAGGAGGGTTCTTTGTGATGAGGGTCCTTATCTCGACGATTTCTTCTTCTCTCGCGCCTGTGGATATTCTGTGGCAGGTAATTTTTTTTGCTCTCTTTCTCATTTTCTGATTTTGTTTCTCTTCCTTTGTTTCGTTCATTTTGTTTCGGATTTCTCGGTCAGGTTGATCTTCCCATCTCAACGATTTCTTCTTTCTCTCGTGCTTCTGGATAATCTGCGGCTGGTGACTTTTCTCTCTTCCTCTTTTTCGTGTTCTGATTTTGATGATGTTCTGGGGCTTATTTTTGTGTGTTTGTAATGACTTTGGAGCATTCTACGGCTCAATTTTGGGGTTTGGGTCTGTAGTTGTGATTTGTTGTGCCTTAATTGGGTCCATTTCCTTTGTTTTAGGGCTCGCTCAACTATATGTTTATTTCCCATGTTAGGTTCTATTCTGAAAGTTTTTTAGAACTGAAATAGCCGATCATTTTCTTGTCTTTATTTCTATTTTATTTCGCTAAATAGAAGCAGGGTACTTGTGTATGTATTGAATTTATATCTCCATTTCTCTGCAGTTCTTTTGTCATCATCTCTTTATCGCCTCTACTTGTTTGGCTTGCAATTGAATTGGAAGGGTCTCATTTATGCATAGTTTGTGTTGTTTGAAGTTTACCTGCCATGATGGCTAGATAGTTTATATATTTATTGTGAAGACTTCTTCACAACAACTTCAAAACTTGTTATCTTGGACTTGGTTTTGTCAATACCTGACCAAATTTATGAAATTCTATCAATTACCATCTATTGACTCTAGGCTTCTAAATTTGTTATCTCAAACCTATTGTTAGTATTTTGTATTTAAATATATTATTGGAGAACATATTATCATAAAATATGTTGTTATAGTTACAAGAAATATACTGGTTAGTCTGGGCAGTATCTTTCACTTAGTCTAAACAAACTAAGTTTTAAATCATTCAAGTACTATTATAAAGTTGTCATTTCCACACAATCATAAATAGGGGCAGTTGTTAGTCCCAAAAATATCGTAAAAGGGGGTTGAATATGATACTCGCAATAAACTCGATTTCTTACGGATAAAGATTTATGGTTCTAGAAACCAAAATAACAACACGGCCCAGGGAAAATATCGTTTTATATATAAACATCGAAGGGGTGCTACACAATTAACACATTATGTTAGCTACAATGATAATCGTTATAAACAATAAATACAGACACAGAGCTTTTATGATATTATTAGCTATGCTCTTTTCTCTCGCTCTCTATAAGTATATGTATTGAATGAAAACGAAGATAAAACGTTAACTGCTTTGCTTCTGCTTTTGTGTAGGCTTGAATTTCAATCCGTAATACGTGGCTTTGATGGAATCATGGTAAATAATGATGTAAGCATCCTTCTAACTATGTGTGTATGTGTAGTTTTGTGCCTATCATAAATTTAGGTTTGTTATTTTGTGTAAATTACGATGTATACGTGTGTGTTGTGATTGTTTTAGACCTTTTATGATTTTAGGTTTGTGTAAATTAGATTATATATATATTGAGTATGCATATATACTAGAATATATATATATATATATTGACCAAGATGATAATTCTGAATCTCTAAATGAAATGAACTGAAAGTCCTAACTGAATTGGGGGAGAGAGAGAGAGAGAGAGTTGAATGATCATTTTACTAACTTGAATTCTGGAAGATTATGGAATCTGCGATATTAAGTTGATGGATCTTGTACGACTTGAATTCTCGAAGATTATAGATTGCACGATATTAAGTTGATCATTCACTGATGGAATTTGTGTCAGATTTTTTGGATTGTGACAAATCTTGTTACCCCTACGAAACACTTATTTAATAGTTAGGGATTTTTTGTAGAATTGAAAGCTTGGAGATTAGAAGTATGTACATTTATGTAGTCCTTGTTTTTAGATGTTTGCCTTTGCATGTTCTGTATAATTAATATATTCTTAGCAAGCTCATAAGTAGCTTTTAATTTTGTAAGTGTGAAGTTGTAGTAGGGAGGGGGGAGGCAGTTGTCTACTTAGGTTGACAGTAAAGAGTTTAATTGTCTTCTTAATGATTCTAATTAATATAAATTGCATCATCATGTTGTGGTTTTGCTTATGCTTCTACTTGATAAATTTCACCATTGTATGTCGTAATTTTCCACTAATATGGTTGTGAGGTTCTGTCTTGCGGTCAGTGACAATTGGAACAAAGTCTATCAGGACAATATGTATGAAATTCACAACAGGTGTCATAAACTATGCATAAATGAGACCCTTCCAATTCAATGGGCAGGAACTCCAACCAAGTTTTTGACGAAATGGAAGAAAAGCTGTAGAAGATGCTACAATATCTAGTGATAACGATAACGGCACTCCTATTACCGGAGGAGATGCTACATCTTTGATTTTGTGTTTTTTAAGTACTGTATTTCATGGTTTTTGGTCGTTGTATTTAAGCTGTGTAACTATTTCCATTACGTACTTTAAGACTTATAACTCTATGTGTTTGGTTAGATATTATGGTGGATGGATGGTGTGGAGGGTTTTTGTTTTGGTGGTTAGACTTATAACTATATGGTGTGGAGGGGCTTTATTTGGTTAGATATTTTGGATGGATGGATAGTATGGGTTAGTATTTTGAATGGGCGGATTATGAATTGTAATGGATTGGTAATTAATATAAACAAATATTTCATGTCAATTTTTTTTGTGAAAGTGTTGCAGTAGGTGGTACATAGTGTTGCAGTTACTTACGAAAAAAGTGTTGCAGAAATTTAAGAAGTGTTGCAAAAAAGTGTTGCAACAGGCAGGTATGGGGCCCACAGTTGGGACCCACATCGGACCCCACTTGTGGGGCCCACATCGGACCCCACATGTGGGGCTCACATGTGGGCCCCTACTTTTACAGAAAATTGACATCTGCTGCAACACTTGTTTAATGTTGCTGCAGACTATATTTAACGATGCCTTGCAGCCTTATGGTAACAAAAGGAGTGGTGTTGCAGTAGGAGACAGAAGTGTTGCTATAGGGACCTACGGCAGCGTTGAAAAGTGCAACACCAAAAAAGTGTTGCCGTTTTGATTTTCTTGTCTGCAGCAACGTTTTTTTTGCTTCTTGCAACATTTTATAGGAGTTGCCGTAGGCCATCTATGGTGTAGTGTCCAAAATGTTCATAAGATTAAATATCATCATAGCTCATCACCGATTTCTCAATCTCGTAATTTACTACGTCAAATACTAGAAACCTATTAATGCCCTCTTCTCTCGAATTATGAGCAATTAAGATAACATCTAAAGACATTGATCAAGTGTCCTAACATGAATTAAAACTAAGTATTTGATAAACGTACTCCCATGCCCGAATCCTAACAAGTTTAGCC
Source organism: Orobanche coerulescens (assembly GCA_033398695.1). NCBI lineage: Eukaryota > Viridiplantae > Streptophyta > Magnoliopsida > Lamiales > Orobanchaceae > Orobanche > Orobanche coerulescens. The sequence continues at coordinate 29,033,928 of CM065815.1, read as the reverse complement.
GGACATGGTAATGAAAGAAAAATTAATAATCATCATGTTCATCATGTTCATGCTAAATAAAACAACAAAATAAGTAAAATATAGGAAGAAGATAAAACTCGGATGGTGTCTTGAGTGATCCTGGTTCAAGCCTTGAAGTGTTCTTGAGGTGTTTTTCAAAAACTCCCTTCAAATCTCCTTCTTTTGGTTGAAAAACTCTCAAATCTTGTGTTTTTTTTCTCTCTCCAATCTCTCCAGTCTCAGATTCCCGCTTCTAAGTCCATTGTAGAGCCTTTTTATCAACCCAAAAAGCCAAGGATGTTGAACAAATCTTGCAAAAAATGTCAAAAAGTGATTTTGCACCGAAAAATGACATGGCCCGTGTCAAATGACACAGCTCGTGTCATAATGTTCTAGAATTTGCAGAAGGCACTAGACACGCAACCCAACCGTGTCAGTTGACACGGCCGAGCTAGTGACACGGCCCGTGTCAAGTGACACGGCTGAGTCTGTGTTGGTCCGTTTTGACTCCATTTTCCTTCTTTTTTGTAATAACCGCGTATTTCACGTGTGTCATTTTGGAATTATCTTGTTGTTGTGGCTATTTGAATTTGAGGAACATGATGATTGATATTGGTATATTCATGGTTGATAATCATTGAATTTTGTGATTTTCGGATTTTGTTCGTTTTGGCCGATCTTCGTGAATTTTATGCTGGAAGTATCAGTAGCGCGCGCTAGACTACATTTCTAGCGCACACTATCAGTTTGTGAGTAGTGCATGCTACCCTTGTGAGTAGCGCACGTTAGGCCCACTGGGCAGTGAGCTTTCTGGACTCTGGACTGAGGCATTAACGCACGCTAATGGAGGACTAGCATACGCTATTACGGGTGTGTTAACGTACGTTAAAGGTTGGTAACGTGCGCTAGGTCGGCAGGTCAGTGAGGGCAGATTGTTTCGGGACTGCGGGCGATAGCAGGTAGTGCACGCTATGTTTCGGGTTTAGCGCGCGCTAGTCTCGTTCGATAACGCGCGCTAATATTTGTGAGTAGCACGCACTACCGAAGTTAGACAGTGGGTTCTGTACTGCCTGTCAAGCCCGTTAGCGCATGCTAATTTTTATCCGTAGCGTGCACTAGTTTCCCCCTAGTATATATATGCTGGGCAGGCTCAGAATCGTCATTTTCTTCCCTTCCTTCTCCTCCTCCGGCGGCTGAGTGTTCTTGAGCGTATAAGAGTGCAGATTTTGGTCGGATTTCATCATCCAACAACATTTTTGAGTTCCTAACACCAAGTTATCAACATCTCATCAACTTTCACCGTCCAAATCAAGGTAAAATCCGCTTGAACCCTATTTCTTCATATTTTGGGTTTTTGTTGAGATCTTCGATTCCAATCTATTTTAGCTCAGATTTGTGCAAGATTATGATGTTGTAATCATAACCCTTCGTTTTTCTCCAAGTTCACGGATTAAATCCCACGTTATCCTCCGTAGTTTGGATTCGAGCTATGTTGTCATCGTAGTGTTTGAATAAAGGTCCCTAAGGGCAAAACTTAGGGTGAATCCTTCCATTTTCATAGTATGGTATTTGATTCCGTATTTTGATGAACTAGGATCGAATCGTTGAAGGGGCTTGGACCGTACATCTTTCCGTTCATTATTCTCATATCGTTTCCAACCAAGGCAAGTACTTTGATTACATTTATTGTACTTCGTGTGAATATGTGAAAATTATGATTTTGAGAAAATATACGATTTGTTCCGTGTATTTATTGAGCTTGTGTGTGCCGAGTAAAACCAGCGAGGGTCCCTTGGGATCCGGTTAGACTTCGAGTTCTACAGATCACTCGGTTGGGTTGTAGACTGGGGAGGGCCTGACGAGGACTCTCTGGGGTGTGTATTCCGTATGGGTATAGGGCCAGTACAACTCGGGAGGTTATCTTGTGATGATGATTAGGGCATTGTATTCCGGAATATTTGTGATGGCATTGTGATTTCTGTTGAATATTCATTGGTTGTACATTTTCTTTAATCGTTGTACTTGCACCGGCATTTTGCTGACCCCTTTCTGGGTGGATATTGTTGTGTATTCAGGTTCAGGTCCAGTGAGGGAGCCAGCACAGGGTGGATACGATCTTGTTGGGTAGCCTACTATTTTGAGTTGGTGGTCATTTTGTCAAAGTCGTAGTTGTGTCTTGGTTTTGTAACACCCCGAGATATTCGGAATAATTACAGCGCCGTAAACCCTTTTAGTAAGGATTTACAAGGCTAATTAAAAAAAAGAAAGTAAATCTAAGACATCAATACTGCGGAAGTTCAAGTTTGTGAAAACGTACAACTGGTTCAACGAGTAATTAATACAACCATATCGAATTAATATCAATAAGACACGCGTACTCGAGTACAGAAACCAAACCAAGAAATCAAAACTCCAATAACACTAAACATCACTGAACCCCTTCGTCGTCACGTCGGTACTGTGGCTGTTTCTCTGCTCCTCGGCTACCTGAACATCAAAACAAATGTCCACCCCCGAAGGGGTTAGCAAAACGATGCTAGTACATGTATCATATTAAACAATTCGAATATGCATCAACAATACATAACAAGATACACCACACGGACTTCCGCTACCGGAATCCGACAATGCGAATCTACAAGATTCCATTACACAGCATGGGTATTCCAATGATCCAGCGCCCTCAGCATAGATCCCAAGATGATCCCGTCAGACCAACACGAGGTGGAAATAACCCGTCCAATGATCCAGCGCCCTCAGCCTAGATCCCAAGATGATCCCGTCGGACCAACACGAGGTGGACATCCGATCCACCGCCCTCAGCATAGATCGTACAACATATACAAACACAACTCATGCATACACATATGCCAAATCATTATGTTCATCAACATGAACATATAAACACTATATAACGAATACCATGGCAAATCAACGAAGTAAATATCATGTTCAACATCATGAATAATCATACGCATGCTCCAAAAATACCAATATTAACATATCACGATACTTGCCTCGAAGATGGCAAGGAACGATTGTTAGGCGTATTTTTATAAGCTTATTCATCATTATTTTGTAGTGTTTTGGTGAGTGAAATCATCTAAATGAGCTTTTAATGCCTTAATTTTGTATGATTGACAGGAAATTGAAGTCCGGAAGCTAAAACAAGGCAAAACGGGCGAAGACGGCAAAGCTGGACTCTGAGCCGCGGCACAAGGAATCTGAGCCGCGGCAAAGGAAGACACCATCCGAAGGGCAGAGTAAGCTGTACTCTGTGCCGCGGCACAGAAGAATTTAATTACGCCCAGGTATTCAACTTTTGGCGATGTGCCGCGGCACAAGTCTAGTGAGCCGCGGCACACTTAGCGGGTTTTATACGTCTGCGCGGATTTTGGGCCGTTTCGAAGCCAGTTTTCGACCAACTAATACGGACGCGATTTATGGAAGTGCTGAGCTATAAATAGGGTTGAAGACCTTAATTTAATTATCTTGGAATCATTGAATCTAAACCTAAGAGAGCTTAAGCTTGGAGACAGAGAAGAGGAGGAAAGCAGAGGAATTCAAGGGCAGAAGGCGGAAGCTGAAGAACGGAGGAATCCGAGCTTCATCTGCGTTTGAATTTTATGCTTTCGTTTATTTATTCTGTATTTTCAGCTTTTAGTATGTCAGGCTAAAGCCCTAATCTAGGGTTTTGATGAAACCTTTGTTTTGACGAATTGATTAAGATTATCCAATTTATTACCTTTTTATTGAGTTTTCCCAATTATGTTTAATGCTTGCAATTATCTGGCCAATAGTTGTATTGATTTAATCATTCACTTCGAATCGGGAGAGGAGATTTGGTGAGGAACTATTGGTGAGGACCTTTTTATTCTGTGAGATAGAAATATACTCATAGGAACTACGTGGCCTTTAGGAGATTTCATGCTTTTTGCCTATCGACGAGATAATTCACCTAGTGATAGAGTGCGTTAGTCGCCGTTAGATAAATCTATTGACCTCGGGAGAGGCGGTAGAATATATTAGCAATCTCCGCCTTCAGTAAATTGGGAAAAATTATTTATTACGGATAATCGAAAATAAATTCGGATAAACTAAGGTGGATTCAGAACCCTAGACGTATTCATCATTTGATTTCCTTAATCCAAGATATTGTTTTCTACTGCTTAGTATTTTATTAATTCTTTTAGTTATTAATCCAAAAAACCCAACTTCGATTGTTCAAATAAAGTTGGAATACGAAAACGTCGGTAGTTAGAGATTCAATCCTCGTGGGAACGATACTCTACTTATCACTTTATTACTTGTAAACGATGACGTGCACTTGCGTGTAGGAAATATCGCAACAACGATATACTTCAATGATCTCAACCCACTCGAAGGTCGCCTCCTTCGATCAACGTAGCAAGCTCGAACCTTAACAAAAGGAATGATATACAAATCATCTCAAGTCGAACAATGGCCTAACAATTCGACCTACGGCCGAAAAGCTCAAAATAATCAATCTGTCTGGATTGCTTAGCACGCGCTACGTACTCTACGTAACGTGCGCTAAGCCGGACTGTTAGCGTACGCTATCGTATAAGACTAGCGTGCGCTAGCCACGGACTGGCAGTCTGACCCGGCTGGTCTCATAACGTACGCTACGCACGTTTCGTGCGTTAACTGAACCCCGATAGCGCACGTTAACTCACACATGTTAGCGTGCGCTAATTTTGCATGGCAGAATACTGCAAACCGAAAACTGGGTTGAATGATGAAGAACTCATGAATTCTACCGTGATAATACAAGTTATCCTCGGGCATATCATGCTAATAAGGTTTGTGGAAGTTTTATGATTATGAAATACAAATATACGGATAGTCATCTCCATATCATAATCCATCTACGATCTTCAAGAAATAATCTAAGTTCCGATCGTCTTACGTTCCAAAACACAAGATTCCAACGTACAACGTAGCAACCGGGTAATATCCGACATCGATCATAAATCGATTTGAACATGCTTAGGAGTCCTTATAATAAGATGGTTCGAAGGTTCATACGATATATAGTGCCGATACGTCAAAAGTATCCTTCTAACATGTGATGACCGATTATAACGAAATACTTGCTATCCAAACATGATTCAAACTTCCTTAGGAACATTACTAACATCGGTGAAGAATCACCTACCTCAAAGTAGTGAAGAACACGGAGGAAAATGAAGCAATCCAACACCGAAGGCTTGAACACCAATCTCCAATGATATACGATCTTCAATCTCGAACCAGGAGGTTGATACGAAGTGTTTAGGACGAAGGGAGTTATGTTCTAAGTGTAAGAGTTCGGGTTATGGGAGGAGAAGAACTGAAATCACGAATAGGATGCTGTCCTATTTATAATAAATGGCTATTAGCGCGCTTAGTCCCTCGCCAGAGCGTACGCTAACGGCCGCTCGACTTAATCGAGTCAGCACTTAGCGTGCGCTATTCACATGTCTGTAGCGTGCGCTAAGGCGTTGACTTGGCTTTTCCCGAAAGCCGTCCAGGTTCATTCGACACAATCCGACAAGGGTCCCCCGGCCAGATCTCACCTACCGCACGTCTCAATCGATCTGACCACGCATAGCGTGTGCTAATGACACTCTGTAGGGTGCGCTATGAATCCATGTTAGCGTACGCTACCCGTAGCCTATAGCGTGCGCTACATGCACAGAATTACAATTTTTATATCACATATACGAAATTATACGCTCGACAACATCGGATTATGAAATACGGAGAATAATACTCAGACAAAAGTACAATTATTACAATATCACAAGTTCCAATTACATAACAGAAATCTCGGGTATTACATCCTTCCTCCCTAAAAAGGAGTTTCGTCCCGAAACTTAGGATGAAAACAACTCCGGATATTTAGCCTTCATACCGTCCTCCATTTCCTAAGTGGCCTCTTCGACTCCATGTCGTGACCATTGTACTTTAACCAAATGTATTGGTTTATTCCTCAGTTGTTTGATCCGGCTCTCAAGTATCTTGATTGGTCTCTCTTCGAAGGTGCCATCATTAGCTATCTCGATCTCGTCGAAATCAATGACGGATCGGGTCCTGCATACATACTTCCGCAGTTGGGATACGTGAAACACATTGTGAACATGACTCAGCGATGGCGGTAAGGCCAACCGGTATGCTAAATCCCCAACTCTCTCTAGGATCTCAAATGGTCCGATATATCTCGGACTAAGCTTGACTCTTCTCCCAAAACGGAAAATCCCTCGTGTAGGAGACACCTTCAATAGCACATGATCCCCAACATCGAACTCTAGAGGACGGCGACGTACATCGGCATAAGACTTCTGTCGACTCTGGGCAGTCAACAGTCTCTCTCGAATCAAAGCTATCTTCTCTTGAGTCTGAATTATCAATTCTGGTTCCGTTCCGATCAAATCCGAAGAATCATCCCAACACAGGGGTGATCGGCATCTCCTCCCGTACAAAGCTTCAAATGGTGCCATTATAATAGAAGCATGCCAACTATTATTGTAAGTGAATTCGATCAAGGGCAAGTGAACTTCCCAATCAGTTGACCAATCCAACGCACAAGCTCTAAGCATGTCTTCTACAGTTTGAATAGTCCTTTCGGACTGACCGTCTGTTTGGGGATGATAGGCTGTGCTAAAGTTGAGCTCAGTCCCCAAAGCCTTGTGAACTGCTTTCCAGAAGTGTGACACGAAACGACCATCTCGATCCGAAATAATGGTCTTCGGCGTCCCATGCAATCTGACTATCTCCGCAATAAATACTCGCGCCAATCTCTCGGGTCCCCATGTATCTTTGATCCCTAGGAAATGAGCCGACTTGGTTAGTCGATCAACTACAACCAAAATCGTGTTCATTCCTGTTCTCGTCCTTGGCATATTGGTGATGAAATCCATCGAAATGTCCTCCCACTTCCATTCAGGGATCGGAAGCGGCTTTAACATCCCGGCAGGTCGCTGATGTTCAATCTTAACCTGCTGACAAGTCAAACACTTTGAAACGTACTCCGCTACGTCCTTCTTCATATTCCCCCACCATAAGTTTTGCTTTAAATCCTTATACATCTTACTGCTGCCTGGGTGAATAGAATAGGGCGCGCTATGAGCTTCCTTCAGAATAGTCCGTCTCAGATCATCATCATCGGGAACGCAAAGTCGATTCTGAAATCTCAGAACTCCATCGTCTTGTAACACGAATCCTGGGGCTTTCCCTTTCTTTACTTCGTCACATAATCGAAGGATCAGAGAATCGTCCAACTGCTTAGACTTGATCTCCTCGACTAGTGATGAAGTCAGTTCCATCACATAAAGTTGCCCTTGGATTCCTAGTGCCCATACTTCAATCCCCTCGCGGATCAGTTCGTTGAATCTTGGTTTGGGATGTAAATGCTTCCAACACTCGAAGAAAGCGGGTTTTCGGCTTAAAGCATCGGCTACTACATTTGCTTTCCCGGATGATAGAGAACCTCCAAGTCGTAATCCTTGATCAATTCCACCACCTTCTCTCGCCTCATGTTTAATTCTTTACATCGAAAATGTATTTGAGGCTCTTATGATCTGTAAAGATCTGACAATGAGTGCCGTACAAATAATGTCGCCAAATTTTCAAGGCAAAGACCACAGCTGCTAGCTCCAGATCATGAGTCGGATAATTAACTTCGTACGGTTTCAATTGCCAAGAAGCATAAGCAATCACTTTATCCTTCTGCATCAACACACAACCCAAACCCTGATTTGAAGCGTCACTGTATACCATGAATCCATCAGTTCCCTCTGGCAGTGCTAATATAGGTGCTGTCGTCAGTCTCCTCTTAAGCTCGTCAAAACCAGCCTGGCACTTCTCATTCCAAATGAATTTTTGAGTTTTCTGCAATAGCTGGGTGAGCAGACGAGCAATTTTGGAAAATCCCTCTACAAAGCGGCGATAATATCCAGCAAGTCCTAAGAAGCTTCGGACTTCTTTCACGTTTTTAGGAGCTTCCCACTCCAAGATTGCTTCGACTTTCTTCGGGTCCACCTGAACTCCGTCGGAGGATATCACATGCACAAGGAAGGTTACTTCCTTAAGCCAGAATTCGCATTTAGAAAGCTTAGCACACAGCTGTTCCTTTCTCAAGATGCTCAAAACCACACGTAAATGTTCAGCATGTTCCTCTGCGTCCCTCGAATATATCAAGATGTCGTCAATGAAAACGACCACAAATTTATCCAAGTACTCCAAGAATACCCGATTCATCAATTGCATGAATACCGCAGGAGCATTGGTAAGTCCAAATGGCATCAATACAAATTCATAATGCCCGTACCGGGATCTGAAAGCAGATTTTGGTATATCCGATTCCTTAATTCTCAACTGATGGTATCCTGATCGCAAGTCAATCTTCGAGAATACCCTTGCCCCTTGCAGTTGATCAAACAAGTCGTCGATCCGAGGTATAGGATACTTATTCTTGATCGTCATTTTGTTAAGCTCCCTGTAATGAATACACAGTAGGAGGGATCCGTCTTTCTTCCAGACAAAAAGAACGGGCGCTCCCCAAGGAGAAACGCTAGGTTGAATATAGCCCTTCTGTAACAATTCCTCCAGTTGCTTCTTGAGTTCATACATCTCGGTTGGCGCCATGCGGTATGGTGCCCTGGAAATAGGGGCTGCTCCAGGCTCTAATTCGATGGTGAATTCCACTTCTCTTTGCGGAGGTAATCCAGGCAGTTCGTCAGTAAATACATCTGGGAATTCATTCACAACTGAAATAGACGAGAGCTCTACCCCTTCCTCTTTCCTCATGGCATAACACCAAAGTCCATGACATCCCTGTTTCAGTAATTTTTCGGCTTTCATTGCTTTGATCAATTTTCCCGAGCTTCCCGGTCTCCATCCTCGGAATAAGTGTTCAGACCCGTCATCAGCAATGATAGAAATGACTCTCTCTCGGTAATTCAGGATAGCTCCATAACGGTTGAGCCAATTGTCTCCGAGAATTAAATCGTCACCGTAGATGTCAACAACAATAAGATTCGACGGCCAATCTCTCCCTCCTATAGATACTGGAAAATCTCTAGCCTCTAGGGTTCCCATAATTCTCTCTCCACTCGGCAATCCCACAACATACGGTTCACAATCAAATAAGCACGAGATTTTTAAACGATTTACACAGTTCAATGATACAAAAGAATGTGTAGCTCCGGAATCGAATAAAACACTAACTGGTTGCAAAAGGATCTGAATCGTACCTGATGCAACAGCAGTGTTCTGATCGCCAGATCTCCTCATTTCGTACAGGCGCGGAGGAACGGACCCAGCACTGGATGTCTCTCTCTTCCCAACGTTCTGCTGCTGAAATCCACTCTGCTGCGTCTGGTTCACACTTGTTTCCTTCGGAACTGGTGCTGGAGTGCGGGTACCAAAAGATCTAGTAGCGGCTCCACAGAAGGCCGCACGGTGCCCTTCTTGCCCACAATCGTAACAAGTCACAGAAGATGCGGGGCAATCACGTCGAATATGCCCTGCTCGACCACAATTGTAGCATTTCCTTGATGCGTCCGAAACTGCTGATGTTGTCCGGAACTTCTTTCCGCCTTTAGAAGGATGTGGAGGTTTCCTAGCCGAATAAAAGGAAGACTGGCCCTTGCGGGCCCCACCACTCTTGTTTTCTGCAAAGCTGTCGGTCACCTTCTGCTTCTTTGCCTCTACTGATTTCTCCACCGCCGCCTCTTTCATGTCGTAGGCCAGCGCTTTGTCTTGATACTTTCGCAACGTAGTACACTCGAATCCGGACATGTACTGCTGAATCTCCGGCTTCATCCGCATATCAAAATGAAAAATCTTTTCTGCCTCCGTTCTGACCAAGTGTCGTACACAAGTCAGCTGATGATTAAAAGTTTTAATTACATCTGTCACAGATGCCTCCGAACTCTGTGGTGAGAAAAACTCTCGGATCTTTGCCTCTCTAACGGGACGAGGACAATACTGTGCTTCCATCATTAGTTTGAATTCCGTCCAATCCGCATTATGATCCTCGGGTCGAATAGCCTCCCACCAATCAAAGGCCTCCCCAGTCAGAAAATACTGGGCAATGGGAACCTTCCGGTCCTCGGGACAGTTAAGACCCACGAATATCTTCTCCAACTCCTTGAGCCAGTGATCCCAAGTAAGTGCCTCAGCAGATCCGTCAAATTTTGGCGGGTGCAATTTAACCACCTCAGCAAGCCATCTGTCTCCCCGGTTATCCTCGTGGTGCTGCTGTCCCATCGCCGTCTGCATGCGATCAACGACCTGAGCGAACTGGTTTATCTGCGCCACCACCTGTTGAAGCACTCCCGGAATGTTAGGATTTGCCCCTAGTATATATATGCTGGGCAGGCTCAGAATCGTCATTTTCTTCCCTTCCTTCTCCTCCTCCGGCGGCTGAGTGTTCTTGAGCGTATAAGAGTGCAGATTTTGGTCGGATTTCATCATCCAACAACATTTTTGAGTTCCTAACACCAAGTTATCAACATCTCATCAACTTTCACCGTCCAAATCAAGGTAAAATCCGCTTGAACCCTATTTCTTCATATTTTGGGTTTTTGTTGAGATCTTCGATTCCAATCTAATTTAGCTCAGATTTGTGCAAGATTATGATGTTGTAATCATAACCCTTCGTTTTTCTCCAAGTTCACGGATTAAATCCCACGTTATCCTCCGTAGTTTGGATTCGAGCTATGTTGTCATCGTAGTGTTTGAATAAAGGTCCCTAAGGGCAAAACTTAGGGTGAATCCTTCCATTTTCATAGTATGGTATTTGATTCGGTATTTTGATGAACTAGGATCGAATCGTTGAAGGGGCTTGGACCGTACATCTTTCCGTTCATTATTCTCATATCGTTTCCAACCAAGGCAAGTACTTTGATTACATTTATTGTACTTCGTGTGAATATGTGAAAATTATGATTTTGAGAAAATATACGATTTGTTCCGTGTATTTATTGAGCTTGTGTGAGCCGAGTAAAACCAGTGAGGGTCCCTTGGGATCCGGTTAGACTTCGAGTTCTACAGATCACTCGGTTGGGTTGTAGACTGGGGAGGGCCTGACGAGGACTCTCTGGGGTGTGTATTCCGTATGGGTATAGGGCCAGTACAACTCGGGAGGTTATCTTGTGATGATGATTATGGCATTGTATTCCGGAATATTTGTGATGGCATTGTGATTTCTGTTGAATATTCATTGGTTGTACATTTTCTTTAATCGTTGTACTTGCACCGGCATTTTGCTGACCCCTTTCTGGGTGGATATTGTTGTGTATTCAGGTTCAGGTCCAGTGAGGGAGCCAGCACAGGGTGGATACGATCTTCTTGGGTAGCCTACTATTTTGAGTTGGTGGTCATTTTGTCAAAGTCGTAGTTGTGTCTTGGTTTTGTAACACCCCGAGATATTCGGAATAATTACAGCGCCGTAAACCCTTTTAGTAAGGATTTACAAGGCTAATTAAAAAAAAGAAAGTAAATCTAAGACATCAATACTGCGGAAGTTCAAGTTTGTGAAAACGTACAACTGGTTCAACGAGTAATTAATACAACCATATCGAATTAATATCAATAAGACACGCGTACTCGAGTACAGAAACCAAACCAAGAAATCAAAACTCCAATAACACTAAACATCACTGAACCCCTTCGTCGTCACGTCGCATCGTGGTCATTTCTCCGCTCCTCGGCTACCCGAACATCAAAACAAATGTCCACCCCGAAGGGGTTAGCAAAACGATGCTAGTACAAGTATCATATTAAACAATTCGAATATGCATCAACAATACATAACAAGATACACCACACGGACTTCCGCTCTAGGAATCCGACAATGCGAATCTACAAGATTCCATTACACACATGGGTATTCCAATGATCCAGCGCCCTCAGCATAGATCCCAAGATGATCCCGTCGGACCAACACGAGGTGGAAATAACCCGTCCAATGATCCAGCGCCCTCAGCCTAGATCCCAAGATGATCCCGTCGGACCAACACGAGGTGGACATCCGATCCAGCGTCCTCAGCATAGATCGTACAACGTATACAAACACAACTCATGCATACACATATGCCAAATCATTATGTTCATCAACATGAACATATAAACACTATATAACGAATACCATGGCAAATCAACGAAGTAAATATCATGTTCAACATCATGAATAATCATACGCATGCTCCAAAAATACCAATATTAACATATCACGATACTTGCCTCGAAGATGGCAAGGAACGATATACTTCAATGATCTCAACCCACTCGAAGGTCGCCTCCTTCGATCAACGTAGCAAGCTAGAACCTTAACAAAAGGAATGATATACAAATCATCTCAAGTCGAACAATGGCCTAACAATTCGGCCTACGGCCGAAAAGCTCAAAATAATCAATCTGTCTGGATTGCTTAGCGCGCGCTACGTACTCTACGTAACGTGCGCTAAGCCGGACTATTAGCGTACGCTATCGTATAAGACTAGCGTACGCTAGTTACGGACTGGTAGTCTGACCCGGCTGGTCTCATAACGTACGCTACACACGTTTCGTGCGTTAACTGAACCCCGATAGCGCACGTTAACTCACACATGTTAGCGTGCGCTAATTTTGCATGGCAGAATACTGCAAACCGAAAACTAGGTTGAATGATGAAGAACTCATGAATTCTACCGTGATAATACAAGTTATCCTCGGGCATATCATGCTAATAAGGTTTGTGGAAGTTTTATGATTATGAAATACAAATATACGGATAGTCATCTCCATATCATAATCCATCTACGATCTTCAAGAAATAATCTAAGTTCCGATCGTCTTACGTTCCAAAACACAAGATTCCAACGTGTACAACGTAGCAACTGGGTAATATCCGATTACTGATCATAAATCGATTTGAACATGCTTAGGAGTCCTTATAATAAGATGGTTCGAAGGTTCATACGATATATAGTGCCGATACGTCAAAAGTATCCTTCTAACATGTGATGACCGATTATAACGAAATACTTGCTATCCAAACATGATTCAAACTTCCTTAGGAACATTACTAACATCGGTGAAGAATCACCTACCTCAAAGTAGTGAAGAACACGGAGGAAAATGAAGCAATCCAACACCGAAGGCTTGAACACCAATCTCCAATGATATACGATCTTCAATCTCGAACCAGGAGGTTGATACGAAGTGTTTAGGACGAAGGGAGTTATGTTCTAAGTGTAAGAGTTCGGGTTATGGGAGGAGAAGAACTGAAATCACAAATAGGATGCTGTTCTATTTATAATAAATGGCTATTAGCGCGCGCTAGTCCCTGCTCGTAGCGTGCGCTAACGGCTGTCTGACTTAATCGAGTCGGCACTTAGCGTGCGCTATTCACATGTCTGTAGCGTGCGCTAAGGCGTTGACTTGGCTTTTCCCGAAAGCCGCCTGTGTTCATTCGACACAATCCGACAAGGGTCCCCCGGCCAGATCTCACCTACCGCACGTCTCAATCGATCTGACCACGCATAGCGTGCGCTAATGACACTCTGTAGCGTGCGCTATGAATCCATGTTAGCGTACGCTACCCGTAGCCTATAGCGTGCGCTACATGCACAGAATTACAATCTTTATATCACATATACGAAATTATACGCTCGACAACATCGGATTATGAAATACGGAGAATAATACTCAGACAAAAGTACAATTATTACAATATCACAAGTTCCAATTACATAACAGAAATCTCGGGTATTACAGGTTTTGTACTCGCGCGGGTACTGTCATGTGTTGTCATTGAGTTGTTTTTATTGTGAATGGTGTTGTTGTATCAGTTGTGGACTGTTCTATCAGTTGTGATCCTACGGGACAATGTGTTATTTGGTTTTGTAATTTATGTCGTATTGGAGACAGTTTGTCCTTTTAACTAAGTGAACATTGCGGTTTGTTAATTTTAATGAGTTTTATGTATATTAGCCTGGTAGGTTCTCTAAAAGAGAATCTACGGCGCTGTGATATCACTGTATATCATGGGAGTGTGTTACAGAATATGGCATCGGAGCCTTAGGTTTATGGGTACCTAGGCTATCGGTGTTTTTGGGTCTATTAAATTAAGTCAGTCATTGTCTACGATATCATTAGCATACTACCACCCCGTGTTGCATGTGCTGGAAGACTCTTCGGATATTGGTTGCTTATTTCCTTCGGAAGTAATTATCTTTGTTATTGTGCAATCTATTATTGTAATCGTTTCCTTGTTGAACCATTCTTATTCCTCAGTATGCCGAGAGGTAGAGCTATCCGCCAACGCGGCCATGGCCTAGGCCATGGCAGAGTAGTAGTGTCTGAGTCTAAGAGGTCCATTTCAGAATCGGCATCTCGTTCTGCGACTAGATCAGACCCGATCCCTTCGGGAGGTTCAGACGGAGGTTCGGAGGCCGAAGTGCCTAACGTTCTTCAACAAGTCGTAACGCAGGTGCACTATAACACCCCCAGATTTAACCGGGAATATTACAGCGCCGTGGGCCCCGAGATGGAACCCACAAGGCTGAAGGAAATTTTCGCAAACATTAACAAATGCCCAAGAGGCCAACGGCGGTACTATCTTTAAAAATTCACAAAGACTTATAAAAATCCATTTATCGAAAACCGTCGTAAAAACTCATTTGAAATCGCAAGGCCAAACTGCCGACACTGAAAAGTTTAGAAAATGATTTCCAAAGTAATCTCAGTTACCAGATACTGAAAGAGCATTTCAAAATACTCACGCAGTGGAAAAAGACCAACCATAAAGATACTCTAGCAGCGGAATACAAGAACCAATCAAGAAACTCAATGCACAGAACATGTCCTAGCCAGTATCCTCCGGGAAGCTCATCTCTTCACGACTGCTACAAGCTCGATACTCCAAGTGTAATATCCGTAATTTTCCGTTTTTAGCAGTTTCCATTTTTGGTGTATGTGTATTATTATCGACTCGCTTGTAACCGTTTCGACATTTTGAATCTACTTTATTCTTGGAGTTTTTCCATTTGGACGAGTTTTTGTGATGTTTTCACGTAATTTCATTTTATGACATGTTTTGCCGTATGAACGTTCGATTCTCGTAAAACTCGTTCGTTTTCGTTGTTTCTTGGGTTGTACAAGTCCGTATGGTTGAGTTGGTCATGTTGAGACTTCCGGTTTGTAAATCCGACGTCGTATCGTGATTTTCGGACGCTTGGGTCATTTTCGTAATTTCCTATAAATTTAGGGAAATTCATCTACTTGTCGTATTTTGGATTCCTCGGTAGTTGGAAGTGCATTTACTTTCGAGCACTCAACTTCATTGTTATGAATACCTCGTATTTACACTTTTGGTTCTATCCTCGTGTTGTAGTTCGTCGTCGAATCGACTGTGCAGAATTGGTGTTTAGAACTGGGGTCTGTTACGTGCATAACGTACGTTATGCATGATCCATAACGTACGTTATGACCCTTCACAATTCAGTACAGACATTTGGTTACGTACGTTAACCAGCATTGGGTTACGTACGTAACCATCATAACGTACGTTAACAGCTTGTGTTAACGTACGTAACACGTTGTCAGCGTTTTTAAACCTGACTTAACCTCAGTCAGTTTCTTTTCATTCTTCTTCAACCCTTCTCGCGACGTGAGTGTTCTTGAGTGCCTTTGGAGCGATTTGTCCAGAACAATCCGTGGATTTCCTTTAGAGATTGATTATTGTGTACCAAGGGAGATTAATCTACAACATTCACATCTTCCATCAGTCGAATCCAAGGTATTTCCTCAGGAACCCTAACTTTAACGAATTTGGGGGTTTTTCGGGATTCTAGGGTTTAGTTCCGAATTGTTCATCTATATATCGATATTCTTTATCGATTGTGATTATTGAGTGATTCTAAATCCAATTTTCTTGATTTTAATCTGTGAATTATCAATACGGGGAGATTTTGTGTGAACCCTCGCCCGTATCGATTGAACGTCTATTATCGTGATTTGTAATCGGGGTTTTGGGAGTATTCCTTTCGATTATTGATGTCCGTTGGGACTGAGTTATGCTAATTCTTCGTTTAGGAACCGTTGTTTTCCATTCGGATCATCCGTAGTCACTTTTCACTTCCGATTCTTCGAAGATCTCACAAAGGCAAGCACTTTACATTTGTTTACATGTTCTAGTATTTGAATTATGGCTGCATCGTGGTTGTTGTGGATGGATATGTGTATGTTCACCTAGGGACGGTGCGACGGGGCCTCTAGGGATACGTATTGCCGTGAGTGTGCGTATCGTGAACTGTGGTTAACCACCCAGGGATGTCCGACGGGGCTCTGCGGGTTACGATGGCCGTGAGTCTCGTACCAACGGTTAACTTTGAATTGTGATTTGTTGGAGATAATGTGTTTTGCGATTGAACATTGTAAATATTCCGGAATATAAAACGTTTTCAAAAATGATTTTTGGCGCATTATTCATCTGATTAGAATGTAGTTCAAATGGATTGTACTTGCACTAGCAGTTGTCGCTAACCCCTTAAATGGGGGAAATACTTTTTGTATTTCAGGTATTGATCGTGGGGACAAGCGAGCACCCGAGCCGTATGAGGATGATGGGCAAGCATGATATTGTCCAGAAGTTGATTATTGGTGTTGATCATCCATTATTATTGATGTCTGATTTTGGGATTCTGTATTATAAAATTGGTTTAAGTACTCGAGTACTTCCGGTTCGAGTTTGTTAATGTTGTGTTCCCGTTTTGGGGAAATGGATTTGATGTCAGAATTTCATTTGTCGGTTATAGTCTTTTATTTAGCTTGTCGTTTTATTTATGATGGTTTGTCATTTTCGAATGTCTTGTTTGGTACGTTAGCCTGGTGGATTCCACAGTGTGGGGTCCACGACACTGTAATATGCCCCGAACGTCTTGGGAATGTTACAGAATATGGTATCAGAGCTTAGGTTTATGGATACCTAGGCTGTCGGTTATTTGGGTCTAGTTAAGTGTTGTTTTTGGGACAGTATCACTGCTATGCCATCATCTCAGTACGCCGGTGCTCGTAAGTTTTTCCTAACTTGATTCGTTTCGCTGTTCTGTTCTATTCCTGTCTTAGTATCTTGTTGTGTTTTGCGTTTGGATTGTACTTACCCGTTACTTCTTCAGAATTCCTGCTGGTAGAGGGCGCGGACGCGGTCGCGGACGCGGTAGGGGACGTGGCGCAGCCGGTGGGGCGGCCATGTCCGATCACTTGGGAACTGATTCGGTGATGCCTTCTTTGTCGGACAGTGTTCCCCCTAGTTCGGAGGTCGGCAGACCGATCTGCTAGCTCGGTAATGCACATGAGAATGTTGGGTGGCTAACATTACGCAACAAGTAGCGAACCGAGATGACGCCATCGACTCAGCCGTTCTAGTCGGCCAAGCTAATGCCAACCTGTTCCGCCTCTGGATCAGCGGTGATAAGTTACTTCAGACGTGATTCGTATGCGTCCTCCGCAGTTTGATGGTGCTTCCCCTCTGGTTGGGAGAATTGGCTATTCGAGATGGAGAAAGTATTCGAGGCTGCTAATTGTTCTGAGGAGAGGAAAGTACCCATTGCCCAGTACTTCCTCGCCAAAGAGGCAGCAACGTGGTGGCAAGCGGTGAAACCGCGTGACCGGGCAGCCACGTGGGCAGAGTTTCGGGATTTGATGGAAGATGAATTTTGCCCATGGCCAGTGAAAGAAGGGAGAATCCGAGCCTTCTTTGAGGCTAAGCCCCAAGATGTTCCTATTTCTCAAGCTATCAAGGACTACAATCAACAGCTGCATTATGTGAGGAACCAAATCCGAGATGAGCTTGACAAGATCCGCCACTTTGATATGCGTATGAAACCGAGGGTGCGCTACTACATGTCTGGTCTGGGGTGCACGACTTTGAAAGAATATCAGAATAAGGCGATGGCTTATGAGATGTCGTTTTCTGCGACAGAGACGGCAACCAAAGGAAAGAAACAGAAAACCGTCGGTCAGTTTTCGGGAGGCAAGTCAGGAGGGTATCCGAAGACTCAGTCTGGTTCGCGAGTCTTCGGGAGTCAGTTGCCATCAGTTAGGCGAGGAAACGGTTCTAGGTCTGCTCCTGCTGATTCCGTTCGTGGTCCTACGTGCTTCATCTGTAGTCGTCCGGGCCACATGATGAGTGAGTGTGATAGGCCTCCGATTCAGTGTCTTGCTTGTTGTCAGATGGGTCATCATGCCAAGTTCTGTATGGATGCATCTCGATCTCCAATTACTCAGATATCAGCCACAGCCGCGGGAGAGCCGAGTGTGAATCAGGCACTGACAGTTCCTCAGCCGCAGCAGAGTTTTAGTAGAGGTCGAGGACGTGGTCAGCCTTCTAGAGGGGGAGCTTCTAGTGCGGGGTCTGTTCCGCCCCGAGTGTACGAGATGAGACGAGCAGGAGATCCTGACACGACGGTGGCTACAGGTACCGTCCACATCCTTGATCATCCTGTTTCCGTATTGTTCGATTCTGGTGCTACGCATTCTTTTATATCTATGGATTGTGTGCGTCGTCTGCATGTTGATTGCCTAGTTGCTTGTGAGCCTTTTGTTGTTAAACTTCTTAGTGGGGATAGCATCGTGGGGGACCGTGAGATTAGAGATTTTTCTTTGAGTATCGCGGGGAGGGATTGGCCTTCTAATCTGATTGCGGTAGATATTAAGGATGAGGATTTGATTCTGGGTTAGGATTGGTTGGACCGTCATGGGGCGATCATGAATTATAGAACGAGAACCGTTTCGATGTTAGCCTCTGACGGTACCGAGCATTCTTTTGTGGGGCGTAAGCGGAGTAGCCAGAGATTACTGATCAGCGCCTTGAGGTCGGTGAGACTTCTTCGGGGAGGTTGCACGGGTTATTGGTGTTACGCCTTGAGATCTAAAGAAGGGGGAGGCGAGCTCTCGTCTATTCCGGTAGTGTGTGAGTATCCTGATGTCTTTCCAGACGAGTTGTCGGGTTTGCCGCCAGACCGAGAAGTTGAGTTTACCGTCGATTTAGAGCCAGGTGCAGCCCCTATCTCTAAGACGCCATACCGTATGGCGCCTGCCGAGATGCTGGAGCTGAAGAAACAGGTGGGAGAGTTGCTAGACATGGGGTATATTCGACCGAGTGTTTCACCTTGGGGCGCACCGGTCCTGTTTGTGAAGAAGAAGGATGGGTCACTTCGTTTGTGTATCGACTACCGAGAGTTGAACAAATTGACCATCAAAAATAAGTATCCGCTCCCGAGGATTGATGATTTGTTTGATCAGTTGCAAGGGGCAACTGTGTTTTCGAAGATTGATTTGAGATCGGGGTATTATCAGCTCCGAGTGAAGGATACCGACATTCTGAAGACGGCCTTTCGGACGAGATACGGTCACTACGAGTTTGTGGTTATGCCTTTTGGACTAACTAACGCCCCAGCCGTGTTCATGCAGCTTATGAACAAAGTCTTTATCGAGTACCTCGATAAGTGTGTAGTCGTTTTTATCGATGACATCCTGATTTACTCGAGGAGCGAGGAGGAGCACGCCCGTCATTTGCATATCGTGTTAGATATTTTGAGAACTCAGCATCTTTTTGCAAAGTTCTCAAAATGCGAGTTTTGGTTGCGGGAGGTAATGTTTCTCAGTCATGTGATCTCGGCTGAGGGTGTTCGTGTGGACCCACATAAGGTAGAGGCAGTGTTGGATTGGGCGCCGCCCAAGAATGTGAAGGAGGTCCGCAGTTTTCTGGGGTTAGCCGGGTATTACCGTAGATTCGTCTAGGGGTTCTCTAAGCTCGCTCGACCGCTGACTCAGTTGTTACAGAAGTGAGAGAAGTTTGTGTGGACCGATGAGAGGCAGAATATTTTTGAGGAATTGAAGAAGCGGTTGACGACCGCTCCCGTTTTAGGCATGCTGAGTGGTAATGATGGTTTCTCGATTTTGATGATGCTTCGGGCCAAGGGCTCGGATGCGTACTTATGCGGCACGGAAGGACGATTGCCTATGCTTCCGTCAATTTGAAACCGTGCGAGCTGAATTACCTACGCACGATCTTGAGTTGGCCTTGTTGTATTTGCGTTGAAGATCGGCGTCATTACTTGTATGGCTCGTCGTGTCAGATTTTCACCGATCACAAGAGTCTGAAGTACATTTTCACGCAGAAGGAACTTAATATGAGACAGAGGAGATGGTTGGAATTGATTAAGGATTACGATCTCGAGATCCTTTATCATCCGGGCAAGGCTAATGTGGTAGCAGATGCCTTGAGCTGGAAATCGGTATCGCTTCGGGCGCTTGAGTTACTCACGGCCCAGTCGGGACTTCAGCGAGAGTTTATGAGGTTGAGCATTGAGATTGTCGCCCAGAGAGTTCCGGGCAGTTGCGTACTCTTAAGATTTCTTCATCTCTGGTCGAGGACATTAAGTCGGGACAGTTAGAGGACCCGATGATTATTCAGCTTCGAGAGAGTGTAGGGAAGGGGAAAGCCCCGGGATTCGTTATTCATGAGGACGATGTGTTGAGATTCCGAGGTCGGTTGTGTGTTCCGAACGACTCGGAATTGAGATAGAGCATTATGCGAGAGGCTCATGCATCACCTTACTCAGTCCATCTGGGCTCGAGTAAAATGTATAAAGATCTGAGGAAGAATTTCTGGTGGAACGACATGAAGAAGGAGGTAGTTCAGTTTGTGGCTAAGTGTTTGACTTGTCAGCAAGTCAAGATTGAACATCAGCGGCCAGCCGGGTTGTTGAAACCACTTCCCGTCCCAGAGTGGAAGTGGGAGGATATCTCTATGGATTTTGTCACAGGTTTGCCGAGGACGAAGATGGGTATGAATATGGTGTGGGTTATTGTAGACCGACTGACTAAGTCGGCGCATTTTCTGGGCATCAAGGATACTTGGGGTCCAGAAAAGTTGGCTCGTATTTTTATCGCGCAGATAGTGAGACTTCATGGTACACCGAGGACCATTATTTCAGACAGAGATGGCCGATTTGTATCGCATTTTTGGCAGGCGGTACATAAGGCATTGGGGACACAGTTACGTTTGAGCACTTCGTTCCATCCCCAGACCGATGGGCAGTCCGAACGTACCATTCAGACGTTCGAGGATTTGTTGCGCGCGTGTGCGTTAGGATCGAGTAGTATCGGGAGGAACATCGGCCTTGATTGAGTTTACTTATAATAATAGCCGCACGCATCGATTAAGATGGCACCATATGAGGCACTTTATGGACGACGTTGCCGATCGCCGATATGTTGGGATGAGCCGTCCGATCTAGTCGGTGCAGGCAGGACCTTGTGTTAGAGACGAGGGAGAAAGTTGAATTGATTAGAAAGAGAATGTTGGGTGCTCGAGTCAACAAAAGTCTTATGCGGATGTTAGGCGTCGACCCTTGGAGTTCGAGGTGGGAGATCATGTTACGTTGAGGGTATCCCGACGAAGGGAGTTTTCCGTTTTGGGAAAAGGGGAAGCTCAGTCCGAGGTATATTGGGCCCTTCGAGATATTGGAGAGAGTCGGTGAGTTGGCATACCGTTTAGCTTTGCCTCCGTCGTTGAGTCATGTTCATAGCGTATTTCACGTCTCCCAGCTGAGGAAGTATGTTCCGGACCCGTCCCACATTATTGATTTTGGAGACGTGGAGATCGAGAAGGATGTTACGTTCGAGGAGAGGCCCGTTAAGATTTTGGAGCGTCGAGACAAACAGTTAAGGCACGAAACCATTCCTTTGGTTAAGGTGCAATGGTCGATACACGGAGTAGAAGAAGCGACTTGGGGGTTAGAGGAGGATATGCGTTCGAGACACCCCGAGCTTTTTGATTCTTATGTTTCGGGACGAAACTTTATTTTAGAGGGGGAGTGTAATATCCGTAATTTTCCGTTTTTAGCAGTTTCCATTTTTGGTGTATGTGTATTTTTATCGACTCGCTTGTAACCGTTTCGAAATTTTGAATCTACTTTATTCTTGGAGTTTTTCCATTTGGACGAGTTTTGGTGATGTTTTCACGTAATTTCATTTTATGACATGTTTTGCCGTATGAACGTTCGATTCTCGTAAAACTCGTTCGTTTTCGTTGTTTCTTGGGTTGTACAAGTCCGTATGGTTGAGTTGGTCATGTTGAGACTTCCGGTTTGTAAATCCGACGTCGTATCGTGATTTTCGGACGCTTGGGTCATTTTCGTAATTTCCTATAAATTTAGGGAAATTCATCTCCTTGTCGTATTTTGGATTCCTCGGTAGTTGGAAGTGCATTTACTTTCGAGCACTCAGCTTCGTTGTTATGAATACCTCGTATTTACACTTTTGGTTCTATCCTCGTGTTGTAGTTCGTCGTCGAATCGATGCGTAATGGTGTTTAGAATCGGGTGCATTACGTGCATAACGTCGTTATGCATGATCCATAACGTGCGTTATGACCCTTCACAATTGATCTGAGACATTTGGTTACGTCGTTAACGACATTAGATGCGTAACCATCATAACGCACGTTAACGACTTGTGTTAACGTCGTAACTCTGTGTCGGCGTTTTTAAACCCGACTTAACCTCGTCGAGTTTCTTTTCATTCTTCTTCAACCCTTCTCGCGACGTGAGTGTTCTTGAGTGCCTTTGGAGCGATTTGTCGTAACAATCCGTGGATTTCCTTTAGAGATTGATTATTGTGTACCAAGGGAGATTAATCTACAACATTCACATCTTCCATCAGTCGAATCCAAGGTATTTCCTCAGGAACCCTAACTTTAACGAATTTGCGGGTTTTTCGGGATTCTAGGGTTTAGTTCCGAATTGTTCATCTATATATCGATATTCCTTATCGATTGTGATTATTGAGTGATTCTAAATCCAATTTCCTTGATTTTAATCCGTGAATTATCAATACGGGGAGATTTTGCGTGAACCCTCGCCCGTATTGATTGAACGTCTATTATCGTGATTTGTAATCGGGGTTTTAGGAGTATTCCTTTCGATTATTGATGTCCGTTGGGACTGAGTTATGCTAATTCTTCGTTTAGGAACCGTTGTTTTCCATTCGGATCATCCGTAGTCACTTTTCACTTCCGATTCTTCGAAGATGTCACAAAGGCAAGTACTTTACATTTGTTTACATGTTCTAGTATTTGAATTATGGCTGCATCGTGGTTGTTGTGGATGGATATGTGTATGTTCACCTAGGGACGGTCCGACGGGGCCTCTAGGGATACGTATTGCCGTGAGTGTGCGTATCGTGAACTGTGGTTAACCACCCAGGGATGTCCAACGGGGCTTTGCGGGGTACGGTGGCCGTGAGTCTCGTACCAACGGTTAACTTTGAATTGTGATTTGTTGGAGATAATGTGTTTTGCGATTGAACATTGTAAATATTCCGGAATATAAAACGTTTTCAAAAATGATTTTTGGCGCATTATTCATATGATTAGAATGTAGTTCAAATGGATTGTACTTGCACTAGCAGTTGTCGCTAACCCCTTAAATGGGGGAAATACTTTTTGTATTTCAGGTATTGATCGTGGGGACAAGCGAGCACCCGAGCCGTATGAGGATGATGGGCAAGCATGATATTATCCAGAAGTTGATTATTGGTGTTCTGTCTGTCCATTATTATTGATGTCTGATTTTGGGATTCTGTATTATAAAATTGGTTTAAGTACTCGAGTACTTCCGGTTCGAGTTTGTTAATGTTGTGTTCCCGTTTTGGGGAAATGGATTTGATGTCAGAATTTCATTTGTCGGTTATAGTCTTTTATTTAGCTTGTCGTTTTATTTATGATGGTTTGTCATTGTCGAATGTCTTGTTTGGTACGTTAGCCTGGTGGATTCCACAGTGTGGGGTCCACGACACTGTAATATGCCCCGAACGTCTTGGGGATGTTACAGAATATGGTATCAGAGCTTAGGTTTATGGATACCTAGGCTGTCGGTTATTTGGGTCTAGTTAAGTGTTGTTTTTGGGACAGTATCACTGCTATGCCATCATCTCAGTACGCCGGTGCTCGTAAGTTTTTCCTAACTTGATTCGTTTATTGCCTGTTCTATTCTGTCTTAGTATCTTGTTGTGTTTTGCGTTTGAATTGTACTTACCGTTACTTCTTCATAATTCCTGCGGTAGAGGCGCGGGACGCGGTCGCGGGCCGGTAGGGGCGTGGCGCGGCCAGTGGGCGGCCATGTCCGATAACTTGGGAACCGATTCGGCGATGCCTTCTTTGTCGGACAGTGTTCCCCCTAGTTCGGAGGTCGGCAGGACGACCGCTAGCTCCGTGTGCACATGAGAATGTTGGAGTGGCCAACATTCGCAACAAGTAGCGAACCGAGATGACGCTGCGACTCAGCCGTTCTAGTCGGCCAAGCTAATGCCAACCCGATTCCGCCCTCTGGATCAGCGGTGATAAGTTACTTGGGGCGTGATTCGTATGCGTCCTCCGCAGTTTGATGGTGCTTCCGACCCCTCTGGTTGGGAGAATTGGCTATTCGAGATGGAGAAAGTATTCGAGGCTGCTAATTGTTCTGAGGAGAGGAAAGTACCCATTGCCCAGTACTTCCTCGCCAAAGAGGCAGCAACGTGGTGGCAAGCGGTGAAACCGCGTGACCGGGCAGCCACGTGGGCAGAGTTTCGGGATCTGATGGAAGATGAATTTTGACCATGGCCAGTGAAAGAAGGGAGAATCCGAGCCTTCTTTGAGGCTAAGCCCCAAGATGTTCCTATTTCTCAAGCTATCAAGGACTACAATCAACAGCTGCATTATGTGAGGAACCAAATCCGAGATGAGCTTGATAAGATCCGCCACTTTGATATGCGTATGAAACCGAGGGTGCGCTACTACATGTCTGGTCTGGGGTGCACGACTTTGAAAGAATATCAGAATAAGGCGATGGCTTATGAGATGTCGTTTTCTGCGACAGAGACGGCAACCAAAGGAAAGAAACAGAAAACCGCCGGTCAGTTTTCGGGAGGCAAGTCAGGAGGGTATCCGAAGACTCAGTCTGGTTCGCGAGTCTTCGGGAGTCAGTTGCCATCAGTTAGGCAAGGAAACGGTTCTAGGTCTGCTCCTGCTGATTCCGTTCGTGGTCCTACGTGCTTCAACTGTAGTCGTCCGGGCCACATGATGAGTGAGTGTGATAGGCCTCCGATTCAGTGTCTTGCTTGTGGTCGGATGGGTCATCGTGCCAAGTTCTGTGTGGATGCATCTCGATCTCCAATTACTCAGATATCAGCCACAGCCGCGGGAGAGCCGAGTGTGAATCAGGCACTGACAGTTCCTCAGCCGCAGCAGAGTTTTGGTAGAGGTCGAGGACGTGGTCATCCTTCTAGAGGGGGAGCTTCTAGTGCGGGGTCTGTTCTGCCCCGAGTGTACGAGATGAGACGAGCAGGAGATCCTGACACGACGGTGGCTACAGGTACCGTCCACATCCTTGATCATCCTGTTTCCGTATTGTTCGATTCTGGTGCTACGCATTCTTTTATATCTATGGATTGTGTGTGTCGTCTGCATGTTGATTGCCTAGTTGCTTGTGAGCCTTTTGTTGTTAAACTTCCTAGTGGGGATAGCATCGTGGGGGACCGTGAGATTAGAGATTTTTCTGTGAGTATCGCGGGGAGGGATTGGCCTTCTAATCTGATTGCGGTAGATATTAAGGATGAGGATTTGATTCTGGGTGAGGATTGGCTGGACCGTCATGGGGCGATCATGAATTATAGAACGAGAACCGTTTCGATGTTAGCCTCTGACGGTACCGAGCATTCTTTTGTGGGGCGTAAGCGGAGTAGCCAGAGATTACTGATCAGCGCCTTGAGGGCGGTGAGACTTCTTCGGGGAGGTTGCACGGGTTATTGGTGTTACGCCTTGAGATCTAAAGAAGGGGGAGGCGAGCTCTCGTCTATTCCGGTAGTGTGTGAGTATCCTGATGTCTTTCCAGACGAGTTGTCGGGTTTGCCGCCAGACCGAGAAGTTGAGTTTACCGTCGATTTAGAGCCAGGTGCAGCCCCTATCTCTAAGACGCCATACCGTATGGCGCCTGCCGAGATCCGGAGCTGAAGAAACAGTGGGAGAGTTGCTAGACATGGGGTATATTCGACCAAGTGTTTCACCTTGGGCGCAGTCTGTTTGTGAAGAAGAAGGATGGGTCACTTCGTTTGTGTATCGACTACCGAGAGTTGAACAAATTGACCATCAAAAATAAGTATCCGCTCCCGAGGATTGATGATTTGTTTGATCAGTTGCAAGGGGCAACTGTGTTTTCGAAGATTGATTTGAGATCGGGGTATTATCAGCTCCGAGTGAAGGATACCGACATTCCGAAGACGGCCTTTCGGACGAGATACGGTCACTACGAGTTTGTGGTTATGCCTTTTGGACTAACTAACGCCCCAGCCGTGTTCATGCAACTTATGAACAAAGTCTTTATCGAGTACCTCGATAAGTGTGTAGTCATTTTTATCGATGACATCCTGATTTACTCGAGGAGCGAGGAGGAGCACGCCCGTCATTTGCATATCGTGTTAGATATTTTGAGAACTCAGCATCTTTTTGCAAAGTTCTCAAAATGCGAGTTTTGGTTGCGGGAGGTAATGTTTCTCAGTCATGTGATCTCGGCTGAGGGTGTTCGTGTGGACCCACATAAGGTAGAGGCAGTGTTGGATTGGGCGCCGCCCAAGAATGTGAAGGAGGTCCGCAGTTTTCTGGGGTTAGCCGGGTATTACCGTAGATTCGTCGAGGGGTTCTCTAAGCTCGCTCGACCGCTGACTCAGTTGTTACAGAAGTGAGAGAAGTTTGTGTGGACCGATGAGAGGCAGAATAGTTTTGAGGAATTGAAGAAGCGGTTGACGACCGCTCCCGTTTTGGCTGTACCGAGTGGTAATGATGGTTTCTCAGTTTTCAGTGATGCTTCGGGCCAAGGGCTCGGATGCGTACTTATGCAGCACGGAAGGACGATTGCCTATGCTTCCCGTCAGCTGAAACCGTACGAGCTGAATTACCCTACGCACGATCTTGAGTTGGCCGCAGCTGTATTTGCGTTGAAGATCTGGCGTCATTACTTGTATGGCTCGTCGTGTCAGATTTTCACCGATCACAAGATCCTGAAGTACATTTTCACGCAGAAGGAACTTAATATGAGACAGAGGAGATGGTTGGAATTGATTAAGGATTACGATCTCGAGATCCTTTATCATCCGGGCAAGGCTAATGTGGTAGCAGATGCCTTGAGCTGGAAATCGGTATCGCTTCGGGCGCTTGAGTTACTCACGGCCCAGTCGGGACTTCAGCGAGAGTTTATGAGGTTGAGCATTGAGATTGTACTGCCAGAGAGTTCCGGGCAGTTGCGTACTCTTAAGATTTCTTCATCTCTGGTCGAGGACATTAAGTCGGGACAGTTAGAGGACCCGATGATTATTCAGCTTCGAGAGAGTGTAGGGAAGGGGAAAGCCCCGGGATTCGTTATTCATGAGGACGATGTGTTGAGATTCCGAGGTCGGTTGTGTGTTCCGAACGACTCGGAATTGAGACAGAGCATTATGCGAGAGGCTCATGCGTCACCTTACTCAGTCCATCCGGGCTCGAGTAAAATGTATAAAGATCTGAGGAAGAATTTACGGTGGAACGACATGAAGAAGGAGGTAGTTCAGTTTGTGGCTAAGTGTTTGACTTGTCAGCAAGTCAAGATTGAACATCAGCGGCCAGCCGGGTTGTTGAAACCACTTCCCGTCCCAGAGTGGAAGTGGGAGGATATCTCTATGGATTTTGTCACGGGTTTGCCGAGGACGAAGATGGGTATGAATATGGTGTGTGTTATTGTAGACCGACTGACTAAGTCGGCGCATTTTCTGGGCATCAAGGATACTTGGGGTCCAGAAAAGTTGGCTCGTATTTTTATCGCGCAGATAATGAGACTTCATGGTACACCGAGGACCATTATTTCAGACAGAGATGGCCAATTTGTATCGCATTTTTGGCAGGCGGTACATAAGGCATTGGGGACACAGTTACGTTTGAGCACTTCGTTCCA
The DNA here is from genome assembly GCA_033398695.1 of Orobanche coerulescens. Taxonomy (NCBI): domain Eukaryota; kingdom Viridiplantae; phylum Streptophyta; class Magnoliopsida; order Lamiales; family Orobanchaceae; genus Orobanche; species Orobanche coerulescens. The sequence goes on along the minus strand of CM065815.1, from coordinate 29,005,912 downwards.
TCCCCAGACCGATGGGCAGTCCGAACGTACCATTCAGACGTTCGAGGATTTGTTGCGCGCGTGTGCGTTAGACTGGAGTAGTGACTGGGAGGAACATCTGGCCTTGATTGAGTTTACTTATAATAATAGCTGGCACGCATCGATTAAGATGGCCCCCTCTGAGGCCCTAGCTGGACGACGTTGCCGATCGCCGATATGTTGTGATGAGCCGTCCGATCTAGTCGGCACTGAGCCGGACCTTGTGTTAGAGACGAGGGAGAAAGTTGAATTGATTAGAAAGAGAATGTTGGCTGCTCAGAGTCGACAAAAGTCTTATGCGGATGTTAGGCGTCGACCCTTGGAGTTCGAGGTGGGAGATCATGTTCTGTTGAGGGTATCCCCGACGAAGGGAGTTTTCCGTTTTGGGAAAAAGGGGAAGCTCAGTCCGAGGTATATTGGGCCCTTTGAGATATTGGAGAGAGTCGGTGAGTTGGCATACCGTTTAGCTTTGCCTCCGTCGTTGAGTCATGTTCATAGCGTATTTCACGTCTCCCAGCTGAGGAAGTATGTTCCGGAACCGTCCCACATTATTGATTTTGGAGACGTGGAGATCGAGAAGGATGTTACGTTCGAGGAGAGGCCCGTTAAGATTTTGGAGCGTCGAGACAAACAGTTAAGGCACAAAACCATTCCTTTGGTTAAGGTGCAATGGTCGATACACGGAGTAGAAGAAGCGACTTGGGAGTTAGAGGAGGATATGCGTTCGAGACACCCCGAGCTTTTTTATTCTTAAGTTTTGGGACGAAACTTTATTTTAGAGGGGGAGTGTAATATCCGTAATTTTCCGTTTTTAGCAGTTTCCATTTTTGGTGTATGTGTATTTTTATCGACTCGCTTGTAACCGTTTCGACATTTTGAATCTACTTTATTCTTGGAGTTTTTCCATTTGGACGAGTTTTGGTGATGTTTTCACGTAATTTCATTTTATGACATGTTTTGCCGTATGAATGTTCGATTCTCGTAAAAACTCGTTCGTTTTCGTTGTTTCTTGGGTTTTACAAGTCCGTATGGTTGAGTTGGTCATGTTGAGACTTCCGGTTTGTAAATCCGACGTCGTATCGTGATTTTCGGACGCTTGGGTCATTTTCGTAATTTCCTATAAATTTAGGGAAATTCATCTCCTTGTCGTATTTTGGATTCCTCGGTAGTTGGAAGTGCATTTACTTTCGAGCACTCAGCTTCGTTGTTATGAATACCTCGTATTTACACTTTTGGTTCTATCCTCGTGTTGTAGTTCGTAAATCGAATCGTATGCGTAATTGGTGTTTAGAATGGGTTGCATTACGTGCATAACGTACGTTATGCATGATCCATAACGTACGTTATGACCCTTCACAATTCAGTACAGACATTTGGTTACGTACGTTAACCAGCATTGGGTACGTAACCATCATAACGTACGTTAACAGCTTGTGTTAACGTACGTAACACGCTGTCAGCGTTTTTAAACCTGACTTAACCTCCGTCAGTTTCTTTTCATTCTTCTTCAACCCTTCTCGCGACGTGAGTGTTCTTGAGTGCCTTTGGAGCGATTTGTCTAGAACAATCCGTGGATTTCCTTTAGAGATTGATTATTGTGTACCAAGGGAGATTAATCTACAACATTCACATCTTCCATCAGTCGAATCCAAGGTATTTCCTCAGGAACCCTAACTTTAACGAATTTGCGGGTTTTTCGGGATTCTAGGGTTTAGTTCCGAATTGTTCATCTATATATCGATATTCCTTATCGATTGTGATTATTGAGTGATTCTAAATCTAATTTCCTTGATTTTAATCCGTGAATTATCAATACGGGGAGATTTTGCGTGAACCCTCGCCCGTATCGATTGAACGTCTATTATCGTGATTTGTAATCGGGGTTTTAGGAGTATTCCTTTCGATTATTGATGTCCGTTGGGACTGAGTTATGCTAATTCTTCGTTTAGGAACCGTTGTTTTCCATTCGGATCATCCGTAGTCACTTTTCACTTCCGATTCTTCGAAGATGTCACAAAGGCAAGTACTTTACATTTGTTTACATGTTCTAGTATTTGAATTATGGCTGCATCGTGGTTGTTGTGGATGGATATGTGTATGTTCACCTAGGGACGGTCCGACGGGGCCTTTAGGGATACGTATTGCCATGAGTGTGCGTATCGTGAACTGTGGTTAACCACCCAGGGATGTCCGACGGGGCTCTGCGGGGTATGGTGGCCGTGAGTCTCGTACCAACGGTTAACTTTGAATTGTGATTTGGTGGAGATAATGTGTTTTGCGATTGAACATTGTAAATATTCCGGAATATAAAACGTTTTCAAAAATGATTTTTGGCGCATTATTCATATGATTAGAATGTAGTTCAAATGGATTGTACTTGCACTAGCAGTTGTCGCTAACCCCTTAAATGGGGGAAATACTTTTTGTATTTCAGGTATTGATCGTGGGGACAAGCGAGCACCCGAGCCGTATGAGGATGATGGGCAAGCATGATATTGTCCAGAAGTTGATTATTGGTGTTCTGTGTCCATTATTATTGATGTCGATTTTGGGATTACGTATTATAAAATTGGTTTAAGTACTGAGTACTTAGGTTCGAGTTTGTTAATGTTGTGTTCCCGTTTTGGGGAAATGGATTTGATGTCAGAATTTTATTTGTCGGTTATAGTCTTTTATTTAGCTTGTCGTTTTATTTATGATGGTTTGTCGTTGTCGAATGTCTTGTTTGGTACGTTAGCCTGGTGGATTCCACAGTGTGGGGTCCACGGCGCTGTAATATGCCCCGAACGTCTTGGGGATGTTACAGAATATGGTATCAGATCTTAGGTTTATGGATACCTAGGCTGTCGGTTATTTGGGTCTAGTTAAGTGTTGTTTTTGGGACAGTATCACTGCTATGCCATCATCTCAGTACGCCGGTGCTCGTAAGTTTTTCCTAACTTGATTCGTTTCGCTGTTCCGTTCTATTCCTGTCTTAGTATCTTGTTGCGTTTTGCGTTTGAATTGTACTTACCCGTTACTTCTCCAGTATTCCTCCTGGTAGAGGGCGCGGACGCGGTCGCGGATGCGGTAGGGGACGTGGCGCAGCCGGTGGGGCGGCCATGTCCGATCACTTGGTAACTGATTCGGCGATGCCTTCTTTGTCGGACAGTATTCCCCTAGTTCCGGAGGTCAGCAGGACCAGTCTGCTAGCTCCGATAATGCACATAAGAATGTTGGAGTGGCCAACATTCTGCAACAAGTAGCGAACCAGATGACGCTACTGACTCAGGCCGTTCTAGTCAGCCAAGCTAATGCCAATCCAGTTCCGCCTACTGGATCCGGCAGTGATAAGTTACTTCAGGACGTGATTCGTATGCGTCCTCCGCAGTTTGATGGTGCTTCCGACCCCTCTGGTTGGGAGAATTGGCTATTCGAGATGGAGAAAGTATTCGAGGCTGCTAAATGTTCTGAGGAGAGGAAAGTACCCATTGCCCAGTACTTCCTCGCCAAAGAGGCAGCAACGTGGTGGCAAGCGGTGAAACCGCGTGACCGGGCAGCCACGTGGGCAGAGTTTCGGTATCTGATGGAAGATGAATTTTGCCCATGGCCAGTGAAAGAAGGGAGAATCCGAGCGTTCTTTGAGGCTAAGCCCCAATATGTTCCTATTTCTCAAGCTATCAAGGACTACAATCAACAACTGCATTATGTGAGGAACCAAGTCCGAGATGAGCTTGATAAGATCCGCCACTTTGATATGCGGATGAAACCGAGGGTGCGCCACTACATGTCTGGTCTGGGGTGCACGATTTTGAAAGAATATCAGAATAAGGCGATGGCTTATGAGATGTCGTTTCATGGCGTAGATGGCAACCGAAGGAAAGAAACAAAATCACGGCCAATTTTCGGGAGGCGAGTCGAGGGTATCCAAGACTCGGCCTGTTCGCGAGTCTTCGGAGTCCGCCATGTTGGGCAAGGAAACGGTTCTAGGTCTGCTCGCTTGGTTCCGTTCGTGGTCCTACGTGCTTCAACCGTAGTCGTCAAGGCCACATGATGAGTGAGTGTGATAGGCCTCCGATTCGGTGTCTTGCTTGTGGTCGGATGGGTCATCGTGCCAAGTTGCATGCGGATGCGGCTCGAGCTCCAATTACTCGGATATCAGCCCCGGCGCGGGAGAGCCGAGTGTGAATCGGCACCGACGGTTCCTCGGCCCAGCAGAGTTTTGGTAGAGGTCGAGACGTGGTCGGCCTTCTAGACGGGGAGCTTCTAGTGCGGGTGCATTCCGCCCGAGTGTACGAGATGAGACGAGCGGAGATCCCGACGCGACGGTGGCTACAGTACCGTCCACATCCTTGATCATCCTGTTTCCATATTGTTCGATTGCAGTGCTACACATTCTTTTATATCTATAGATTGTGTGCGTAAATCGCATGTTGATTGCCTAGTTGCTTGTGAGCCTTTTGTTGTTAAACTTCCTAGTGGGGATAGCATCGTGGGGACCGTGAGATTAGAGATTTTTCGTGAGTATCGCGGGGAGGGATTGGCCTTCTAATCGATCATGGTAGATATTAAGGATGAGGATTTGATTACGGGTGAGGATTGGCTGGACCGTCATGGGGCGATCATGAATTATAGAACGAGAACCGTTTCGATGTTAGCCTCTGACGGTACCGAGCATTCTTTTGTGGGGCGTAAGCGGAGTAGCGAGATTATCGATCGGCGCCTTGAGGGCGGTGAGACTTCTTCGGGAGGTTGCACGGGTTATTGGTGTTACGCCTTGAGATCGGAAGAAGGGGAGGCGAGCTCGTCTATTCCGGTAGTGTGTGAGTATCCCGATGTCTTTCCGGACGAGTTGTCGGGTTTGCCGCGACCGAGAAGTTGAGTTTACCGTCGATTTAGAGCCGGTGCAGCCTATCTCTAAGACGCCATACCGTATGGCGCTGCCGAGATCTTTGGAGCAAGAAAAGCTTGATTGGGAGAGTTGCTAGACATGGGGTATATTCGACCGAGTGTTTCACCTTGGGCGCACCGGTCTGTTTGTGAAGAAGAAGGATGGGTCACTTCGTTTGTATCGACTACCGAGAGTTGAACAAATTGACCATCAAAAATAAGTATCCGCTCCCGAGGATTGATGATTTGTTTGATCGATTGCAAGGGGCAAGCGTGTTTTCGAAGATTGATTTGAGATCGGGGTATTATCGGCTCCGAGTGAAGGATACCGACATTAGAAGACGGCCTTTAGGACGAGATACGGTCACTACGAGTTTGTGGTTATGCCTTTTGGACTAACTAACGCCCCAGCCGTGTTCATGCAGCTTATGAACAAAGTCTTTATCGAGTACCTCGATAAGTGTGTAGTCGTTTTTATCGATGACATCCTGATTTACTCGAGGAGCGAGGAGGAGCACGCCCGTCATTTGCATATCGTGTTAGATATTTTGAGAACTCAGCATCTTTTTGCGAAGTTCTCAAAATGCGAGTTTTGGTTGCGGGAGGTAATGTTTCTCGGTCATGTGATCTCGGCCGATGGTGTTCGTGTGGACCCACATAAGGTAGAGGCAGTGTTGGATTGGGCGCCGCCCAAGAATGTGAAGGAGGTCCGCAGTTTTCTGGGGTTAGCCGGGAATTACCGTAGATTCATCGAGGGGTTCTCTAAGCTCGCTCGACCGCTGACTCAGTTGTTACAGAAGTCAGAGAAGTTTGTGTGGACCGATGAGAGGCAGAATAGTTTTGAGGAATTGAAGAAGTGGTTGACGACCGCTCCCGTTTTGGCTTTACCGAGTGGTAATGATGGTTTCTCAGTTTTCAGTGATGCTTCGGGCCAAGGGCTCGGATGCGTACTTATGCAGCACGGAAGGACGATTGCCTATGCTTCCCGTCAGCTGAAACCGTACGAGCTGAATTACCCTACGCACGATCTTGAGTTGGCCGCAGCTGTATTTGCGTTGAAGATCTGGCGTTATTACTTGTATGGCTCGTCGTGTCAGATTTTCACCGATCACAAGAGTCTGAAGTACATTTTCACGCAGAAGGAACTTAATATGAGACAGAGGAGATGGTTGGAATTGATTAAGGATTACGATCTCGAGATCCTTTATCATCCGGGCAAGGCTAATGTGGTAGCAGATGCCTTGAGCCGGAAATCGGTATCGCTTCGGGCGCTTGAGTTACTCACGGCCCAGTCGGGACTTCAGCGAGAGTTTTTGAGGTTGAGCATTGAGATTGTACTGCCAGAGAGTTCCGGGCAGTTGCGTACTCTTGAGATTTCTTCATCTCTGGTCGAGGACATTAAGTCGGGACAGTTAGAGGACCCGATGTTTATTCAGATTCGAGAGAGTGTAGGGAAGGGGGAAGCCCCGGGATTCATTATTCATGAGGACGATGTGTTGAGATTCCGAGGTCGGTTGTGTATTCCGAACGACTCGGAATTGAGACAGAGCATTATGCGAGAGGCTCATGCATCACCTTACTGAGTCCATCCGGGCTCGAGTAAAATGTATAAAGATCTGAGGAAGAATTTCTGGTGGAACGACATGAAGAAGGAGGTAGTTCAGTTTCTGGCTAAGTGTTTGACTTGTCAGCAAGTCAAGATTGAACATCGGCCGGTAGGGTTGTTGAAACCACTTCCCGTCCCAGAGTGGAAGTGGGAGGATATCTCTATGGATTTTGTCACGGGTTTGCCGAGGACGAAGACGGGTATGAATATGGTGTGGGTGATTGTAGACCGACTGACTAAGTCGGCGCATTTTCTGGGCATCAAGGATACTTGGGGTCCAGAAAAGTTGGCTCGTATTTTTATCGCGCAGATAGTGAGACTTCATGGTACACCGAGGACCATTATTTCAGACAGAGATGGCCGATTTGTATCGCATTTTTGGCAGGCGGTACATAAGGCATTGGGGACACAGTTACGTTTGAGCACTTTGTTCCATCCCCAGACCGATGGGCAGTCCGAACGTACCATTCAGACGTTCGAGGATTTGTTGCGCACGTGTGCGTTAGACTGGAGTAGTGACTGGGAGGAACATCTGGCCTTGATTGAGTTTACTTATAATAATAGCTGGCACGCATCGATTAAGATGGCACCATATGAGGCACTTTATGGACGACGTTGCCGATCGCCGATATGTTGGGATGAGCCGTCCGATCTAGTCGGTATCGAGCCAGACCTTGTGTTATAGACGAGGGAGAAAGTTGAATTGATTAGAAAGAGAATGTTGGCTGCTCAGAGTCGACAAAAGTCTTATGCGGATGTTAGGCGTCGACCCTTGGAGTTCGAGGTGGGAGATCATGTTCTGTTGAGGGTATCCCCGACGAAGGGAGTTTTCTGTTTTGGGAAAAAGGGGAAGATCAGTCCGAGGTATATTGGGCCCTTCGAGATATTGGAGAGAGTCGGTGAGTTGGCATACCGTTTAGATTTGCCTCCGTCGTTGAGTCATGTTCATAGCGTATTTCACGTCTCCCAGCTGAGAAAGTATGTTCCGGACCCGTCCCACATTATTGATTTTGGAGACGTGGAGATCGAGAAGGATGTTACGTTCGAGGAGAGGCCCGTTAAGATTTTGGAGCGTCGAGACAAACAGTTAAGGCACAAAACCATTCCTTTGGTTAAGGTGCAATGGTCGAGACACGGAGTAGAAGAAGCGACTTGGGAGTTAGAGGAGGATATGCGTTCGAGACACCCCGAGCTTTTTGATTCTTAAGTTTCGGGACGAAACTTTATTTTAGAGGGGGAGAATGTAATATCCGTAATTTTCCGTTTTTAGCAGTTTCCATTTTTGGTGTATGTGTATTTTTATCGACTCGCTTGTAACCGTTTCGACATTTTGAATCTACTTTATTCTTGGAGTTTTTCCATTTGGACGAGTTTTGGTGATGTTTTCACGTAATTTCATTTTATGACATGTTTTGCCGTATGAACGTTCGATTCTCGTAAAACTCGTTCGATTTTGTTGTTTCTTGGGTTGTACAAGTCCGTATGGTTGAGTTGGTCATGTTGAGACTTCCGGTTTGTAAATCCGACGTCGTATCGTGATTTTCGGACGCTTGGGTCATTTTCGTAATTTCCTATAAATTTAGGGAAATTCATCTCCTTGTCGTATTTTGGATTCCTCGGTAGTTGGAAGTGCATTTACTTTCGAGCACTCAGCTTCGTTGTTATGAATACCTCGTATTTACACTTTTGATTCTATCCTCGTGTTGTAGTTCGTCGTCGAATCGACTGTGCAGAATTGGTGTTCAGAACTGGGGTCTGTTACGTGCATAACGTACGTTATGCATGATCCATAACGTACGTTATGACCCTTCACAATTCAGTACAGACATTTGGTTACGTACGTTAACCAGCATTGGGTTACGTACGTAACCATCATAACGTACGTTAACAGCTTGTGTTAACGTACGTAACGCGCTGTCAGCGTTTTTAAACCTGACTTAACCTCAGTCAGTTTCTTTTCATTCTTCTTCAACCCTTCTCGCGACGTGAGTGTTCTTGAGTGCCTTTGGAGCGATTTGTCCAGAACAATCCGTGGATTTCCTTTAGAGATTGATTATTGTGTACCAAGGGAGATTAATCTACAACATTCACATCTTCCATCAGTCGAATCCAAGGTATTTCCTCAGGAACCCTAACTTTAACGAATTTGGGGGTTTTTCGGGATTCTAGGGTTTAGTTCCGAATTGTTCATCTATATATCGATATTCTTTATCGATTGTGATTATTGAGTGATTCTAAATCCAATTTCCTTGATTTTAATCCGTGAATTATCAATACGGGGAGATTTTGCGTGAACCCTCGCCCGTATCGATTGAACGTCTATTATCGTGATTTGTAATCGGGGTTTTGGGAGTATTCCTTTCGATTATTGATGTCCGTTGGGACTGAGTTATGCTAATTCTTCGTTTAGGAACCATTGTTTTCCATTCGGATCATCCGTAGTCACTTTTCACTTCCGATTCTTCGAAGATGTCACAAAGGCAAGTACTTTACATTTGTTTACATGTTCTAGTATTTGAATTATGGCTGCATCGTGGTTGTTGTGGATGGATATGTGTATGTTCACCTAGGGACGGTCCGACAGGACCTCTAGGGATACGTATTGCCGTGAGTGTGCGTATCGTGAACTGTGGTTAACCACCCAGAGATGTCCGACGGGGCTCTGCGGGGTACGGTGGTCGCGAGTCTCGTACCAACGGTTAACTTTGAATTGTGATTTGTTGGAGATAATGTGTTTTGCGATTGAACATTGTAAATATTCCGGAATATAAAACGTTTTCAAAAATGATTTTTGGCGCATTATTCATCTGATTAGAATGTAGTTCAAATGGATTGTACCTGCACTAGCAGTTGTCGCTAACCTCTTAAATGGGGGAAATACTTTTTGTATTTCAGGTATTGATCGTGGGGACAAGCGAGCACCCGAGCCGTATGAGGATGATGGGCAAGCATGATATTGTCCAGAAGTTGATTATTGGTGTTCTGTCTGTCCATTATTATTGATGTCTGATTTTGTATTATAAAATTGGTTTAAGTACTCGAGTACTTTCGGTTCGAGTTTGTTAATGTTGTGTTCCCGTTTTGGGGAAATGGATTTGATGTCAGAATTTTATTTGTCGGTTATAGTCTTTTATTTAGCTTGTCGTTTTATTTATGATGGTTTGTCGTTGTCGAATGTCTAGTTTGGTACGTTAGCCTGGTGGATTCCACAGTGTGGGGTCCACGGCGCTGTAATATGCCCCGAACGTCTTGGGGATGTTACACCAAGAACCTAAAAAAAAATCCCACGACGGGTTCAGCCATAATATCCAACAATGATAACCGTCACATCACATTAATAATAACATACTAATAAGAATACGACCAACGTAATCTTACCGCCATAACTTTGCTTACTCAAGTAATTCTCATCAGACTAACCGTTATCACATTTCATATCTCGTACCCGATTAACCAATAAACTCGAACATAATATCTGTATTGTACCTCAAACAATACTCAATATTCTCAAATTATCATAAACAACTCACGATACAGAAATATACCATTTCTGACCAATACGATCCATCGAATAACATCATCAAATCCCAAGACGATAACCGATTGTCCATCAAAGACAAATACCAAAAGAAATACGGAACATACCTCGAGATATGAAGTGCCACGACAATCACATCAGTCTAATCCGAGATCAGATCAATACAATACGGACACGGTACTAACACACGACCTACAAATGCATACTCATTTGACCACGTCAATATGATCAAAACAATAACAATGATGTATACTCAATGGAAATCCGACGATCCAGCGCCCTCAGCATAGATCCCTTTGTTGATCCTATCAGATCAGCATAAGGTGGATAACCAACAATACACATATGAACAACAACACATGATAAAATCAATGATGCGAATTCACAAGATTCCATCAACACAATACTGGTAATCCAACAATCCAAAGCTTCAAAGATAGATCCCCATGATGATCCCGTCGAACCAACGCATGGTGGAAAACCTGTCCAACGATCCAGCGCCCTCAGCATAGATCCCCATGATGATCCCGTCGAACCAACGCATGGTGGACATTCGATCCAGCTCCCTCAACATAGATCCTCATGATCCCTTTGGATCATTTACAACATAACAATGCACATATGCATACTCAATATGTTCATCAACATGAACAACACAACAAGAACGACAGTATGACGAACAACTAGGATGACCTCATGTTCAATAACATGAATGACAAAATGCATGATCAAAAATCATTAACACTAAACTGAATCAATTTAGGATACTTGCCCCGAGTCCTTCAGGAGCAACCTCGATATCAAATCGTCACCGACGATTATCTGCAATGCTCGGCGATCCAAACGTACCATGGACTACAGATACTCATATCCTCGTCTTTACCATAATGTAACCTCGATACCCGAATATGCCAATAACCGAAATAAATCATATACAGTACGATTTAACTTCCAGAATCGGAAAGACAACGTATAATCATTGCTATATGCATTATAAACGAAATGAAACTGAAACCATTCATTAAACATTATAACTGAGCAAGTAATAACTTGCCTCAATACCGATACGATGATGATGAATCCGCTACCAGTCACAATGCCTTCGTCTACGAGCTCCTCAGCCCCGACCGAAGCAATTCAAGAACATACTCGACCACGACCACAGCATCCGGTTATAATCACCGATCAATAATCTCAACCTATCGAAGTAATCAAATAACATATATCCGATAACTATTAACAACCAACCAAATCATCTCAACGATTCAACGATACCTCAATCATTTACAAAACCAAATAGTATAACTCAAACTATTTTACGAATTCATATCCATCATATGAACCGAAATCCGATAATTACTAATCAATATCATCGATCGATAAACTCAACGATTTCACAATTATCCCGATTAACACAATTTCGAATAATCCAATTCAAACAATTACGAATTCACAACCACAATGCGATTACGGGTACGGACCTAAAGGAGATCATATTCGACGATCAATCACAATCTTTTCGGATTCCAAATTGATATCATGATTCGTATTTCATCAAGAACATACGAATTCTATCACTACAATCAATGAACATTCGATTTTCATATCTAAAGACACCGATAATTCAATATACGATCGTCTTTCTATGTTAAATTCATCAAAAGTTCCTCAAGAACGCTAAGGGATTCGAACTCATGTTCATAACCATTAAAACAACATAATTCGATATCCTTTAACATGAAGATAATCTTCCAATTCGTAATCCAAGTCATGAATCATCGTATTCTTCAGTATACACTCTACATAACCTCAAGGATTGTAGCAACAACTCCCTAATCATCATCATACGGATTAAATACAGATAATAATACCAAGAACATCAAGAACTCTATGATTTCATAATCATATTCAACACATTCAAGGTATAAACTATCATTTCACCATCTTCCTTCAACATATAATTCATATAACCTCAAGAATCGAAAGAACAACATCTTAATCCTCTTCATACGAATCATTTACGGACAACAATACCAAAATTCCAAACCAACGTGAAGAATTCAACAACATACCTCAAGAACATGAATAACCCAATCAAACCCTTCAAGAATCATTGATATCTTCATATCCAAGCTTCTAATCCATGCCTCCAAGCTCACAATCGACTTAAAAGTGTTTAGAACATACTTAGGAGTGAAGAAGGACGGAAAAACGAAGTGAAATGATCAGGAGAAATGAAAGACGAACTTTCATTTTATAAACTGCATCGATCTTTACGTACGTTAACCACCAGCATTAACGTACGTAATGCACTTAGCGTACGCTAAGCGTCCTTAATAGCGTACGTAATCTCATTTCCAAAATTAACTGACCTGTTTTGTCTAATTGATTACGTACGTAACATTTCCTTCATTACGTACGTAATATGTGCGTTGACTTGCTACAGTAAAACCTTATATTACGTACGTAATACATCATGTATAACGTACGTAATACGTAGTTGACTCGCTTGTCAACATCCTTCCGCCGAAAGCTGCCGACACAGGGTCCCACCTGCCGACCATGACTCGACCATCTGATTCCCATGTTACGTACGTAATGTCTCGGCCATAACGTACGTAACTCTTGTGATTTAGCGTACGTAAGTCTTCAACATTAGCGTACGCTAAGTATTCTATACTTAGCCAATTTTAACTGTTACCACCTGTCTCGACATACAGAATACGAACATACGGCATACTGAATACGTATACTGAATCCAATAATATTATCATACGATATACCTCATATCGAAAGTACGATAACCTGATACACGATATTCTCAAATGCGATTGTCGACCAGATACGACAATTATACCAATACTGACATCTCAGTCCTTTATTTATTTTATCCATACTGTACAGATTCCACGCTGTACAATATAACTCGGATAAAATAATCTCAAACAACAGTAGTAGAAATTCCGGATATTACATATTACACCACTTAAAATAAGTTTCGGCCTCGAAACTTGCAATCCATCATAAAAACAAACAAACATACCATTCAACCAAAATATCCCAAAACCATCACGACAACGATCAATCATCATCATTACTGAATAACCAAAAGAGCACACTTACAAATACGCAGGTCGACGATCTCCTGAGATACTAGCAAGCGATCTCACTGTAAAGTCTCAACACGATTACAATAACAATTCCATAAGTCCCAACCAAATATATCATCTTCGGATGAAACAATATGCCCGAATCAAATCATGTCGGCCTGATTACATAATCAGGTCTCAAATCCAATAAAACGAATAATATCTGATGTATCTGTGAAACAACTGCTCAATACAATGGCAACGAATCCCAAAACATCGACAGACAATCTGAACGCTCAGATGATCACCAACAATGATCAACAATCAACCGAATTTATCATCGACATGATAAATTCCAATCTGACCAACCAGAGGTCAAAACACAATCGAGAATATCATCAACGTGATAAACTCCAATACGACCAACGAACGATCAATGATAATCGAGAATACCTTCACACGGTAAGCTCCAACATGATCAACACAGAACTACAGAAACCGATATACAAACGATAAAGTTCTTAAAACAACACGTCAATCACATACAGTGGATCTCAATAAACATACCCGACTGGTGAACATACCCCTCGGCGTACGAACAACCAATCGCAAATTGATGATCATATCAATTCATACAAGGAGTGGGAATGACCACTCATTGTCCAAAACAACCAGTATGGGTCACCACCCCCAAATCAACACTTACAAAGAAATCATTCAAAATCATTATGGTAGAGTCACAATATTACCATACCAATGGAATCACATAGCACATATGTCCCGATTTCACAAAATCCAAAGTTCCAAAATTACATCCTGTGCATGAATCTACAACACGCAGCATATTTCTCTTATCCGATAAACTAATCAATCACCCTTGGATAACCAAACGACCATTCCAAAGTTCGGATCCCTATTCATCGTTCCAAATTGATATATTATCCAGTTCGTGAGTCACACTCACAACTTCACCATGATATGTAATTTACACTAAATGCGCATGGTTATCAATCACATTTTCAAAACCAGTTTGAAATCATATAGTCTTGTCAAAAGACAAACTTTCGAAAATTCTTTCAAGAGTTTGAAAACTCAAAACATAAATTTTCGTAAGACCACGAAATCAATTTAAAAAATTAAATCGGCTCGCTGGTGCGAAGTTCTCGATAAGAATTCTTTTTGAATATACACGCTTAAATAAAATGGAATTTATGCAAATGCTTGACCATATCCATACTCCTGTATAACAATTCGGCTCGTCACCAAATTCACTGATATTCCATCGGAAAACCACACGATGAAATTCCAAAATCTTAATATATAGACTCTGATAAAAACTCCTCCACATACTACTCGCAACGTCAATCCTTAATCCATCCTGGATCACCTCAAATATGATATGACAAAACGTTGAAACAAATCAACAAATCAAACACGACGAAAGACTTCCCGAGAGGTTCCATTTGAACAAGTAAACTAAAGCCTCGAAAGGCGGAAATAACATAGGTAAACGATTGGTAAAGTGTTTTACAAATCTCGGGAGTTTTAGAAAACAGGAAAGTCTTTTGAAACATTAGGGTCTCAGCCCGTATCTCATTCCACATTACAAGAAGTTTAAAAAGTAGAAAACTCTTTTCAGACCCCAAGTCCTAAGTTATAAAACCATTTCAAAATCGATTGGGTCTCGGCCCAAAATCATTTTCCGTAAAACATCCGTAAGACATTCATTTTGAAAGGTATCATTTTCAAATGATCAAAAGCAGTTCATATATCTCAAAATGAATTAACATGCTACATGTTCTTCTCATGCACAATATTTCTCCCCAAATGCACAATTCCGTTCCAAAATCTAACCAACATACTGATTTCAAAATCATAACTTCCTAAGATCATCAATACTGTCTCAACTCTGTCGTCTCATACCGTGACACATAATATTCTGCTGAATCTCAAAGCATATCAGCTATAGAACAGCAATAAATCTCAATGCAATTCAAAAATCCAAATACTTACAGATCGTGAATCCGACGATTCCCCGTGATACTGGCACATGTCTCGACTCAAGAAAATACTCGACACAGATATTTTCAAAACACACGTTTGCCAAATCAGTTTGACTCAAGAACACAATACATCTCATTCCAGAGAATCTCGTTAACACCATTTGGAAAAGTTATAACAAGCCCAGTACGATACTGGCAAATCCGATAACGCACAAGCCTGAGTGAACAACAAAGACTCACGGCTCTAATATTTGTCAGTCGACAACTTGAATGACGCAACAAAAACACGACCCCAATCGACCTAAATGCCTAGGTTTTCGCAACCTAAGCTCTGATACCATATTCTGTAACACCCCCAGATTTAACCGGGAATATTACAGCGCCGTGGGCCCCGAGATGGAACCCACAAGGCTGAAGGAAATTTTCGCAAACATTAACAAATGCCCAAGAGGCCAACGACGGTACTATCTTTAACAATTCACAAAGACTTATAAAAATCCATTTATCGAAAACCGTCGTAAAAACTCATTTGAAATTGCAAGGCCAAACTGCCGACACTCAAAAGTTTAGAAAATGATTTCCAAAGTAATCTCAGTTACCAGATACTGAAAGAGCATTTCAAAATACTCACGCAGCGGAAAAAGACCAACCATAAAGATACTCTAGCAGCGGAATACAAGAACCAATCAAGAAACTAAATGCACAGAACATGTCCTAGCCAGTATCCTCCGGGAAGCTCATTTCTTCACGACCGCTACAAGCTCGATACTCCAAGAACCTAAAAAGAAATCCCACGACAGGTTCAGCCATAATATCCAACAATGATAACCGTCACACATTAATAATAACATACTAATAAGAATACGACCAACGTAATCTTACCGCCATAACTTTGCTTACTCAAGTAATTCTCATTAGACTAACCGTTATCACATTTCATATCTCGTACCCGATTAACCAATAAACTCAAACATAATATCTGTATTGTACCTCAAACAATACTAAATATTCTCAAATTATCATAAACAACTCACGATACGGAAATATACCATTTCTGACCAATACGATCCATCGAATAACATCATCAAATCCCAAGACGATAACCGATTGTCCATCAAAGACAAATACCAAAAGAAATACGGAACATACCTCGAGATATGAAGTGCCACAACAATCACATCAGTCTAATCCGAGATCAGATCAATACAATACGGACACGGTCCTAACACAAGACCTACAAATGCATACTCATATGACCACATCAATATGATCACAACAATAACAATGATGTATACTCAATGGAAATCCGACGATCCAGCACCCTCAGCATAGATCCCTTTGTTGATCCTATCAGATCAGCGTAAGGTGGATAACCAACAATACACATATGAACAACAACACATGATAAAATCAATGATGCGAATTCACAAGATTCCATCAACACAATACTGGTAATCCAACGATCCAGCGCCCTCAGCATAGATCCCCATGATGATCCCGTCGAACCAACGCATGGTGGAAAACCTGTCCAACGATCCAGCGCCCTCAGCATAGATCCCCATGATGATCCCTTCGAACCAACGCATGGTGGACATTCGATCCAGCGCCCTCAGCATAGATCCTCATGATCCCTTTGGATCATTTACAACATAACAATGCACATATGCATACTCAATATGTTCATCAACATGAACAACACAACAAGAACGACAGTATGACGAAACAACTAGGATGACCTCATGTTCAATAACATGAATGACAAAATGCATGATCAAAAATCATTAACACTAAACTGAATGAATTTAGGATACTTGCCCCGAGTCCTTCAGGAGCAACCTCGATATCAAATCGTCACCGAAGATTATCCGCAATGCTCGGCGATCCAAACGTACCATGGACTACAGATACTCATATCCTTGTCTTTACCATAATGTAACCTCGATACCCGAATATGCCAATAACCGAAATAAATCATATACAGTACGATTTAACTTCCAGAATCGGAAACACAACGTATAATCATTGCTATATGCATTATAAACGAAATGAAACTGAAACCATTCATTAAACATTATAACTGAACAAGTAATAACTTGCCTCAATACCGATACGATGATGATGAAGCCGCTACCAGTCACAATGCCTTCGTCTACGAGCTCCTCAGCCCCGACCGAAGCAATTCAAGAACATACTCGAACACGACCGCAGCATCCGGTTATAATCACCGATCAATAATCTCAACCTATCGAAGTAATCAAATAACATATATCCGATAACTATTAACAACCAACCAAATCATCTCAACGATTCAACGATACCTCAATCGTTTACAAAACCAAATAGTATAACTCAAACTATTTTACGAATTCATATCCATCATATGAACCGAAATCCAATAATTACTAATCAATATCATCGATCGATAAACTCAACGATTTCACAATTATCCCGATTAACACAATTTTGAATAATCCAATTCAAACAATTACGAATTCACAACCACAATGCGATTACGGGTACGGACGTAAAGGAGATCATATTCGACGATCAATCACAATCTTTTTGGATTCCAAATTGATATCATGATTCGTATTTCATCAAGAACATACGAATTCTATCACTACAATCAATGAACATTCGATTTTCATATCTAAAGATACCGATAATTCAATATACGATCGTCTTGCTATGTTAAATTCATCAAAAGTTCCTCAAGAACGCTAAGGGATTCGAACTCATGTTCATAACCATTAAAACAACATAATTCGATATCCTTTAACATGAAGATAATCTTCCAATTCGTAATCCAAGTCATGAATCATCGTATTCGTCAGTATACACTCTACATAACCTCAAGGATTGTAGCAACAACTCCCTAATCATCATCATACGGATTAAATACAGATAATAATACCAAAAACATCAAGAACTCTATGATTTCATAATCATAATCAACACATTCAAGGTATAAACCATCATTTCACCATCTTCCTTCAACATATAATTCATATAACCTCAAGAATCGAAACAACAACATCTTAATCCTCTTCATACGAATCATTTACGGACAACAATACCAAAATTCGAAACCAAAGTGAAGAATTCAACAACATACCTCAAGAACATGAATAACCCAATCAAACCCTTCAAGAATCATTGATATCTTCATATCCAAGCTTCTTATCCATGCCTCCAAGCTCACAATCGACTTAAAAGTGTTTAGAACATGCTTAGGAGTGAAGAAGGACGGAAAAACGAAGTGAAATGATCAGGAGAAATGAAAGACGAACTTTCATTTTATAAACTGCATCGATCTTTACGTACGTTAACCACCAGCATTAACGTACGTAATGCACTTAGCATACGCTAAGCGTCCTTAATAGCGTACGTAATCTCATTTCCAAAATTAACTGACCTGTTTTGTCTAATTGATTACGTACGTAACATTTCCTTCATTACCTACGTAATATGTACGTTGACTTGCTACAGTAAAACCTTATATTACGTACGTAATACATCCTGTATAACGTACGTAATACGTAGTTGACTCGCTTGTCAACATCCTTCCGCCGAAAGCTGCCGACACAGGGTCCCACCTGCCGACCATGACTCGATCATCTGATTCCCATGTTACTTACGTAATGTCTCGGCCATAACGTACGTAACTCTTGTGATTTAGCGTACGTAAGTCTTCAACATTAGCGTACGCTAAGTATTCTATACTTAGCCAATTTTAACTGTTACCACCTGTCTCGACATACAGAATACGAAAATACGGCATACTGAATACGTATACTGAATCCAATAATATTATCATACGATATACCTCATATCGAAAGTACGATAACCTGATACACGATATTCTCAAATGCGATTGTCGACCAGATACGACAATTGTACCAATACTGACATCTCAGTCCTTTATTTATTTTATCCATACTGTACAGATTCCACGCTGTACAATATAACTCGGATAAAATAATCTCAAACAACAGTAGTAGAAATTCCGGATATTACATGCACCAACTGGCCCAAGTGGTGCAGAACATTAATACTGGCAGGACGGTTGAGGATCGGTGGCTTCAGGAAGTTATGAAGATGAACCCTCCCAGATTCGATGGTTCCGGTGATGAGAAGAACTGGGCTCATCGGTTAGTCAAGCTGGAAAAGATCTTTAACGGTATTGGCTGCCCTGAAGCCAAAAGAGTCCCAATTGCTCAATATCTGATGGTTGATGATGCGTCGGATTGGTGGAGAGCTGTTAAGCCCAGAGACCGTGACTTTACTTGGGAAGAATTTAAAGAACTGATAGACGCTCAGTATTGTCTACCGCAGGTACAGTTAGCTAGAGTCAGTGAAATTTTTAGAGCTCAACCCGAGAACGTTCCTATTTTCGAGGCAATCAATACATACAACAAGCAATTAGTGTATGTTCAAGATCGGGTTAAGGATGAGATAGACTGTAATACCCTTGCCTTTACTATTGTATTTTCCGATTTAAATCGACCATTGTCGTACTATATATGTGTTCCTTGTAATAAATATATGTATGAGTTCTGTTAAATTGAATTGTTGATCTTAGTCATTCATTATAGTTGCTTATTAGATGTTTAGTGGGAATTTCATTTTACTTGTTGATGTTGCTCCTAATGTGCGTTAGCACACTTAGCTTACGTATGCTATATAAGTCGAATTACGTACGTAAACTTTTCAATTTAACGTACGTAATGCGGGGGATCTTTCAGCAGATCACTTTTCGGCGGATGGGACCGAGTGTGTAGGTGATGGTCGAAAGTCGATTGCGACAGCCAATTCAATGGCTGTTACATACGTAATGGCTATATCTTTACGTACGTAGCGCTATGTGTATTTTAAGTCAGAAACATCTGGCAAAATGGCTACGTACGTAATGTTCGTAAGATTACGTACGTAAGCACTTTAAAGTACGTTAATCCCTCTTTATAACGTACGTAATGTTAATTTTGGGTTATAAAAGTTTGAGTTGCCTTTCATTTCTACACGAACTTTTTCCATCCTCCCTCCCTCAAAACCGATTCCCTGCTCCCTTAAATCATAATCTTGCCTTCCAATCTCGTATTAGAGCTACAACATTTGGATTATAGCTAGGTAACTAGAAGATAAGAGTGTGTTCTTGGAAGATTTGGTGCTATTCTTCATTCCTTTCCTTGAGGTTGGTTATCTTACTCTTGTTGTTCATATGATTAGTGATGTTAGTAGTAGAATAACCTGCTATATCGTGGTGAACATTGAAGTTATGAATGAATTTAGTTTGGAACATGATAATATTGTTAGAACCCTTCTTGGAATGATTGATTAAGTTGTGGATAACATGTTCAATGTAGAATCTTTAGTTAATCATGTTAAAATCAGGAGATTTAAGTTATGCATGTGTTCTTAATTTCTAGAAGGATCCTCTGATGTTATAGCCATATAATGGAGAAGGTTTAACAACTCATTAGGAAGAGATTGATGATGTCTTTAACAATTTCAAAACCTTCAAAGAAATAATTAGGCTTGAAGTAAAAATCTTAGGGATGATGATAGATTATGTAGAACACAAGTATAACCTTTATATATTCAAGATAATTGGGTTTGTTGATAATTCAAGTAGGGGTTGATTACTACATTAATATGTTAATAGTGTTTTAAGACGACTATAACAAATATGGGTAATAACGGTGCGGTAGAATTAATAATCGAATTCTATTACATTGATCCTCGTGTATTAGGATGGTGTAAATTAGGATGATGTTCTTGTTATGCTTAAAACTTAATGTTATTATTTCACTGCTGGATTGGCTTAACGTAATTATTGTTAAGGTGACAAAGAATGTAAATAAACACAAACTGTTATAATAATTTGACGTTAATCGGAAGTGTTGATGAATTGAGTGTAATAACCGAGATTTCTTTTATGTAATTGGAACTTGTGATATTGTAATGATTGTACTTGATTTGAGTATTATTTTCCGTATTTCATAATCCGATGTTGTCGAGCGTTTAATTCCGTGATTGTAAATTAAATATTGAAAATCTGCGCATGTAGCGCACGCTGTCAGCTATGTTTAGCGTGCGCTAACGTGGGTTCATAGCGCAGGCTACTGAGTGTCCTTAGCGCACGCTATGCGCGGTCAAATTGATTGAGACGTGCGGTAGGTGAGAGCTGGCCGGGGGACCCCTGTCGGATGGTGTCGGGATGTACCTGGATGGCTTTCGGGGAAAAGCCGAGTCAACGCCTTAGCGCACGCTACAGGTATATGCGTAGCGCACGCTAAGTGCCGAGTACAGTCTAGTCCAGTGAGCCGTTAGCGCACGCTACGAGCAGGGTCTAGCGCGCGCTAATAGCCATTTATTATAAATAGGACATCATCCTATTCGTGATTTCAGTTCTCTCTTCTCCCATTACCCGAGTTCCTACACTTAGAACATGTCTTCCTTCATCCTAAAACATCTCATATCAACATCCTGATTCGTGATTGAAGATCGTTTATCATTAGAGATTGTTGTTCAAGCTTTCGGTGTCGGATTGCTTCATTTTCCTCCGTGTTCTTCACTACTTGAGGTAGGTGACTCTTCACCAATGTTAGTAATGTTCTTAAGGATGTCTGATCATGCTTAGATAGCCAGTTATTTCGTTTATGATCGGTCATCACATGTTAGAAGGATACTTTGACGTATCGGCACTATTCATCTTATGAACCTTTGAACCATCTTAGTAGATTGGACTCCTAAGCGTTTTCAAATCAATTTATGATCAGTAATCGGATATTACCCAGTTGCTACGTTGTACACGTTGGAATCATGTGTTTTGGGACTTGGAATAATCGGAACTTAGAATACTTCCTGAAGATCTTAGAAAAGATATGATATTGAGATGACTATCCGTATATTTGTATTTCACGATCATAAATCTTCCACAAACCTTATTAGCATGATTTGCCCGAAGATAACTTGTATTATCACGGTAGAATTCATGAGTTCTTCACCATTCAACCGATTTCGGTTTGTAGTATTACTCACATGCAATATTAGCGCACGCTAACACATGTGAGTTAACGTGCGCTATCGGGGTCGATTAACGCCCAAACGCACGTAGCGACGTTATGAGACCAGCCGAGCCGATCGCAGACCGTGGCTAGCGCACGCTAGTCTTACACGATAGCGTACGCTAACAAGCCTGCTTAGCGCACGTTACGTAGAGTACGTAGCGCACGCTAAGCAGTTCAGGCAGATTGTATTTTATGAACTTTTGGCCGTGAATCGAATTGTTAAACATTCATGCGACGTGAGATAAATCCTATATCATTTCTTTTGTTAAGGTTTGGCCTCGTTACGTGATTGATTGAGGAGGACGACCGTCGAGTGTTCATTCCCGTGGAAGTATTGTTATTATCTTCAAATTGAGGCAAGTACCTTGATATACGAATTAAAATTACGTGAAATCATTGTTGCTGAAATGTATGAATCATGTTATGAATATATGTATTTATATTATATATATATAGATATGTGTGGATATTTATGTAGTATTAATTGATAGAGTTGAAGGCCTAATGTGCTAAGTCTTGATGAATAACGTGCGAGTTATTGTTTATTTTGCGTAGTTGCGTACTGGCGAATAAATTATGTGGATTGATGAACTGATTTGATAATTGTTGCAACGGTTGACTGTGTGCTTGGTATTTGTAATAATGTGAATACTTGTTATGAGAGACGTCATATCCGGGTACCTCTGAGGGCGGGGCATGCACTCCGGCCTGTTGTACGCTGCAATGAGCGGCTCCATATGATTGGTGAACACCGGTGTTACTTAATGCGCGAGCAAGGGGCGGCTCCTGTGGGAGTGAACGCCGGCGCGGTGACATGTGCAATGGGCGGCCAATATAGTGGAGTGAACGCCGGTACACAGGTGTGCAAGGGAGGCGCCTGGCAGGCTTATTGGTAACGAATATTTGAGTGATAGCTAAGACCCTGTTACCAAATGATTTTCGAAATTTAAAATCTTTGCAACTTGCTTTTTATGTTGGTCTTGATGTAGACCGCGAATTGTGTTTCTGGAGTTCGTTCCAACTCATTTTAAATGTTGGTATCAGGGTTAATTAACCAAGGATATTTGACGAGATCTCCGAGGGTTAATTAATCAGGGGTCTTGAGCAGGATTTGTCGAATGAGAGGCTGTGTCTTTGATTGTACTATGTTGATTATTCTGTGTATTGGGTCGAGGACCCCGTGAGATGTTGAGATTTGATCTCGTGATGATATTATTTGGATTGGGCCGAGAACCCCGTGAGATGTTGTAATGATTCACTTGTGATAGTGTTTTATCATTTGGGTCGAGAACCCCGATTAACGTTGTGATAGTTTTCTTGCAAAATTGTTTTCCACATGTTGGGTCAAGGACCCGAGAGCTTTTGAAGTATTTTCTAAAGTATTTCCATCTGATTTTCAAAACCCCAAGATGACCCGAGTCAATATTAATATTTTTGAACTCTCTTATCAAAATACTTTTCCTTTTAGAAAAAGGGAATTTTCTGACTCCTTGGGTTCGTTTAAAGTTTCATTGGTGTTATGTTCTGTATGGAGAATATGACAATGTGATTATCTTTCACCTTGTGTATGTAATACTATTCTGTGCTGACCATTTGAATGTGTGGGTCGTGTTAAGGTTTCACGACTGTTGAGTTTTGTGTTATTATTATTCGTATATCTTGTGTGTTATGTACTTGCACTAGCAAAATTCCAGTTTGCTAACCCCCGAGTTTCGGGGGGTGGGTGCCTGTTATGCGCTCAGGTTTTGGCAGCTCGGGAGCAGTCACAGGATTGGCTGGGAAGGAGATGGAGGGCAATGATACTAATCACACCAGAGTTAGAGTCTTTTCTTTTGTTTCATTTTGGTCGGTATTTCTCTGTCGTTCGAGTATTCACCCTTGCATGGGTGTAGTTTTCATTTATTAAATTGAATTGTCGTTCTTTTCTGTGTTCAAGTTTATTTTCATCATTGAGATGTAAGGTTCATTTGTTTTCTGAATTGTTTAATGACCTTGACGGTCTGCGTTGTATTTAGATTGACCCCGGTCGGTCAATCATTGTGTAGTCTAGTAGAGTTTAGCCTTGTAGATCCTTGTAAGAAGGGCCTACGGCGTGTAACATTTCCGGATGTATTCTGGGGGTGTTACAAATATGGTATCGGAGCTTAGGTTTGCGAAAAAACCTAGGCCGTTGGGTCAAGTCCATGTCTTGTGTAAGTCGCGCGCGTCAGAGTTGTGATTAGTATCGTGGTTCCAACATCATCTTCAAGCAATCCGTGATGGTAAGCCTCCCGAATCGTAAGTCCCCTTACGTACGTATTTGATTATATTGTGCTTAACATGAACCTAGGGTTTGAACTTGTTAGAGATTATATTGTTTTACGATATCACCTGTATATACGCGTCGAGTGAGAATGGTTATGTAGTATACTTCGGTAGTCAAACATATTTATCGGTTTCTGCATTTCAGTAGGATAAATCTTTGAGTGTTAATTTTATCCGCTGCGTGAGTATTGTGAAATGACTCTTGACATTTTGGCATTTTAGTCTTCCACATTTTAACGGTATTTTTATGACGGTATTTAATATTTTACAAATGATTTTGTAAGTTTTGGAAAATGCTACCGTCATCGGCTTTTGGCATATTTTGAAATGATTTTAAATGGTTTTTAGCCTGGTAGGTTCTGGCACAGAATCCCCGGCATGTAATATTTCCGGGCCGAATTACCAACATTTCAAAGTAGTGTTTTGAAATTTTCCTAACATTGTAAACCTCATGATTTGATGTAGTCGTGTCGAATGGTCACGTATTTTGGTGAAAAGTTCTTTCGAATAAACATTTTGGTAGAAGAGGAAGGATTTTCAAAATTGTGGTATTTGGGACCCAACACTTTCGAAATATTTCAAATTAGTTACAATTCGATTTTCAATTTTCTTGTAGGCATTACTCGAAAATAAATTTTTAGAATCATTGTATAAACTTCCTCTTCCAAAACAAGAACAGTATTTACAAGTTCTGAGCACAACGTGACTCGACTTTTGTTTTAAAATTTTTTAAAGCATACACATAATGATCGTCCTAGACGAAGGACTGGAAGTTGATTTCCGAAAATTTTGTGCTTTACGATATTACCGTTATTCTAAGGAGGCTAATTAAACCTATGTTGATAATTGTGGTATACCGTACAACCGACTATGTGATAACAATAAACGGTACTATCTGCATTAGCATGACGAGCCTTGGCGGACGTAGACGTGATATAGGAAGCGGAAGCGGTGAGGTGGTTCGTACGACAACGATTCATGTTACGGTGAAGGAATATCAAGATCAGACGATAACCTATGAAACCTCCTCAGTGACCGAACCAACAAGCGGAGAAAAGAGACCGAGGACATCTGGAAAATTTTTGGGCAGTGACGAGACTAAGGTTCTCAAACCCCCACGTCGTTCGAATGCGTCGTCTTCGCGGTCGAGAATGAGCATTGGGAATCCCCAACCAAAGATCGGTGACTCCCAGAAGAAGAGAATGTGCTTCAACTGCAACCGTACGGGACACATCCGTGTAAACTGTCCCTCACCACTCTTGACTTGTCATCGGTGCGGGTGTGAAGGCCATCGGGAGAAACATTGTGAGATAATTTCTGAATTGGCAAAGAATGCTACTCTGTCGGTGAGCAGAGCAAGTGGTCGGAGAATGTCCCGAAACCTTATGTCTTCTGCTGAAGAGCCTATCATAGGCGAATGAAGACTTTGTGCCGTGTTCTAGTCGTTGCTGTTTCCAACAATCGTGACTTTGATTGTTTTTCATTTTAATTGCTTTTCGTTTCCAACTCCTGCTGTTTTAAGTTTCGGGGCTGACATGTCTTTTTAGTACGGGGACACATAGTACCCGTGCTCTTCTTAGTATTTCCGATGTTAGGAGACTTTCATTGTTGATGATTCATCTGTGATTCTCTTGACAATTTCAAACTACCATGTTCTACGAACCTACCATCATTCGAACGAATTTCAGAATTGGTTTGTTAAACTCCGTGAATTATTGTGGTCTATCACATCTGAACTTAATCTCTGCAGAATTTTGTTCGAAACTAATTGTTCCCATTCGTATGATTAATATTCCCAATGTGTTATGAACTTGAATACGGTGAGTCGAGCTCGGCACGCGATTTTGGTACATCTGAGCCGTTTGTGAATTTCCTTAATCCCGTGAGCTTCTACTTCTCCACTCTAACTTCTCGTGTACACGTGTAACTTATTACCTCAATTGACGTGCCTGATACTTCCTAAGTCCGATCATCGTATTTCTTTTTGAACCTTGCATTCGCGCATCGCTCGTTATGTTTTGGGGTTGAGCAAGTAGATACTTTTCCTTGGTTGTTCCACCACTCTACTTTAAGTTTCGGGACGAAACTTCATTTTAGGGAGGAAGGATGTAATAACCGAGATTTCTGTTATGTAATTGGAACTTGTGATATTGTAATGATTGTACTTGATTTGAGTATTATTTTCCGTATTTCATAATCCGATGTTGTCGAGCGTTTAATTCCGTGATTGTAAATTAAAGATTGAAAATCTGCGCATGTAGCGCACGCTGTCAGCTATGTTTAGCGTGCGCTAACGTGGGTTCATAGCGCAGGATACTGAGTGTCCTTAGCGCACGCTATGCGCGGTCAAATTGATTGAGACGTGCGGTAGGTGAGAGCTGGCCGGGGGACCCCTGTCGGATGGTGTCGGGATGTACCTGGACGGCTTTCGTGGAAAAGCCGAGTCAACGCCTTAGCGCACGCTACAGGTATATGCGTAGCGCACGCTAAGTGCCGAGTACAGTCTAGTCCAGTGAGCCGTTAGTGCACGCTACGAGCACGGTCTAGCGCGCGCTAATAGCCATTTATTATAAATAGGACATCATCCTATTCGTGATTTCAGTTCTCTCTTCTCCCATTACCCGAGTTCCTACACTTAGAACATGTCTTCCTTCATCCTAAAACATCTCATATCAACATCCTGATTCGTGATTGAAAATCGTTTATCATTGGAGATTGTTGTTCAAGCTTTCGGTGTCGGATTGCTTCATTTTCCTCCGTGTTCTTCACTACTTGAGGTAGGTGACTCTTCACCAATGTTAGTAATGTTCTTAAGGATGTCTGATCATGCTTAGATAACCAGTTATTTCGTTTATGATCGGTCATCACATGTTAGAAGGATACTTTGACGTATCGGCACTATTCATCTTATGAACCTTTGAACCATCTTAGTAGATTGGACTCCTAAGCGTTTTCAAATCAATTTATGATCAGTAATCGGATATTACCCAGTTGCTACGTTGTACACGTTGGAATCATGTGTTTTGGGACTTGGAATAATCGGAACTTAGAATACTTCCTGAAGATCTTAGAAAAGATATGATATTGAGATGACTATCCGTATATTTGTATTTCACGATCATAAATCTTCCACAAACCTTATTAGCATGATTTGCCCGAAGATAACTTGTATTATCACGGTAGAATTCATGAGTTCTTCACCATTCAACCCAGTTTTCGGTTTGTAGTATTCTGCCATGCAATATTAGCGCACGCTAACACATGTGAGTTAACGTGCGCTATCGGGGTCAGTTAACGCCCGAAACGTACGTAGCGTACGTTATGAGACCAGTCGATCGCAGACCGTGGCTAGCGCACGCTAGTCTTACACGATAGTGTACGCTAACAAGCCTGCTTAGCGCACGTTACGTAGAGTACGTAGCGCACGCTAAGCAGTTCAGGCAGATTGTATTTTATGAACTTTTGGCCGTGAATCGAATTGTTAAACATTCATGCGACGTGAGATAAATCCTATATCATTTCTTTTGTTAAGGTTTGGCCTCGTTACGTGATTGATTGAGGAGGACGACCGTCGAGTGTTCATTTCCATGGAAGTATTGTTATTATCTTCAAATCGAGGCAAGTACCTTGATATACGAATTATAATTACGTGAAATCATTGTTGCTGAAATGTATGAATCATGTTATGAATATCTGTATTTATATTATATATATATATAGATATGTGTGGATATTTATGTAGTATTAATTGATAGAGTTGAAGGCCTAATGTGCTAAGTCTTGATGAATAACGTGCGAGTTATTGTTTATTTTGCGTAGTTGCGTACTGGCGAATAAATTATGTGGATTGATGAACTGATTTGATAATTGTTGCAACGGTTGACTGTGTTCTTGGTATTTGTAATAATGTGAATACTTGTTATGAGAGACGTCATATCCGGGTACCTCTGAGGGCGGGGCGTGCACTCCGGCCTGTTGTACGCTGCAATGAGCGGCTCCATATGATTGGTGAACACCGGTGTTACTTAATGCGCGAGCAAGGGGCGGCTCCTGTGGGAGTGAACGCCGGCGCGGTGACATGTGCAATGGGCGGCCAATATAGTGGAGTGAACGCCGGTACACAGGTGTGCAAGGGAGGCGCCTGGCAGGCTTATTGGTAACGAATATTTGAGTGATAGCTAAGACCCCGTTACCAAATGATTTTCGAAATTTAAAATCTTTGCAACTTGCTTTTTATGTTGGTCTTGATGTAGACCGCGAATTGTGTTTCTGGAGTTCGTTCCAACTCGTTTTAAATGTTGGTATCAGGGTTAATTAACCAAGGATATTTGACGAGATCTCCGAGGGTTAATTAATCAGGGGTCTTGAGCAGGATTTGTCGAATGAGAGGCTGTGTCTTTGATTGTACTATGTTGATTATTCTGTGTATTGGGTCGAGGACCCCGTGAGATGTTGAGATTTGATCTCGTGATGATATTATTTGGATTGGGCCGAGAACCCCGTGAGATGTTGTAATGATTCACTTGTGATAGTGTTTTATCATTTGGGTCGAGAACCCCGATTAACGTTGTGATAGTTTTCTTGCAAAATTGTTTTCCACATGTTGGGTCAAGGACCCGAGAGCTTTTGAAGTATTTTCTAAAGTATTTCCATCTGATTTTCAAAACCCCAAGATGACCCGAGTCAATATTAATATTTTTGAACTCTCTTATCAAAATACTTTTCCTTTTAGAAAAAGGGAATTTTCTGACTCCTTGGGTTCGTTTAAAGTTTCATTGGTGTTATGTTCTGTATGGAGAATATGACAATGTGATTATCTTTCACCTTGTGTATGTAATACTATTCTGTGCTGACCATTTGAATGTGTGGGTCGTGTTAAGGTTTCACGACTGTTGAGTTTTGTGTTATTATTATTCGTATATCTTGTGTGTTATGTACTTGCACTAGCAAAATTCCAGTTTGCTAACCCCCGAGTTTCGGGGGGTGGGTGCCTGTTATGCGCTCAGGTTTTGGCAGCTCGGGAGCAGTCACAGGATTGGCTGGGAAGGAGATGGAGGACAATGATACTAATCACACCAGAGTTAGAGTCTTTTCTTTTGTTTCATTTTGGTCGGTATTTCTCTGTCGTTCGAGTATTCACCCTTGCATGGGTGTAGTTTTCATTTATTAAATTGAATTGTCGTTCTTTTCTGTGTTCAAGTTTATTTTCATCATTGAGATGTAAGGTTCATTTGTTTTCTGAATTGTTTAATGACCTTGACGGTCTGCGTTGTATTTAGATTGACCCCGGTCGGTCAATCATTGTGTAGTCTAGTAGAGTTTAGCCTTGTAGATCCTTGTAAGAAGGGCCTACGGCGTGTAACATTTCCGGATGTATTCTGGGGGTGTTACATTGAGAGTATGTTTAATCATCATAGTATTACATTGATAATATTATTGACTTCAAACACTTGCCATTAATGTTAGAAAGGGTGGGCGAATCTAATAAACTTGTGATGTGATAACCCATAATGGGAGCGTTAGAATATTCAGTCGGATAGTCAAAACTACTCGAGTAAAATTACAAATATTGTTTCTATGAATTAATACCATTATAGTACGAATGTGTTGTTGAATGTATTACGTTTCATTCAAGGTTGCTTGTTCAAGTGAGTATTGTTAGACGGAGATACCGTTCGTTGTTCGTTCAAAGAAGGATTATTCATCTACGGAATTGAGGGAAGTTATCTTGCTTGGTTATAATGATGGTTGAATTCTTGTGATTATTATGCGTTTCGTGTATATGGAAATGTTCTGTGAATCAATGATTCATGATGTGGTGATATCCTTGATCGTGTTACCGTTTGTGGCGGAATTGCATTCCCAAACATATCGCCCTTGATACCGTTTGTCTCATTGAGCTTTGTTGTCACTTCGGTGAGTTGTTCGATTCTTTGATAAAAGTGTAATTTATTGAGTTTCGTTGTCATGTAGTATCGTGACATCTCTGGAGTCATATCTGCGTGCCGATTGGTTATGTGTAGGATTTTTAGCCGGGCACTTGATGGTCATGCGTGGATGTTTCTGCATTAGATCGTGCACACGAGACGTAGTTCGTGAGGCTAATTAGTGTTGGGATTCCGAAAATAAAACGAAATACGCAGCGGAAATAAATACGAATCCCAAACAGGATCGATCAAGTAACGTATATACGAAAAATAAATACGAAGAAAGGTAAAGATTCATACCCTTGAAGCCTTTGAAATAAATCTTCGTAAAGTGTAGACGATGATCACGATCCCGTCCCGAACACGAAATCCCTTCGTTCCAAGCACCGAAAATTCGAAGCCTCTACTTCACACGCGTCGGAAGTTGCCCGGAAAAATCTACAACACTCCGTTCTATGAAGAACACGGCTAGGAAGTATTTTAGGAATTTTTTCTCTCTTAATTTTTCTTACTTCTTTTCACCTCAAAGATGAACAAAATGAAGAAGAAAAATTTTTCTCTCTCCTCACTCAAAGAACTCACTACTGGCAAGATACATGAATGAGTATGAATTGTTTTTTTTTTTTGTTATCTCATCTCATCTCATATATAATGTAATGATATATATATTATAAAGGAATAATTATTCCTTTACAACTATCATTCACAATTATGTGGGAATCTCAACTCTAAGTGAGTTCCCACACACATGCAAGATGATGCCATGCCATGAGGAGTGGGTGGCCACAAGGAAGTTTCCTAGAAAACGAGCCGAGCCACTCGGATCGTGTACCGGACGTTCGTCAAACGACTCCGTTAAATACACTCCTTTTAATCATCAATGTATTTATATTAATTAATTAATCTAATTAATTAATTATATCAAATACAAATATATATTTCTCTAAGAAATATAATTTATGAATTAAATTAATTACCCTAACTTAATTTAAATTCATAAGACCGATATTTGATTTATCCAATAAATCATAATTAGATATCCAATATCTAATATTAATAGAGAGATAATAAATTCACATTTATCCGTCAACGCTCCCGATGCGCGACTCGTAGGTCCGTCTCACCGGCATTGGGAGGAACCAATGAGTGCGGCAAGACTTAGCCACTTAGCGGGCCGCACTGTAAACCCCGATCGAGAACGAATGAAGGGATCATTCCGTAACCATTATGTCGTGAATACTATATACGTATAGACCCTTCATCGATGTCCCGGTCAAGTCTTCGGTCACGGTAAAGTCAAACCCTCATCGTTGACTAAACTCTATACATGTGTTAATGCAAATCAAAACCGATCGATTAATAGTGTATCTAATACGACTATATCGTAATGCTTTGCCAAAGACTTATGATCTTATTTGCCATTAACCGTATAGGACATTCGCCGCTCACTAACAGAGATAGAATCCTTTCTTGGCGTACAAGTAAAGACTACTACCCGCCCGTATAGTCCGCACTTCGAGGTCGACTCAAAGAATTAAGCAAATGAGTCTAACTACTCTAATGACAAACTAAACGTCACGGACACATCTTCTACCGAACCCTCAAGTCAAAGGTCCACGTATACTATCACAACCTTCGATTCGTCATCGACTCTCCGAGAGTGAATACTGTGTGATCGAATCGAGTATGAGTCGTGTTCGAGTATCTGTCCCACCAATATACTTATAACTATGCTATCAAGACGTGCACACGCCCTAGCATCGATTATACAAGTCATATTAAAACTTAATGCCCATTTTAAGTTTATTGACTTGCGAACAATTTACGTAAATAAACTTTAAACACTTCCAAGACATTTTCTCTTATCCCATAACGAGAATGGAATGTTCGATTTATTTACATGGACTTCACTTCAATGTTTACCAAGTCAAGAATGCAATTGAAATACAATAAACAGTGAATGAATCGTATTGCCTTTTTATTAATTATTCCATAATTACAAGTATAATGCCCTTACTCTCTCATCCCCGAGTGGCATTCGAGGGCATATTCCTAACAATCTCCCACTTGCACTCAATGCCACACATCATGGTATCCAATACCCATGCTCTTCGATGTCTTTCTAAGACGGCCCGAGATAATGGCTTAGTCACGGGTCGAGACATTGTCTTCTGAGTCTACTCTTTCCAATGAAACATATCCTTTTTCCACCATCTCTCGAACGATGTGGTACTTTCTCTCTATATGCTTGGTGTTGTGGTGAGCCCTCGGCTCCTTGGCTTGGGCGACAGCTCCATCATTATCACAGAATAGTGATATAGGCAACTCCGCGTTAGGCACCACTTGAAGTTCTTGTATAAACTTCTGCATCCAAAATGCTTCTTTGCTAGCCTCTGAGGCAGCTTGATACTCTGCTTGGCAGGTGGAATCTGCAGTAGCGGTTTGCTTGGAGCTTCTCCAAGATACTACTCCTCCATTGAGAGTAAATAAATACCCAGATGTCGACTTAGAGTCGTCATTGTCTCCTTGAAAATCAGAATCGGTGAATCCAATCACCTTCAGTTCTCCACCACCATAAGTAAGAACTAAATCTCTAGTTCTTCTTAAGTACTTAAGAATGTTCTTTACGGCAGTCCAATGTTCCCTTCCCGGTTTGCTTGAAATCGACTTACCATACTCACAGCGTAGGCTAAGTCTGGTCTCGTACACAACATAGCATACATGAGGCTACCCACTGCCGAGGCATAGGGTACCTTACTCATCTCTCTCTTGTCTTCCTCACTTTGAGGACACATTTTCGTGGTGAGATGAATTCCATGTCGCATGGGAAGGAACCCTCTCTTAGATTCATCCATCTTGAATCTTCTCAGATTTTATCGATATAAAGGGCTTGGGAAAGTCCTATCATTCTTCGCGGTCTATCTCTGTAAAGACGGATCCCTAGAATATAGGAAGCTTCTCCCAAGTCTTTCATGGAGAACGCTTTTAGAAAGCCAAGCTTTCACAAGGTCGAGCATTGCTATGTTATTTCCTATAAGTAGAATATCATCTACATATAGTACTAAGAACGCAATGTTGCTCCCACCGATCTTTTTGTAAACACACGGTTCCTCCTCATTTCGCTCAAGTCAAAGTCCTTAATCGCTCACAAATCGAAGGTTCCAACTCCGAGAAGCTTGCTTGGACCATAAATGGCTCAAGTTACTACACACTTTATGAATATTAGCTTTGGACACAAAACCTTTTGCCGTTCCATATAGATTTCCTCCTCGAGGTATCCATTTAGAAAAGCTGTTTTGACATCCATTTGCCATATTTCATAATCATAATAAAAAGAATGGCAAGCATCATGCGAATCGACTTTATCATAGCTACGGGCGAGAAGGTATCATGATAATCGATTCCTTCCCTTTGGGTATAACCCTTTGCCACAAGCCCGGCCTTATAGGCATCAACCTTGCCATCCCCATCGCCTTTCTCTTATAGATCCATTTATTTCCAATAGTCCTCATGCCGGTTGGAAGATCTACTAGAGTCCGGACTGATTGGTATGCATCGAGTCTATCTCGGCTTCCATTGCTTCTTTCCATTTATCGAGTCTACATCCACTATCGCTTGGTCATAGGTGACAGGTCGTTTTCATCGCTATCGTGTGTGTCGGAGACCCGGTTCCTCGACATGTGTATAGCCATACCTCTCGTAAGTGAGATACCCTATCGACCTTGAAGTGGAGGTTGTGTTACAATAGGTTCGGTTCTTGATCCCCGATCGATGTCTCCTTAGGAGTTTCATTATGCTCTTCCAAAGAGATATTTCTACCCGAGCCACCTTCTGAATGAATTCATCCTCAAGGAAGTGCGCTTGTAATGCCACAACGACCCTATGGTCTTCTCGGCATGTAGAATAGATAACCCATCGAGTCCTCTGGGTATCCTATGAAACGTCCTTTTATGGACCTCGCTTCGCTTGTCCACCTTAGCCTTTTTGACATAGCCGACATCCCCGCATCCTTATGTGATTAAGGCTTGGTTTCTTACCCTTCCACATCTCATGCGAGTGATAGGAACAGATTTGGAAGGACATCTATTTAGGATATAGGCAATGTTAGTAAGGCATACCCCACAGTAAATAGGTAAATCAGTGTAATTTAACATGGAGCGAACCATGTCCAACAAAGTCCGATTTCTCCTTTCAAACACCATTTAACCGTGGGGTTCTGGAGGCGTGAATTGTGAAACTATTCCATGTTCCTTAAGGAACTCATCAAACTCGGTGCTCATATATTCGCCACCTCGGTCCGACCAAGTGTTTTGATATGACATCCAGCTTTGTTTTTCAACTAGGGCCTTAAATTCTTTGAATTTAGCAAAGGCTTGATTTATGTTTCATTAAGTACACAATCCCATACCTAGTATGATCATCTGAACGTTATGAAATATTGATATCCGTCTCGCTACTTCTAAAGCACCACAAACATCGGTATGCACCAATCCAAGTTTATCGGCACTTTTCAAAAGTCCTGTGAAGGGGAACTTAGTCATTTGCCTCTAAGGCAAGATTCACAAGTTGGATAGGGTTCTACACCCAATGGACTTAAAAGTCCATCTTTCTCCATTTTCCGAACCTTGGTCCGACCAACATGACCAAGTCTAAGGTGCCATTTAAGAGCTTGATTAGTATCTTGCCTACCACGTTTCCTAGTTATAGTGTTCACTGCTTTATTTTGCATGTTCAGATGATATAAACCATTCAACAATGTATTGTTCCAACCAATTTATTTCGAAAATAAATTTTACAACCGCCATTGCCAATGAAGAAACAAAATCCTTTCCGGTCCAAGACTCGGAATGGATACAATGTTTTTATGCCCCTTGGGCAAAACAAGTACTTCATCTAATGTCAAAATAAAACCGATTCTAAACCCGGAAGGATTGATCCAATATCGGTTGCCTCGACACTTTGTCCGCTTCCAACGGTGATCATTATTTCCCGACTTCAAGTTTTCTACTGCTCCGCATCCCGATTCATAGTACAAATGTGAGAAGTGGCACGAATCCGTAATCCATGAAGCGTAATATACAGAGCGGAACAATTAGTTTCAAAACAAAAAGTTCCGCACTGATGCGCCATTAATCTTGGGACAAGTCCTTCGCCAAAGGGCCCACTCACCGCATTCAAGGCATTTGTCCGTAGGTTTTGGACCGCCTACCTTTTGAACCTTTCGGCCTTGCCCTTTCCTTTTGCACCCCTTTCTTGGGTTTGACCGCTCGTAGGTCTTTTTCTTCTTGTTCTTGGACCTCTTAGGCCCGTAAGAAATCACAAGAGCAGCCTCTCTCGCTTAGTCTTCATGTTAGATCGTGTCACCAGCTTATTCATTAGCCCACTAATGTGCATGTAATTTCATTACGGTTGAAATTCATTACAAATCGCGTGAAAGAGTCGTAGAGATTGAAGGATGAGATCAATTTGAAGGGATAAATCCATATTAAAGTTGAGCACCTCGAGCCTCTCAATCATAGAGATCATCTTAAGGACGTGGTCTCCCACTTTCTCCCCTTCTTTCATCCTAGCACCGAACAACCGCTTTGATATCTCATATCTAGCAGTCCTACCGTGCTCTCCATAAAGTTCGGTCAAGTGTGCGAGAATCGCCAGCGAAGTCATTTTCTCGTGCGCTCTCTGCAGCTCATTAGTCATTGAGCCCATCATAAAACCACGAACTAGAACATCATCCTTGACCCAGTTTTCATGGACGTCAATGTCTTCCTGATTACCCCTAGTCCGGATTGGAGTCGGTGGAATGTCCGCCTCCAAGACGTATCCCAGAGACTCCATACCGAGTACAATCATCAGATTCCGCAACCAGTCAACAAAGTTAGGGCCAGTTAGGAGATTCTTTTCAAGTAGTATTGCAAGTGGGTTTTTAGCCATTTTAGAGAGATTCAATTTTGTTTTCTGCAAAGATTTAGACAAGATTAAATTAGTGACTTGTTTAATTATGACCGAGTATAGAACTTAAGGGCTTGTATAATTCTTGTCTCGGCTCCCACTAATTTTATCGGAATTATACACTCCCATGTTATAATCCGGAAATCATGGTTAGATCGACTTCTTAGTGGTGATCAAGTTCTTTACAAATTTTAACAGACGCAACCTATCAGGTTTCTTGCCAATTAATTTTTGTAAAGTGGTGTCTAACACCAACCCGTCTGACGGATGATTTGATCTTCTTTTACCCCTAGTCTTCATGCCCTCAACCTATCAGGTTTCTTGGCAATCCAGACTATCTAAGTTGTTGACCATCAACGCTCATCGCTTGACTATTGAATCTCACCCGAACCTATCGGGTGTCTAGGGGCGAAATTTATCACCAACCGAAGGCATCTAATG
Organism: Orobanche coerulescens; assembly: GCA_033398695.1. Lineage (NCBI taxonomy): Eukaryota > Viridiplantae > Streptophyta > Magnoliopsida > Lamiales > Orobanchaceae > Orobanche > Orobanche coerulescens. Next base: position 28,969,098 of record CM065815.1, on the reverse strand, counting down.
CACTCAAGAATTTTTCAACCTCTACCAAATGTACTACCCCGATAACTCGGAAGCATAGCACACCAGCTCGGGTATCAATTTTCTACGAGTTTGATGGAGGGTAGGAAACCTCGTAACCTTTTTCAAACTTAGTCTGTTTGTAGTCGGGAGAATTTCGCGATTAATGTTACACTTTGCACATTAATTCAATTATACGCGCGTTTGTATGTTTGTCAATCATTCAAAATGAAAATGTAAAATAGTAACCTAGTTACTACCAACATATAGCTCATGGACCTAATTCCTAAGTACTGGGCCAAGCGAATGACCCAATAAATAAAAAAAATACAGTCTTCGATTCTTCGTCTTCTCGGTCGGTTGTCTTCGGTCTTCGTCATACCCAAAATAATACTTACATCATTGAAAAAATGCATCCTATACAAATTTTCTAGTAAAAATAAATAGGCTCAAAACGGCCTTTACAACCCAATCGAATCGAACAAATCAAAAACTAAGTCCACGAGCTATATCACCATCACATAAGGATTCCATACAACATGTAATGGCAACGAAATTAAACAATTAATTTTAATATAAATTAATCTATTCAATTTCTACTATATTAATCCAATTAATATAAAGTGGCATTAAAATTAAATAATCAATTAATATATTAATCCAATCAATATAAAATTAATATATTCAATTTTAATGATATTAATCAAATTAATACTAATAATCATCATTTTAATTCGTTCGAAGTAATCCGGCCAAAAATAATATTCTCGTTTAATTTATTTCCCTTAACTCAAAAATATTCCAAATATTAATTTAGTCAAATTAAAATCCAATTTAAAATTCGGAAAATAATTACAACGAAATATAAACTTAAAACGGAGTCCCGGACAATCCGATTTTAGGCCCAGCCCGGCCCGATTCAAAATCGGGCCAAAACCGAGGGCTGCCTGGCCGAGCCACTGCTCGGCAGACTGGCCGATCATGCTCGGCCCCTGGCCGAGCACTCTCAGCTCCTGGCCGAGTCATGGCCGAGCACGCTCGGCAGCCTGGGCAGGCAGCCCAGGCAGTGCTGCCGGCACCACTGCCAGCAGCCCCGCTTCTTCGTTTTTCGGCCCGTTTCCAAAACGTGATGCTACAACGAACAATTCAAAATCTAAAATTATTCCAAATATGATTCTAAATCATAATCATCATCCAAAAGCATTCAAAATGCACAAATAATCGTATATACGATATCATTGACCTCGCTCCGATACCACTGTTGGGATTCCGAAAATAAAACGAAATACGCAGCGGAAATAAATACGAATCCCAAACAGGATCGATCAAGTAACGTATATACGAAAAATAAATACGAAGAAAGGTAAAGATTCATACCCTTGAAGCCTTTGAAATAAATCTTCGTAAAGTGTAGACGATGATCACGATCCCGTCCCGAACACGAAATCCCTTCGTTCCAAGCACCGAAAATTCGAAGCCTCTACTTCACACGCGTCGGAAGTTGCCCGGAAAAATCTACAACACTCCGTTCTATGAAGAACACGGCTAGGAAGTATTTTAGGAATTTTTTCTCTCTTAATTTTTCTTACTTCTTTTCACCTCAAAGATGAACAAAATGAAGAAGAAAAATTTTTCTCTCTCCTCACTCAAAGAACTCACGGCTGGCAGCATACATGAATGAGTATGAATTGTTTTTTTTTTTTGTTATCTCATCTCATCTCATATATAATGTAATGATATATATATTATAAAGGAATAATTATTCCTTTACAACTATCATTCACAATTATGTGGGAATCTCAACTCTAAGTGAGTTCCCACACACATGCAAGATGATGCCATGCCATGAGGAGTGGGTGGCCACAAGGAAGTTTCCTAGAAAACGAGCCGAGCCACTCGGCTCGTGTCTGGACGCGTCAAACGACTCGCTTAAATACACTCCTTAAAATCATCAATGTATTTATATTAATTAATTAATCTAATTAATTAATTATATCAAATACAAATATATATTTCTCTAAGAAATATAATTTATGAATTAAATTAATTACCCGGTAACTTAATTTAAATTCATAAGACCGATATTTGATTTATCCAATAAATCATAATTAGATATCCAATATCTAATATTAATAGAGAGATAATAAATTCACATTTATCCGTCAACGCTCCTGATGCGCGACTCCGTAGGTCCGTCTCAGCCGGCATTGGGAGGAACTAATGAGTGCGGGCGGACTTAGCCAGCCTAGCGGGCCGCACCGTAAACCCCGATCTAGAACGAATGAAGGGATCATTCCAGAACCATTATGTCGTGAATACTATATACGTATAGACCCTTCATCAGATGTCCCGGTCAAGTCTTCGGGTCACGGTAAAGTCAAACCCTACTGTTGACTAAACTCTATACATGTGTTAATGCAAATCAAAACCGACTGATTAATAGTGTATCTAATACGACTATATCAGAATGCTTTGGCCAAAGACTTATGATCTTATTTGCCATTAACCGTATAGGACATTCGCCTGCTCACTAACAGGAGATAGAATCCTTTCTTGGCGTACAGTAAAGACTGCTACCTGCCCGTATAGTCCGCACTTCGAGGTCGACTCAGCAATTAAGCAAATGAGTCTAACTACTCTAATGACAAACTAAACGTCACAGGCACATCTTCTACCGAACCCTCAAGTCAAAGGTCCACGTATACTATCACAACCTTTCGATTCGTCATCGACTCTCCGAGAGTGAATACCGTGTGACTGAATCGAGTATGAGTCGTGTTCGAGTATACTGGTCCCACCAATATACTTATAACTATGCTATCAAGACGTGCACACGTCCTAGCATCAGTTATACAAGTCATATTAAAACTTAATGCCCATTTTAAGTTTATTGACTTGCGAACAATTTACGTAAATAAACTTTAAACACTTCCAGTACATTTTCTCTTATCCCATAACGAGAATGGAATGTTCGATTTATTTACATGGACTTCACTTCAATGTTTACCAAGTCAAGAATGCAATTGAAATACAATAAACAGTGAATGAATCGTATTGCCTTTTTATTAATTATTCCATAATTACAAGTATAATGCCCTTACTCTCTCATCCCCTGAGTGGCATTCGAGGGCATATTCCTAACAATTAGGTACATCGTCCCACGTTTATTCTGGATTCCGTATACGGGGTGGACATGTGCACGGACACATTTCCGGATCGGGCGTACTGTGACATCCGTTTTGAGCCATATCATTTGGTCGTTCGTATGATCGGATATGTTCGACAGTTGGGACTTACTGTTTATACGCCTGCGAGGTATATTCGGTAGTGATAAGTGTCAGTTTTGTACACTTATCCATAGTTTGTATCGATAAAATTCACCCATAATTGATCTAGTCTACTCGTTTTTTGCTTTTAATTTATTAGTTTTAATAATTTTATTTTTATCGGATGATGATCGGATTAAATAACTGAATTACTCAAGAAACAACATGTTTAATAAATATTCTCTTTATTTAATTTTGATATATTCATGTTGTAGGGATTTCCGAGACGAATTCGGCAGTCTTTCCGGATTCAAAATCAGAGTTATATATCAAAAGTTATCATCCAAAGAAGATCTGGGGCAAAAACGCAAAGTCTGAGAATTCTGGGCTGAAAACGTAACTTTCAAAGCATCCAGTGAACAAATTTACGAAACCAAGTTACGGCCGTAACATTCAAGGGTTACGGACGTAAGTCACCCTTGTTACGGCCGTAACTCCTGAATGTTACGGCCGTAACTCTTGACAGATTACTATGATTTGTCTAATTTTTTATACTTTTTGTGTATTATTGAGGGGATGGCTGGCATTGATCCGATCTAATGTAATAATGCTGGAGTTTTGGAGCTATTAGATGACTTTAGGTGTATAAATAGACCCCTTAGATCCTTCATCATTGACCATTCAACTTATAATTTTCCATTTTTTGTAAACTTTTCTTTTTGTGTGAAGAACACACTTGTGTTCTTGAGTGATATTTGTAAGTGTGGTATAACATATGTTGTTCAGAGAGTTTATTGCTTCTATCTCCTTTATCTACTAAGGGAGTTAGGATCAATTCTTTCTCTTGATTCAACTAAAAATGATCACTAAAGCTTGTAATATGTGTAATAAACCCTTTATGGGCTAAGTTCCTTAAGTTGGGATTATATGTAACACCCCCAGAATACGACCGGGAATGTCACACGTCGTAGACCCTTATCACAAGGATCTACCAGGCTAAGCTCCAAAAGACTACTCAATGATTGACCGACCGGGGTCAAAATTAAATGCAAAGCAGACCGACAAGGTCATTAACCAATTCAGAAAATAACGACATTCACATTACAATGACAATAATAAACTTGAACACTAAAAAGAATGACAACTCGATTTAATAAATGAAAACTACACCCATGCAAGGGTGAATACTCGAACGACAGAGAAAATACCGACCAGAATGAGACAAAAGAAAAGACTCTGACTCTGGTGTGATTAGTATCATTGTCCTCCATCTCCTTCCAAGCCAATCATGTGACTGCTCCCGAGCCGCCAAAACCTGAGCGCATAACAGGCACCCACCCCCCGAAAACTCGGGGGTTAGCAAACTGGAATTTTGCTAGTGCAAGTACATAATATACAAGATATACGAATAATAACAACACAAATCTCAACAGTCGTGAAGCCTTAACACAAACCACACATTCCCATAGTCCACACAGAATAGCATCACATACCCAAAGTGAAAGATAATCACATAGTCATATTCTCTGTATGGAACATAACACCAATGAAACTTTAAACGAGCCCAAGGAGTCAGAAAAATCCCTTTTTATAAAAAAGGAAAAGTATTTTGATAAGAAAGTTTGAAAACATTATTATTGACTCAGGCCATCATGGGGTTTTGGAAAATCAAATGGGAATACTTTTAGAAAATACTTCAAAAACTCTCGGATCCTCGACCCAACATGTGTAAAACAATTTACAAGAAAACCATTACAACGTTATTCGGGTCCTCGACCCAATGCACAGAATAATCATCACAAGACAATCTAAGGCACATCCTCTCATTCGACAAATCCCGCTCAAGACCCTTGATTAATTAACCCTCGGAGATTTCGTCAAACATCCTTGGTTAATTAACCCCAATACCAACGTCTTAAAAACAATTTGAAACAAGCTTTCAAAAACACGAATCACAGTCTATATCGAGACCAGTATTTTAAAAGAGTTGAAAGAACTTTGAAATACGAGGATTGTTCGGTAACGGGGTCTTAGCTATCACTCGAATATCCGTTACCAATAAGCCTGCCAGGCGCCTCCCTTGCACACCTGTGCACCGGCGTTCACTCCACTATGTTGGCCGCCCCTTGAACATGTCACCGCGCCGGCGATCACTCCTGACAGAGCCGCCCCTTGCACGCGCATTAGGTAACACCGGTGTTCACCAAACATATGGAGCCGCACATTGCAGCGTACACTAGGCCGGAGTACACACCCCGCCCTCAGAGGTTCCCGGATACGACGTCTCTCACAACAAGTATTCACATTATTACAAACATCAAGTACACAATCAATCAATTCAACAATTATCAAATCAATACACCAATTCACACAATTTATCCGACAGTCCATAACCACACAATAAACAATAACACGTACATTATCAATCAAGATCCAACACAATAAGCCTTCGGCACAACCAACCAACGCTACACATATATCCTTGTATTGCGACTCAACCGAATATATATATATAGATATATAGATATATATATGTGTATATATATATAACCTTACTATATTATATGAATAACTATAGTTCATCCATCAATCCAAGTTGAGTACGCCAACTAGTGTTAGCATTCACCACTCGTCGTTCACCGACATAGGCATATATATCAATATACGTATATACATACATATATTTAACATATAAATATATATAAATATATATATATACACACATATATATATACACACACATATATATATATACATATCCGTATAAATTCATACACTTCGACAACGATGATTTCACGCAGTTACAATTCGTATATCAAGGTACTTGCCTTGGTAATCTCTCGCGGATACTCCGAAAGTACGGTCGGTTGGCAAAATCCGGAACTCCAACGAAAACAACGATCGGAAGGGCTCAACACCAGATTTTTGTAGGGAAATCGTCCCTAGTATCCTATCATCGAATAAACAATCAATCATACGAGGAAAAACATCACAAAACGACCAAATTCCTCTCTGCGGCATTTCCCCGGACACTTTGAAGGCGTCAAACGGAAGTTCATATAATCGACGAATCGGAAATGGTAAAACCATGGAAAGATGATGAAAATGATAGAATACAACTTAATCTACAATTATCCATCAGTAATTTAAGTTCATAAGGCTCAAACGGACGAAATCTACCAAGATCCCCAAATTTCCCAAAGTTTGGATTTTAGGAAAAACTAACCTTGATTCGGTCGATTGAAGGATGTTACGGGTTGATCGATCAATGATATGGACTCAGGATCTTCGTGGTTTTGTTGTTCAACAACATGCCTTATCGCTCTCATAACCTCTGGCCGCGGAAGGAAGAGAATGAAATGAAAAAAATGTGTTGAAACAGGGCTGCTCGGTCAAATATATACTGGCAACTGACTAGCGTGCGCTAGGTTGTCCGGGTAGCGTGCGCTATCGGCGGCCACAGTCCAGAATCTTGGCCGGGTCCGATAAGCGTGCGCAAGTCATCGGCAGCGGCGTGCGCAATCGCCCGTCCAGACCTATCGACTAATCGTCGGCCCAGGTAGCGTGCGGCCGAGGCCCGATAGCGTGCGTTAGCTGCCGAGTTAGCGCGCACTGTCCATTGTAGCGTGCTACCGCTTCTGGCCGAAGTCAGACCTGCTGCCCTAGATCGCGGGCGATTAGCGTGCGTTACCTCCCGGCGATGGCGCGCGCTACTCCTGCGGTTTAGCGCAGTTGTCCGGCCAGAAGCGTACGCTAGGCGGTCCTGCCATGGCTTGTCGGCGATGCCCGGCATCCGTGCGATTCCTCCATAGCCGTCCGGCCAGCCGTACTGCCGTGGCTCGACGACTCGATTCCCAAAACGCAGGCGAACACGACGAAACGCTCGCGGACAACAAAGACCGATCCGAAATGAAATTAACATACAACAAATCACCACCTATGGCCATACACACAAAATCGATTGTCGAGAAAAATAATACCGACGCTCGGAAACCGAGAAATTTCGGTCTAAGAAAAAGAAAAATTCGAATAAATCAAAATAAAAATCTCGGATATTACATTCTACCCCCTTAAAATAAGTTTCGTCCGAAACTTAAAATAGAGAGCGGGAACAATCAAGGAAATAACTACTTGCTCAGCCCCAAATCATCACGAGCAAAGCGCGAGTGCAAGGTTCCAATACGATGGCCGACCTAGCAAGTACAAGGCGCTTTAAAATGGTCGAAAGGTGCGCAGATGAATTACCAACAACGAAAGTCGTCCCATACCGAAAATACTAAGAAGAGTACGGGTAATACATTCCCCCATACTAAGAGGACATTATGATCCCGAAACTTAGAACAACAAGAGTTGGAAACGTAAAGCAATGAAACGAAATACGATCGAAGTCACGATTGTTTGAAACAAAGAACGATTAAGACATAGTACAAAATCTTCATTCTCCCATGCTAGGATCTTGAAGGAAACATAGGATTTCGGGACACTTCGGTCCCTAGTTCTGCTCTCTCTTAGGCGGCATTCTTTGCCAATTCGGAAGCTGTCTCACAATGTTTCTCCCGATGACCTTCACACCCACACCGGTAACAAGTCAAGAGTGGAAAGGGACAATTTGCACGATCATGTCCCCGACGATTGCGGTTGAAGCACCTTCTCTTCTTACCGAGAATCACCGATGTTGGCTTGGGATCCCAGCGCTCACTCCCGACCGCAAAGACGACGCGTCCGAGCAGCGCGGGGTTTGGGAGCCTTAGACTCTTCATCGCCCAAAAATTTCCCAGATGTCCTCGGTCTCTTCGTTTCGCTCGTGGGCTCGACCATTAAGGACATTTCATAGGATATCGTTTGATCTTGATACTCCTTCACTGTAGCAAGAATAGTTGTCGTACGAACCACCTTGTCGCTTCCACTTCCGCCATCACACTTACGTCCGCCAAGGCCCGACATACTAATACAGATAGTACCGTTCAGCGTTATCAATAATCAGTTGCACAGTATACTACAATTATCAACATAAGGTTTTGTTAACATCTATAGAATAACGTAAAGCGTTAAGTTTTATGAAGTCAATTTCGAGTCCTCCGACGATGACGATCATTATATGTATGCACTTAATGAAAATAAATTTTTGGAAAAGAGGGCTAGTCACGTTGCGCCCAAGACTCATAAATACTGTCTTTTATTTCGGAAGAGGAAGTTTATATAACGACTCTAAAAATTATTTTCGAGTAATGTAAAAAAATTCAAAATTGAATTGTAACTAATTTGAAATATTTCAAAAGTGTTAGATTCCCAAATACCACAATTTTGAAAATCTTTCCTCTTCTACCAAAATGTTTATTCGAAAGGATTTTCCACCGAGATACGTGACCATTTAACATGACAACATTAAATCATGGTTTTTCACAATGTTAGAAAATTTCAAAGCACCACTTTAAAATATTCGTGATACTACTGTCGTGGGCCGTCTGGAACCCACTGTGCTAAAAATCATTTTTAAAAAAAAATGTTTAAATTGCCAAAAAGGCCGATGTTGGTAATATTCTCGAATACTCACTAAGTCATTTATAAAAATATCAAATACCGTCATAAGAATACTATCAAAACGTGAAAGACCAAAATATCAAAAATCGGTTTGCAAGATACCAAAAGCCATCTTAAAATACTCATGCGGCGGATAAAATTAACATTCATAAGTTTATTCTAATAAGTGTAGAAACAGATAAATATGCTCGACTTCCTAAACATATTACATAACCATTTTTGCTCGGACCGCATACGCATGTTATATCCTAAAACAATAATATCACCAACAAGTTCCAATCCTTAGTTCACATTAAACACGTTAGCACAATATAATCAAATACGTATATAAGGGGACTTACGATCGGGAGGCTTACCATCACATATTGCCGGAAGATGATGTCGGAACCACGATACTAATCACAACTCTGATGCGCGCGACTTACACAAGACATGGACTTGACCCAACGGCCTAGGTTTTTCGCAAACCTAAGCTCTGATACCATAAATGTAACACCCCCAGAATACGACCGGGAATGTCACACGCCGTAGACCCTTATCAGAAGGATCTACCAGGCTAAGCTCCAAAAGACTACTCAATGATTGACCGACCGGGGTCAAAATTAAATGCAAAGCAGACCGACAAGGTCATTAACCAATTCAGAAAATAACGACATTCACATTACAATGACAATAATAAACTTGAACACTAAAAAGAATGACAACTCGATTTAATAAATGAAAACTACACCCATGCAAGGGTGAATACTCGAACGACAGAGAAAATACCGACCAGAATGAGACAAAAGAAAATACTCTGACTCTGGTGTGATTAGTATCATTGTCCTCCATCTCCTTCCAAGCCAATCATGTGACTGCTCCCGAGCCGCCAAAACACAGCGCATATCAGCACCCACCCCGAAAACTCGGGGTTAGCAAACTGGAATTTTGCTAGTGCAAGTACATAATATACAAGATATACGAATAATAACAACACAAATCTCAACGGTCATTGAAGCCTTAACACAAACCACACATTCCCATAGTCCACCTGAGAATAGCATCACATACCCAAAGTGAAAGATAATCACATAGTCATATTCTCTGTATGGAACATAACACCAATGAAACTTTAAACGAGCCCAAGGAGTCAGAAAAATCCCTTTTTATAAAAAAGGAAAAGTATTTTGATAAAAAAGTTTGAAAACATTATTATTGACTCAGGCCATCATGGGGTTTTGGAAAATCAAATGGGAATACTTTTAGAAAATACTTCAAAAACTCTCGGATCCTCGACCCAACATGTGTAAAACAATTTACAAGAAAACCATTACAACGTTATTCGGGTCCTCGACCCAATGCACAGAATAATCATCACAGTACAATCAAAGGCACAGCCTCTCATTCGACAATTCCTGATCAAGACCCTTGATTAATTAACCCTCGGAGATTTCGTCAAACATCCTTGGTTAATTAACCCCGATACCAACGTCTTAAAAACAATTTGAAACAAGCTTTCAAAAACACGAATCACAGTCTATATCGAGACCAGTATTTTAAAAGAGTTGAAAGAACTTTGAAATACGAGGATTGTTCGGTAACGGGGTCTTAGCTATCACTCGAATATCCGTTACCAATAAGCCTGCCAGGCGCCTCCCTTGCACACCTGTGCACCGGCGTTCACTCCACTATGTTGGCCGCCCCTTGAACATGTCACCGCGCCGGCGATCACTCCTGACAGAGCCGCCCCTTGCACGCGCATTAGGTAAGTTCACCAAACATATGGAGCCGCACATTGCAGCGTACACCAGGCCGGAGTACACACCCCGCCCTCAGAGGTTCCCGGATACGACGTCTCTCACAACAAGTATTCACATTATTACAAACATCAAGTACACAATCAATCAATTCAACAATTATCAAATCAATACACCAATTCACACAATTTATCCGACAGTCCATAACCACACAATAAACAATAACACATACATTATCAATCAAGATCCAACACAATAAGCCTTCGGCACAACCAACCAACGCTACACATATATCCTTGTATTGCGACTCAACCGAATATATATATATATAGATATATAGATATATATATGTATATATACATATAACCTTACTATATTATATGAATAACTATAGTTCATCCATCAATCCAAGTTGAGTACGCCAACTAGTGTTAGCATTCACCACTCGTCGTTCACCGACATAGGCATATATATCAATATACGTATATACATACATATATTTAACATATAAATATATATAAATATATATATATATACACACATATATATATATACACACACATATATATATACATATCCGTATAAATTCATACACCTCGACAACGATGATTTCACGCAGTTACAATTCGTATATCAAGGTACTTGCCTTGGTAATCTCTCGCAGATACTCCGAAAGTACGGTCGGTTGGCAAAATCCGGAACTCCAACGAAAACAACGATCGGAAGGGCTCAACACCAGATTTTTGTAGGGAAATCGTCACTAGTATCCTATCATCGAATAAACAATCAATCATACGAGGAAAAACATCACAAAACGACCAAATTCCTCTCTACGGCATTTCCCCGGACACTTTGAAGGCGTCAAACGGAAGTTCATATAATCGACGAATCGGAAATGGTAAAACCGTGGAAAGATGATGAAAATGATAGAATACAACTTAATCTACAATTATCCATCAGTAATTTAAGTTCATAAGGCTCAAACGGACGAAATCTACCAAGATCCCCAAATTTCCCAAAGTTTGGATTTTAGGAAAAACTAACCTTGATTCGGTCGATTGAAGGATGTTACGGATTGATCGATCAATGATATGGACTCAGGATCTTCGTGGTTTTGTTGTTCAACAACATGCCTTATCGCTCTCATAACCTCTGGCCGCAGAAGGAAGAGAATGAAATGAAAAAAATGTGTTGAAACAGGGCTGCTCGGTCAAATATATACTGGCAACTGACTAGCGTGCGCTAGCTTGTCCGGGTAGCGTGCGCTATCGGCCGGCCCTGGTCCAGAATCTTCGGCCGGGGTCCGATAGCGTGCGCAAGTCATCGGCAGCAGCGTGCGCAATCGGCCCGTCCAGGACCTACTGGACTAATCTGTCCGGCCAGGTAGCGTGCGTTAGCCTGCCGAGTTAGCGCTTGTTGTCCAGTAGCGTGCGCTACCTGTGTCGGCGAAGTCCGAGACCCTCCGCCTAGATGCCGGGCCGATTAGCGTGCGCTACCTCCCGGCAGTGGCGCGCCCGACCCCTGCGGGTTAGCGCGCGCAGCTGTCCGGCCGTAGCGTATGCTAGGCCGGTCCTACCCTGGCTGTCCGTGATGCCCGGCATCCGTGCAGTTCCTCCATAACCGTCCGGCCCGGTAGCGGTCGTGGCCTGACGACTCGATTCCCAAAAACGCACGGAACGAACACGCCGAAACGCTCGCGGATAACAACACCGATCCGAAATGAAATTAACATACAACAAATCACCACCTATGGCCATAAACACAAAATCGATTGTCGAGAAAAATAATACCGACGCTCGGAAACCGAGAAATTTCCGGTCTAAGAAAAAGAAAAATTCGAATAAATCAAAATAAAAATCTCGGATATTACATTATAAACAAGGTTAGTCATGTTATTTATGTTTGTATAAAAGATCTATTGTGAATTACTTATTATTGTGTGTGATTTTCATTGTTTTAACAATCTTTATTTATTTGGCCAACAAATGAAGATATTTATGGTCTTCATATGTTTCGAAAGAAAATATGTTTGATTAGATCAAATGATCTTCACTCTAAGTTGTTCTAGGGGATAGAAATATACCCCTAGTCCTTAGATGATTCTTTGAGTTATTTTCATAAATCCTAATGCTATGTATTGAAGCCAATCAACATAGAAATATAGTGGATTGATTCAATATGTAAGGGGCGTTTTATAGTTCGAAAGAGAAACCGTCTTTTTAAGGAAAATCGAATCTACACAACATAATAAGTAAATTCATCTTATGATCTCTTATACATCTTTTATAACTAATGACGAACTAAGTTTGTAATCCCAACTATTTCATTTTATCATTTAATCAATCTATTATTATTGCTATCTTTTTATTTCCTTATAATATTAGAACTATTATTGCAATTTCTTTGCAATTATTAAACCAAACTTTTTAATTGTGTGTTTCACTCATCTTAAGTATCTATAAAAATAGACTAATAGTGTATAATTCAAATTATAACAAAACTTCCTTGTGGGATCGATAAACCGGACTCTAAAAGTCCACTTTACTACTTGATACGATATCATGCACTTGCGATAGTTACACTAAAAGCGTGTCAAGTTTTTGGCGCCGTTGCCGGGGAAGTATAAGTTATATTTGAAATCTTACATTGTAAACTATTTTTATTGGTACAAATTTCTCGACGTTGTAACTTAGTACTAAATTGTGTTTTTCCGGTCAAGTGGCGGCTAACGGTACTCCGTGACTATTAAAGTCGGATTTTTCAGTTTCCCACAACAACCGATATTTGTAGATATTTTATTCAATTATTTTCATTGTCTTTTTATTTTATTTTTTTTTATCATGGACGAAACATTGTTTAAAATTGAAAAAAGATTTCCCTTTCTAAGCAAAAATGCAATTTTAAAAATTTACAAGACAAGGCTTGAAAGGATGAAGTTGCTTACGAATAAAAGCATACCTTTTGACATAAGATTCATTATCGAAGCCAAAGTAAGAATAGAAGGTGAATTCACAGAAACACCAACTAGATTTTTACCAGGGCTTGGAAAAAGTTCATATGCCAAGAAACGACGAGCAAAGATGCTAGCCGTTTGCTATAAATGTGCTAGATGGAACTGTAATGCAAAATGTCGATCTTTAGGAATTCCATCTACAAACAGAGAAGATAAAATTCAGTTCATTAATGATGGTCTGAATAAGGAGAATTTAGATAATATCGAAATTTCTCTTGACACGCATCCTAGTGGACTTGTATATTACGGAATTCAATGTTTGTGGAATAAATTCAAACCAGAATATGAACAACGTCTTGGGAATCTGACGTTAAAAGACCATGTTTGCCAATTTGTAAGAAAATTGGATGGGAAGCTTCTTCCCGACTCATAGAAGGCGTTTAGGCCGTTTCTGAACGTAAAATCAGAGGAAGATATGAGCCACAATCACAACTACTGTACATACGCATAAGTATCTTTTATTTTTGTCGTGTGGTGAGATTTTCTGAATAAAAAATGTGATACGCGATAAAAGCTTTCATTATTCTATTGAGTAGTTGAAGCACAATTAAACGCAATCACAAACTTGTTAAACAATTTTTACCTTCTTTTTCTTCTATAAATAAACTTTCTACTGGTTTCTTTCATTCATCCCTCAAACTTGCACTTTTCTCTGTTTCTCTATAAAAAAAATTTTTTCTTTTCAAAAATGGAGTCATCATCTTCAACAAAAAAATTTAACACAGTATGCATTTTTGGTGGAGCTAATTCTGGAAAAGAGGCATGCTATCTTGACGACCCACAACTTGGGTCGTACCTTAGGAGAAAAATGCATTCATGTAGTTTACGGAGGAGGAAGTCTAGGATTAATGGGACGAGTGCACATGCCTATATGGAAGGAGTAAGAGTGTTGGGAATAATCCCAAAACCTCTGTGAAAGTAAAATCACCGGTCAACTATTGGAGATGAGTTTAGATCTGTGAATATGCAAGATCGCATAACTCAAATGATAAATAATTGGCGCCTTTATCGCCCTTCCGGTGGTTTTGGCACCCTTGAGGAACTTTTTCATGTGGTTACGGATCGGCTAAATGTTCATCAAAAACCAATAGGTGTGCTTAATGTAAATGGTTTCTTTGATGGTTTACTGTCTTTCATCGACTACTCTGCTGAAAAGGGCTTTATTTCCGAGCGTGCAAAACGAATCATAGTCGTTGCAACAACACCAGAAGAACTAATAAAAAACTCAATGAATTTGTTCCTCAGCCAGATCCAGTTCTAGCTAAAATTGTCTGGGTAGAAGATTTTACCGTGAGAAAACGAAAAGTGGATTCATTCCTCTCCCTTTGATAACCCATGTCGGACCTCTTGTATTTTTACTTTCTGTCGTGTGTAATAATCGTGCTAAAGGATGGCAGCTTAAAGAGTTTCTTCTTGATCTCTGGACGCGCATCTATTCACGATTTATGTATTGCTGTAATTTTTATTTCATGTTTTGCTTTTATAAAAACTTTGATGGCAGCGTAAGGCGACTCTTCGGACTTTCTTGATGCGCATCTTAAAAATTGTTTTATACTTACGAGTATATTTTATTTTCTTTTGTTGTGTGCCTCGTATATTTATTCTCTTGCAGATTCTAAAAGGCGTTAGCTCAGACATCAACTTTCTTAATAGGGAGTTTTCTGTTTTCTCGCTTGCTATTATTTTTTTAAAACTGAGGACAGTTTTATTTTCAAGTTTGGGGGTGGTTTGTTTTAGTATTTTGGTGTGTTTTGATTGATTTGGTTATTTGCCTTAATTTTTTATTATATATATATATATATATATACGTTAGCAAATAACGGTGTGAAAGCTATCGCCTAAAAAAATAAATGACGAAAAGGAGAAGTGTTGAGCAGCAACAACTGCCTAATTTTGGAAGTCTTAAATTTTGCGAAAAATAAAGGACTAACCATTGTTAGTGCGTAGCTGCCCTCTCAGAAAAATTGGTGAAAAGAGCTACACGTTACCAAATAACGGTGTGAAAGTTATCACTTTTTTACGAAAGAAAAATAAGGAGATAGAAATTGTGTTAGTGAAAAGAGCTACACGTTAGCAAATAACGGTGTGAAAGCTATCACTAAAAGGGATGTAGTTTATGAGCAGATTTGAATTAATTAGCAGCTGAATTTCAATACACTCAATTTTGAAATTCTTCTTCATATTAAGTCGAAAAATAAACGAGTGATCGAGAGCAACCATTAAAGGGAGTCGTGTGTATCACGAGTGGGAAAGAAATAATCAACCTATTGGGGGGAAACCTTACATTTTGGAATTACAAAATAAAAACCGTGTTTTAACTTCAAAAATATTAGTAGATTTATTTTGAATCTTGATTCATTTCTATCTACTGTATAAAGCAGGTTGTTGTTTATTAATGGCATTTTGATCTCCTTTTCTCTTTTTATATTTTAATTTATGTGTGTATTAATTTTCTTATTTTTGTTTTATTTTTTTATTTTATTTTTAGAGTGTGAAAAATAAAGAGTCTTGCTCGGGACTAGCAAGAATTCAAGTTTGGGGGTGTGATAAGTGTCAGTTTTGTACACTTATCCATAGTTTGTATCGATAAAATTCACCCATAATTGAGCTAGTCTACTCGTTTTTTGCTTTTAATTTATTAGTTTTAATAATTTTATTTTTATCGGGTGATGATCGGATTAAATAACTGAATTACTCAAGAAACAACATGTTTAATAAATATTATCTTTATTGAATTTTGATATATTCATGTTGTAGGGCTTTCCGAGACGAATTCGACAGTCTTTCCGGATTCAAAATCAGAGTTATATATCAAAAGTTATCATCCGAAGAAGATCTGGGGCAAAAACGCAAGGTCTGAGAATTCTGGGCTGAAAACGTAACTTTCAAAGCATCCAGTGAACAAATTTACGAAACCAAGTTACGGCCGTAACATTCAAGGGTTACGGCCGTAAGTCACCCTTATTCTGCCGTAACTCCTGAATGTTACTAGTAACTCTTGACACATTACTATGATTTGTCTAATTTTTATACTTTTTGTGTATTATTGAGGGGATGGCTGGCATTGATCCGATCTAATGTAATAATGCTGGAGTTTTGGAGCTATTAGATGACTTTAGGTGTATAAATAGACCCCTTAGATCCTTCATCATTGACCATTCAACTTATAATTTTCCATTTTTTGTAAACTTTTCTTTTTGTGTGAAGAACACACTTGTGTTCTTGAGTGATCTTTGTAAGTGTGGTATAACATATGTTGTTCATAGAGTTTATTGCTTATATCTCCTTTATCTACTAAGGGAGTTAGGATCAATTCTTTCTCTTGATTCAACTAAAAATGACCACCAAAGCTTGTAATATGTGTAATAAACCCTTTATGGGCTAAGTTCCTTAAGTTGGGATTATAAACAAGGTTAGTCATGTTATTTATGTTTGTATAAAAGATCTATTGTGAATTACTTATTATTGTGTGTGATTTTCATTGTTTTAACAATCTTTATTTATTTGGCCAACAAATGAAGATATTTATGGTCTTCATATGTTTTGAAAGAAAATATGTTTGATTAGATCAAATGATCTTCACTCTAAGTTGTTCTAGGGGATAGAAATATACCCCTAGTCCTTAGATGATTCTTTGAGTTATTTTCATAAATCCTAATGCTATGTATTGAAGCCAATCAACATAGAAATATAGTGGATTGATTCAATATGTAAGGGGCGTTTTATAGTTCGAAAGAGAAACCGTCTTTTTAAGGAAAATCGAATCTACACAACATAATAAGTAAATTCATCTTATGATCTCCTATACATCTTTTATAACTAATGACGAACTAAGTTTGTAATCCCAACTATTTCATTTTATCATTTAATCAATCTATTATTATTGCTATCTTTTTGTTTCCTTATAATATTAGAACTATTATTGCAATTTCTTTGCAATTAATAAACCAAACTTTTTAATTATGTGTTTCACTCATCTTAAGTATCTATAAAAATAGACTAATAGTGTATAATTCAAATTATAACAAAACTTCCTTGTGGGATCGATAAACCGGACTCAAAAAGTCCACTTTACTACTTGATACGATATCGTGCACTTGCGATAGTTACACTAAAAGCGTGTCAGGTAGTCGGTTGTTTCTTTGGGATAAGTATGTATATGAATTGTATAATGCCATGAGAATTATTATCATGTATAGCTGACCCTGTGGTTTAGGCGAAATACTTGTATTTCAGGGCGTGGAAAGGGCAAGGCATAGGAAGAGCACGACGGTGATGGAGGGTTTTGAAGGATGCTAATTCGGGGGGCCCGAGATTTTTGATGTCCAGTTATGTCTTAATGTGATTGTTCATTTTATTTCATTTCGGATGAATGTATTATAATTTGTAAGGTATTTTCCATCATCATATGGTCTATACCGATTTTGGATCCTGTGTATGTTGTGTGAGTTGATATATGTACAATTTGTACTCCACGTCGGGGTTTGGATTAATATTGTGGTTAGGTACCATGTTGTTGTGTTTTTAAGGTTTATATTGTGATATCGCCTGGTGGGTCCCGGTGGGGGTCCATGGCACTGTAATAGCCGCCGTTTTCGGGGTGTTACAGAAGATGGTATCAGAGCGGTCTTTTCTTTTGAGTCATTGTAGATCGAACTAGCATCAAGAAACCTTCGTGCCACGTGTAACCTGTGCAAGCGTCTGACCCATCGAATACGGTATGTTTCTCATGAGCCATGATTTAATTACTGGTATAAAATTGATGACGTATTGATCTCTTTACTGATCTTGGCATCTTGATAACATGTGGTAAGATTCATCTGTTTGATTTTCTGAGGAAAACCTAAATTGATTATGTGATTGGAAATGGTTCGACTTGATGTTGATATGATAATGAGTGTGTAGCACCCGCGGTGCCAGTGATTCATTACGAACTGTTTTTATTGAATATGTAATTCCTTGTTGCTATTAGTTTAGCATGAATTATGATTGATAATTTCAACTGTACTTATGATTTGATTCTTTCAGTATGGAAAGAAATCTGAGAGACCGTGGCAGAGGGGGTCGAGGCCGCGGAAGGGGCCGAATCCCGATACCACGAGCCAACAGGCGCACGGATGTGGAGCATAGTTCCGCAGGCAGTGATTCGCCTTCTAGGGACCAGTTGCATCACACTGGAGAGAATGCACGTGTCAATCCTTACGATGTGATGCAGGGCATGATGGCCCAGATGACCCAAATGGGCCAGCTAATGGAAGCTATGCAGAGGAATACTACTGGTCAACAGCAGGGGCAGCAGCCTCCACCTCCGGTGCATGGCGTGATCGTGAGCCGGATTATTAGCGACATATTACGACAACGACCTCCAACTTTTGAAGGCTCATCTGAGCCTGCTGACATTGTACACTGGATAGAGCATTTCGAGAAACTGTTCAAGATGGTGGAGTGCTGAGAGGAGAATCGAGTTGCTGTGGCAGCCTACTACCTTAGTAAGAGTGCCCATACTTGGTGGCTTTCCTTGAGGCCTGATGATGGCGCGAGTACTTGGGAGGAATTCAAGAACCTTATGCTAGATCATTACTATCCTGCACCCCTCCGTGAGGCCAAACTGTCCGAATTGCTGAACCACGATCCATCTGAGGACGAGGATGTGTTAACTATTGCCGAGAACTTCCAAGCACTTCTCTCTTTTGCTACGTCAATTTTCCGTTCGGAAATTGATAAGATCAAATATTTCCTCAAGAGGCTTAAACCCCGGATGAGGATGCAACTTCTTAACCACCACTGTACGACCTTACCAGAATTTATCGAGAAAGCTCTGGAATATGAACTTACTGAGAAGGAGATTTCCAAGAAGCAGCCTCAGTTTTCCAACAAGAGATCCAGTAACCAGACCCAGGCAGACAGTAACCGAGGGAGGTTCAAAAAGCCCTAGTCAGTACCAAATCCTTCTGAACGGCCACCTATGGCGCCGAAGCCGACCGGAACGCACTCTCGGGTAATCAGCTCATCTGTCGTGTGTTATAACTGTGGGGACCAGGGACATATTGTTGGAACATTTTGTTCCATACATAAATTAAAAGTGTTTTGATGATTAATGGCGATAAATAAAACAAAACAACGAAGAAACGAAACTAGAATCGAAGAAAACGAAGTTGCAAAAAGGCATTCTGGACAGCCTTAACGTACGTAACGTGGAACAATTAACGTACGTGATATGATGAAGCTTACGTACGTAATGAATAATAAATAACGTACATAACTCAGTTCAAACAAGTGAACGTTGGAGGAGTCAAAGTCAGAAAAGCATGCAACGGATATATGACGTCAGCAGTGACGTAATGATAACGTACGTAACGAAGGAAAGGATAACGTACGTATCAAAATGACGAAACTCCCTGGACTGATTTGTGAAGAGGCTAACGTATGTAACCATTCAAGGTTAATGTACGTAACGAAGATTACGTACGTAATAAGGAGCTGATAGCGTACGTAATGAGCAGTCTGGCAGCTAACGGTTAGTTTGAGGATGAAGCCTATAAATACCATGTCTATGGTATTGATCAAATACAACAACTTCAAGCATTATATACATTGATCAGAGATTGATATTCATTATATTGTTGTTGTAATATTGAGCTTACATTGAGTGATTGAGTGTTATACACAAAATCATACACGACCGGTAAAAGAAAAGATACAATTGGATTCAGTGTTATTAGGATCAATGATCCGGCATTGTTAGAATCACAATCGCTATCTTCGTGAGGTTTATCTAGTACCCATAGAAAGCTAGAGTGGTTGATTCCTTGTCCGATAGAAAAGGAAAACGGTTTAACTTGGACCGACGCAAAGACAAGTACGAGTGGTTTATCAAGGACCAATAGAAGACGTGATTGTAATGGTTATACCTCGACCGATAGAAGAGAGGCGTAGAGGTTGCTATCTTTAACCTATTGGAAAAGATAAAGAGAGGGCGTAGGCTCGTTTATAGTCGAACCTCTATAAATCCTGGTGTCGTTTATTTCCATATTTTATTTTACGCTTCCGCAACACGGCGCAATATCCGATCTCGTACCCAACAATTGGTATCGGAGCGGTACTCCAATACGCGGCTTAACATCCGAGGAGAAAAAGATCCAATGGCATTTCAATTTGCTCCTGTCGAAGGCCTTGCTATCAACCGACCACCATTCTTTGATGGCTCAAATTATTTGACATGGAAGAAAAAGATGTCGATCTTTATTCGTGCCTATGATATATAGAGATTTGGAACATCATTTGCCTTGGCCCGAAAGTTCCTATCAAATCCGACGGTACGCTCAAATCTTTCGAAGAATACGACGATGCCGATTGGAAAAATGACCATCTAAATTGTAAGGCTACTCAACTCTTATTTTGTGCCTTTAACCCGGAAGAGGTCAATCGGATCTCATCATGTGAGAGTGCGAAAGAAATATGGAAAATTCTAGAAATCACACACGAAGGGACGACTCAAGTCAAGGAGACGAAAATCAATATGCTTCTCCATGACTACGAGTTATTCATGATGAAAGGTGACGAGTCCATCACCAATATTCTCGACCGATTCTCGGTCATCACAAATGGACTTGCGTCATTTGGAAAACCATTATCTAGTAGTGAAAAAGTTAAGAAAATTCTACGATCACTACCTAGCGAATGGGACGACACTGTGACCGCGATTATGGAATCTAAAGATCTCAACACGCTCGATTTTAGTGCCCTTGTTGGTTCACCAATCAATTATGAGATTGTATTAAAATCAAGAAGTGTCAAGCCGAAGCCGAAGGAACAATCGTTAGCCATAAAGGCTAAGATATCGAGGAAGAAAGAAGAAACCCCGGTGGAGGAAAGCGACGAAGAAGCGGCATATTATGCCAAAAATATTAATAAATTCCAAACTTTATTAAACCGGAGGAAGAAGGATATCTCGAGCGAAACGAAGAAACTCGACATCTCTTGTCGACTATGTGGAAGACCAGGCCACTTCGCTAAGCATTGCCGTGCCAAACCCAAGAAGGAGGTTCTCGTGGCTACTTGGAGCGATGAAGACGAAGACGACGAATTTATCAATCAAAATAATCTCGCTCTCATGGCCCGAAGTTCGTTCGACGACAGCGACGTCGAAAGCAAGGTTAGTACATCCTCCCGTGATGAGCTTTTTGATGCATTTGAGTTATTACATACGGATTTTCAAAACGCCTTATCCGAAATAAAATCTCTCAAGTCTAAAATTAAATCTTTGGAAATTGAAAATTCTAAAATTATCGAAAAGGGGAAATTTGTTGAAATCGATCATTCAAAGTGTATTGAAAATGAAAATATTTTGAAGAATGATCTCGCTAAAATCCAAACCGAGCTTAAATATTTAACAAAGAAATTCTCGTGCGGAAATGAGAAATTTGAACAAATGCTTGGTGTTCAAAAATTTACTTTGAATAAAGAGGGGTTAGGATTCAAAACTCGTTTGAAAAACGAATCCGTTAATTTCAAGATACCCCATTGCGAAAAGTGTTTAAAAATCGGGCATCATATTTCAAGTTGCAAAAGCCCGAGACGGACGATAAAAATTAAGAAAATTTGGGTTCTAAAGGAACAATCGTTTCAAATATCGTCTACGTTTCTAAACAAAAACCAACTATAGGTTGGATCCCCAAACATTGATTTTTGGTATTTTACTCAGGGGGAGTAATATTTTTTTTAAACCAATAATATTTTCAAGGGGAGTTAATACCCTTGTATTTATTTTTGAATATTTCATTTTTTATTGATTTTTTTTATTGGTACTTTATTGCATTTTTTTGATGAATACAAAAAGGGGGAGAGATATAAGTCGAAAATGTGATTAACCGTGAAAGGGGGAGAAAAATCAAAGAAAGTCGATAGCATACAAAAAGAATTGGAAAAACGAAGGAGTTAAACAAAAATAAGGAGAAGTCGAAAATGAAGGAAAAGAAAAATGAGGAGACGTCGAAAAGACGATGAAAAATTAAAAATGAGAAAAGAAAAGGAGAAAGAAGGAGTCGAAAAAGAAATGGGAGAAGAAACTAACGAAACGGACAAAGTCGAAAACTTTGGTCTGTACACATATACATATATTTGTATTTTTGCAGGAAAATCCCATTGACGAAGTGTTGTTTTGTAATCATCAAAAAGGGGGAGATTGTTGGAACATTTTGTTCCATACATAAATTAAAAATGTTTTGATGATTAATGGTGATAAACAAAACAAAACAAAACAACGAAGAGACGAAGCAAGAATCGAAGAAAACGAAGTTGCAAAAAGGCATTCTGGACAGCCTTAATGTACGTAACGTGGAAAGATTAACGTACGTAATATGATGAAGCTTACGTACGTAATGAATAATAAATAACGTACGTAACTCAGTTCAAACAAGTGAACGTTGGAGGAGTCAAAGTCAGAAAAGCATGCAACGGATATATGACGTCAGCAGTGACGTAATGATAACGTACGTAACGAAGGAAATGATAACGTACGTATCAAAATGACAAAACTCCCTGGACTGATTTGTGAAGAGGCTAACGTACGTAACCATTCAAGGTTAACGTACGTAACGAAGATTACGTATGTAATAAGGAGCTGATAGCGTACGTAATGAGCAGTCTGGCAGCTAACAGCTAGTTTGAGGATGAAGCCTATAAATACCATGTCTATGGTATTGATCAAATACAACAACTTCAAGCATTATATACATTGATCAGAGATTGATATTCATTATATTGTTGTTGTAATATTGAGCTTACATTGAGTGATTGAGTGTTATACACAAAATCATACACGACCGGTAAAAGAAAAGATACGATTGGATTCAGTGTTATTAGGATCAAGGATCCGGCATTGTTAGAATCACAATCGCTATCTTCATGAGGTTTATCTAGTATCCATAGAAAGCTAGAGCGGTTGATTCCTTGTCCGATAGAAAAGGAAAATGGTTTAACTTGGACCGACACAAAGACAAGTACGAGTGGTTTATCATGGACCAATAGAAGACGTGATTGTAACGGTTATACCTCGACCGATAGAAGAGAGGCATAGAGGTTGCTATCTTTAACCAATTGAAAAAAGATAAAGAGAGGATGGAGGCTCGTTTATAGCTGAACCTCTATAAATCCTGGTGTCGTTTATTTCCGTATTTTATTTTACGCTTCCGCAACACGGCGCAATATCCGATCCCGTACCCAACACATATTAGCTCCAAGTGTCCGAAGCCACAGCCGTTGCCTGTCACACTTGTGGAAATAACGAACATCATGCTCGCTACTGCAGGAGTGGACCCGGGCGTGCTCCAGTAGCATCTCTTGCTCCAGTATAGTCTTCTGTCCAGGATCGTGTTCCTCCGTCCGCTTCCTATCATACTACCGGGGCAAAAAAAGGGATGGGCCGTAGAAATCAAGCTGGTACACCTGGTACCGGAGTTGCGAAACCCAGAGTCTACGAGATGAAGAAGGCTAACGATCCCGAAGACAGCATGATCACGGGTACTCTCGAGATCCATTCTCAGCCCGTTTGTGTTCTTTTTTATACTGATGCTTCACACTCCTTTTTCTCTATCTCTTGTTTGAGTCGTTTGCAATTGGATCATGTTACCGATTGTGAATCTTATGTCATAGGTCTACCCGATGGTAGAAGAATTGTTGGGAATCGTGAAGTACGGAACTGTCCGATTCGCATGAACGATCGTGAGTGGTTGTCGGACATGGTGGTCGATTTACCTAAAGATGATGTGATCTTGGGCATCGACTGGATGGATCATCATGATGCCGTACTTAGCGTACGTAAGCGAATAGTGACTGTCACATCTGATGATGGCGTTAAGTGTATTTTTCAGGGTGATAATCCTAGTTATTCCGGGAGAGTCATCAGCGCTATGAAGGCAATGAAACTACTGAACCGGGGATGTGTTGGTTATTGGTGTTACATGACCAAGACAACCGACCGACCAGTCGAGTTGGTCGACATTCTGATAGTTCGGGAATACCTAGATGTATTTCGAGAAGAGCTTCTAGGACTACCTCGACAGCGAGAGGTAGAATTCACCATCCAGTTGGAGTCAGGAACGTCCCCACTTGCGAAAGCACCGTATCGCATGGCACCACCGAGATGCAGGAATTGAAGAGCCAGCGTGAGGAGTTGATTGAGAAAGGATATATTCGACCTAGTGCGTCCCCTTGGGGAGCACCAGTGTTATTTGTACGGAAGAAAGACGGATCGCTGCGTTTGTGTACTGACTACCGCGAGCTGAACAAAGTAACAATCAAGAACAAATATCCTTTACCTTGTATCGATGATTTGTTGGATCAACTCCAGGGAGCTGTTGTATTTTCCAAGATAGACTTGAGATCCGGGTACCATCAATTGCGGATTCTAGAATCTGACATTCCGAAGATAGCTTTTCGCACTCGCTATGGGCATTATGAGTTCGTTGTCATGCCATTCAGACTGATTAATGCACCGGCAGTGTTCATAGAATTGATGAATCGGGTTTTTATTGATTATCTGGATCGTTTTGTAGTCGTTTTTATTGACGACATTCTGATATACTCTCGTGACCATAAAGAACATGAGTGTCACCTCCGCCAGGTGCTCGATACATTAAGGCGAGAACAACTCTATGGAAAATTTTCTAAATGTGAATTCTGGATGCTTTAAGTTATTTTTCTGGAGCATGTAATATCGGCAGATGGAGTGAGAGTAGACCCACAGAAGACAGAAGCCATCCTAGACTGGCTACCTCCGAAGAATGTGAAGGAAGTTCGTAGTTTTCTGGGTCTAGCAGGATATTACCGACGATTCGTGGAAGGTTTTTCCAAAATTGCTCAACCGATGACTAATCTTTTGAGGAAAGATAAGAAATATTTGTGGTCGGAAGCATGTCAGAAAAGTTTTGATGAACTCAAGAGTCGATTAATTTCAACACCTGTCTTGGTTCTACTTAAAGGAACGGAAGGATTCGTGGTATATAGCGATGCGTCGAGACAGGGCTTTGGCTGCGTATTAATGCATAATGGGAAAGTGATCGCCTATGCATCTAGACAGTTGCAACCTTACTAGGTCAACTACCCGACTCATGATTTTGAGTTAGCAGTTGTGGTGTTTGCTTTAAAAATCTGGCGCCACTATCTGTATGGAGTTACCTGTCAGATTTTTACGGATCACAAGAGCCTGAAGTATATTTTTACTCAGAAGGAATTGAATATGAGACAGAGGAGGTGGTTAGAGCTAATCAAAGACTATGATATCGAGATCCTTTATCATCCAGGCAAGGCAAACGTTGTTGCCGATGCCTTGAGTGTAAGACAGCAGATACTTGCCCGTCTGACCGCCTAGAGAAAATTGCAGTTAGAGTTCATGAGGCCTGGGATTGAGGTCTGGTTACAGCGCATTCAGGGACAACTTCGTACACTTGAGATTTCATCGTCCCTTAATGAGATAATCAGAACAAAACAGATGACGGACCCATTCTTATCTAGGATTCGAGGAGAAATCGATCAGGGGAAGGCCCCTGGATTTGTGGTTCACGAGGACGGACTGATACGCTTCAAAAACCGAATATGTGTACCAGCAGACGAAGAGTTGAGAAATACTATTCCTAAGGAGGTTCATGCTACCCCGTATTCCATACACCCGGGATCGAACAAAATGTATAAGGATTTGAAGCCGTATTATTGGTGGGGTAACATGAAACAGGAGGTTGTCGAATTCGTTTCAAGGTGTTTGACCTGTCATCAGGTCAAGATTGAGCATCAGCGACCAGCTGGCATGATGAAACCACTCCCGATTCCCAAGTGGAAGTGGGAAGACATATCGATGGATTTTATTACTAGCTTGCCGACGAGCCGTCGAGGCATGAATACGATCTGGGTGATTGTGGATCGACTGACCAAATCAGCCCACTTCTTGCAGATTAAGGATACGTGGGGTCCTGAGAGATTGGCCCAGCTGTTCATCAAAGAGATTGTGAGACTGTATGGTACCCCTAAGAGTATTGTATCACATCGTGACGGACGGTTTGTGTCACACTTTTGGAAAGCGGTTCATCGTGCGATGGGTACACAGTTGAACTTCAGTACGGCTTTTCATCCTCAGACTGATGGTCAGTCTGAGAGGACTATTCAAACTCTGGAGGATATGTTAAGGGCGTGTGCTCTCGATTGGAATTACAATTGGGAAGCCTAACTACCGTTGGTAGAATTCACATATAATAACAGCTGGCACGCCTCGATCAAGATGGCACCTTATGAGGCATTGTATGGTCGTCGTTTTAGGTCCCCTTTGTGTTGGGACGACTTGTCTGAATCTATTGGTACGGAGCCTGATATGTTATTAGTAGCCCGCGAGAAGATTACCCTGATCAAGAGTCATCTATTAACGGCCCAAAGCTGCCAGAAATCATATGCAGATAATCGTCGACGACCACTCGAGTATGAGGTTGGTGATCATGTACTAGTCAAAGTGTCTCCTACTCGAGGTGTTTTTCGATTCGGGAAGAGGGGCAAGTTGAGCCCAAGGTATATTGGTCCGTTTGAGATCCTGGAACGAGTAGGCGACCTAGCCTAACGTTTGGCGTTACCACCAGCCTTAAGACGGATTCACAACGTATTCCATGTATCTCAGTTGAGGAAGTATATTGCTGACCCGAGCCACATTATTCAATTCGACGAGGTCGAGATAGACGATGACCATTCGTATGAGGAGCGTCCTATGCGGATACTTGAGAGGAGAGTCAAACAGTTGAGGAACAAGGAGATTCCCTTATTAAAGATTCAGTGGTCGAGACACGGAGTTGAGGAAGCTACGTGGGAGACTGAGGATAGCATGCGAGAGAGATACCCCGAGATGTTTACCCCTTAGTTTCGGGGACGAAACTCATTTTAAGGGGGAGTATGTAATACCCTCGCCTTTACTATTGTATTTTCCGATTTAAATCGAGCATTGTCATACTATATATGTGTTTCGTGTAATAAATATATGGATGAGTTCTATTAAATTGAATTATTGATCTTAGTCATTCACTATCGTTGCTTATTAGATGATTAGTGTGAATTTCATTTTACTTGTTGATGTTGCTCCTAACGTGCGTTAGCACACTTAGCTTACATACGCTATAAAAGTCGAATTACGTATGTAACCTTTTCAATTTAACGTACGTAATGCAGGGGATCTTTCAGCAGATCACCTTTCGACGGATGGGGCCGAGTGTGTAGGTGATGGTCGGAAGTCGATTGCGACAGCCAAGTCAACGGCTGTTATGTACGTAATGGCTATATCTTTACGTACGTACCGTTATGTGTATTTTAAGTCAGAAACATCTACCAAAATGGCTACATATGTAATGTTCATAAGATTACGTACGTAAGCACTTTAACGTACGTTAATCCCTCTTTATAACGTACGTAATGTTAATTTTGGGTTATAAAAGTTTGAGTTGCCTTTCATTTCTACACGAACTTTTTCCATCCTCCCTCCCTCAAAACTGATTCCCTGCTCCCTTAAATCATAATCTTGCCTTCCAATCTCGTATTAGAGCTACAACACTTGGATTATAGCTAGGTAACTAGAAGATAGGAGTGTGTTCTTGGAATATTTGGTGCTATTCTTCATTCCTTTCCTTGAGGTTGGTTATCTTACTCTTGTTGTTCATATGATTAGTGATGTTAGTAGTAGAATAACCTACTATATCATGATGAACATTGAAGTTATGAACAAATTTAGTTTGGAACATGATAATATTGTTAGAACCCTTCCTGGAATGATTGATTAAGTTGTGGATAACATGTTCAATGTAGAATCCTTAGTTAATCATGTTAAAATCAGGAGATTAAAGTTATGCATGTGTTCTTAATTTCTAGAAGGATCGTCTGATGTTATAGCCATATAATGGAGAAGGTTTAACAACTCATTGGGAAGAGATTGATGATGTCTTTAAGGATTTCAAAACCTTCAAAGATATAATTATGCTTGAAGTAAAAATCTTAGGGATGATGATAGATTATGTAGAATACAAGTATAACCTTTATATATTCAAGATAATTGGGTTTGTTGATAATTCAAGTAGGGGTTGATCACTACATTAATATGTTAATAGTGTTTTAAGACGACTATAACAAATATGGGTAATAACGGTGCGGTAGAATTAATAATCGAATTCTATTACGTTGATCCTCATGTATTAGGATGACGTAAATTAGGATGATGTTCTTGTTATGCTTAAAACTTAATGTTATTATTTCACTGCTGGATTGGCTTAACGTAATTATTGTGAAGGTGACGAAGAATGTAAATAAACACAAACTGTTATAATAATTTGACGTTAATCGGAAGTGTTGATGAATTGAGAGTATGTTTAATCATCATAGTATTACATTGATAATATTCTTGACTTCAAACACTTGCCATTAATGTTAGAAAGGGTGGGCGAATCTAATAAACTTGTGATGTGATAACCCGTAATGGGAGCGTTAGAATATTCAGTCAGATAGTCAAAACTACTCGAGTAAAATTACAAATATTGTTTCTATGAATTAATACCATTATAGTACGAATGTGTTGTTGAATGAATTACATTTCATTCAAGGTTGCTTGTGTAATACCCGGTTGTAATTCATTCTTTATCATTCAGTAATTATCAGTCTGTAATTATCACTCAGTAATTTTCACTCATTAATGATTGCTCATCATTCATGATTCATTCATTTGCGTTCATTTGGCATGTTGTAACCGTATATCAGTTACCGATCGTCATTTCATCTCCGTTTGAGTGTCAGAGCGGGTGTATTATCATTATCATCGTGATTGGTAGTCTTGTGCTGGAAATATCATTTCTGGCATGTGTTGGACTTGTTCGCGTTCACAAACGTATGGTATGTCGAATCATTCATCAATCGTAGCGAGGAATCGGAGTTGTCGGAATTTCATCTTGTCCAGCAACGAGTTACGGCCGTAAGGAGTGTCGGATACGGCCGTAATAGACGTTCGTTGTTTTCAGGCCATTTTGGACGAGCGGGACTTACGGCCGTAAGGATCTCGGCATACGGCCGTAAGTTGGGCAGTACGGCCGTAAGGCTTGGCCGGATACGGCCGTACGTGTCGAGCAGGGTGCCCAGGCATTTTTGGCCGAAGGCGAGTTACGGCCGTAAGGGTTGCGGCATACGGCCGTAAGGCGAGGGAGATACGGCCGTAAGGCTTGGCCGGATACGGCCGTACATTGCAGGCAGGGTACCTGGTCATTTTCGACGAAGGGGGCTTACGCCCGTAAGATTGGCCGGATACGGCCGTATCGTCCGAGTTACGCCCGTAAGGGGTGCGGGTACGGCCGTAAGGATGTCGGCAGATGTTTTTGACGAAGGCGAGTTACGCCCGTAACTCAGGAGCGGTTACGGCCGTAAGTCTGTCGGCAGGGTTTTGGACGAAGCCGAGTTACGGTCGTACGAGTTGGCCGGTTACGGCCGTAAGGCCGTTGACCTGGGATGTTACGGCCGTATGAGGGCCGAGTTACGGCTATAACTTCCGGCAGTTTATATAGGGCTGGCCGGGAATTTTTCTTCATTTTCACTTTCTTCTTCCATCTTGTCCAAGAGAGAGCTTGGGGGAAGGGATTTTCCTTCATCAAACACTTGAGTACTTGATTTTCTTCATTTCCATTTGATCATATAGCTCGGATACTCAGTTTAACTCATATTCATCGGATCGAAGTGGTTGGATCTTCAAGAGGTAATTTCTTCAACATCTTGGATTTCGATTTTGTGTTGAGATATGATGTTTTGGACGTTAAAATCATGTTATATGAAGGGATATGCATATGATTATGAGTTTGTATATGGATTCATTGGATTATTGAGGGATTATTCAAGAACACTTTGAATATTGAGTTGGATTTGGGGATTTTCGATTAATTGTTGTTATAATCACGTATTTGGATATTCATAATGGATTATTGATCGTATTGAAGATGTTTTGTTGGTTTCAAACACTTCTTGGGGTGTTGGTGTTGGTATTATTGAGGTTTGGTTGTAATCAATCGAAGTTGGCCACTAAGTGTTCGATATAATGCCCCAATGAACTTGGTTTTATCGTATCGACGTTTTGAGTTCGTTATATTCGTGTTTCATTCGTATATTGAACGGATTGATGGTAATTGTATTTATTCAAGGTTGTTCGAGCGACCGACACTTCGTTTAGGACGTTTGTTCGTGGAAGGACATTCTTCATCGGTATTGTGTAAGTTGATTCTTACTCAGTTAAAAGGATATTCATTTCCTTTTGTTGTTCATTCGTAATCATAACTCATTCATCATTGTGTTAACCGTATCAAAACTTGTCATTGTCAATTAATCACTCCAGTCACAAGGAACGACGGTTCCAATCATTTCATTGAGCTATCATTCATTTCACTATATTTCATCTCGGTGAGTCATTATTCGTTTCCGTGTTAACCGTATCAAAACTTGTCATTGTCAATTAATCACTCCAGTCACAAGGAACGACGGTTCCAATCATTTCATTGAGCTATCATTCATTTCACTATCATTTCATCTCGGTGAGTCATTATTCGTTTCCGATGTCACTTTTGTTATATCGTGACATTCCGGGTCATACTGGCACGCCGGTTGGTATGTGTAGGATTTTCATGTCGGGCACATTTATGTCGTGTGTTGGTTGTTGGCCTCACATTGGACTGTGCACACGAGTCGATTGCTTCGTGAGACTGATTAGGTACAAGACCACGCGTGTATTCGATCGATACTCGTTGGTGGCTTATGCACGGACACATTTCCATCCCGGGCGTAGTGTGGTGCCATTCCCTTGATCCGTACTGGTAGTTGATTCATATAGCATGTTTGATTGCGTATGTTTCGACAGGATATTTCATAACTTCAGTTATATCATGATTGTGTATTTTCAACCCTTGAGGATTGTTGTTACGTATGGCGACCCATTTGGGATTCTGTTTTTCAGGTCATGGCAAGGCAAAAGCACGGGAATAGCATGTTGACGTCGAGGAGTCCCAGTGATACTAGTAGGGGGCCTCGATCTTTCAGTTATTCATATTGTTGTCATTTATTTTCTGTTGCAGATTTTCATTTGGATACTCCGTTTCATTCAGTGTTGTGTATTTTATCTTCATATAAAATACACTAGTATTCGGTATTGTCCTGGTGTGTTGTAATTAAACTCCTCATCGGAGTAATTATTGTTGTAATGTGGTGCGGTACTACATTTATCCTGTATAATTCAGTCATTTTCATTTGCCTGGTGGGTCCCAGTCGGGGATCTACGGCACTGTAATATCCACCTAGTTTGGGGTGTTACAGAGTTGGTATCAGAGCGTGGTTTTGAATACTACCTTTCGAGTCATGTCTCATTTGAAATCATCGTCATCAGACTAGTATCATTGGACTTTCGCGTCACGTGTGACCTGTGCAAATGCCGAGCCAACCAGACCGAAAGAACTGTAAGATTTCTATCGCCATGGTATAATTTCTGGCAATAATCATTCATTCATTATTTATCAATTAACAATCCTCAAACATCATCATTCATTATGATTAGGACGATCATGTTAACTCATTAATTACTCAATTCATTTCATTATTCAGTTGTCGAGCTGGACGATCATATTATTAATCATGTTAAATTGTCCAAGATAATTATTTCAAGAATTTCATCAGATAATCATGTCACTTCAGTAAATCATTCATGTAATCACTAAGTTAGAGCATGTATGCTCATTTTCATCATCTCATGACATAATCATAACGTGATATTCATGCTAGAAATATAATCATTATGCGACCTTCCTACTTCAGTATGGAGAGAGTCGCTGGGGTCAGACGGAGAGGCCGCGGTGCGGGCCGAAACCCGGGAAATAATCACTCACTGTCGGGAAATCGTGCCCAGGACTCGGCTCGATCAGAAGATGTTCGGGTTGATCCACTCACTTTTATGCAGGCCATGATGACCCATGTGCAATTGCTCAATCATCATTGCGCCACTCTGGTCGGATTAATCGAGAGAACTCTCCCGTATGAGCCAGCTGCTAAGGAAAGTGCTGAACAACAACCTTCATCTGTCAGCAAGAAATCAACGAAGCGTAATCAATCTGAAGGCGGTCAGTCAACCTTCAAGAAGCCTCGTGTGAGTCCTATCGTTTTTGAGCGACCTCCTACGGCGCATAATCGTGCGGGATCTCAGTCCCGAGCGGCCAGTTCGGCCATCACCTGTTTCAATTGTAGAACGTCGGG
Organism: Orobanche coerulescens; assembly: GCA_033398695.1. Lineage (NCBI taxonomy): Eukaryota > Viridiplantae > Streptophyta > Magnoliopsida > Lamiales > Orobanchaceae > Orobanche > Orobanche coerulescens. The sequence continues at coordinate 28,936,261 of CM065815.1, read as the reverse complement.
TCATTACAGCACTGAGTGTCTGAAACCGTCTATCACGTGCTATAATTGTGGGAATTTCGGGCATAAGGCCCGTTTTTGCCGAAAGGACTCCAAGTCGGCTCCGACGGCATCTCAGGCCCCGATGCAATTAGCGATTCAGAATCAGACTGCTCTGTCAACGTCGTTTAAGACAATGGAAGCAAATAAAGTTGGAGCTCGTATTTATCAGACGGGAGCGTCCAGTTCGGGGGCCGGCAAGTCCCGGATTCATGTGATGAAGAGGATCGACGATCCGGTGGCCCGAATGATCTCAGGTATACTCGTGATTTTATTTCAACCTGTGTGTACCTTTTAATAGTGGTGCACCGCATTCATTCATTTTCGAATCATGTTTGAATGGACTTATTTTGGGATAGTCCTATTGCTTGTGGACCCCATACCATCGGTCTACCTGACGATGGAAGAATTTTCGGAAATCATACTGAGGTAAACTTAGTGGCCGCGATTGGTTGGTGGACCTAATCATGGTGAATTTATCTTAGGACGATGTTATATTGGGTATTAGTTGGATTGATCGTCTTGATACTATCCTCAGTGTTTGTAATCGTTTGGTCGCTATCTTTCCGTCGTTGGTTGTCGAATGTGTGCTTCAGGGAAGTAATCCCCGTTGTTCCAGAAGAATTATTATTATGACGGAAGCAGAGAAATTCCGCAATCGAGTTATTCAATCATTCATTGCATCATTTTCATCGATTGGCCATTTTAAGGCAATCGAGTTATTCAATCATTCATTGTATCATTTTCATAGATTGGCCTTTTTAAGGCAATCGAGTTATTCAATCATTCATTACATCATTTCCATCGATTGGTCTTTCTAAGACAATCGAGTCATTCAATCATTCATTGTATCATTTTCATCAATTGGCCTTTCTAAGGCAATCGAGTTATTCAAACATTCATTGTATCATTTTCATCGATTGGCCTTTCTAAGGCAATCGAGTTGTTCAATCATTATTGGTATCACTTTTTATCGATTGACCATCCTAGGGCAATCGAAATGTTCAATCATTCGTGGTATCATTGTCATCGATTGACGATGTATTTCCAGACGAGTTATCTGGTTGCCTTCACATAGAGTAGTGGAATTCAGGAGTGAGTTGGAGCCGGTACGTCCCCGTTGTCGAAGGTACCGTATCGGATGGCCCCGACCGAAATGCAGGAGTTGAAGATTCAACTTGAGGAATAATTCGAGAAAGGTTATCTCCGACCGAGTGCGTCCCCGTGAGGAGCACCAGTGTGATCTGTCAAGGAGAAGGATGGCTCGTCTCGTGTGTGTATTAATTATCAGGAGTTGAACAGGGTGATGATCAAGATTAGTATCCTCTACCCCGTATTGATGATCTCTTAGATCAACTCCAGGGAGCTTCAATATTTTCCTAGGTCGACTGAAGATCTGGATATGATCAGCTGCGAATTCAAGAGTCGGGTATCGCAAGGACGGCGTTTCGTACATGCTATGGTCATTATGAGTTCGTAGTTATGTCGTTCGGGCTAACTAATGCACCTGCGGTATTCATGGAGTTAATGAATCGGGTTTTCATCGACTTTTTGGATCAGTTTTTTGTTGTCTTCATCGATGACATTTTGATTTATTCTCGTGATCGAGAGGAACACGAGGTACGTCTTCATCAGGTTCTCGACGTGTTAAGACGCGAGCAACTTTATGGAAAGTTTTCTTAATGTGAGTTCTGGATGTCCGTAGTGACTTTTCTGGGGCATGTAATTTCATCTGCCAGAGTTCGTGTCGACCCTCAGAAGACGGAGGCTATCCGAGATTGGCAACCTCCGAAAGATGTTAAGGAAATCCGAAGTTTCTGCGGATTAACTGGTTAATTATCCGACCCACGACCTGGGGCTAGCAGCCGTGGTTTTCGCGTTGGAAATTTGGTGTCGTTACCTTTATGGCGTCACCTGTCAGATCTTCACTGATCACGAGAGTTGAAGTATATATTTACTCAGAAGGAGTTAAATATGCGACAAAGATTGTGGTTGGAACAAATCAAAGATTATGATATCGAGATCCTTTACCACCCGGGCAAGGCGAATGTTGTCGCCGATGCCTTGAGTCGTAAGTCCGTTCAGGGGCAGATGCTTGCTCGTTTAACAGTTCATAGGAGCTTCAGCAGGATTTCCTTAGACCCTAGATCGAGGTCTGGCATCAGCGACTGGCGGGTATGCTGAAACTGCTCCCTATTCCAGAATGTAAGTGGGAAGACATTTCTATGGATTTCTTCACGAGAGTGCCGACGGGTCGTCGGGGCATGAATACGATCTGGGTGATCGTGGACCGCTTAACTAAGTCAGCTCATTTCCTTGAGATTAAGGATACGTGGGGTCCCGAGAGACTTGCCCAACTATTCATCAAAGAGATAGTGAGATTGCATGGTACTCCTAAGAGTATCGTTTCTGATCGTGGCGGACGATTCGTGTCTCATTTTGGAAATCAGTTCATCGTGCTATGGGAACTCAGCTTAATCTCATTACCGTTTTTCATTCTCAGTCCGACGGACAATCAGAGAGGACTATTCAGACATTGGAGGACATATTGAGGGCATGCGTCCTCGATTAGAAGACGATTGGGAAGCCCAATTACCGTTGATTGAATTCACGTACAATAATAGTTGGCACTCTTCGTTTCAGATGGAACCTTACGAGGCCTTGTACGGTCGTCGTTGTCGATCTCCTTTATGTTTGGATGACGTATCAGAATCAATCGGCACCGAGCCCGATATGCTTATAGCCGCCCGTGAGAAGGTAGCTTTGATCAGGAGTCGTATGTTGACAGCTCAGAGTCGACAGAAATCATATGCAGATAATCGTCGTCGACCACTAGAGTTCGAGACAAGTGACCCCGTTTTGGTCAAGGTATCCCCGAGTCGAGGTATTTTCCGTTTCGGAAAACGGGGGAAGTTGAGTTCGAGATTCATTGGACCGTTTGAGATTTTTGAATCGAGTAGGCGAGTTATCTTATCGATTGGCTTTACCTCCGGTGTTGAGCCGAATTCATAATGTGTTTCACGTCTCTCAGTTACGGAAGTATGTTGCCGACCCAATTCACATACTTCAGTTCGACGAAATCGAGATCGCGGATGATCATTCGTATGAGGAGCGTCCTATACGAGTGTTAGAGCGGCGAATCAAACAGTTGAGGAACAAGACGATTCCTTTGGTCAAGATTCAGTGGTCTAGACACGGAGTCGAAGAGGCTACATGGGAAACCGAGGAGAGTATGCGGGAGAGTCATCCCGAGTTGTTTGACCCTTAGTTTCGGGGACGAAACTCTTCTTAAGGGGGGGAGTATGTAATACCCGGTTGTAATTCATTCTTTATCATTCAGTAATTATCAGTCTGTAATTATCACTCAGTAATTTTCACTAATTAATGATCGCTCATCATTCATGATTCATTCATTTGCGTTCATTTGGCATGTTGTAACCGTGTATCAGTTACCGATCATCATTTCATCTCCGTTTGAGTGTCAGAGCGGGAATATTATCATTATCATCGTGATTGGTAGTCTTGTGCTGGAAATATCATTTTTGGCATGTGTTGGACTTGTTCGCGTTCACAAACGTATGGTATGTCGAATCATTCATCAATCGTAGTGAGGAATCGGAGTTGTCGGAATTTCATCTTGTCCAGCAACGAGTTACGGCCGTAAGGAGTGTCGGATACGGCCGTAATAGACGTTCGTTGTTTTCAGACCATTTCGGACGAGCGGGACTTACGGCCGTAAGGATCTCGGCATACGGCCGTAAGTTGGGCAGTACGGCCGTAAGGCTTGGCCGGATACGGCCGTACGTGTCGAGCAGGGTGCCCAGGCATTTTTGGCCGAAGGCGAGTTACGGTCGTAAGGGTTGCGGCATACGGCCGTAAGGCGAGGGAGATACGGCCGTAAGGCTTGGCCGGATACGGCCGTACATTGCAGGCAGGGTACCTGGTCATTTTCGACAAAGGGGGCTTACGCCCGTAAGATTGGCCAGATACGGCCGTATCGTCCGATTTACGCCCGTAAGGGGTGCGGGTACGGCCGTAAGGATGTCGGCAGATGTTTTTGACGAAGGCGAGTTACGCCCGTAACTCAGGAGCGTTTACGGCCGTAAGTCTGTCGGCAGGGTTTTGGACGAAGCCGAGTTACGGCCGTACGAGTTGGCCGGTTACGGCCGTAAGGCCGTTGACCTGGGATGTTACGGCCGTATGAGGGCCGAGTTACGGCCGTAACTTCCGGCAGTTTATATAGGGATGGCCGGGACTTTTTCTTCATTTTCACTTTCTTCTTCCATCTTGTCCGAGAGAGAGCTTGGGGGAAGGGATTTTCCTTCATCAAACACTTGAGTACTTGATTTTCTTCATTTCCATTCGATCATATAGCTCGGATACTCGATTTAACTCGTATTCATCGGATCGAAGTGGTTGGATCTTCAAGAGGTAATTTCTTCAACATCTTCGATTTCGATTTTGTGTTGAGATATGATGTTTTGGACGTTATAATCATGTTATATGAAGGGATATGCATATGATTATGAGTTTGTATATGGATTCATTGGATTATTGAGGGATTATTCAAGAACACTTTGAATATTGAGTTGGATTTGGGGATTTTCGATTAATTGTTGTTATAATCACGTATTTGGATATTCATAACGGATTATTGATCGTATTGAAGATGTTTTGTTGATTTGAAACACTTCTTGGGGTGTTGGTGTTGGTATTATTGAGGTTTGGTTGTAATCAATCGAAGTTGGCCACTAAGTGTTCGATATAATGCCCCAATGAACTTGGTTTTATCGTATCGACGTTTTGAGTTTGTTATATTCGTGTTTGATTCGTGTATTGAACGGATTGATGGTAATTGTATTTATTCAAGGTTGTTCGAGCGACCGACACTTTGTTTAGGACGTTTGTTCGTAGAAGGACATTCTTCATCGGTATTGTGTAAGTTGATTCTTATTCAGTTAAAAGGATATTCATTTCCTTTTGTTGTTGTTCATTCGTAATCATAACTCATTCATCATTGTGTTAATCGTATCAAAACTTGTCATTGTCAATTAATCACTCTAGTCACAAGCAACGACGGTTCCAATCATTTCATTGAGCTATCATTCATTTCACTATCATTTCATCTCGGTGAGTCATTATTCGTTTCCGATGTCACTTTTGTTATATCGTGACATTCCGGGTCATACTGGCGTGCCGGTTGGTATGTGTGGGATTTTCATGTCGGGCACATTTATGTCGTGTGTTGGTTGTTGGCCTCACATTGGACTGTGCGCACGAGTCGATTGCTTCGTGAGACTGATTAGGTACAAGACCACGCGTGTATTCGATCGATACTCGTTGGTGGCTTGTGCACGGACACATTTCCATCCCGGGCGTAGTGTGGCGCCATTCCCTTGAGCCGTACTGGTAGTTGAATCATATAGCATGTTTGATTGCGTATGTTTCGACAGGATATTTCATAACTTCAGTTATATCATGATTGTGTATTTTCAACCCTTGAGGATTGTTGTTACGTAAATCGACCCGGGATTACATTTTTAGGTCATGGCAAGGCAAAAGCACGGGAATAGCATGTTGACGTCGAGGAGTCCCAGTGATACTAGTAGGGGCCCCCGATCTTTCAGTTAATCATATTGTTGTCATTTATTTTCCGCTGCAGATTTTCATTTGGATACTCTGTTTCATTCAGTGTTGTGTATTTTATCTTCATATAAAATACACTAGTATTCGGTATTGTCCTGGTGTGTTGTAATTAAACTCCTCATCGGAGTAATTATTGTTGTAATGTGGTGCGGAACTACATTTATCCTGTATAATTCAGTCATTTTCATTTGCCTGGTGGGTCCCAGTCGGGGATCTACGGCACTGTAATATCCACCTAGTTTGGGGTGTTACATCTTGTTCAAGTGAGTATTGTTAGATGGAGATACTGTTCGTTGTTCGTTCATAGAAGGATTATTCATCTACGAAATTGAGGGAAGTTATCTTGCTTGGTTATAATGATGGTTGAATTCTTGTGATTATTATGCGTTTCGTGTATATGGAAATGTTCTGTGAATCAATGATTCATGATGTGGTGATATTCTTGATCGTGTTACCATTTGTGGCGGAATTGCATTCCCAAATATATTGCCCTTGATACCGTTTGTCTCGTTGAGATTTGTTGTCACTTCGGTGAGTTGTTCGATTCTTTGATAAAAGTGTAATTCATTGAGTTTCGTTGTCATGTTGTATCGTGACATCTCTGGAGTCATATCTGCATGCCAATTGGTTATGTGTAGGACTTTTATCCGGGCACTTGATGGTCATGCGTGGATGTTTCCGCATTAGATCGTGCACACGAGACGTAGTTCGTGAGGCTAATTAGGTACATCGTCCCACGTATATTCTGGATTCCGTATATGGGGTGGATACGTGCACGGACACATTTCCGGATCGGGCATGCTGTGACGTCCGTCTTGAGCCATATCATTTGGTCGTTCGTATGATCGGATATGTTCGACAGTTGGGACTTACTGTTTATACGCCTGCGGGGTATATTCAGTAGTCGGTTGTTTCTTTGGGATAAATATGTATATGAATTGTATAATGCCATGAGAATTATTATCATGTATAGCTGACCCTGTGGTTTGGGCGAAATACTTGTATTTCAGGGCGTGGAAAGGGCAAGGCACAGGAAGAGCACGACGGTGACAGAGGGTTTTGAAGGATGCTAATTCGGGGGGACCGAGTCTTTTGATGTTCAGTTATGTCTTAATGTGATTGTTCATTTTATTTCATTTCGGATGAATGTATTATAATTTGTAAGGTGTTTTCCATCATCATATGGTCTATATTGATTTTGGATCCTGTGTACGTTGTGTGAGTTGATATATGTATAATTTGTACTCCACGTCGGGGTTTGGATTAATATTGTGGTTCGGTACCACGCTGTTGGGTTTTTAAGGTTTATATTGTGATATCGCCTGGTGGGTCATGGTGGGGGTCCATGGCACTGTGATAGCCGCCGTTTTCAGGGTGTTACATAGACAAGATACTTCATTTCGATGCAAGGATGAAACTGGAGGTCCGAAAGTATATGGCAGGCCTTGCGTGTACTACTTTGAGGGAATATCAGGACAGAGTGCTTGCTTGTGAGATGGTGTCAGTTCCGGATCCTACAGTTTCGAGTTCGAAGAAACCAAAATTTTCTGGTAGTTTTCGAGGCAGCGGATCGCGTAAACCTCAACCCTCTGTGCAATCTTTTGTTGGTTCTCCGCAACCCAGTGGAGGAGCGCCGAAAGTTTGTTTTATTGTGGAATTCCTGGTCATATCAATTCCCATTGTTCATCTCGCCCTGTTATTTGTTTCACGTGTGGAAAGCAGGGACATCGAGCATCCTATTATGAGAGAGCGAGTAGAATCCTTGCTAAGCCGTCCCCTATTTCAGCCGGCACTTTCTCAAGTCAGCCCAGTACGAGTGTCGGACGAGGTAGAGGCAAGACCGAGCATAAGGATGCATCTAGCATTGGATCAGCTCCACCCCGATTATATGAGATGAGGCGGATTGACGACGTAGGGGCTGCAACTACGTCAGGTATTGTTTATATTCGTACGCACCCGGTAGATGTATTATTTGATTCTGGAGCTACTCATTCCTTTATATCGTTGTCTTGTGTGAATCGTCTGGGCCTTATTGGTCTCTCTGCATGTGAACCTTTTATCGTTGGACTGCCAAGTGGGGAAAGGATAGTTGGGGATCGAGAGATTGTCAATTGTCCTGTAACCATCGGTGGTAGAGATTGGCCATCTGACTTGATTGTTATAGATACGAAGGGAGAAGATTTAATCCTAGGTGATAATTGGTTAAATCACCATGGAGAAGTAATGGATTATCGTCGAAAGATAATTTCGATCATTGATCAAGATGGTGCGGAATATGTTTTTGAAGGACAGAAACCTGGTACTACTGGGAAGATTATTCGAGCTATGAAGGCTGTGAAATTGTTGAACCAAGGTTGCACCGGTTATTGGTGTTACGCAATGAAGTCAGAAGCTGACGGAGTTCAGTTATCTTCTATTCCAATTGTAAATGAATTTCTAGATGTATTTCTCGATGATTTGCTGGGATTGCCGCCACATCGTGAAGTAGAGTTCTTTATCGAACTAGAGCCCAATGCGGCGCCAATATCCAAGGCACCATACAGAATAGACCCATCAGAAATGTTAGAATTGAAGAAACAATTGGGTGAACTGCTGGACAAAGGTTATATTCGGCCTAGTGTGTCGCCATGGGGTGCACCGGTATTGTTCGTATGGAAGAAAGATGGATCCTTTCGGCTATGTATTGACTATCGTGAGTTGAATAAACTCACTATCAAAAACACAAGTATCCGTTGCCAAGAATCGATGATCTATTTGATCAATTACAAGGGGCTATGGTTTTCTCCAAGATTGACTTGAGGTCGGGATAATATCAGCTGCAAATTCGGGATTCGGATATCCCCAGAATGGCATTTCAAACAAGGTATGGACATTACGAATTCGAAGTTATGCCATTCGGTTTAAAAAATGCTCCGGCTGCGTTTATGCAACTTATGAACAAAACATTTATCGAATATCTCGATAAATTTGTGGTGGTGTTTATTGATGATATCTTAATCTATTCCAAGAGTGAAACGGAGCATGCCGAACACTTGAGGATTACATTGAGTATTTTGAGGGCTGATAAGCTTTATGCTAAATTTTCTAAGTGTGAGTTCTGGCTTAGAGAAGTTGCTTTTCTGGGACACATTATATCAGCCGATGGTATTCGGGTAGATCCTCATAAGGTTGAAGCAGTTTTAGCTTGGGAACCCCCGAGGAATGTTAAGGAAGTTCGGAGTTTCCTAGGATTAGCTAGTTATTATCGTCGATTTGTCGATGAATTCTTGAAAATTGCTCGACCACTCACTCGGAATTTGCAGAAGACACAGAAGTTTGAGTGGAGTGATGAGTATCAGAAGAGTTTTGATGAGTTGAAAAATCGATTGACTATGTCTCCCATTCTAGCCTTACTGCAAGGGACGGAAGGTTTCGTTATTTATAGTGATGCTTCTAAATAAGGATTGGGATGTGTGTTGATGCAAAATGAGAGAGTAGTGGCTTATGCGTCTCAACAATTAAATCCATACGAGATGAATTATCCCACCCATGACCTGGAGTTAGCCGCTGTGGTGTTTGCGTTAAAAATTTGGAGGCATTATTTTAATGGTTTCGAGTGTATACGGATCATAAGAGCTTGAAGTATATATTCACTCAGAAGGAGCTTAATATGCGCCAGAGGCGATGGTTGGAATTGCTTAAGGATTATGATCTTGAGATTCTTTACCAACCAGGTAAAGCGAACGTCATTGCCGATGTATTAAGCCGCAAGTCAGTCGTGTTGCAGAAATTGGAATTATTAACATTCAACCGAAGCTCAGATGAGAGTTGATTGATTTGGAAATTGAAGTTTGGCCTCATAGAACTCAGGGACAGTTACGTTTCCTTGAGATTACGTCCTCCATGATATAAGATATTAAGTCCAAACAGTTAGATGATCTCTCATTTATGCAGATTCGGGAAGACGTTGTTAAAGAAAAAGCTCCTAGATTCTTAATCGATGAAGACGGAGTTCTTCGATTTCGAGGTAGAACTTGTTTACCTAAGCGGGATTATCTCAAGCAAGTGATTTTGAATGAAGCACATTCTACTCCGTACTCGATTCATCCGGGTATGAGTAAAATGTATAAGGACTTGAAGAAAAACTTTTGGTGACCGAACATGAAGAAAGATGTAACGGAGTTCGTCTCGAAATGCTTGACTTGTCAGCGGGTTAAAGTGGATCATTAGAGACCTGCCGGTAAGTTTCAACCGCTACTAATTCCAGAATGGAAGTGGGAAGATATCGCGATGGATTTTATTGTGGGAATGCCAAGGACGCGAACTGGAGTGAATATGATTTGGGTAATCATTGATCGGTTAACCAAATCCGCACACTTTCTGGGCAATAGAGATACTTGGGGACCGGAGAGGTTGGCTCGGTTATTTATTGCTGAGATTGTGAGACTCCATGGTACCCCAAAGAGTATAGTGTCTGATCGTGATGGGCGTTTTGTGTTACTTTTTTGGCAAGCAGTACATCGAGCACTCGATACCAAACTGAATTTCCGCACTGCTTATCATCCCCAGATGGGCGGACAGTCGGAGAGAACGATCCAAACGCTGGAAGACATGTTTAGGGCTAGTGCGTTAGATTGGAAAGAAGATTGGGAGACTCATTTACCATTGATCGAATTTACGTATAATAATAGTTGGCATAGTTCGATTAGAATGGCTCCGTTTGAAGCATTATACAGAAGACGGTGTAGATCGCCAATCTGTTAGGATGAACTGTACGAGTTACTTGGAGCAGAACCGGACTTGGTGGTTCAAACACTGGAGAAAGTCGAAGTTATTCGACAAAGGTTGTTGACCGCTCAGAGTCGGAAAAAGTCATATACCGATGTTCGTCGTCGACTGTTAGAGTTCCAGGCGGGAGACCACGTGTTGTTGAAAGTATCGCCGACTCGTGGAGTTCTTCGGTTTGGTAAGAAGGGGAAGTTTAGTCCTCGTTATATTGGCCCCTTCGAGATCCTGGACAAGGTAGGTGATGTAGCTTATTGACTAGTGTTGCCTCCGATGCTTAGTCATGTTCATAATGTGTTCCATGTTTCGAAACTACGTAAGTATGTTCCCGATCCCAGCCATGTTATTAACTATCAAGAGATTGAAGTTAATGATGATTTCACATATGAAGAACAACCGGTATCCATATTGGAGCGCCGAGTGAAGCAGTTGCGACGGAAAGTGATTCCGTTGGTTAAGGTCCAATGGTCTAAACATGGAGTTGAGGAAGCCACCTGGGAGACTGAAGACAATATGCGTGCCTATTACCCTGAGCTTTTCGAATCTTAAGTTTCGGGCCGAAACTTCTTTTTTAGGGGGTAAGGGTGTAATAACCGTGCATTTCACGTGTGTTGTTTTGGAATTATCTTGTTGTATTATGGCTATTTGAATTTGAGGGACATGATGATTGATATTGGTATATTCATGGATGATAATCATTGAATTTTGTGATTTTCGGATTTTATTCGTTTTGGCCGATCTTCATGAATTTTATGCTGGAAGTAGCAGTAGCGTGCGCTAGACTGCATTTCTAGCGCACGCTATCAGTGTGTGAGTAGCGCACGTTCGGCCCGCTGGGCAGTGAGCTTTCTGGACTCTGGACTGAGGCATTAACGCATGCTAATGGAGGACTAGCGTATGCTATTACGGGTGTGTTAGCATACGTTAAAGGTTGGTAATGCGCGCTAGGTCGGCAGGTCAGTGAGGACAGATTGTTTCTGGACTGCAGGCGATAGCAGGTAGCGCACACTATGTTTCGGGTTTAGCGCGTGCTAGTCTCGTTCGATAATGCGCGCTAATATTTCTGAGTAGCGCGCGCTACTGAAGTCAGACAGTGGGTTCTGTACTGCCTGTCAAGCCCGTTAGCGCACGCTAATTTTTATCCGTAGCGTGCGCTAGTTTCCCCCCAGTATATATATGCTGGGCAGGCTCAGAATCGTCATTTTCTTCCCTTCCTTCTCCTCCTCCGGCGGCTGAGTGTTCTTGAGCGTATAAGAGTGCATATTTTGGTCGGATTTCATCATCCAATAACATTTTTTAGGTCCTAACACCAAGTTATCAACATCTCATCAACTTTCACCGTCCAAATCAAGGTAAAATCCGCTTGAACCCAAGTTCTTCATATTTTGGGGGTTTTGTTGAGATCTTCGATTCCAATCTATTTTAGCTCAGATTTGTGCTAGAGTATGATGTTGTAATCATAACCCTTCATTTTTCTCCAAGTTTACGGATTAAATCCCAACTTATCCTCCGTAGTTTGGATTCGAGCTATGTTGTCTTCGTAGTTTTTGAATAAAGGTCCATAAGGGCAAAACTTAGGGTGAATCCTTTTGTTTTCATAGTATGGTATTTGATTCGGTATTTTTTTGAACTAGGATCGAATCTTTGAAGGGGTTTGGACCGTACTTCTTTCCGTTCATTATTCTCGTATCGTTTCCGACCAAGGCAAGTACTTTGATTACGTTTATTGTACTTCATGTGAATATGTGAAAATTGTGATTTTGAGAAAATATACGATTTGTGCCATGTATTTATTGAGCTTGTGTGAGCCGAGTAAAACCAGCGAGGGTCCCCTGGGATCCTGTTAGACTTCGAGTTCTACGGATCACTCGATTGGGTTGTACACCGGGGAGGGCCTGACGAGGACTCTCTGGGGACCGTACATCTTTCCGTTCATTATTCTCGTATCGTTTCTGACCAAGGCAAGTACTTTGATTACGTTTATTGTACTTCATGTGAATATGTGAAAATTGTGATTTTTAGAAAATATACGATTTGTGCCATGTATTTATTGAGCTTGTGTGAGCCGAGTAAAACCAGCGAGGGTCCCCTGGGATCCTGTTAGACTTCGAGTTCTACGGATCACTCGGTTGGGTTGTACACCGGGGAGGGCTTGATGAGGACTCTTTCGGGTGTGTATTCCGTATGGGTATAAGGCCAGTACAACTCGGGAGGTTATCTTGTGATGATGATTATGGCATTGTATTCCGGAATATTTGTTGTGGCATTGTGATTTCTGTTGAATATTCATTGGTTGTACATTTTCTGTAATCGTTGTACTTGCTCCGGCATTTTGCTGACCCCTTTCTAGGGTGGATATACTTGTTGTGTATTCAGGTTCAGGTCCAGCGAGGGAGCCAGCACAGGGTGTATACGAGCATGGTTGGCAGCCTTGATATCGTGTACTATTTTTAGTTGGTGGTCATTTTGTCAAAGTCGTAGTTGTGTCTTGGTTTTGTACTCGCGCGGGTACTGTCATGTGTTGTCATTGAGTTGTTTTTATTGTGAATGGTGTTGTTGTATCAGCTGTGGACTGTTGTATCGGTTGTGATCCTACGGAACAATGTGTTATTTGGTTTTGTAATTTATGTCGTATTGGAGACAGTTTGTCCTTTTAACTAAGTGAACGTTGCGGTTTGTTAATTTTAATGAGTTTTATGTATCTTAGCCTGGTAGGTTCTCCAAAAGAGAATTTACGGCGATGTGATCTCACTGTATATCACGGGAGTGTTACATTTTTCGGCTCGATCTTTTATTTCCACATTGCTTGATATGTAATGGGGATTGAGACTTTGTTCTTGCTTGATAATGTCCTTAAAACACCTATAAAATCCATAAAACGTACCCAAGCGTGATCGAGTCCAACAAACACAATATGAGCACAAACTACACAATTCTACACATTTTAGGATCTTAAAATTCGGAAAAATCTTATAAAAATATGTGTAAAAATGAGTGTTACCAATACACTATATTATACATTTGTACTTGCTCTATTATTCGTGATGTTCTATGCGAGATACCACATGTAATAGCATGCGAACTAATATTTGGTGCAATTATATATGTAATTACCTTTGGTAAATACTAAAAGTGACATTTTTACCATCAAATGAGAATCAGTCATGCCTGTCTACAAATTTTGTTTTCATGCCATCGTGCAACTACATAAGAGTCGACACTTTTCACCAGTTAGCTAAAAAAGTTGATATTTTTACCATCACATAAAAGCATAAAATGTAGACCTCAAATAAGAAGCTAAAATTCACATAAAAAATAAAATGTAGACCTCAAATAAGAAGCTAAAATTTAAACCTCAAATAAAAAGGGTCGTGTATCGATCTTGATATTTTAGTTGTCATGTCACTTGCAACATCCCAACGCATCTATAGGAGAGTCGACAAAGCTCTATTATTGTAGCATAACTTAATAGGTTGGTTCAAAGTAAATAAAGAGACTCACTTAGTAATAATAATAATAAAAACAAAAGAAATCTATTATATAAATAGTCTTTAGAGTATATAATTCACGTCTTCATTTGTACATCATTCTTACAGTCCTACTGATTGTTTAACATTCGTCCCTTGAACACCTTCATGCATGTGAGGCAATCTTCTTCTAGTTTACGACTCAAAAGTTGTGACATATTGTTCCTTGACGTAAAGTGTTACATTTTCCTGTCAATTCCACATGTTAATAATGTAAAATACATGGTTAAGGTTCTTAACCTCACATGAAACCAATGGATATTGTACGCATATAACTCACCTGAGGCATATCACCGTATGAGAGAATTGGGTCTTGTAGCTTAACGGTGAAGGAATGTTTTATAGTTGGTGTAAGATGCTATATACAACATTCCCCCGTTAACGAATTTCGTACTCCCATAGCATCGATGGCTTCTTTGTAGACCTTTTATATAGGCACAAATAGATGAATGTAGAAGCATCTTATTAATGCTTCCTTAAGTTGAAAGGGTCTTATTAATACTTCGGTAACAATATGAAATGAAGTTGAAAGGATTGTGCAAATTAATTACTTCGGTAATAATATGAAATGAAGTTGAAAGGAATGTGCAAATTAATTAAAAACAGGTTTATTAACTCAACTTTTATATATTAAAATTACGAGGCTTGATCCAACCCGTGCGATGCACGGTCTTTGGTTGCAGACGCTTGAATGAGCATTGGTTGCAGACGCTTGAATGAGCATATGACGGTATTTAGATGCCTATTAGAGAATTTGTATTATATTTATTTTAGAGGATTTAATTGTGATGTTATAATAACTTTTGTATTTAAATTAGTTTAATTACATTAAAAGTTACAATTAAAATAGTCTTTTCAGATGTAGTCTTTTAATATGAATAAGAACTCATCCGTAATGCTTTTTCCGTGTAGAATTCTTTTAGTCTATGTAATTAGTTATATGCAATGTATTGTATTTATTTTAAATGTTCACAGTTTAATGTTTTATCAACCCGTGTGTTGCACCCATTGCATCTAAATATCCATAGTGTAATGGTCGGTACTAATTAGGTTTCCAGTACTTAAAATAGTTTATTCACATTAAAAGGGTACATGTAAAAAGACTTTTTCTAAGACGTTACATTTAAAAGAGTCTCTTCACATGTAATCTTTAAATACTAACAGCTTTTGTTTTAACATTCTACAATTTTATGCAATCTTGAAACTACGATATGATTTCGTTTTAATTCACAACGGTTACCAACTTACCATCCCCCCAAGCAAAAAGTAAAAGTGAATAATACAAAAGGAATGGACATGAAGAGTCTCTATTATATTGTAGGAGACTATTAGTAGCATCATCATGAGATAGAGAGAAAGGGTGCATAGTGATTATGTAAATCATTAATATGAGGTAAATTTCCAATGAAGAATGCCACCTATAAAGCAAAATACCCATGCAGCCATGCTGTATCTATAATATTTTTCAGCTTCTTTATTCAATTTATACCAATATCGTACCTATGTGTTTGCATACATACGTGATACGTGTTTATGTATGCATTGATGAATATATGTATGTGTCAAATTTACCAACTGTTGGAGGTCCGACTCAGTATTCACATAAGCTTCCCATTATTACATGCATATATTCATTCATTAGCTTTTCACGAGTTGTACACTTTAAAACAATCATTTTATTTCAATCCATTTTGTTTCATTTCTTTTAGCAAACACCAACCGATTGATTATTGACATCAATTCATTGTGTTTTGAGATTGTTTTGCTACAGTTGGATCCAGTCTAACAGATTAAAACCCAAAACCAATGGGGTAAAAAAATTCGGGTAAGATGGGATCCAATCCATTCCAAGATATGCATCTAATTTTTTATCACTATCCTAAAAACATATGCCTCCCATCCATCTTTTTCTCTGGTTTTGCAGATCAACCACCAAACATGAACACAGCTTCACACACAAACTACCGTTGTTGTAACTCCTTACCCGAAATAATCAAACACAATATCAAACCCTTTAATGTTTCTGCTCAAAATCATTCGATTTAGTTTCTATGTTTTTTAATGAACAAAGAAAAGAAAGTAACATCAAATCACAGATCTCCATATTCGAAAGAATACCACAGCAAATCTTTAACTCCATACAAATATCAAACCCTTTAATGTCAGAAGCACACACAAACATCTTTAAAGAATACCACAGCAAGTCTTTAACTCCATATTCGAAAAGGTAGGACAAGATTAAAAAATAGTGACAACCTCTTATCTACATATAAATAGAAAACGTAACAGGAGGCTTATATGGTAAACTGCAAAACTGGTGTGGTTTTTTGCTATGTTGTTTTTTCGTCTTTGGATGCTTTATATAGTGCTTCAAGCATAAATACTTCAACAACACTTCATATTCATCAATTATGAGAGCATGGTTCCAGGAACCCTTTTTGTGTTCACTACATCATTACACGATTTTTTGTATTCCTTGGAGTTTAATTTGTAGATGTATATTCGTGAGTTTATAAAAAACGAAATTATTTTTGGTGTGTAATGCATTAGTTGTACAGTATTAATTTTTGTGCACAACCCCCCTTGCACATTAAATTAAGGGGGATAAGTTTTATATATAATAGATGTATTTGGTATGATGACATTTAAACTTTAATACTCCACATTAATTAGGAGGACTTAATCTTTATATATATAAGATGAGGTGTAATTTTTCTTATTCTTTAGTAAAATCACGACTTTTATGATACTTATTCTATTAATGTAGGATATTGCTTTTTCTTGGACACAATTTTACTAGTTTAAGGAGAAAATTTGACATTTTACAAAAAAAATTATAAATTTAATAGATTGCAAAATGACCCTTAAGAGTTATATATTTGAATAAATGTTTGATTTGTACGTAAGTATATAAATGTATATGAAAGTTTTGTTGTTTTATAACACACATAATATATTAGATCGATATATTGGATGAAGTATTAAATGTCACTATCTTTTGACCCAACTTGTAAAATCCAAAATGACATGAAGTTTTAAGATCCAAATCAACCCGAATCCAAAATGACCCGAATCTAAAATAGCAAGAATTATTATAATCCGAATTAACCCGAATCTGAAATGGATCGGACCAGGCTTGACTCGAATCCGAAACGACCTGAATCCGAAATGACCCGAAGTACTATAATCCGAATAAATCCGAATCCGAACAATATCCGAATCCGAATTTGGTCTGATCCGAATGGATCCATTATGAAATTGGCCCGACCCGAACATGAAATTTTGTCATCTGAACATGACCCGGATCCGACGAATACCCGAAACTGAACGACACCCGAACCCGAACAGATCCGATCCAATCCGAACTCAACCCAAAAAAGACCACAGACCCGAAATATCCGATCTGAATTCACCCGACCCGAATCTGACCTGAATGACCCGTTTGCCAGGTCTAGACCCTGTGGGTGGACAGGTATGACTTTCTTTTAAAGGAGGTCTTGACTTGCTTGCTTCCCCTCTTGTTCTTCTTTTGGATTTGTCACCGAACCGTACCTTTGGACCGCGACCTTCTACATAATTTGACAACTTGCTGATATAATTTGACAACTTGCTGATATCTCCTGTCATGTGGCGAGAACAACCGCTATCGAAATACCATATGTCCTTATCCTTGATATCCTGTAATTAAAAATAATTAGGTAGATTTAGGTCCCCTTTGATTTTTGGGTCCATAGTTGTTAGAGCCTTTAGGGACCTAGATTTGCCTGACAGCAATTGGTTTGTTGTAGGTTATATTTGGTCCTGTTTTGTGATATTTATGTGGGGCAGGCACGTAATCGCTACAATCCTGATTAGTATGCATGTAAAGTCAGGTGTTTTGGTTCCAGTACAGTTGTCGTCTCAGATGAGGAACCATTCTCTTTGGACTCAATGCTTGTCTTCTAGGTTTCCAGTTGGATTCCTAGATCTGTTAGCGATAGGACTGCGCGACAGCCTGCTTTCTGGACGGATACCTGGTTCCTGTACCCAATAATCTAGGTGCACTATACTGTATTGTGGTGCATACCTTTTATACTTAGGTACAACCTTCTTTCTGGATGGTTGATGACATTGTTGGTATGCTCAGGGAGCATACTGTAATATCCGCAATTTTGATTTCCGGTAAATTTTTTTTGGCGAGAGTCCGTTTTGACGACTCGCTTGTGACCGTTTCGTCATTTCGAGAATGATTAATTCTACACTTTTTGACATCCGAGTTCGTTTCGGTGTCGTTTTGTTGAGTTTCGTGCTTCTTAGCGGCTTTTCCGCACTTGAGTTCTATTCTTGAGAATCTCGTTCGAAACTGTTGTTTCGAGTTTCCCATAAGTCCATTTAACTTTGTTAGACGTGTTGTGAACTTTGGTTTGGTTATTCGATCACGTATCATGATTTTCGGGCGTTTTGGGCCATTTGGTAATTTACAAAAAGTTGTAGGTATCCGCATTCGTAATTGTTGTCTTGACCCTTTTCATGGTCGCATGTGGGCTTGATGGTAGATCAAGCTCTTAGTATGATCTTATTCTGGATCTTTCCGTGCGTATCTTGAACTTGGTGTTCCGATCGGAGGAATCCGTTGTTGTAATCAACTTAGAGAGCACTGGTGCTGTCCTTCTGAGTCGTTAGCACATGCTACACTTATTTGTTAGCGCGCGCTATGGTGCAGTTGTTAGCGCACGCTACAGGTGTGTAATACCCGGTTTTAATTCATTCATGATCATTCAGTAATTATCAGTCAGTCATTGTCACTTAGTAATTTTTCACTCATTAATAATCAGTCATCATTCATGATTCATTCATTTGTTTTCATCGTTGGCATATTTTAATCTTGTATCAGTTACCGATCGTCATTCATCTCCGTTTGAGGATCGAGACGAGAGTATTATCATAATCATCGTGAATGGTATTCTTGTGTTGGAAGTATCATCTATCGCGTGTTATTGGACTTAATTACATTCATACAAGTATTGTATGTCGGATCATTCACCTTTCGTAACGAGAAAATGGAGTTGTCGGACTGTGGCATTTCCAGCAGTGAGTTACGGCCGTAACTTATCATGCATTACGGCCGTAACATGCATTCGTTGGCTTAAGGATATTTTGATCGAAGGTGAGATACGGCCGTAAGGTAGGCAGGCTATGGCCGTAACATGCGTTCGTGGTTTTCAGGACATGTTGGACGAAGAGGGCTTACCGCCGTAAAGGTTGCGGCATGCGGCCGTAAGATGAGGCAGGTACGGCCGTACGATTCGAGCAGGGTTCCCGGTCAGTTTCGACGAAGGTTTCATACGCCCGTCAGCTTTGCCGAGTACGGCCGTAAGAGTCTAGTTACGCCCGTAAGGCATGTGCGGATACGGCCGTATGTCTGTCGGCAGATGTTTCGACGATGGCGAGTTACGCCCGTATGAGATGGCTGGTTACGTCCGTAAGGCCGTTGACTTGGGGATGTTACGGCCGAAAGTAGGCCGAGTTACGGCCGTAACCATGGCAGTACTTAAGGACTTGGACGAGACTTTGAGCTCCTTTTTCTCATTTCTTCACCTTGTTTCCAAGAGAGAGAGCTTGAGGGAGAGATTTTTCATCATCAATCACTTGGGTATTCGGTTTTCATCATCTTCATTCGTTTGTGAAGCTTGGATAGTCGATTTAACACGATTTCACCGGATCAAAGTATTTGGATCTTCAAGAGGTAAATTCTTCAACACTTTGGATTTCGATTTTGTGTTGGGTTATGATGTTTGGACGTGATGATCATGATATATGAAGTGATATACTTGTGATTATGTATTGTTAAGGATTATCATCGGATTATTTGGGTTTATTCAAGAACACCTTGAATATTGATTTGGATTTGGGGATTTTTGATTAGATGTTGTTTGAAATCTCGATTTGGGTATTCATTTTGGATTATGGATTTGTTGATGATGTTTTGTTGGATTGAAACACTCCTTGGAAGTTTGGTATCGATTAATTGAGAATTGGTGGTTAACAATCAAAGATTGTTTACAATGTGTTTGTCATAATATCCCAATGAACTTGGATTTGTCATATCGACGTTTTGAGTTTGTTATAATTGTGCTTGTTGTGTATATTGAGCGGATTGTTGGTAATTGTGTTATTCAAGGTTGCTCGAGCGACCGACATCTCATTGTAGGACGTTTGTTCGAGGAAGGACATTCTTCACTGGTATTGTGTAAGTTAATTCTTACTCGGTTAAAAGGATATTCATTCCTTTCGTTGTTATTCAGTCATAATCATAATTCATTCATAATGTATTAACTGTATTGAGACTTGTAATTGTCGAATAATCACTTCATTCACGAGGAACGACGGTTCCAATCATTTCATTGAGCTATCATTCACTTCACTATTATTTCATCTCGGTGAGTCATTCTTGACTTTGTCGGATTGTTATTCATTAATATTCATCATGGTCATTCTCGTTCATATGACCTTCTGGGTTCGTATTGCATGTCCGGGTGGTGATGTGTGGAATTTTTAGTCGGGCACATGATGGTCACGTGTTCGGGTTCACCGACATAATGGACTGTGCACACGGTAACGTACCTCTGT
Organism: Orobanche coerulescens; assembly: GCA_033398695.1. Lineage (NCBI taxonomy): Eukaryota > Viridiplantae > Streptophyta > Magnoliopsida > Lamiales > Orobanchaceae > Orobanche > Orobanche coerulescens. Next base: position 28,915,679 of record CM065815.1, on the reverse strand, counting down.
GAGACTAATTAGGTACAAGGGCGGGTGTGTTCGGTCACTCATCTTGTGCACATGCACATACCATTACGGGCGTACTATGATGCCCCTCTTCATCTTAATTTCATAATTAAGATATATCATGATTGTGTATATTCAACTCTTGAGGATTGTTGTTCTGTGTAACTGACCCCATTGGGGTATGTTGTTTTCAGGTCATGGCAAGGCTAAAGCACGGGAAGAGAACGTTGACGGCGAGGAGTACTAGTGATACTAGTAGGGGGCCCAGTCCTTTTCAGTCATTCGTGTTCTTCATTTTATTTCCGCTGCAGACTTCCGTTTGAATACTCATTTCTATTCAGTGTTGTATATTTTATCTCCATATAAAATATACCTGTATTCTGTATTATCTTGGGTGTATTGTAATGAAACTCCTCATCGGAGTAATGGATGATATAATGTGGTTCGGTACTATGATTATATTATTTAAGTCATAAATTTTCATTCGCCTGGTGGGTCCCAGTCGGGGGTCCATGGCACTGTAATAGTCGCCTAGTTTGGGGTGTTACAGAGTTGATATCGGAGCGTGGTTTTGAATACTACCTTCTGAGTCATGTCTCATTGAAATCATCATTCATCAGACTAGTATCATTGGGCTTTCGCGTCACGGGTGACCTGTGCAAGAGCCGAGCCCCTCAGACCAAAGAACAGTAAGATTTCTAACGCCATGGTATAATTTCTGGCAATAAGAATCACTTATTCATCATTCTACAGTCAACAATCCTCAATCATCATTTTCATTTTGATCATATCAATCATGTTAACTCATTAATCACTCAGTTCATTTCATTGCTCAGTTGTTGATCGTAAGGATCGTATCATTAATCTTGTTAACTTGTTCAAGATAATCACTTCAAGAATTTCATCAGATAATCATGTCACCTCAGTTAATCATTCATGTAATTACTGTGTTAGAGTGCGTATGCTCATTTTCATCATTTCATGACGTAATCATAATGTGATATTCATACGAGAGCTATAATTATCATGTGACTTTCCTACTTCAGTATAGAGAGAGTAGGCAGAGGATGCGGGGGAAGAGGCCGCGGTGCGGGCCGAAACCCGAGAGCTCGTGTGAATACACGCGCGAACGCGAGGATCAATGCTAATTCATCGAGCAGCGACGTTGCCACTCATTCACCCAGAAATGATCATTCACTTTCAGGGAGTCGTACCCGGGACACAGCTCAATCAGAAGGTGTTCGGGTTGACCCACTCGCTTTTATGCAGGGCATGATGGCCCAAATGACACAGATGGCACGCCTAATGGAGACGATGCAGAACTCAACCGCTCAGAATCAGCAGGCTCCTCCGCCGCCACCTCACGGGCAAGAGAGGGGCTTAAGCAGTATTATTGGCGACATCTCTCGCCAAAGGCCACCTACTTTTGAGGGCTCATCTGAGCCGGCGGATATTGTTCATTGGCTCAAGCATTTCGAGAAGTTATTTGCTATGGTAGAATGTCCCGAAGGACACAAAGTTTCAGTTGCGGCTTACTATATGGGTAAGAGCGCTCATTCATGGTGGTTATCGTTGAAGCCCACCGACGGATCATGTACTTGGGATCAATTCAAGACTCTCATGATGGAGAGGTATTATCCGGCCCCACTTAGAGAGGCCAAGTTATCAGAATTACTCACTCGTGACCCCTCAGCAGAAGATGATGTTCTCGCCATCGCCGAGAAATTTTAGGAACTTCTTCCTTTCGCCTCATCTATCATTCACTCTGAGGCGGATAATATTAAATATTTCAGCAAGAGGCTGAAACCCCGTATGCGGATGAAGTTGCTTAATCACAATTGCACCACTCTGGCCGAATTCATTGAGAAAGCTCTTACTTATGAGCTTACTGTTAAGGAGATTGCTAAACAAAAACCTTCATCTACTAGCAAGAAGTCTAAGAATCATAATCAGTCTGAAGGCGGTCAGGCAACCTTCAAGAAGCCTCGTGCGGGCTCTACTTTCTCTGAGCGACCTCCTGTGGTGCCCAGACCCACGGAATCACAGTCTCGGGTGGCCAGTTCGGCCATCACCTGTTTCAACTGTGGGGAACATGGTCATGTCAACACAAAGTGTCCGAGGCAGACTATCACATGCCATAACTATGGGATTGCTGGGCATAAGGCCCGTTTTTGCCGAAGGGACTCCAAACCTACTCCGGCATCATCTCAGGCCCCGAAGCAGTCAGCTATTCATAATCAGGCCACTTAGTCTGCGTCGTTCAAGATGACAGGAGCGAACAAAGGCGGAGCCAAAAGCTATCAGACGGGAGTGTCCGGTTCGGGGGCCGGCAAGCCCCAAATTTATGAGATGAAGAAGACCGACGATCTGGAGGCCCGGATGATTTCAGGTACACTCGATATTCTATCTCAACCTGTGTGTACCCTTTTTGATACTGGTGCATTGCATTCATTCATTTTCGAGTCATGTTTGAGTAGACTACGTCTGGGTAGTGCTACTAGTGTGAGCCGTATGTCATTGGTCTACCTGATGGTAGACGAATTATCGAGAATCGTGAGATTAAAAATTGTCCGATTCAACTTCATGGCCGTGATTGGTTAGAAGACCTGATCCTGTTAGATTTACCGAGAGACGATGTCATCTTGGGTATTGATTGGATGGATCGTCACGATGCCATCATTAGTGTCTGTAAGCATATGGTCACTATCATTTCAGACGATGGGGTCGAATGTGTTTTTCAGGGAGGTAATCCCAGTTGTTCCGGGAGAGTCATCAACTTGATGAAAGCAGTGAAATTACTCAGTTAGGGGTGTATTGGTTATTGGTGCTATATGACCAAGACCAAGAAATCATCAATAATGCTGGCAGATATTCCGGTAGTGAGAGAATATGCCGACGTATTTCCAGATGAGTTACTTGGTTTGCCTCCACAGAGAGATGTGTAATTCACGATTGAGTTGGAGCCTGGTACGTCTCCAATATCGAAGGCACCGTATCGGATGGGCCCGACCGAAATGCAGGAGTTGAAGAATCAATTGGAGGATTTGACCGAGAAAGGTTATATCCGACCGAGTGCGTCCTCGTGGGGAGAACCAGTGTTATTTGTGAAGAAGAAGGACAGTTCATTTCGTTTATGTATTGATTATCGGGAGTTGAACAGGGTGACGATCAAGAATAAATATCCTCTACCCCGTATTGATGATCTCTTAGATCAACTTCAGGGAGCTTCAGTATTTTCCAAGATCGACTTAAGATCTGGATATCATTAGTTGCGAATTCGAGAGTCGGATATCGCAAGGACGGCGTTTCGAACACGCTATGGTCATTATGAGTTTGTGGTAATGCCGTTTGGGTTAACTAATGCACCTGCGGTATTCATGGAATTAATGAATCGGGTTTTCATTGAATATTTGGATCAGTTTTTGGTTGTCTTCATTGATGACATTTTGATTTATTCTCGTGACCAGGAGGAGCACGAGGTTCACCTTCATCAGGTTCTCGACGTGTTAAGACGAGAGCAACTTTATGGAAAGTTTTCCAAATATGAGTTCTGGATGTCCGAAGTGACGTTTCTCGGACATGTAATTTCATCAGACGGTGTGCGTGTTGATCCTCAGAATACGGAGGCTATCCGAGATTGGCTACCTCCGAAGAATGTTAAGGAAATCCGAAAATTTCTCGGATTAGCCGGTTATTATCGGCGGTTTGTGGAAGGATTTCTAAAATTGCTCAACCCATGACAAACCTTCTGCGGAAGGATAAGAAATACACGTGGTCCGACGCTGATCGCTTAAATTCGCGTAGTATGGTTTTCAAATCCGTTCAATTTTAAAATTTGTAAAACCTCGAAGTATTTCCAAGGTGTCGAACCCAAGGGAATTGATATGTCGAAAATAAAGGAAATAACTCTACTCAAAATTTGACTGCTATTTAGGAATCCGAAAATTTGGTTTGTTTCTAATTATCTAACTTCAAAAATAGAAAAATAAAAATAAAATAACAATTAACCCTAAAAATAAAAAATCTAGAACAATAAGATAAGAATTCCAAGTATTATGCAAAGAGATCAAAATAAAGTGAATTATCTAAATCAAGCAAATAAAGCAAATTAGCAAGATAAAATCACAAGTTGAAAGCTAATTGATCCTAGGGTAGTATCATCTAATTGAGTTCACACAATCCATTCACTTGATTCCTTTTCCCCAAATTTTAATTCAATCCTAGAAATAATCACTCAGCCGATCTAGAATTCCGATCAAGGCAACCTAGAAAGATAGTTAATTTAAACCCTTTTCCCGCCAGGCTCAAAGAATTTAAATCACTTAAAAAGCGTCAACTTATTTATCTATGATTTATCTTACTCCACTCAAGTCATAAGATCAAATCATATTGTGCATCAAGTATTTCCACTAATTAATTAATCCTTCTGGGCAAAATCAATTAGGTAACATGTATCGATTAAGGGCCCTTTAATCTAGCATGAGATTTAACACATCTTGATCACAAGTCTAGGATGAAAGGTAAAAAGGTAATCAAAGGAACATCATGTGAACATCAATTAAAATTACTAACCTTAGAATCAATCAATGGATTTAGCCAGACATAATTGATATTAAACAAGAAATAGATGGAGAATGCATATTATTAATATGAAAAGAGAGATTACAACCCTTCCGGATGAACTCTGAGTCTTCAATCTCCGAAAAAGTAGAAAAATAATAATACTTGCTTCCTTCCAAAAAGTTCTCGTCTCCAAGGAATTAATCTTGCCCAAAAAAAAATGTAAAAGTGTGTTAAAGATGATAAAAGGTGATAAAAGATGATGAAAGATAATAAACTAGGTCTAGAAGGAGGTGTATATAGCCTATGGGAGTTAAACTCCCGATTAGCCCTAATCTAGGAAACAAAATCTATCCAAAAGAGTCACAATCCGTCAAAATTCGAGAACTCATGAGCAGCTTTATCGGACGCACCTATCGGCCGATAGGCTGGCCCGATAGTTGGTTCGTCGGTCGACTTCACTCGATAGGGCCTGGACACCTTTCGGATGCACCTATCGGCCGATAGGCTGGCCCGATAGGTGGTCTGACTTTTGCAAAAATCCGTTTCTTCCGTCCGTTTGACTCGACTCTCGGTCCTTTGTCTCGTTTTGGGTCCTTTTGGCTCTAAAAACCTGCAAACACACTAAAACCAACCCAAACGCGTAATACGGCTCGACTAATCATAAATAAGCCAAATACGAGCACATTAATCACGAAACGAGATAAAAACCTAGTATAAAATCCTAGAAAATGTGGTAAAATTACCACTTATCAAACCCCCCCAAACTTGAGCATTGTTCGTCCCGAACAACAAAAAGAAAAGAAAAAGAATGTCGTGAATCATCGTGCAACTCATAGTGTTCAACCTAATTAATACTATCCTATAATTCTCTCTAAATAATCCGAGTGTCGTAAAAGCGAGCTGCACTCAGAATAATGATTCCGCAAAGTAGTCAAGTTCAGTCCTAATCATTCGTTCATGAAGAAAATCCAGCTCAAAGATTAACAAAATGTGAGTCAAATCGACCGTCAATATGAAAGGCTAAAATAAACAAGCTAGTTCGTCCCGTTACACAGTCTAGTGGCACAATTTTCCCGAGTTTCATAACAAATAAACCTCGGGCAGTATTCCCTTATATATATGTTCAAGAATTTGATTCGAGTTGACCACTAGGTTAGGATCTCGGGATGTTTCATCGGGGTAATCCTAGGGTGGAACTTCCATTCTCATGTATTAGGAAACCGTTTGACGTAAAAGACACTCATGGGGCACATGGATGCTCCTAGTTACTAAGTTCCCGTCTACAGCGGAGAAACAACTCGAATTATATAATTTCCGCATGTCCGAATCAAGGTTGCCGTTTTGCGCGAGTAAGCAATGGTCACGCGAATACCCCGGTTACTAGGCTCCCTATCATTGGCACATGTGAAATATCTAAATCACTAGTCTAATCAGTCGTCGTTTTACGCGAGGGTAAACAACGGTCACGCGAATGCCCGGTTACTAGACTTCCCTTCATAGAACAACATTATCTCGACTTTTGGGAAAAGCGACTCTAAACTCAATCTAAGTGCCAACACGACTAAAGAAACAAGACGACTCACTATCAGGAAGATGTAACCAAACGTATTGACGGTGATTTTAAAACAAGTATGTATCGTCTCTTATCTGCCAAGACCTCTACAATCACGAAAAATTTTGGACCTAAATGAATACTATGCAAAACAGAAATAACTGACTACAACTCGACTAAAACTCGACCGTTTCTTCAGAGAGAAAAACAGTGTCGTAACATCGGTATCACACAAATAGAAGCACGAAAAATTCACGAATAAAGAAAAACTAAGACAAGCAAGGCTATCTAAAAAATTTTACGCAAAGTAGACCAAAATCTAAAAAAAAACTATTTACCCAAGCAAGGCATCAAAGCAAACAACGAAAAGCAAATAAAAGCAAACACGAAAGTAAAAAACTACTACGACCTAAATAATAGAAACTAGCAAACACACCAAACGAAAATGAAGCATAAAAATCTAAAAACTAAGCAACAAAAACCAAATCCACGCAACACCAATATGAGAAGCACAAATAAAAACAACGGGCACCAACACAAGCAAATAGTGATACAAGGCATACAAGGTACTCACACGTGCCGAAATTAACAAAGCCGCACTTCTCCCCCTCCCCCCCCCTCCCAAACTTATTTCGCATCCCAAAGGAGGAATAAGTTTGAAAAGAGAAAGGAGTGGCTTTGTTAACGGAGTACCTGATCACTGCGGCGGAAATGGCGGGTTTGTCGGTGAGCTCGGATCATAGCGGGCATGTGAATCGGGGAAAGGAGCAAAGTGGTACATCTCGTGTACCATTCGGTTGTAGTGGTCCTCCTGGGCCCACCTATCTTCCTGCCTCTTCCTCTCTTGCTCCCTCCAAGCAATCTCCTCTTGTCGCCACACTCTGTCCTCTTCGGCTCGTTTCTCCATGAGCTCGTACAACTGATTGACCCGAGTGGCAACATCACCCACCCGAGTCTCAACCTCGCCCAGCCGAGTTCCCAAAGAACCAAACTCGGTTGTCAAAGAACGCATACTCGCCAAATGATAATTGTCTTGCGCCTGCATACTCTCCTCGTGCATCTCTCTCTCTCTCTCAAAAAATCTCGACTCAAAAGCCTCAAAATCCGGAGCTCTCATCTGAAAACTACTACCTCCACCGGTGGGAATCTCGTCACGGCTACCCCCCTCGGGTATATCATCCAGCTCCTCCTCGGCTCCCTCCAAGAACGGCTCATCAATGGTCACCTCCTGGCGTTGCCTCTTACGAGACGCATCCAACGGTCGGATAAGTGCCAAATGAGCCTCGGAGCTCATACTCCACCTCGCATATACATCGGACGCGTCGCCCATCACAGAGGTCAAGGTCGGAGAGGGGAGTCGGAAGAGGGACACGGTTTTGTTCCGACCGTGCAATTTCCAGTCGAACCCTCGGTGAAGGCAAGCATCTCTTGCCTCTGCAGTGTCGGTTTATCCAAATAGATGTCTTGGGACACCGGCTCTCCTCTAATGCGCACCCCGAGATGCTCCGCGATAGGGGTCACGAACGCCCCAATCCCAATCCTCTGCTTCCCGGTCAGCCGGGCTTGTTTCTCCATGTGCTCAATCAGAAAACATCCAGCGTGCTTCCGCCTACCGTTCAAGGCCGACCGTAAAAGGTGAAGATCAGTGGACAAGCACATCCCCGAGTCGGTACGGCTCAAAATTGTCGAGGTGAACAGACGGTGGACATAACGGAGAACTGGGTTCCTGATCGAGGAGGCCTTGGCATACGTCGGATTATAAATGAGAAGCGTCTCCTCCCTGGGGTAAATCATCGTGGACCACAGCTCTATGTTTTCTTTGGCATGATCGCCCTGATGGAATGACCCGTCCTCGGCCCCGTTGATAATGGCGTTAACTTCGTCGGCCGAGAGCTCCGTTTCTGTGTTGTCGAGGTTGAAGCGAATAGATGCCGGAGTCTCGTGCTCCCTAAAAACCTCAAGCGTGGACAGAAACTCCACGGTGAGCACGTGGTAAGCGAGATAGTTTGCCCGAAAAATGTGCTCAAACCCGCACTGTCTCGCTAGTAACATAATATCATCGTATATCCCCATACCCCGAGCCGTCTCCTCATGCAAAAATCGGCAATGTTTGTGTGGCATTCCGATAAGGTGCGACCACCTTCTTTTAGACTCAGATCCAGTCAATCCTAGCTTGAACTTCTTCGGGTCGAGCGCAGCCGGGATCGGAATAGCCGGCACTACCTTCGTCGGAGCCCTTTCCTTCTCTGTGGTTGCCTTAGACTTTCCGGCCTTACACGGCTTCGACTTCTTGCTTTGCTTTCCAGCCATTTCAAAGTTCCTACAAAACAACCATCCAATCAATATCCAATAGGCAACTCATAATGCAAACATTCAACAAGCGTCGACATAATCCAATAATCCCACAATATCAACTAAGAGCCCTATAATGTCCAATAAACATCAAAATCATAGACCCGACAGCCATATACTACGATCAACAAATCACACAACCTCCCCCAAACTTCGACTCCCCCATTTCATATTCAAAGGATCAAAATCACATCCCACAATAACAAAACTACATACTTCGATCATATTAGGACAAATTCTCTCCAATCCAATCTAATTCATTCAAAATTCGAATCATCATCAACCCCAATTAACAATTCAATTCAACAAATTCGAAATTAGGGTTCTTCCAATTTGGGGGGGGTTTTCAAAATTCGTTCAATTTCATCAATTAATCCCCCAATTCGAAGTACCCACGAACAATCAAGCATAGATAACATGTTTCCATCAAGATTCTATCAACAATCGGGCATAAAATTCACAGAACATCAAAGTCTAACAAAAGCCCCCACAAAGTGGATCCCCAATTCGAATTTCATCAAAACTCTAAAAAGAATCCGTCAAAGTGCTTCAAAACATGTATAGAATTGAAAAACAAGAGGATTAAGTGTCGAAATTAAGTACCTTGATCGAATTTTGAAGGAAAAACAGATGCGAAAATCGCCCTTGTGTTCTTATCGTCCGATAGGTGTGTGTGTGTGAAAAACGGGTGGGAGAAGTGTATAAAAGGGGTTATTAATCAACTGGGTCGAAGCGGACACTGGGCCGGGTATGTCCTATCGGGCTGGCCTATCGGCCGATAGGCTGGGCCGATAGATGCATGTAAAGTTACGTACTGCACTATCGGGACCTATCGGTCGATAGGGTTTGCCTATCGACCACTGCTTGTAACATTTAATTTTTTTAATTTTCCTCAGCCTATCGGCCGGGCCTATCGGCCGATATGCTCTCCAGTCTCAAATTTTTTTTTCAACTTTTTCTATTTCGCATCCTTGGTCCCGTTTTCGCTTGGATATGGCGATTAAAGACCTGCAAGTATCCAAAACTCGGCGTGCATGGATTAGAACTTAGCAAAACTAACAAAGCTACTACGAAACTAGAAACTACAAAAATCACGCAAATGAACAATCGAAAACAAACGAATAAAACGAACTAATATACATACGTTGGGTTACCTCCCAACAAGTGCTACGTTTAACGTCTTTAGCTAGACGATACCTCATTCAATCCGGGTCTTCGAGGTAAGTAACATACTTCTCTTCGTGGTGCAACGGCTTAAGTTCTAACTTCGGCACCTCGATCGATCGGTCCTCAGCGACAACTCCCCCTTGAACGGGTTTGTTGACATCAAGATAGCATACGTCCCTCTCATTAGATCGAAACTCGTTCGCCTCCAACATTCGAACATACTTTGGCAAATCCTCGTAAATTTCTTCAACATCGGAATGTGAGTAAATGGATTGTGAAATGCAATGCTCCAACAAGTCGGTCGGGGGCGGCATAATAGACTCAATTGCATAACATTCCTCGGGCGCATCCTCGGGCTTCTTCATCGCGTCATAGATGGAAATTTTCAGATTTTGATCATTAACCCGGAAGGTAAGATCACCCTCTTGGACGTCGATAAGTGCTCTCCCCGTCGCTAGAAATGGTCTCCCAAAGATCAATGGTTGGTTCTCGTCCTCAGGCATATCAATAACTACGAAATCAGCCGGGAAGACTAAGTGTTGGACTCTAACGAACACATCCTCCACAACTCCCCTCGGATAAGAGATCGACCGGTCCGCCATGAGTAGAGAAATGGTAGTCGGCTTCATCTCCCAAATCTTCAACCTCTTAAAGATGGATAGAGGCATAAGATTGATGCTTGCCCCGAGATCACACAACACATTACGGAACGTTTGGTCGCCAATCATGCATGTCAAAGTAAAACGTCCCGGATCCTTCTGCTTGAGCGGGAGCTTGTTTTGAATGATAGCGCTACACTCCTCTGTCAAATTTATTGTTTCAAACTTCGCCAACTTCCTCTTGCTTGCCACAGCGTCTTTCAAGAATTTAACGTACCCCGGTATGTCTCTCAAAGCGTCTAGAAGTGGAATGTTGATATTCACCTTTTGAAACATGTCGATAAACCGTTGAAGCTTTTCATCATATCTCGACTTGGCCAATCGCTGTGGAAATGGAGCTTTTACCTCAAAATCCTTCACATTCGAACCTAAAGGAGCCTTTCGACCGATAGGGGGGTCGATAGGCTCAATTTCTGGTATTCTGTCTGGGTATCGGGTGGGACTATCGGCCGATAGTCTTGGCCGAAAGGCCTGCTGCGTTTCATCTGCCTTCTCGTTCTCGGCTCCCGTTTCTAGTACATCCTCGTTTCCAGATTCCTCAACTTCAGCCCCATGATTACTGTACCTTGTCCCACTCCGAAGCTCGATTGCGTTGCATTGTTGTGTCTTCGGGTTGGTCTCGGTACTGCTCGTAAAATGGCCCGACTTATGAATTCCGGCTTGGGCGTTCGCCATTTGACCCATTTGGGTCTCCACCATCGACATCTGCTTTGTCAAGGCAATCACTGAGTTTCCAATAGATGTCACACTATGCTCGAGAGCCCCGAACCTCTTGTCTGCTTTATAAATAAAATCTTTTTGACTCGCCTCCAACCGTTCCAACATCTCTTCCATCGGTGTCTTAGCAATCGGCTCTTGAATAACCCCGTTTTTCACGTTAAATCCCGGTGGTGGCTGAAGAGCATTGTTCGGGTTGGCATAGGATAAATTAGGGTGGTTCCGATTGTTCGGATAGTAGTTCCCCCTATTTCCCCCTTGCCAGAAGTTTCCTCCTTGCACGTAATTTACATCCTCCTCAATTGCAATAGGCTCGTTTAGCTCTTCAAAAACTGCATTGACTCCCAAAGTCTTCTTTCTTAGCATCTCAAGCTCTTTTTGTTGACTTTCAAATTTCGCCTTCAAATCACCGTAGGCGTCCTCGTCACCGGATGGGACCTTTCTTCTCGTCATCTTTCTATCGGTCACCTCCTCGTAATCATTGTTGACCGCTAGCTCGATGAGATTCTTGGCCTCTTCATAATCATTAGCAAGAAATCCCCCTTTCGAGGAATAGTCCAACTCTCTTCTAGCCTTCCTCGTCAAACCCCGATAAAACCGAATGTAGATTTCCTCCTTGTCAATTCCATGCTGTGGGCATTTGCGAAGTAGCTTTTTAAATCGGATCCATGCCTCGTATAAGTGTTCATCCTCATATTGCTCGAATTGCAAGATATCGTTGATTTGTTTTTGCACCTTCGAGGGAGGATAGAACTGTGCTAAGAACAACCGAGTCATCTCTCTCCAAGTACCAATTTCCTTCCGATCTAGGCTCTTGTACCAATCTAGCGCATCGTCTTCTAAGGAGAACCGGAATAGGCGGAGCTTAATGACATCCGGAGGCACTCCGTTTTGCTTGATGGTGGCACATATGTCCAAAAACGACTCAAGATGAGCGTTTGGATCTTCATTAACTCCTCCTCCGTATGTTTGAGACTTCACCGTAGCGATGAGGGACGGATTAAGCTCGAAGTTGTTGGCATCAATCTTCCCCCAACCTCCTTCTTGATAATCGTCCAGCTTAGGTCGAAAGCGGGCATTCAAAGGGATCTTCTCGGGACGAGCGAGTTCTCGTGGTGGGTCAACAATGCCGGCCATGGTATCAACGATAGGTATAGAAATAGTCTCGGTTCTCGCTTCTTGCTTCTTCCTCCTCAAAGACTTCTCGATTTCCGGATCCAAAGAAAATAAGTCCTTTCCTTGGGATCTTGTGATCATGCACCGCCTACAAGGAAGAGAAAACAAGATGTGATGAAACGAGATCGAATATTAATAATAATAGTATACAACCTAAGGTAACAATCTCTTCTTTTTCGAATTATCCCTTTAAGTTTTCTATCTCTTCCCCGGCAACGGCGCCAAAAATTGATCGCTTAAATTCGCGTAGTATGGTTTTCAAATCCGATCAATTTTAAAATTTGTAAAACCTCGAAGTATTTCCAAGGTGTCGAACCCAAGGGAATTGATATGTCGAAAATAAAGGAAATAACTCTACTCAAAATTTGACTGCTATTTAGGAATCCGAAAATTTGGTTTGTTTCTAATTATCTAACTTCAAAAATCGAAAAATAAAAATAAATAACAATTAACCCTAAAAATAAAAAATCTAGAACAATAAGATAAGAATTCCAAGTATTATGCAAAGAGATCAAAATAAAGTGAATTATCTAAATCAAGCAAATAAAGCAAATTAGCAAGATAAAATCACAAGTTGAAAGCTAATTGATCCTAGGGTAGTATCATCTAATTGAGTTCACACAATCCATTCACTTGATTCCTTTTCCCCAAATTTTAATTCAATCCTAGAAATAATCACTCAGCCGATCTAGAATTCCGATCAAGGCAACCTAGAAGGATAGTTAATTTAAACCCTTTTCCCGCCAGGCTCAAAGAATTTAAATCACTTAAAAAGCGTCAACTTATTTATCTATGATTTATCTTACTCCACTCAGGTCTTAAGATCAAATCATATTGTGCATCAAGTATTTCCACTAATTAATTAATCCTTCCGAGCAAAATCAATTAGCTAACATGCATCGATTAAGGGCCCTTTAATCTAGCATGAGATTTAACACATCTTGATCACAAGTCTAGGATGAAAGGTAAAAAGGTAATCAAAGGAACATCATGTGAACATCAATTAAAATTACTAACCCTAGAATCAATCAATGGATTTAGCCAGACATAATTGAAATTAAACAAGAAATAGATGGAGAATGCATATTATTAATATGAAAAGAGAGATTACAACCCTTAGGATGAACTCGAGTCTTCAATCTCCGAAAAGTAGAAAAATAATAATACTTGCTTCCTTCCAAAAGTTCTCGTCTCAAGGAATTAATCTTGCCCCAAAAAAATGTAAAAGTGTGCTAAAGATGATAAAAGGTGATAAAAGATGATGAAAGATAATAAACTAGGTCTAGAAGGAGGTGTATATAGCCTATGGGAGTTAAACTCCCGATTAGCCCTAATCTAGGAAACAAAATCTATCCAAAAGAGTCACAATCCGTCAAAATTCGAGAACCCGCGGAGCAGCCTATCGGACGCACCTATCGGCCGATAGGCTGGCCCGATAGTTGGTTCGTCGGTCGACTTCACTCGATAGGGCCTGGACACCTTTCGGACGCACCTATCGGCCGATAGGCTGGCCCGATAGGTGGTCTGACTTTTGCAAAAATCCGTTTCTTCCGTCCGTTTGACTCGACTCTCGGTCCTTTGTCTCGTTTTGGGTCCTTTTGGCTCTAAAAACCTGCAAACACACTAAAACCAACCCAAACGCGTAATACGGCTCGACTAATCATAAATAAGCCAAATACGAGCACATTAATCACGAAACGAGATAAAAACCTAGTATAAAATCCTAGAAAAATGTGGTAAAATTACCACTTATCAGACGCGTGTCAACGGAGTTTTGAGGAACTCAAGAGCCGGTTAATTTCAGCACCTGTCCTTTCCTTGCCGCAAGGGACAGAGGGATTCGTGGTTTATAGTGACGCGTCCGGACACGGCCTTGGATGTGTATTAATGTAGAATGGGAAAGTTATTGCTTATGCTTCACGACAATTGAGACCTTACGAGGTTAATTATCCGACCCACGACCTGGAGCTAGCAGTCGTGGTGTTTGCATTGAAGATTTGGCTCCATTATCTTTATGGCGTTACCTGTCAAATATTCACCGATCATAAGAGTTTGAAGTATATATTTACTCAGAAGGAGTTAAATATGCGACAGAGGCGGTGGTTGGAACTAATCAAAGATTGTGATATTGAGATCCTGTACCACCCGGGCAAGGCGAACATGGTCGCCGATGCCTTGAGTCACAAGTCCATTCAGGAGCAAATGCTTGCACATTTAACAGTTCAGAAGGAGATTCAGCAGGAATTTAATCGACCCGAGATCGAGGTCTGGTTACAGCGAGTGCAAGGGCAACTTTGCATGTTGGAGATTTCTTCGCCACTTGAGGAGGCATCAGGGAGAATCAGGGTTTAGACTTGTTTTTGTCGCGCATCCGAGAGGATGTGGCTCAGGGGAAAGCCCCTGGATTTGTGGCCCACGAGGATGGACTTTTGCGATTTAAGAATTGGTTTTGCGTACCGACGAATGACGAGTTGAAAAACTCGATTTTGAGAGAAGCTCATGCTACCCCTTATTCCATTCATCTGGGGTCTAGCAAGATGTACAAGGACTTGAAACAAAATTACTGGTGGAGTAATATGAAGCGAGAAGTCGCAGAATTTGTTTCGAGATGTTTAACATGTCAGCAAGTCAAGATAGAACATCAGCGACTGGCGGGTATGCTGAAACCTCTCCCTATTCCAAAGTGGAAGTGGGAAGATATTTCTATGGACTTCATCACGAGTTTTCCGACGAGTCGTCGTGGCATGAATACAATTTGGGTAGTTGTGAACCGTTTAACTAAGTCAGCTCATTTCCTCGAGATTAAGGATACGTGGGGTCCCGAGAGACTTGCCCAGTTGTTCATCAAAGAGATAGTGAGATTGTATGGTACTCCAAAGAGTATCGTTTATGGTCGTGATGGGCGGTTCGTGTCACATTTTTGGAAATTAGTTCATCGTGCCATGAGAACTCAGCTTAATTTCAGCACAGCTTTTCATCCTCAGTCCGACGGATAATCAGAGAGAACTATTCAGACATTGGAGGACATGTTGAGGGCATACGTCCTTGATTGGAAAGACGATTGGGAAGCCCAACTACCGTTGATTGAGTTCACATACAATAACAGTTGGTATGCTTCGATTAAGATGGCACCTTACAAGGCCTTGTACGGTCGTCGTTGTTGATCTCCTTTGTATTGGGATGACTTATCAGAATCAATCGGCACCGAGCCCGATATGCTTATAGCCGCCCGTGAGAAGGTAGCTTTGATCAGGAGTCGTTTGTTGACCGCTCAGAGTCGATAGAAATCATATGCAGATAATCGTCGTCAACCACTAGAGTTCGAGACAGGTGACCATGTTTTGGTCAAGGTATCCCCAAGTCGAGGTATCTTCCATTTCGGGAAGCGGGGAAAGTTGAGTCCGAGATTCATCAGACCGTTTGAGATTTTGGATCGAGTAGGCAGTCTGTCTTATCGATTGGCCTTACCTCCGGCATTGAGCTGAATTCATAATGTGTTTCACGTCTCCCAGTTGCGGAAGTATGTTGCGGACCCGAGTCACGTAGTTCAGTTCGACGAAATCGAGATAGCGGATGATCATTCGTATGAGGAGCGTTCTATACGAGTTTTTGAGCGGCGAATCAAGCACTTGAGGAACAAGACGATTCCTTTGGTCAAGATTCAGTGATTTATACACGGAGTCGAAGAGGCTACTTGGGAAACCGAAGATAGCATGCGGGAGAGTTATCCCGAATTGTTTGACCCTTAGTTTCGGGGATGAAACTCTTTTTAAGGGGGGAGTATGTAATATCCGGTTGTAATTCATTCATGATCATTCAATTATCAGTCAGTCATTGTCACTCAGTAATTTTTCAGCCATTAATAATCACTCATCATTCATGGTTCATTCATTTGTTTTCATAGTTGGCATATTTTAATCTTGTATCAGTTACCGGTCGTCATTCATCTCTGTTTGAGGATCGAGACGAGAGTATTATCATAATCATCGTGAATGGTAGTCTTGTGTTGGAAGTATCATCTATCGCGTGTTATTGGACTTAATTACATTCATACAAGTATTGTATGTCGGATCATTCACCTTTCGTAACGAGAAAACGGAGTTGTCGAACTATGGCATTTCCAGCAGTGAGTTACGGCCGTAACTTATCATGCATTACGGCTGTAACATGCATTCGTTGGCTTAAGGATATTTTGGCCGAAGGTGAGATACGGCCGTAAGGTAGGCAGGCTACGGCCGTAACATGCGTTCGTGGTTTTCAGGACATGTTGGACGAAGAGGGCTTACCACCGTAAGGGTTGCGGCATGCGGCCGTAAGATGAGGCAGGTACGGCCATAAGGCTTGGCCAGTTACGGCCGTACGATTCGAGCAGGGTGCCCGGTCAGTTTCGACGAAGGTTTCATATGCCCGTAAGCCTTGCCGAGTACGGCCGTAACAGTCTAGTTACGCCCGTAAGGCATGTGCGGATACGGCCGTATGTATGTCGGCAGATGTTTCGACGAGGGCGAGTTACGTCCATATGAGATGGCTGGTTACGGCGGTAAGGCCGTTGACTTGGAGATGTTACGGCCGTAAGTAGGCCGAGTTACGGCCGTAACCATGGCAGTACTTAAGGACTTGGACGGGACTTTGAGCTCATTTTTCTCATTTCTTCACCTTGTTTCCAAGAGAAAGAGCTTGAGGGAGAGATTTTACATCATCAATCACTTGGGTGTTCGGTTTTCATCATCTTCATTCGTTTGTGAAGCTTGGATAGTCGATTTAACACGATTTCACCGGATCAAAGTATTTGGATCTTCAAGAGGTAAATTCTTCAACACTTTGGATTTCGATTTTGTGTTGGGTTATGATGTTTGGACGTGATGATCATGATATATGAAGTGATATACTTGTGATTATGTATTGTTAAGGATTATCATCAGATTGTTTGGGTTTATTCAAGAACACCTTGAATACTGATTTGGATTTGGGGATTTTCGATTAGATGTTGTTTGAAATCTCTATTTGGGTATTCATTTTGGATTATGGATTGTGTTGAAGATGTTTTGTTGGATTGAAACACTCCTTGGAAGTTTGGTATCGATTAATTGAGAATTGGTGGTAAACAATTGAAGATTGTTTACAACGTATTTGTCATAATACCCCAATGAACTTGGATTTGTCATATCGACGTTTTGAGTTTGTTATAATCGTGCTTGTTGCGTATATTGAGCGGATTGTTGGTAATTGTGTTATTCAAGGTTGTTCGAGCGACCGACATCTCATTGTAGGACGTTTGTTCGAGGAAGGACATTCTTCACCAGTATTGTGTAAGTTAATTCTTACTCGGTTAAAAGGATATTCATTCTTTTCATTATTGTTTAGTCATAATCATAATTCGTTCATAATGTATTAACTGTATTGAGACTTGTAATTGTCGAATAATCACTTCATTCACTAGGAACGACGGTTCCAATCATTTCATTGAGCTATCATTCACTTCACTATTATTTCATCTCGGTGAGTCATTCTTGACTTTGTCGGATTGTTATTCATTAATATTCATCATGGTCATTCTCGGTCATATGACCTTCTGGGTTCGTATTGCGTGGCCGGGTGGTGATGTGTGGAATTTTTAGTCGGGCACATGATGGTCACATGTTCGGGTTCACGGACACAATGGACTGTGCACACGGTAACGTACCTCCGTGAGACTAATTAGGTACAAGGGCGGTTGTGTCCGGTCACTCGTCTTGTGCACATGCACATACCATTACGGGCGTACTACGATGCCCCTCTTCAGCTTAATTTCATAATTAAGATATATCATGATTGTGTATATTCAACTCTTGAGGATTGTTGTTCTGTGTAACTGACCCCGTTGGGGGATGTTGTTTTCAGGTCATGGCAAGGCTAAAGCACGGGAAGAGAACTTTGACGGCGAGGAGTCCCAGTGGTACTAGTAGGGGGCCCCAGTCCTTTTCTGTCATTCGTGTTCTTCATTTTATTTCCGCTGCAGACTTCCGTTTGAATACTCATTTCTATTCAGTGTTGTATATTTTATCTCCATATAAAATATACCTGTATTCTATCTTATCTTGGGTGTATTGTAATGAAACTCCTCATCGGAGTAATGGGTGATATAATGTGGTTCGGTACTATGATTATATTATTTATGTCATAAATTTTCATTCGCCTGGTGGGTCCCAGTCGGGGGTCCACGGCACTGTAATAGTCGCCTAGTTTGGGGTGTTACAAGGTGTGGTAGCGCACGCTAACTGATGGTGCAGAAACAGTGCATAGGCTACTGGACTAGATTCAGATGTTGATCAGCGCACGCTATTTAGTATCATAGCGCGCGCTAGAGTGCATTAGTCGCGCACGCTAGGGTGAGGAGCGCGCTACCTGGTAGTTCAGGGAAGTACAGGGGCTACTGGATTGGGTCTGAAGGTCCCGTTAGCGCACGCTAACACTTGTGGTTAGCGCACGCTAACAGTGTGCCTCGATAGCGCATGCTAATCGTAAAGATTAGCGCACGCTAAGCTGTCCAGTATATAAACTGGACAGCAGTCGTGATACATCATTTCCACCTCATTTCTCCTCCTTTCCGCGGGGTTGAGCCAAGGTGATACCAAACGATACCCAAACAGTGATACCAATATAGGGACTGTTGTGAATCGTGGTTGGACGAAGCGGAAGTAGGGTTTCTGGAGTAAAGAAACAAACAGCAAACAACAAATAACAATAACGGACAGCACTTCGGTACAATGGTACTTCGGTACAGCGGCACTTCGATACAGCACTTCAATACAGCAGTATTTGGATACAGCACTTCGATACAGCAATTATCGGACAGCACTTCTATACAGCACTTCGATACAGGAATATTCGGACACCACTTTGATACAGACAGAATCGATTGCACTTCGAATCAGCGAGAGTCGATTGCACGTTGGTACAGCAATATTTGGACAGCACTTCGTTACAGCAACAATGGACAACACTTCGGTACAGCAACAATGGACTACACTTCGGTACAGTGAGACTGGACACGGAAATGACGACGGCACTTCAAACCCTTAGAATTAATCACTATAATCCTCTTAGAATCCTGTTCTAAAGAAATGTTCAGAATTATTCTAAGAACTCAAGTTCCTGTGACTAAGACTTAACAATTTTATGAACTAAAATTATAAGAATGTAGAAGTGAGAATTATAAGAATAATACTCAAGAAAATTCAAGAAACAGCTCTTGAATCAAGCACAAGGCCGAAATATATTTTTGATTTCAAAAGTGATCTGTTTTTTTCATTACCGAAAGGCCTCCTTTTATTGGAGTGTATAGAACAAACTATATTATCCCTAACATATTAAACTAAGGGAATAAAATCAAGAGTGTCCCTATTTCTAAGACAATAAAGGGCGGTCACACATGTGACTAGTTTAAAAGGAAATAAACTAACAACAACTATCCTAGAAAGTAAATAAAGAAGTCTTTGAAAAGGTCTTAGTCTTCACAACATCACGCTCAATTTGAAGCTCTCACATGCTAAAGTACTTTTTCCAAGATAAAATAAAATATCACACCTTCCTTGAAGCTTCCTCACGCCTAAGTCTAATTCCCAAGCTAGGATGGATTTTCCTTAATCATCAAGTCGATCTTCGGTTGTTCATCCTTTATAAAGTATTTTCCTTTTTGAGTTTTATGATTTAACTCTCATTTTCAGGAAATTCGACAAAGACGCCCTCATGCCATCATTTAGGTAATATCTGGGGTCCGCCCTCAAGCTTTCTGGTTTTAGCTATATCTGGGTTGCCCTCAAGCAAAGCTATATCTGGGCTTAGGATTTGAACAACTGTCGGACCTTCTTGAATCTCAAGTAGATCCACCGTCGCACAGTCACTAAACTTAGACATGATTTCCACTTCAAATTCGGGCAGCTTAAGGACGAGTTTGTCTTCTTCTTTTCTTTGTACGTGAATTCTTCTAGGCTCGGAGTCTTTATTCAGTGCACTCCAAGCAGCCTCAATGTGAGGGTCTTCAAGAGAGGATTTGATCGAGGCCATACAATAAACCTCTTGAGTAGGAATCGAGTTGTCTTCATAAGAGTTAGTAACAGATAATAAGGTAACATGTGTGGAACGTGCATTAAGTTTATTTCGTGAGGGGGTGCTAGTGTCACTCGTTCTCAATATTTCACTCGTTTGTTCTCTCAACTTCCTAGCACGTGTACGTGTGATAGGACCAGTGGGGTCCATGACGGCTCCAACCGTTCCTAACTCTATTGGTAGCACAACCGTGGTTGTATCATCCCCTCCCTCTTGAGGAGGATCTGTCCTCAGACCCGCGAGATCACCTGCTTCAAACAAAGACAAGTCAGAAACATTAAAAGTAGCAGATACATTGTATTCCCCTGGTAAGTCTAGTTTGTAAGCATTATAATTTATTCTCTCCAAAATCATGAAAGGACCATCTCCGCTTGGCAGCAATTTTGATCTACTTTATATAGGAAACCTTTCCTTCCTCAGATATAACCAAACCCAATATCCAGGTTCGAAGACCACTTCCTTTCTCCCTCGGTTGGCGTGCTCAACATACTGCTTAGTACGCCTTTCAATGTTAGCTCTTACTTTCTCATGGAGTTGCTTAACTAGCTCGGCTTTCTTCTTCCCATCTGTACTAATCCTTTCAGTCACAGGCAAAGGCACAAGATCAAGTGGGGTCAAAGGATTAAATCCATAAACAATCTCAAAAGGAGAAAATTGAGAAGTGGAATGCACTGTTCGATTATAAGCAAACTCAACATGTGGCAAACATTCTTCCCAAGTTTTAATGTTTGTTTTTATTATAACCCTTAACAATGTAGAAAGAGTTCTATTACTACTTCGGTTTGCCCATCAGTTTGTGGGTGACAAGTGGTAGAAAGTAGAAGCTTTGTGCCTAATTTAGCCCATAAGGTTTTCCAAAAATAACTTAGGAACTTAGCATCACGATCAGAAACAATAGTCCTAGGCATTCCATGTAAACGAACGATCTCTCTAAAGAAAAGATTAGCCACGTGAGATGCATCATCAGTTTTGTGACAAGCTATGAAATGTGCCATTTTTGAAAATCTATCAACCACAACAAATATAGAATCCCTCCCATACCGGTTTCTAGGCAATCCTATCACGAAATCCATTGATATATCAGTCCGAGGAGTATTAGGAATGGGGAGTGGGGTGTACAAACCGTGGGGCTGAACTCGACTTTTAGCCATTTTACAATCGATACAGCGACCACAAATACGAATGACATCTCGTTTCATACTAGGCCAGTAGAAATGTTCTTGCAAAATAGACAAGGTTTTATCAATGCCAAAATGACCCATCAACCCTCCCCCATGCGATTCGAGCAACAACAGTTCACGTATAGAGCTAGTGGGTATGCACAATTTATTTTCCTTAAACAGAAAACCATCGCTCTTATAGAACTTATCTACCCCGGACTTCTCACAAGTAATGAAAATATCTCCAAAATCAATATCTTTCTCGTACAGATTTTTAATCAATTCAAAACCAAGTATTTTCGAATCTAAAGCAGTCAGGAAGGTATACCTGCGAGATAGAGCATCGGCAACGACGTTTTATTTTCCCTATTTGTATTTGATCACGTACGGGAACGTCTCTATGAATTCATCCATCCAGCATGCCTCCTATTCAACTCCTGTTGCCCCTTCAGATTTTTCAAGGACTCGTGATCATTGTGTATCACGAACTCTTTGGGCCATAAGTAATGTTGCCAAGTCTCGAGTGCTCGAACCAAGGCATACAATTCCTTGTCGTAAGTTGGATAGTTCAGCGAAGCTCCTCCAACTTCTCACTGAAGTAGGCAATCGGCCTACCCTCTTGCATCAAAACAGCTTTTATACCTGTACCGGATGCATCACACTCGATCTCAAAAGACTTAGCAAAATTCGGCAGGGCTAGCAGTGGAGCGTTCGTCAGTTTTTCTTTCAAGGCCTTGAAGGTCGTCTCTTGTTCCTGTTCCTACTTGAATCCAACATTCTTCTTGATTACCTCGGTCAAAGGGGCGGCTACAGTACTAAAGTTGGGTACAAACCGGCGGTAGAAGCTTGCCAAGTCGTGGAAGCTTCGGACTTCGCTCACATTTTTGGGGCTGTCCATTCTCTAATTGCCCTTACTTTATCTTCATCGACTTGAATCCCCTGGGAACTAACAACAAAACCAAGAAAAGCCAATTTCTCGGTGCCAAAGTTGCACTTTTGAATGTTAGCAAACAAGTGTTCCTTTCTAAGCACAAGCAACACATCTTTCAAATATATGTTCATTCAAACTTTTGCTATATATTAGGATATCATCAAAGTATACAACAACAAATTTTCCAATAAAAGCATGTAGAACATGATTCATTACCCTCATAAATGTGCTTGGTGCATTAGTGAGCCCAAATGGCATAACTAACCACTCATACAAACCATGTTTAGTTTTAAATGCTGTTTTCCACTCGTCTCCCTCTTTCATTCGAATCTGATGGTACCCACTTTTTAAATCAATTTTTGAAAATATTATGGAACCATATAATTCATCTAACATGTCATCAAGTCTAGGGAATGGATGTCGATATTTCACCGTAATGTTGTTTATTGCACGGCAGTCTACGCACATCCTCCACGAGCCATCTTTCCTTGGTACTAGCAACACCGGAACTGCACAAGGACTCATACTTTCCCTCACATGTCCCTTTGCTAGTAGCTCATCCACTTGCCTTTGAATTTCTTTAGTCTCTTATGCGTTACTTCAGTATGCAGGATGGTTTGGTATTGAGGATCCTAGAACGAAGTCGAACTGGTGTTCTATTCCTCGAACGGGCGGCAATCCGGGTGGTGTCTCCACGGGAAACACATCTTCAAACTCCTGCAATAAAGAGACAATCAATAGATCAGTAGTATGAGGAATAGATGGAATATTAAGCAATACATCATGAAATAGTAATAGAACCACAGGCCGTCTTGCTAGCAAGGCCCGTTTAACCTCACTAGCCCTACAAAGGGCGATGGTTCTTATCCCTTTAGGGACTGCCGTGACTGTTTCCTTCTCTTTTTTTTCGTTTTCTCTCAGTGTTTGCTCTAATATCCTCTGATCTTCAAGGATTTGTTTAGGGGTCATAGGTGATAGGTTGAATTTTTTCTTCCCAAAGATGAAGGAATACTTGTTCGAAAACCCATCATGAGTAACTTTACGGTCGTACTGCCATGGTCTTCCTAAAAGGATCTAGGTGGCATGCATAGAGGCGACATCGCAAACTACTTCATCCTCATATCTACCTATCTTAAAGGGCACGGTGCATCTACTCACCACCTTTAGTTCTCCAGCATTATTCATCCACATCAACTTATATGGTTTAGGGTGCCTTTCGGTTTTAACTTCTAGTTTCTGCACCAAGGCTGTGCTAACGACATTGACACAACTACCCCCGTCTATGATCATACTACAGAGTTTTTTCTTAATATAGCATCTACACTGAAACAAGTTCTCCCTCTGGATATCCTCATCTTCCACTATCTTAGCTGACAAGGACATTCTAAGCACTACATTAATCTTCCCTTCTAAGATCTCTTCGTTATATTCTTCTATCTCTTCTCCACTATCCTCATTCTTAATCTCTTCTTCACCCTCACTTTCAGTCGCTATTTCCCCTGACTTAATGACTACAGCTCGCTTATTTGGACAGTTCGGGGCTATGTGACCTATACCTTGACACCTATAGCATCGGATCTCATGTGTCCTAGGTTGAGGTTTGGAATTTGGTGAAGGTTGGGACTTAGTTGGTGGATTACGGGATGACTGGACCCTATTGACCAACGGTTTAGGGTCTTCTCTATGGTTAGTGAGCTGTCTCGGTTTCCATGGGATACTAGGAGTGGTGTTCTTCCTAGTTTGTCGCCTCCGAACTTGAATCTCTATCTTCCTAGACGTGTGCACCATCTCTTCTAAGTCATGCATGGTCATGAGCTCTAATTGGTCTCTAATCTCAACATTAAGTCCGGCTAAGAACCTAGTCATGGTGCTATCGTGGTCCTCCTCTATATGACACCTAATTAGTCCGGTTTCCATTTCCTTATAGTACTCGTCTAATGACTTGGTCCCTTGCCTTAAAGTTTGAAGACTATACCTAAGGTCCCTCATGTAATAGCTAGGAACAAACCTTTCCTTCACCACTCGCTTAAGCTCTTCCCATGTATTTATAAGTCTTTCCCCACGTCGATGCCTAAGTTGAACTACATGATCCCACCATACAAGAGCATACCCAGTGAACTCTATAGTAGCTATCTTAACCTTCTTAAGATCAGAAAAATTTCGACACTCAAATTGTCCCTCGACCTTCCTAACCCATTCAAAATAAGTTTCGGGATCAGGTTTACCTTCAAAAGGTGGTATGGAAAACTTAACACTACTTAAGTTATCGTCTACCCGTCATTGTTGTTCCCTAGGGTCTCGGTCGATCCTAAACTTCCTATCACCCTCAAAGTACTCGTCATATTCATCTTCCGAATAGTATTCGGGTGGTGGAGGGGCTGCCCTAACTCTACCCCTTCCTCTACCTCTATATCGTGAATCCCTTCCTCCCATTGTGGGTTCTTTTTCTCGATCTTCCCTATTAGTAGGTTCGGGAGTTTGTGAAGTTCTATGGGATTTCAGCTCTTCTCTCATCTCTAACATCATGTTTTCCATCCTTCGTATGTAGGATGTCAGGCCTTCGAGTTGGAATTGCACATCACGGAAGCTTTGGATTTTATTAGTAACTGGGTCATTGCTTAGGACCTCTTCCTTGTCTACAGGATCCTTCCCGGCTCGTCTAGGTGCTGGAGTTTCTCCATCCTTCGAGTTTCTTGATCCTGTCATCATGGTACCAAGTGATTCGAAACAGGAAACAAGTATTGAATATCTTACCTAAAACACAGCAATTTAACTACAATGCGAACCACAAAATTATATATATATATATATATATGAGAATAAAAGATAAGTGAGGAATGACTAAACCGTTCTCCGATACCAAATGATACCAAACAATACCCAAATAGTGATACCAATACAGGGACTGTTGTGAATCGTGGTGGAACGAAGCCGAAGTAGGGTTTCTGGAGTAAAGAAATGAACAGCAAACAGCAAATAACAATAACGGACTGACACTTGATGCAATGCCGATACAATACTTCAATCGGCTGACCATTCGTCTGACGCCGATATAGTAATATTGGACTGACGCCCGATCTGACGCCCGATCTGACAATATTCGGACACCACTTTGATACAGATAGAATCGATTGCACTTCGATTCAGTGAGAGTCGATTGCACGTCGGTACAACAAGATTTGGACAGCACTTCGTTACAACAACAATGGACTACACTTCGGTACATCAACAATGGACTACACTTCGGTACAGCGAGACTGGACATGGAAATGACGAGGGCACTTCAAACCCTTAGAATTAATCACTATAATCCCCTTAGAATCCTATTCTAAAGAAACGTTCAGAATTATTCTAAGAACTCAAGTTTCTGTGACTAAGACTTAACAATTTTATGAACTAAAATTGTAAGAATGTAGAAGTGAGAATTATAAGAATAATACTCAAGAAAATTCAAGCAACATATCTTGACTCAAGCACAAGGCCGAAATATATTTTTGATTTCAAAAGTGATCTGTTTTTTTCATTACCAAAAGGCCTCCTTTTATAGGAGTGTACAGAACAAACTATATTATCCCTGACATATTAAACTAAGAGAATAAAATAAAGAGTGTCCCTATATCTAAGACAATGAAGGGCGGTCACACATGTGACTAGTTTAAAAGGAAATAAACTAACAACAACTATCCTAGAAAGTAAATAAAGAAGTCTTTGAAAAGGTCTTGGTCTTCACAACATCACGCTCATTTTGAAGCTCCCACATGCTAAAGTACTTTTTCCAAGACAAAATAAAATATCAAACCTTCCTTGAAGCTTCCTCACGCCTAAGTCTAACTCCCAAGCTAGGATGGATTTTCCATAATCATCAAGCCGACCTTCGGTTGTTCATCCTTTATAGAGTATTTTCCTTTTCGAGTTTTATGATTTAACTCTCATTTTCAGGAAATTCGACAAAGACGCCCTCATACCATTATTTAGGCAATATCTGGGGTCCGCCCTCAAGCTTTCTGTTTTAGCTATATCTGGTCTAACCTCAAGCAAAGCTATATCTGGGCTTAGGATTTGAACAACTGTCGGGCCTTTTTGAATCTCAAGTAGATCCACCGTCGCACAGTCACTAAACTTAGACATGATTTCCACTTCAAATTCGGGCAACTTAAGGACGAGTTTGTCCTCTTCTTTTATTTGGATGTGAATTCTTATAGGCTCGGAGTCTTTATTCAGTGCACTCCAAGCCGCCTCAGTGTGAGGGTCTTCAATAGAGGATTTGATCGAGGCCATACAATAAACCTCTTGAGTAGGAATCGAGTTGTCTTCATAAGAGTTAGTAACAGATAATAAGGTAACAGGTGTGGAACGTGAATTAAGTTTATTTCGTGAGGTGGTGCTAGTGTCACTCGTTCTCAATATTTCACTCGTTTGTTCTCTCAACTTCCTAGTACGTGTACGTGTGATAGGACCAGTGGGGTCCATGACGGCTCCAACCGTTTCTAACTCTATTGGTAGCCCAACCGTGGTTGTATCACAAGGGTGACTAGGGATCGCGATCTTGACCGATTTTGCTCAATCTAAAGGTGTTTTGGAGCATCCTAGGTGATTATAACATCATCTAATCCATTGTTCTTCGCCGAATCAAGGTATTTTTCTTGAATCCCTAGAGTTGACTTTTTGGGGAGTTTTGTTCTTGATCTCATTTCCACCCAATTTTGATGAATCGATTGTTGTTAAATGATGTTGTTAAACATATCCTATGGATTAAATATCCATATTCCGGTTTGGAATTTCATTTTCATGTTTTGGTCGGTCGATTCGTGTTCTTGGCTATTTGGGGGGAAACCCTTGAACTCTTGTCATTTGTTCCTTCAAATCAGAGGCTTTGGGTCGTGCTTTGGGATTCATTTTCATTTTTGTTATTGTCCTTCGTAGTTTATTGTCACAGGTTGTCGTTTAGCGGAGTCGGCGGATTCGTAGACGGTGTGTGTCTCCTCACTTCGGTCGACCCTCCGCGTTTGTGATTATTCAAGGCAAGTACTTGTCCATAATTTTCTTGTTTTATGGATATGATGACCGGTGATCATCTAAATGTGTTCGTTTTGTTGTGTTGAGATGAACTTTTAAAGATTTGGTTTAGCCTCGTTAAAGCCCCCCCCCCCCCATTTTAAACCCGTATTATTTTGCGAATGGTGTGTTTCATAAATGACTATGTGAACCTTATGAATACGTTTGGTATTATTGTTGTTCTTGATAATGCGTATGTACATATATTGCCTCTTTTCGGTGCATTGTGGTTTGACGTTGTATTTTTGCTAAGTGTTTGATGCCTCCGGGTAAATTGTTTGGATGTCTTTGTTGTATTGTGCTATGTGTGTGAATGTGTGGTTATGGTTGGGCTCTACGGTAACACATGGCTAGCGATCATGTGGTCAGGAGACAACAAGAGATTGATCCAACCGTGAGAGCCTCAAGATACCTACGGTGACACATGACATGTGATCATGTGGTCGGGAGACAACAAGTGATTGATCCAACCGTGAGATGACGTGGCAAGTGTTCACGGTGGTATGAGTGTGATGTGACATGGCATGTGTTCACGGTGTGATATATGATTGGTGAATGTGTTTTGCTCACCTCGGGAGTGTAACACCCCCAGAATACGACCGGGAATGTCACACGCCGTAGACCCTTATCACGAGGATCTACCAGGCTAAACTCCAAAAGACTACTCAATGATTGACCGACCGGGGTCAAAATTAAATACAAAGCAGACCGACAAGGTCATTAACCAATTCAGAACTAACGACATTCATATTACAATGACAATAATAAACTAGAACACCAAAAAGAATGACAACTCAATTTAATAAATGAAAACTACACCCATGCAAGGGTGAATACTCGAACGACAGAGAAATACCGACCAGAATGAAACAAAAGAAAAGACTCTGACTCTGGTGTGATTAGTATCATTGTCCTCCATCTCCTTCCAAACCAATCCTGTGTTGCTCCGATTTGCCAAAACTGAGCGCATAACAGGCACCCACCCCGAAAACTCGGGGTTAGCAAGCGGAATTTTGCTAGTGCAAGTACATAATATACAAGATATACGAATAATAACAACACAAATCTCAACAGTCGTGAAGCCTTAATATAAACCACACATTCCCATAGTCCACACAGAATAGTATCACATACACAAGGTGAAAGATAATCACATAGTAATATTCTCTGTACGGAACCTAACGCCAATGAAACTTTAAACGAGTCCAAGGAGTCAGAAAAATCCCTTTTTATAAAAGGAAAAGTATTTTGATAAGAAAGTTGGAAAACATTATTATTGACTCAGGCCATCATGGGGTTTTGAAAATCAAATGGGAATACTTTTAGAAAATACTTCAAAAGCTCTCGGATCCTCGACCCAGCATGTGGAAAACAATTTACAAGAAAACCATTACAACGTTATTCGGGGTCCTCGACCCAATGCAGAATAATCATCACGGCACAATCAAAGGCACGACCTCTCATTCGACAATTCCGCTCAAGACCCTTGATTAATTAACCCTCGGAGATTTCGTCAAACATCCTTGGTTAATTAACCCCAATACCAACGTCTTAAAAACAATTTGAAACAAGCTTTCAAAAACACGAATCACGATCTATATCGAGACCGGTATTTTAAAAGAGTTGAAAGAACTTTGAAATACGAGGATTGTTGATAACGGGTCTTAGATATCACTCGAATATCCGTTACCAATAAGCTGCCAGGCGCCTCCCTTGCACACTGTGCACCGGCGTTCACTCCACTATGTTGGCCGCCCCTTGAACATGTCACCGCGCCGGCGATCACTCTGACAGAGCCGCCCCTTGCACGCGCATTAGGTAACACCGGTGTTCACCAAACATATGGAGCCGCACATTGCGGCGTACACCGGCCGGAGTACACCCGCCTCGAGGTTCCGGATACGACGTCTCTCACAACAAGTATTCACATTATTACAAACATCAAGTACACAATCAATCAATTCAACAATTATCAAATCAATACACCAATTCACACAATTTATCCGACAGTCCATAACCACACAATAAACAATAACACGTACATTATCAATCAAGATCCAACACAATAAGCCTTCGGCACAACCAACCAACGCTACACATATATCCTTGTATTGCGACTCAACCGAATATATATATATACATATAGATATATATATATATATATATGTATATATACATATAACCTTACTATATTATATGAATAACTATAGTTCATCCATCAATCCAAGTTGAGTACGCCAACTAGTGTTAGCATTCACCACTCGTCGTTCACCGACATAGGCATATATATCAATATACGTATATACATACATATATTTAACATATAAATATATATAAATCTATATATATATACACACATATATATATATACACACACATATATATATATATATGCATATCCGTATAATTTCATACACTTCGACAACGATGATTTCACGCAGTTACAATTCGTATATCAAGGTACTTGCCTTGGTAATCTCTCGCGGATACTCCGAAAGTACGGTCGGTTGGCAAAATCCGGAACTCCAACGAAAATAACGATCGGAAGGGCTCAACACCAGATTTTTGTAGGGAAATCGTCCCTAATATCCTATCATCGAATAAACAATCAATCATACGAGGAAAAACATCACAAAACGACCAAATTCCTCTATGCGGCATTTCCCCGGACACTTTGAAGGCATCAAACGGAAGTTCATATAATCGACGAATCGGAAATGGTAAAACCGTGGAAAGATGATGAAAATGATAGAATACAACTTAATCTACAATTATCCATCAGTAATTTAAGTTCATAAGGCTCAAACGGACGAAATCTACCAAGATCCCCAAATTTCCCAAAGTTTGGATTTTAGGAAAAACTAACCTTGATTCGGTCGATTGAAGGATGTTATGGATTGATCGATCAATGATATGGACTCAGGATCTTCGTGGTTTTGTTGTTCAACAACATGCCTTATCGCTCTCATAACCTCGGCCGCGGAAGGAAGAGAATGAAATGAAAAAGGTGTTGAAAGCAGTGCTCGGGCAAATATATCTTGCGGCCCGACTAGCGTGCGCTAGGTTGTCCGGGTAGCGTCTTCTCGGCCGGCCACGGCCGATAGCGTGCGCAAGTCATCAGCGGCGTGCGCAATCGGCCGTCCAGGACCTCTTGGACTAATCATCCGGCCAGTAGCGTGCGCCCGGCCAGGCGTAGCGTGCGCTAGCCTACGAGTTAGCGCGCATTGTCCGTAGCGTGCGCTACTGTTTGTCGGCGAAGTCCAGACCCTCTGCCTAGGCTGCACAGGCGATTAGCGTGCGTTACCTCCCGCGATGGCGTGCGCTACTCCTGCGGTTTAGCGCGCGCAAGCTGTCCGGCCGTAGCGTCTGCTAGGCGGTCCTACCCATAGCTTGTCCGTGATGCCCGGCATCCGTGCCGGTTCCTCCATAGCCGTCCGGGCGGCCGCATTGTCGTGGCCCGACGACTCGATTCCTAAAGCGCCGCGGAGCGAACACGGCAAACGCTCGCGGACAACAACATCGATCCGAAATGAAATTAACATACAACAAATCACCACCTATGGCCATAAACACAAAATCGATTGTCGAGAAAAATAATACCGGCTCGGAACCGAGAAATTTAGGTCTAAGAAAAGAAAAATTCGAATAAATCAAAATAAAAATCTCGGATATTACATTCTACCCCCTTAAAATAAGTTTCGTCCGAAACTTAAAATAGAGAGCGGCGGAACAATCAAGGAAATAACTACTTGCTCGGCCCCAAATCATCACGAGCAAAGCGCGAGTGCAAGGTTCAATACGATGAACCGACCTAGCAAGTACAAGGCGTTTAAAATGGTGAAAGGTGCGCAGATGAACTACCAACAACGAAAGTCGTCCCATACCGAAAATACTAAGAAGAGTACGGGTAATACATACCCCCATACTAAGAGGACATTATGATCCCGAAACTTAGAACAACAAGAGTTGGAAACGTAAAGCAATGAAACGAAATACCATCGAAGTCACGATTGTTTGAAACAGCAACGATTAAGACATAGTACAAAATCTTCATTCTCCCATGCTAGGATCTTCAGAAGGAAACATAGGATTTCGGGACACTTCCGGTCCCTAGTTCTGCTCTCTCTTAGGCGGCATTCTTTGCCAATTCGAGCTGTCTCACAATGTTTCTCCCGATGACCTTCACACCCACACCGGTAACAAGTCAAGAGTGGAAAGGGACAATTTGCACGATCATGTCACGGCGATTGCGGTTGAAGCACCTTCTCTTCTTCTGAGAATCACCGATGTTGGCTTGGGATCCCAGCGCTCACTCCCGGCCGCAAAGGCAGCGTCCGAGCAGCGCGGGGGTTTGGGAGCCTTAGACTCTTCATCGCCGAAAAATTTCCCAGATGTCCTCCGTCTCTTCGTTTCGCTCGTGGGCTCGACCATTAAGGACATTTCATAGGATATCGTTTGATCTTGATACTCCTTCACTGTAGCAAGAATAGTTGTCGTACGAACCACCTTGTCGCTTCCACTTTCGTCATCACACTTACGTCCGCCAAGGCCCGACATACTAATACAGATAGTACCGTTCAGCGTTATCAATAATCAGTTGCACAGTATACCCAAATTATCAACATAAGGTTTAGTTAACATCTATAGAATATCGTAAAGCGTTAAGTTTTATGAAGTTAATTTCGAGTCCTCCGACGATGACGATCATTATATGTATGCACTTAATGAAAATAAATTTTTGGAAAAGAGGGCTAGTCACGTTGCGCCCAAGACTCATAAATACTGTCTTTTATTTCGGAAGAGGAAGTTTATATAACGACTCTAAAAATTATTTTCGAGTGATGTATAAAAGAAAAATCGGAAATTGAATTGTAACTAATTTGAAATATTTCAAAAGTGTTGAGTCCCAAATACCACAATTTTGAAAATCTTTCCTCTTCTTCCAAAATGTTTATTCGAAAGAATTTTTTTTTTTTTTCCGAGATACGTGACCATTTAACATGACAACATTAAATCATGGTTTTTCACAATGTTAGAAAATTTCAAAGCACCACTTTAAAATATTCGTGATACTACAGCGTCGTGGGCCGTCTGGAACCCACCGAGCTAAGAATCATTTAAAAAATGTTCAAATTGCCAAAAGGTCGATGTTGGTAATATTCTCGAATACTCACTAAGTCATTTATAAAAATATCAAATACCGTCATAAGAATACTATCAAAACGTGAAAGACCAAAATATCAAAAATCGGTTTGCAAGATACCAAAAGCCATCTTAAAATACTCATGCGGCGGATAAAATTAACATTCATAAGTTTATTCTAATAAGTGTAGAAACAGATAAATATGCTCGACTTGAAACATATTACATAACCATTTTGCTCGGACCGCATACGCATGTTATATCCTAAAACAATAATATCACCAACAAGTTCCAATCCTTAGTTCACATTAAACACGTTAGCACAATATAATCAAATACGTATATAAGGGGACTTACGATCGGGAGGCTTACCATCACAGTTGCGGAAGATGATGTCGGAACCACGATACTAATCACAACTCTGATGCGCGCGACTTACACAAGACATGGACTTGACCCAACGGCCTAGGTTTTTCGCAAACCTAAGCTCTGATACCATAAATGTAACACCCCCAGAATACGACCGGGAATGTCACACGCCGTAGACCCTTATCAGGAGGATCTACCAGGCTAAACTCTAAAAGACTACTCAATGATTGACCGACCGGGGTCAAAATTAAATACAAAGCAGACCGACAAGGTCATTAACCAATTCAGAACTAACGACATTCATATTACAATGACAATAATAAACTAGAACACCGAAAAGAATGACAACTCAATTTAATAAATGAAAACTACACCCATGCAAGGGTGAATACTCGAACGACAGAGAAATACCGACCAAAATGAAACAAAAGAAAAGACTCTGACTCTGGTGTGATTAGTATCATTGTCCTCCATCTCCTTCCAAACCAATCCTGTGACTGCTCCCGAGCTGCCAAAACCTGAGCGCATAACAGGCACCCACCCCCCGAAAACTCGGGGGTTAGCAAACTGGAATTTTGCTAGTGCAAGTACATAATATACAAGATATACGAATAATAACAACACAAATCTCAACAGTCGTGAAGCCTTAATATAAACCACACATTCCCATAGTCCACACAGAATAGTATCACATACACAAGGTGAAAGATAATCACATAGTAATATTCTCTGTACGGAACCTAACGCCAATGAAACTTTAAACGAGTCCAAGGAGTCAGAAAAATCCCTTTTTATAAAAGGAAAAGTATTTTGATAAGAAAGTTGGAAAACATTATTATTGACTCAGGCCATCATGGGGTTTTGAAAATCAAATGGGAATACTTTTAGAAAATACTTCAAAAACTCTCGGATCCTCGACCCAGCATGTGGAAAACAATTTACAAGAAAACCATTACAACGTTATTCGGGGTCCTCGACCCAATGCACAGAATAATCATCACAGCACAATCAAAGGCACAGCCTCTCATTCGACAATTCCCGCTCAAGACCCTTGATTAATTAACCCTCGGAGATTTCGTCAAACATCCTTGGTTAATTAACCCCAATACCAACGTCTTAAAAACAATTTGAAACAAGCTTTCAAAAACACGAATCACAGTCTATATCGAGACCAGTATTTTAAAAGAGTTGAAAGAACTTTGAAATACGAGGATTGTTGATAGAGGTCTTAGCTATCACTCGAATATCCGTTACCAATAAGCACTGCCGGGCGCCTCCCTTACACACACTGTGCCGGCGTTCACTCCACTATGTTGGCCGCCCCTTGAACATGTCACCGCGCCGCGATCACTCTGACAGAGCCGCCCCTTGCACGCGCATTAGGTAACACGGTGTTCACCAAACATATGGAGCCGCACATTGCGGCGTACACCGGGCCGGAGTACACACCCGCCCTCGAGAGGTTCCCGGATACGACGTCTCTCACAACAAGTATTCACATTATTACAAACATCAAGTACACAATCAATCAATTCAACAATTATCAAATCAATACACCAATTCACACAATTTATCCGACAGTCCATAACCACACAATAAACAATAACACGTACATTATCAATCAAGATCCAACACAATAAGCCTTCGGCACAACCAACCAACGCTACACATATATCCTTGTATTGCGACTCAACCGAATATATATATATACATATAGATATATATATGTATATATACATATAACCTTACTATATTATATGAATAACTATAGTTCATCCATCAATCCAAGTTGAGTACGCCAACTAGTGTTAGCATTCACCACTCGTCGTTCACCGACATAGGCATATATATCAATATATGTATATACATACATATATTTAACATATAAATATATATAAATCTATATATATATACACACATATATATATATACACACACACATATATATATATACATATCCGTATAATTTCATACACTTCGACAACGATGATTTCACGCAGTTACAATTCGTATATCAAGGTACTTGCCTTGGTAATCTCTCGCGGATACTCCGAAAGTACGGTCGGTTGGCAAATCCGGAACTCCAACGAAAACAACGATCGGAAGGGCTCAACACCAGATTTTTGTAGGGAAATCGTCCCTAATATCCTATCATTGAATAAACAATCAATCATACGAGGAAAAACATCACAAAACGACCAAATTCCTCTATGCGGCATTTCCCCGGACACTTTGAAGGCGTCAAACGGAAGTTCATATAATCGACGAATCGGAAATGGTAAAACCGTGGAAAGATGATGAAAATGATAGAATACAACTTAATCTACAATTATCCATCAGTAATTTAAGTTCATAAGGCTCAAACGGACGAAATCTACCAAGATCCCCAAATTTCCCAAAGTTTGGATTTTAGGAAAAACTAACCTTGATTCGGTCGATTGAAGGATGTTATGGATTGATCGATCAATGATATGGACTCAGGATCTTCGTGGTTTTGTTGTTCAACAACATGCCTTATCGCTCTCATAACCTCTGGCTGCGGAAGGAAGAGAATGAAATGAAAAAGGTGTTGAAAGCAGGTGCTCGGTCAAATATATCACGGCAAGTGACTAGCGTGCGCTAGGTTGTCGGGTAGCGTGCGCTTCTCCCGGCCACGGCGATAGCGTGCGCAAGTCATTAGCGGCGGCGTCGCAATCGGCCGTCCAGGACCTCTTGGACTAATCTGTCCGGCCAGTGGCGTCGCCCGGCGGCCGGTAGCGTGCGCTAACTGCCGAGTTAGCGCGCCTTGTCCATTGTATGGCGTGCGCTACTGCTGGTCGGCGAAGTCAGACCCTCTTGCCTAGTTGCTGGGCGATTAGCGTGCGTTACCTCCCGCGATGGCATGCGCTACTCTGCGGTTTAGCGCGCAAGCTGTCGGCCGTGGCGTCGCTAGGCGGTCCTACCCTAGCTGTCCGTGATGCCCGGCATCCGTGCGGTTCCTCCATAACCGTCCGTGGCGCCGGTATCGTGGCCGGCGACTCGATTCCTAAAAGCGCCGCAGGCGAACACGGCGAAGCGGCTCGCGGACAACAACATCGATCCGAAATGAAATTAACATACAACAAATCACCACCTATGGCCATAAACACAAAATCGATTGTCGAGAAAAATAATACCGACGCTCGGAAACCGAGAAATTTCCGGTCTAAGAAAAAGAAAAATTCGAATAAATCAAAATAAAAATCTCGGATATTACAGGGAGGGTCCGACGAGGCCTCGAGGGAATCCAATGGTAGATCCCTGTATTCACGAGCTGGTGTTGATTTTATGTCCGTTGAGGACACAAGACGTGGGTTTTGACCCTGTGAATTGTTGTTGGTTTTCATTTGTGAAAACAAAATCTTTGGGTTGTGACCCCTGTTGATTTTGGAAAGAAAAGGATTCGATAATCCTAAAATATTTTCCATTAAAACTCCTGATAGCATATTAAACCATTTTGTAAATTGTTTCCCTTGGGCTGTGATATTTCGATTTTGGAATGTTTTACCCAAACTCTTGCTTCGGGAAGTATTTTCGTTATGTTTGAATCTTTGAGGATTCCTGGTTATTATTATTCTTGGAATTTGGATTGTATGGCTCTTATTTGCACCTTGTACTTGCACTAGCAAAATAGTGGAATTTTTCTAACCCTCGAGTAATCGGGGGGTGTGTGTCTGTATGGCATTCAGGTTTTGGGGAGCATGGAGCAGGGTCAGCATGAAAGATGATGAAAGATGATCGATATTAATCACATGAGGACCCATACATTGTCGTATTGGTTCAATTGTATATTATTTCCACTGCAGTATTTTCCCCGTTGTACGGGAGTATTTTGTATTTGACCCCTGCGTGGGCATGTATTGAGATTTAGTTTTATGTTTCTATTAAAAGAACAAACCAGTCTACTGAGTTATTTTAGCCTTACAGGCATTGTTGAGTTGTTCGATGTTGTTACCAGCCTGGTAGATCCTTGAGGAAAAGTTCTACGGTGTGTAATATCCCTGAGCGGATTGGGGGTATTACATAAATGGTATCGGAGCTTAGGTTGTGGAAACCTAGGCTGTCGGGTTAAGTGGTGTCTGTTGAGTTTTGTCTCGTCGGATTTTATCTGACTGAGTCGTGTCGCGACGCGTCATCTGAGTTTGTTGGTCGTGATTAGTATTGTGGGGCGATCATCACCTTCGTGCGACCTGTGGATGTAAGTTTCCCTTCTTTGTGTTGTGCCTCGTGTGGCACGAGCCACTTGTATGATTAGTTGTTGAATGATGGGATTTTTATGCAGATTCTTGGTTTCGTGATATGTGTTTATGTGACTCTGATATTTTGGTTATATGAGGAGGGTTGTCGCTATTTATGTCCTTATGACTGTGATATTTTTACTGTTTTTTTTCCGGCAGAAGACATGTATTGTCTTGATTTTGAACGAATTGATGCGTGTACTATGATGTGTATAAGTGAATGTCGATACGTGTGAGTTTTGGGCATTCTGGCCTATTGGATTTTTTAAAACCTTGAGTATCTTAGAAAATAAATTTTGAGACGTACTTTTAAAATGAATTATTTTCTCGCGGTACCTTCAAGGTGCCACAGTATGATTCAAAGTTATTCCAGTTGAGGACCAAAATATTTTGAGATATTTTCAATTATTTAGAAATGCTTTGCTTACACCCGAGGGTCGAATATTTCTGAAAGTTTTTCACTAAAAGAAAAGTGTCCTCATTTTTATCAAACGCAAGATGGTTTTCAAAGTCTCGATAACGATGTTTGTACTACTTTTTGAAAGGTAATACTCAAGATCAACAGGTGTTTCCAAATTATTTTCAAAAAGGTGGTTTTCGTTTTTAAAACCTATCATTCATGTTTACGGTCCGGGAATGTGTGTACGATGTTAACATTGTTGTTAGAGTGTTAGCCTCCGAGTTGTGATTGAATTGGTGGTATGAGCATTGACTCATTCGCCACGCATTCGCTGTGTTAGCCCTCCGTGAGAGGTGTGATGTTGGTATTTAATGTTTGTCGCCTCATGTGGAATTGCGCATTGTCGCACCCGTGCGAGCTGTTAGAGCTTGGGTTTGTATGATTGTGTACATCTATGCTTGTTTCATGATGTCTTGTGATTATGTGCTGGTTATCGTTCGAACCATTGAAATCGCCGAATGTATGCCGTCGTTGCTATGATTTCGTGCATATGGGTTGCCTTACGTGGATATGTTATGCTGAGTTGGAATCTTCGGTATGTGGTTTTGCGATGTTATATTCCATTATACCTGGCAGTTGTATTTTCGGTATGCCGAGGTGTTTCATCTATAATGTGCCGGATCATGTACGTGCAAATTGCGCTCCCTCGCCAGTAGCAGATTACAAGTGTGGACTCGAGAGACACAGAATCCAGTCTTGGTCGAGTTGGTTATCGAGTCTTCTGGGGTACGAACCTCAGCGCAGATATCAGGATCGACTTTTGAGGCCTTTGAAAGACGTTTCTGTCGGTTGCTTGTTGTGTTGTCACATTGCTTTCGTTGTTGTGAGTTTCGAGGACGACACTTCTTTTATAAGAGGTTGGATGTAATACCCGTATTATTCTTGACTTATTCACCTTCTCTTTCTCAATTCTATCGACTTGCTCGTGTTCATTGGTACTTTCTGAACTTGTTCGGTATCTCGGTGGTCATCGTTCGAATGGGCTGTGACCTTGTTTCGGATTAATCTGCTTATCGTTGTGACTTTTCCAAGCTCGGTTCGATTCTTGTGAACCTTGTTCGAAATTAACGTCTTTTAGTTTCTACAAGTTCTTTTAATACTTTGAGTTGAAGTGTGAACTTCGGAGTCGTTGTTCGACCGTTGTCATTCGATCATCTTTTTTCGATCGTTGTTGTTCGATCATTGTTGTTCGATCGTTGTTGTTCGATCATTGTTGTTCGATCATTGTTGTTCGATTATTGTTACTCGATCATTGTTTTTCGGTCATTGTTGTTCGATCATTGTTGTTCGATCGTTGTTGTTCGATTATTGTTGTTCGATCGTTGTTACTCGATCATTGTTTTTTGATCGTTGTGGTTCGATCGTTGTTGTTCGATCATTGTTGTTCGATCAGGGTTGTCTGACTGTTATTGCCTGATCTTGTACCGCGGAGAATTATCATTCTCCGTTAGTCAGCTGTTTCGAGTGTGGCCAGGTGGGTCACCGAGCCGTGCACTGCGAGATGGTCGCTGAGAGGTTGGAGGATCGAGTTTGCGTCTCTGCTCCAAAAGGACACGGAGATGCCTAGTGTGGTTTTTGAGTATTTTGGCGTAGTCCGAATTGTTTGTGATTGTCCTTGTGGATCGTTTTGTGTTTATTTTCTATTTTCTCGATTGTGCGTGTTTCCTTGCAATAGGTGCTTTGTGTTTTGTGATTGTTCGGATAATTGACTTGATTGTATTATCTGTTTGATGACGCTTGTCACTTGTTGGTTTTATTATGTCTCTACCTGCGGCATTGTGTTGGTCGTCGTGGAGCGTGTTTTCACGCCGTATGTTTCTTTGCGTTACTTGTAACGTTTCGCTGTTGGGCGCAAGTTTTCAGTTCTTGTGTGTCTCGTTGAGTGTTTCCTGGCAGGATATTGCTTCACCCTACTTGTCTTAAGTCTTGGGATGAAACTTCTTTTAAGGAGGGTAGTATGTAATATCCGCAATTTCGATTTCCGGTAATTTTCTTTTTTTGGCGAGAGTCCATTTTGACGACTCGCTTGTGACCGTTTCGTCATTTCGAGAATGATTAATTCTACGCTTTTTGACATCCGAGTTTGTTTTGGTGTTTTTTTGTTGAGTTCCGTGCTTCTTAGCGGCTTTTCCGCACTTGAGTTCGATTCTTGAGAATCTCATTTGAAACTGCTATTTCGAGTTTCCCGTAAGTCCATTTAACTTTGTTAGACGTGTTGTGAACTTCGATTTGGTTATTCGATCACGTATCGTGATATTCGGGCATTTTGGGCAATTTTGTAATTTACCCAAAGTTGTGGGTATTTGCATTCGTAATTGTTGTCTTGACCCTTTTCATGGTCGCGTGTGGACTTGATGGTAGCTCAAACTCTTAGTATGATCTTATTATGGAGCTTTCCGTGCGTATCTTGAACTTGGTGTTCCGATCGGAGGAATCCGTTGTTATGTCGCTTTGAGAACAAGTGCTTTGTCCTACAGTCGTTAGCGCATGCTACACTTATTGTTTAGCGCGCGCTATGGTGCGGTTGTTAGCGCACGCTACAGGTGTGGTAGCGCACGCTAGCGATGGTGCGAAGCTTGATCCGAGGCTCTTGGGTAGGTTCGGGCGTGATCAGCGCACGCTATTTAGTATCATAGCGCGCTAGAGTGCATTAGTAGCGCACGCTAGGGTGAGGACAGCGCGCGCTACCTGGTAGTTCAGGGCAGTCCGGGGATAACTGGATTGGGTCTGAAGATCCTGTTAGCGCACGCTAACAGTTGTGGTTAGCGCACGCTAACAGTGTGCCTTCATGGCGCATGCTAATCCTAAAGATTAGCGCATGCTAAGCTGTCCAGTGTATATAAACTAGACAGCAGTCGTGATACATCATTTCCACCTCATTTCTCCTACTTTCCGTGGGGTTGAGCCAAGGGCGACAAGGGATCGCTATCTTGACCGATTTTGCTCAATCCAAAGGTGTTTTGGAGCATCCTAGGTGATTATAACATCATCTAATCTATTGTTCTTCGCTGAATCAAGGTATTTTCTTGAATCCCTAGAGTTGACTTTTTGGGGAGTTTTGTTCTTGATCTCGTTTCCACCCGATTTTGTTGAATCGATTGTTGTTAAATGATGTTGTTAAACATATCCTATGGATTGAATATCCATATTCCGGTTGGAATTTCGTTTTCATGTTTTGGTCGGTCGATTTGTATTCTTGGCCATTTTGGGGGAAACCCTTGAACTCTTGTCATTTGTTCCTTCAAATCAGAGGCTTTGGGTCGTGCTTTAGGATTCATTTTCATTGTTGTTATTGTCCTTCATAGTTATTGTCGCGGGTTGTCATTTGGCGGAGCGGCGGATTCGTAGACGGTGCGGGTCTCCTCACATCGGTCGACCCTCCGCATTTGTGATTATTCAAGGCAAGTACCTTGACAATACTTTTCTTGTTTTATGGATATGATGATCGGTGATCGTCTAAATGTGTTCGTTTTGTTGTGTTGAGATGAACTTTCAAAGATTTGGTTTAGCCTCGTTAAAGCCCCCCCTTTTTTTTAACCCCGTATGTATTTTGCGAATGGTGTGTTTCATAAATGACTATGGGAACCTTATGAATACGCTTGGTATTATTGTTGCGCTTGATAATTCGTGTGTACATATATTGCTTCTTTTCGGTGCGTTGTGGTTTGACGTTGTGTTTTTGCTAAGTGTTTGATGCCTCCGGGTAAATTGTTTGGATGTCTTTGTTGTATTGTGCTATGTGTGTGAATGTGTGGTTATGGTTGGGGTCTACGGTGACACATGGATAGCGATCATGTGGTCAGGATGCAACAAGAGATTGATCCAACCGTGAGAGCCTCAGGATACCTACGGTGACACATGACATGTGATCATGTGGTCAGGAGACAACAAGTGATTGATCCAACCGTGAGATGAGGTGGCAAGTGTGGTATGAGTGTGATGTGATGTGGCATGTGTTCACGGTGTGATATGTGATTGGTGAATGTATTTTGCTCACCTCGGTAGGGTCCGACGAGGCCTCGAGGGAATCTAATGGTAGAGCCCTGGATTCACGAGTTGGTGTTGATTTTATGTCCGTCGAGGACACATGACGTGGGTTTTGACCCTGTGAATTGTTGTTGGTTTTTATTTGCGAAAACAAAATCTTTGGGTTGTGACCCTTGTTGATTTTGGAAAGAAAAGGATTCTATAATCCTAAAATGTTTTCAATTAAAACTCCCGATATCATATTAAACCATTTTGTAAATTATTTCCCTTGGGTTGTGATCTTTCGGGTTTGGAATGTTTTACCCAAACTCTTGCTCCGGGAAGTATTTTCATTATGTTTGAATCTTTGAGGATTCCTGATTATTATTATTCTTGGAACTTGGATTGTATGGCTCGTATTTGCACCTTGTACTTGCACTAGCAAAATAGTGGAATTTTGCTAACCCCCGAGTAATCGGGGGGTAGATGTCTGTATTGCATTCAGGTTTTGGGGAGCATGGCGCAGGGTCAGCATGGAGGATGATGAAAGATGATCGATACTAATCACATGAGGACCCGTACGTTGTCGTATTGGTTCAGTTGTATGTTATTTCTACTGCAGTATTTTCTCCGTTGTACGGGAGTATTTTGTATTTGACCCCTGCGTGGGCATGTATTGAGATTGAGTTCTATGTTTCTATTGAAATACCAAATCGGTCTACTGAGTCATTTTAGCCTTAAAGGTATTGTTGAGATGTTCGATGTTGTTACCAGCCTGGTAGATCCTGGAGGAAAGGTTCTACGGCGTGTAATATCCCTGAGCGGATTTGGGGTGTTACACATACTGTTGATGACTAGCATTGCGCCTTACAGTTCTATGAAGCTGGGATTTCCGCTGCTTATGATATGAATTGGGTGGTAGAATTGCAGCCTTTGCTGTCCGAGATGGGGCAGTTGTGACCTTTATAGGACTTGGGGCTTCTTCGGGTTCCGAAATGGATTCCACTCCCTTGACAAATACCATACCAGTTTTATCCTTGTGGGAGAACGAGTCATATTCTAAGCCACATTTATCGTGGGCATGCTGCCCAGTGCTTAGAATGCCTTCCATCCTCCTTGATGATTTCTCAAAGGATTTAAGGACGGTTTTGAGTTCTCCTTTCCTTTTCTTGAGAATTTGTATCTTAGATTCTAGCAAAGCATAATCATTTGTCTTGCAATTATTATGAGTTTTTACCTAATTCATTTCTGTTGCAAGTTGGTGATTGCTTTTCATGAGTTTTTCGTGGATGAATTTGCTGTTTTCACAGTCTAAAGACATGTTTTCGTAATTATTTTTCAGCAAGTCATTTTCATCCTTAAGCTCTAAATTTGAAAAGAAGAGCTGTATATTTTCATGTTCAAGCATCTCATGGGCTTTCTGAATAGTTCTAAACTCATTCATAATATTTTCAAAAGCATGTGATGCATTGATAGGAATAGTTGAGATTGAGCTTACCTCATCATCGCTGTCTTCATCTTCCTCTTCTTCCTTAGCCATAAAGCATATATATGCTTTATCTTCTATTTTATCATCGGAGGAGTCACTGTCAGTGATTGCCTGAAGGCACTCCTCAGTCTTGGTTGATGCGGGCGAGTCTTCTGATTCTCTGATCAAGGCCTTGAGCTTATTTTGCCAAATGTGCCTTTTCTCATCTTTCTCTTGTTGCTCAGCTTCGGGCAACTTCTGTACTTTGGGATGAGGACACTTATTTGCACAGTGTCTTGGTTTTCTGCAATTGTAGCACAAGTTAGAATCTACAGACGAATGTGATTAAGAACTCATCCTGATAAATGGCTTGGGCCTATATGAGGCCTTTCCATATTTCTTGATGAACTTCTAGAATTTATGCATGAGCAGGGCCATCTCGTCTTGCGACAAGATGTCATCGTCGATGTCTGCTGTCTTGCATGCAGATTTGGATGTGTTGGGTGCAGAGCTGTGTCTCCTATCAGATACAGCAGCCACTGTTGTAGTCTTAGCAAATGATTCTTCTGCCTTCTCTTTCCAGTCAATGTCATACTCAAAAGCTTTGAGATCAGATAAGAGATCGAAAGCGGATATTTCTTTTAAATCACAAGACACACGCATAGCTGTGGTCTAAGTATCCCATCGAGCAGGCAGTGGTCTAAAGATTTTCAAATTTTTCTCATTTTGGGTATATTTATCCATGCCTCAAGTTCACCAACAATGCCGGTAAATCTGAGTCAAGCTCCCCAAGCATTTCGGAAGACTTCATTTCAAAGGATTCGAACTGCTGAGTTAGTTTAGAAATTTTGTTTTCTTTCGAGAGCTCAGTTCCCTCGCAAATTATCTTGAGTTTCTCTCTGATTTCTTTGGATGTCTTACAGCTTTTTACATTGGAGAATGTGCCTTTGTCGAGAGTTACAAATAGCATATTCTTAGCAAAATTATAGAGATTCGCACGCTTGCGATCATCTGTTGTCCATTGCTCGCGTTCCTTCTCGAGCATCTCTGCATAAGGTTGTACATTGATTCTTGCGGCTGTGTTGACTTCATTATATCAGTCCTTCTTGGATGATGAAGATTGTTGCTACCCAAAATATTATCCGGAGATAGATATTGCTGGAATGGATGGATAGCAAACAAAGTGCGAGAGCACTTCCGTAGAGAAAGTAAATAACACAAGATTTGCCGGGTTGTTAGTCCC
Organism: Orobanche coerulescens; assembly: GCA_033398695.1. Taxonomy (NCBI): domain Eukaryota; kingdom Viridiplantae; phylum Streptophyta; class Magnoliopsida; order Lamiales; family Orobanchaceae; genus Orobanche; species Orobanche coerulescens. The sequence continues at coordinate 28,871,358 of CM065815.1, read as the reverse complement.
GGGCTTGAATGCTCTCGCGAGATGTTATTAATACAAATATTTGGGGATACAAGTATTAATGTTAGAATGCTATTACAATAGTGTAACGATTCTAGTTATCTTAGCTAGTGAGCGTGTAGATTGCCGGAAGAACTAGATGTGATGCTCTGTGAGTTCTTGTAACGACGTTGATGAGCTGTGACGGCGGTGAGAGATCGACAGTCTCTCACGGCGTGTATAAGCTGCATCTTTGAGCTCCGGGGCTTGTGAATCTGAACTGTGGAGACTTCTTGCCTCTGCAGACCGTCTTATGGTTGAGAGGTACTGAGAGAGAAATCCTGAAGTAGATTCCGATGAGGAATCCGGGAGCCTGAGAATATGTATGTCTGTATGTATTTCCGTGAATAAAGTTGGAACGGATTCTGAACCGAATGGGGAACAAAAATGTGAACCTTTTTCCAGTTGCTGGATGTTCTCTATTTATAGGACTGGGACATGCCGAGCGATCGCCTTTGCTGTATTATAATAAGCGGGCGATCGTCTTTTAGCACATGGGTTGGTCCCCTTAAAGTCGCGAGGAGTTCTTTGGCGGCTATGCGGTCGATGAGAAGCTTTGCACGCGCGTCTGAGTCGCTGTCACGGGCGGTCCCACCTTGTACCTTTCGGCGGGTTTGTCGGTAGGTGATAGGGTGGTGACAGGCTGTGGTCAACGATCCACGAAATGCGGCGCCTGTCGCGGATCTGCACATGGGAGATGCTTTGAGATCCAGTCCTCGTGGACATTGACGAACGAAGGTCTTGTTCGTGGCGTAGGACGATCGTCTTAGGTCGGATATCAGAGACAGTCGCTGGACGCCAAAGGCGATCGCCTAGAGAGTCGATCACTAGATGTTCGATGGTGGACTGTTATCTCCGCTTAGGCGCGTTCGCCATAGCACGATTGGATGTGGACTCGGTCGCTCGGCCTTGCAGTCGATCGCCTGTCGAGGTGAATAAATCTCGGCACAATAATTGCCCCCTAGCTCGCTCCGATGTTGGAAACGTGGGGTGAGGTGGTTCTGTTGGCGATCGCTGAATTATGACGAGTGACTTTGCATTTTATTGAACTGGCGATCATCATTGAGCGGTTTGAGTATGAATTTGGACGACCTGGTTGGTCGCTGAACTGAGCGGGAAATGGTAATGGACGTGGAAAAGTCCCTGGGGCACGTGTCGGGTTCTTGTTGGAGGATACCGACGGTTAGATGCGACTCCTCGTCTGGCGTGTCCTTGAAAAGACGCGTCGCGGGTTTCAAGGGAGCATTAATTGCGACGTTTGCACTCCAACCCTTGAGATTTTCCATAATTGCACGGAAGTCCCTTCTACCTCCTATAAAAGGGCGTAAGGTTGCAGCGTTAACACCCTTATGCGTTTATTACTGGAGAAAGAAGGATTTTGCTGAAGAATATTTCTGAGAGATCCGACTGCCGATCGTCGATCGATTCCATCCTTGGGTAAGAAAAAGTCCTTTTCTCCTCTTTTCTTCGAGAATGACTAGAACATCTTCTTCATACGGAGTGGGCATCAGCTCCGTCGTCGGGGCATCGACTGCCCGGGGAGGATCCTCTGCTGACTTCCATCTGGAGACGGCTGCTGAGGCTATCCGGGCCAGAATTGACCCTACGGAAATCGAGGCTTTGTTTAATGAAGCCGACGTCGCCAATGAGGCGGCGGTCGAGCGGAGGCGCTCGCAGATGGAGAGGGATCTGGCGGTTAGGGCCCATTGGGAGCAGCACAATGCTTTCAGCCGGGCCTATCTGAATTTTGCTTAAATTATGGAGAGGTTGGCCAGTCCGTCTCCTAAATTCAATTATCGGGAGTACTCGATCGCTAATCCTTATCAACCTCCGAAGCGATCGATATTCCGGGCTGCGCAGCGATCTCTATGGTCTCTCGGCCAAATCAGGAGTTCGGTGACCAGGAAGGACCTGGCCGTTTGGAGGACGAGGTTTCATGTCCCTTCAGACATGGATCTGTGTGTGCCGGATGAGAATGAACGGGCCGATCAGCCTCCGGAGGGCATGGTCACCGTGAACAAAACGATCATGGAGGCAGGGCTGCGATTTCCTTTGTCGTTCTCCGTCTCCCATCTGCTGGCTGCTTGGAACGTGGCACCACTCCAGTTGACGCCGAATGCTTGGCTCCAGATAATTTCCACTCTCACCTTGTTCGGTGGTCACCGACTGTAACGCCTTCCTTCGCCGTCGGAGATGAAGCACCTGTTCAAGCTGACGGCTCAGAAAGGGTCGGTCGGAGGCTATCATATTCAAGGCCGATCCAGTCGGGGGATCCTGGAGTCCCGAACAAGGCGCGTGGCGACCCGGTGAAGTGGTTCTGGGTCGCCGGTGCGTGGAAGGCTTCTGCGAGCGACAATCCTACGGGCGAGCTGGAGATCCCCACTAGCTTTCGGGAGAGGAATCCCGGTAAGGGTTCAGACTCTCCCTTTGTTCGGATATGTTCTGAACTGATCTAATTTGATTTCATTATTGCAGGTTTCCATATTCCGGCGATCGAGGAGCTGCCTTTTGATTTCCTAGTTGTCTGGGAGCGGATACGGAGCTTGTCGGACGATGACTTGGATGCTAGCCAGATCAACAAGGAGAGTTGTTGGTTGTCGGCTCGGCTATTCCATTTCCCGAGACATCTCTCGGTATCAGGTATGAGTTTCTGCGATCTTCAATTGCTTGGCAATCGTCTTGCTTGAGGAAAATGTCTAACAGTTGTTCGACTGTCTTTATTGTAGAGGTCCGCTTTCCTTGCTTCTTGGAGCCCCCACCGGAGATAGCCATGTCGAATCCTGGAGTTCTGGGCCGTCTCCGCCACAAGAAGTCATCTCGGGCTCCTCCTGTTGCGTTGCCTATCATTCCGGAGGTGGAGCCTCGCATGGAGCCGATCGTGGCTAAGGAGGAAGTTCCTGAGGAGGGGCTTCGAACGAACCGCAAACGGCCGAGGTCGGAAGAAACTCCAGTTTCTGCCCCTTCCGGTGAGGTGCCGATCGCCGCGCCTCCGATCACCGTTGTTCCTTCGAAGAATGAGCCTACTCCCTCCGCGGCTTTCTTACGAGAGATGGCGATCGCCGATGCTGAGACCCCTCGAGGGAAACCGTACTTCGGTCGCGACCCCGAGAGGGCTGAGAGGTAGACATTGCTTGTTGAGTTGAAACTTGTCATTCGCGTGGGAGATGTGCTAACTCCTGTTGTTTTGATGCAGGGTCCGTAGAACTGACCCAACTTGCCCGCCGATGGTGGTGGATTTCTTAGCGAGCCGATCTCCTCGCCAGGCCTGTGATATCCCTTTATACGTCAACCAGGCCGTTTACGCTCTACTGAAAGCCTGGACGACGGACTTAGATGCGATCGCTCGTCAGCGATCTGGGAGTTCGATGCAGGCTGCTTTTGCTTTTTCTCTCCAGGCGGCGACAATGGCTGCCCAGGGTGTGCAGGAGTTTGAGAGGCGTCCTTCCACTGTTCGCCTGCAGGCGGATCTCGAGGCGGCTCGGAAAGAGAACGCCGAGTTCGCTGACAGGATTGTGGCAATGGAGAAGGATTACCTGGACGCAGCTAAGCGGGCGAGCCAAGAACTAGAGCTGGCGAGAAAGGATGCCGAGCTATCCCGGGTGACGGTCGACCGATTTCGGGACCGGATGACAGATGTCGTACGGTCGCAGAAGGCCGCTGAGAAGGAGGCCGATCGACTGAAGGTGACTATCGCTCGGCTGACTAACGAGCTGGCGGAGTCAAGGGGAGAGACGGCTGTAAGAGAGGCCGAGCTCCAGGGTGTGCAACTGGCGATGGCGGAGCTGAAGGGAAAGCAAGAGGCGACCTAGGCCAATCCCTTTCTTAATGTGGAGTTTGTCAGTGAATTCGCCTATTATATGGCCGCTGACTCACTCCGAGTCGCTAAGAAAGGAGGACTGCAGGTCGGCCCTCTAGCCGAAAATTTCAAAGCGTACACGTTGGAGCACCCTCTTCACCCTGACTTCTTCGTGCCTATCTTGGATCTTGCGGATATCGGTGTGGACTTGAGCTGGTATCCGACTCCGGCGAACCTTGTTCATCCCGATGCTCCGGAGGATGGGGAGGCTGCTCCGCAGGCTGGCGAAGGGTCGCGGACAGATCCGGGGGCTAAAGGCGAAGGCCAGGCAGGGGCCTAAGGCTCTTCTCTTTTATTGTTTTTAGCTTATTGCCTTGTAATTTGTAGCTTTCTTTTTGTAGTACTTAGGCCTTCGGGCGACCATGTATGTACTTCCGAAACTTCAAGTAATGGAATGATTGTTTGATTCTCCGAGTTTTTACTTGAATGATTGCTTCTCTTAGTCTTTTGCTTGACTTTGTACAAATGTGTGAGGAGAGATTGTTGCGTGTGTAGGTCTAAGTGAATTGATAAACTCATATAGATAACTTTTACAACAAATTCGATCGCTGCACAAACATCTGAATAATGCCGATCTCCGTATGTAATTGAATAGGGACGATCGTCGAGTATATATCTCCGCACTCTTTTTCCCCTTGTTTTTGTTCATTTAGTGTAAGTAAGGGGACGAAAATAAATCGTTGAGTGAGCGGTCTTCAAATTTGTCGAATCCTCGAAAGGAGCCGTCCATCTCGGTCTTGAGGAGCCGTGCACGATCACGGAGTTCGATGGACCGACCTCCATGATCGTGTCTTATGCACGAGCGACATTCCTTCTGATGGCTAAGTTCTCGTGACTCACTTAATTGGTAGGGTCCTCCGAAGGCTGCGCCTCGCCTCGTATTTAAACGAAGGGCGTGTGGTCTTGGTCTGGAAGATTCCTTGCGCGGGGCGTCATCGGATTGATCAACTCCACTTCCGCGGCTTGTTAGCTCTGCTTCCACCGCGGCCCGCCATGAAGATGGCGACCCTCGACGGTGTACGTTGAGACGGGGGTAGGGACGTGTCGCATTGTCCGGGTCCACCAAGTTAGATGATGAACCTTTGAGGGCAGGCGAGCGTGTCCACTGATTAGTTTTGGAGGGGCCTCAGACTACGCCGACCTCGTATTTAAATGAAGGGCGGGCGATCGTGGCCCAAAGGGACCTTGCATGGCCGAAGCAGTCGGTTCCATTGACTACCAGGACCATGGTTGCACTCTTCTACCTCGGATCGTCATGTAGATGCCGACCTTCGACGGTGTACGTTGTGCGGGGGACGCGATCTCGTGCCTTAGTCCACCATGTTAGATGATGAACTGTAGATGGCGAACGAGTCCTCCAGTTTTTCGAAGCATTTGTTCAGGCAGTAGCCTTTGGTTTGATGAGGTGGGAAACCGGGAAGAGACGTCCGAGGTTCCCTTCTCTTGATTGAAGCATACGGTCGCCGAGGTTGATCGAGGGGTTGGCTCGTATGAGCTTTCCAGCCCATTTGCGTTCGACTCGGGCGACCGTATTGGGAGATTGGAGGGGCTCTGGCTAAGCCAATAAGCTATCTAACTTGCTTTCCTCGAACAGTTTCCAGAGTTGTTTGAGGAGGTCGCGGCATTGGTTGGTGCTGTGTCCGGGACTCTTATGGTAGGCACAATATTTATTGTGGTCCAGATGACCGTGGTCCCTTATCGCCTTTGGCTTGTTCAGCGGTTCGCGCCCTTTGACGGTGTAGAAAATGTGGGCCGGAGTTCGGTTGAACGTATGGAGGAGGTGGGCTTCCATGTCCTCGAAGGTCTTGCGATCTCCGGGTGGCTTGGTGACCGCCTTCTTGGTTTTGGCGATCGCCGTATTTCGGACAGGAGGTGGCGTTTCCTCGCCTAGGCGGAGGGTGAGCAGCTTCTACCTGGCCAGAAAGTCGGCAGCCTTAGCGCGGAAGATCGCGTAAGTTAGGGGGATGTCCTTCGTCAGGTGTCTAAACATGGGTGAGTGACCGTAGAATCCCCCCAGGACTGAATAGAGAGCGAGCTCGTCGCTAATGGGCTCGCCGGTGAGGATGATTTCGTCCACTCGGTCGATGTAGTCTGCATCGGATTCGTCTTCCCCCTGCCTGACTTTCATCATGCGGTGGGGGCCTTCTGGTCTAGCGACCTTGGCGGCGAAGTATGACGTGAAGTCATTCGCCAGTTTCTCAAAGGAGATGATCGATCGTGGTGGTAGCAAGACGTACCACCTATGGGCCAGCTCGCCCAATGTTAACGGCAAGATTCGGCATTTGGTTGCATCTGATGCCCGGTCATGTAGATCCGGAACTTGCTTAGGTGGGTTTCGGGGTCCGACCTCCCTTCGTATAGAGGTGTTTTGGGAGGAGCGATCCTTGGTTGCACGGGGGCGAGCTCGATGTGGGCCGCGAGCGGCTCGATCGGTCTGATGATCTTTCTGCTGGTGCTTGCCTCAGTGTCCAAGAGTGCTTTCATCTCGTCAAGCTGGCGTTGCATAGCGTCCATCGTCATGGCCTGACTGCTCGCAGCTAGGCGCTCGGAGCGGGAGCTGAGGCGATCAAGTATCGATCCCCTAGCATTCGGAATGGGAGCCAAGAGGCTGACCTGCCTTCGGCTGGGAGTTGGGTAGGCCGAACTCCTGGTGACGGACTCGGATTCCGTCGTCTCGTGGTTGGGGCCAGAATGCCCCGGTCGCCATGATGGATCGCTTCCCAGGCGACTGAATACGGAACCGTCCGACCTTACGAGAGCCTTTTCTCGCGACTTGGGGCTTTCTGACGATCGCTCGCCCAGTATCCCCTTGAACTTCCGTTTGCCCAAGCGGCGGATGGCCGAGGGAGTTATAGCGGGAGTCGCGCATGCTCTCCGTCGCTCCTTTAGGATGGCCATAACCTCCTCGATCTTTTCCGCAGTTTGGATCTGATCGAGTGAGAGGCTGGGACCACCCCTCAGGTGCGGGATCGAGAGTCTCGCGTTCCTGCGACTTCCCTCCATCGTCGGCTGGGGCTCGGATTGAGCCGGGACTTGGTGTCCGGCGGTTTGGAGAGTGGCTCTCTTCGATGAAGTGGCGGACGTCATGATTCTGAAGGCTCTCTTTGAAGCGCAGTGAGTATCACTTCAAGTATATGCCCTGAGAAGAGTGAGTGTTCTTCGGGACGGTAGGAATAAAAATGAAGGTTTAGATCCCCTTCTTCTAGCGCCAATTGTTGCTACCCAAAATATTATCCGGAGATAGATATTGCTGGAATGGATGGATAGCAAATAAAGTGTCAGAGCACTTCTGTAGAGAAAGTAAATAACACAAGATTTGCTGGGGTTGTTAGTCCCGGGCTTGAATGCTCTCGCGAGATGTTATTAATACGAATATTCAGGGATACAAGTATTAATGTTAGAATGCTATTACAATGAGTATAACGATTCTAGTTATCTTAGCTAGTGAGCGTGTAGATTGCCGGAAGAACCAGATGTGATGCTCTGTGAGTTCTTGTAACAACGTTGATGAGCTGTGACGGCGGTGAGAGATCAACAGTCTCTCACGGCGTGTATAAGCTGCATGTTTGAGCTTCGGGGCTTGTGAATCTGAACTGTGGAGACTTCTTGCCTCTGCCGACCATATTCTGGTTGAGAGGTACTGAGAGAGAAATCCTGAAGTAGATTCCGATGAGGAAGCCGGGAGCCTGAGAATATGTATGTCTGTACGTATTTTCGTGAATAAAGTTGGAACGGATTCTGAACCGAATGGGGAACAAAAATGTGAACCTTTTTCCAGTTGTTGGATGTTCTCTATTTATAGGACTGGGACATGTCGAGCGATCGCCTTTGCTGTATTATAATAAGCGGGCGATCGTCTTTTAGCACATGGGTTGGTCCCCTTAAAGTCCGCAGGAGTTCTTTGGCGGCAGTATGCGGTCCAATGAGAAGCCTGCACGCGTCTGAGTCGCTGTCACGGGCGGTCCCACCTTGTACCTTTCGGCCGATTTGTCGGTAGGTGACAGGGTGGTGACAGGCTGTGGTCAACGATCCCCGAAATGCGGCGCCTGTCGTGGATCTGCACATGGGAGCTGCTTTGAGAGCCAGTCCTCGTGGACTTTGACGAACGAAGGTCTTGTTCGTGGCGTAGGACGATCGTCTTAGGTCGGATATCAGAGACGGTCGCTGGACGCCAAAGGCGATCGCCTAGAGAGTCGATCGCTAGATGTTCGATGGTGGACTGTTATCTCCGCTTAGGCGCGTTCGCCATAGCACGATTGGATGTGGACTCGGTCGCTCGGCCTTGCAGTCGATCGCCTGTCGAGGTGAATAAATCTCGGCACAACAAAGATCATCTCACCATGCAACACCGCAAGATAAGCTTTCATCCTAATTCTCCAATCATCGAATTCATTAATGGAAAACAAAGGGACTTTATTGATCATAGATGTGTCCATGATAGAAGTAAGATAAATAATAAAGATACGAAAATAAAGTTTTCAAAAGCTAGTGATTTTGTGGATCTGATTCAGGTTAAAAATCGACTGACTCTTTATAGAATCAACCGCTCTGATACCACTTGTTGGTCACAATATTCAATATAAACAGCTTAAAAGGGGGGTGAATAAGTTTTACCTTTTATGAAGGTTGTTTGCATATCGGAAGTCTAAGGTTAAGTTGTTGTAAATACAGCAACTGAGTGATCTCCTGTTAGCTTGATGCGTACAGGATTTTTACGATATGTATACGAAAATCACACAGATAGATAGGAAACAGTAAAGGCATAAAGTAAAGACCAACTGATTAAAGTGGTTCGAGGTAAACCCCTCTACATTTATTGGTCCTCCACACAGGAGTAAAGTATTTATTAAAATCACGATGTACACAACTATGTGACTTTAACTAAACACATTGTTGTATCGTTCACACCGATTGATACAGATGACAGCAACTTGGGATGTTCATACAGATTGACTTTGGCTTCTCCGGCTCGCTTCTTCTCATACAGATTGAAGCTTCGTCCTTGGTGCTATTCGTCCCACACGGGTCTGAGATAGCAAGGCTTAGTCCACACAGGGCTAAGTAAACCTAATGGGAAGAATGATGAGACAAGATCGAACAGCAGTTGTATGCTTGATGGGCATTCGCTGTAAGTGTGTTGTTCGCATTGGGTAATTTGTATATTTCTTCTCTTTTTATGAAGCTTTATGCTTGAAGACATACAGTGCTCTTTGAAAGCTTGATAATCAGATTGTCAATTCTTTGGATCGTCATGCGAACAATGTCCTATTGCTTATTTATAACCTTTGTTGGGCTTCGGTCCAGCATCCTGCCTGCATGGGCTTAAAAATGCGCGAGGCGCGGCTTGCAATTCGACCTGTGAGATCTACACTAGAAAGTGGTTAAATGAATTGATTTGGACTACTCATACCAACAAGATGCATCTTCTTTTCTGGTAGCCATCTCATAGAAACTCCAAAGTTAAGCGTGCTTGGGCTGGAGTAGTTATGGGATGGGTGACCCCCTGGGAAGTTTCTCAGGTGCGCGTGAGTGATGACAAAGCGCGCTAGAAAAGACTCGTGTTGGTACAGTGAGGATAGTCTTCATCATTCTTGGGGACCAACAACCTTGAAAATAGATCTATTAAAAATATAGTCGTTGTCCGGTTGGTGAGACTAAGACTGCTCTGATTGGCGGCTTCAGAATGTTTCGAATTAAAGGTGATTCACATTTAATGCTTCCGACATTCTTTTTGTCCAAAATGCTCTTCAGACTGTAGTCTCTTCGGCCGCATTAAATATTGTCCTATCAGTATTAAATGCTACTTTAACCGTGAATACTTTATGAATAAAGAATGTTTGCTTTCTCAACGGTTTAAAGTTTCTTCAGTCTTGTTGGGTTTGTGTTTTGCTTTTTTCCAAGTAATATACTTACAGCATGTTTGTTGTATCCAACATCTTTGTCTTTGCTGTATTTTGAAGACTATGATGTAGGAAAGGACTCTTGACTTTGCTGGAAGATCTTATGCTGTATGGACAGGCTGTATGATGCTCTCCTAATAGCTTTCATACTTAGATTGATATTCTGACTTTGAAGATCTTGATGTATGAGGCAATTATCAAAACACATGGAGGATTTTTCCCAGCAGGTAAAAATGTTGTTTACCAACCGTTTGTATTCCTCCAATATTTTCGTTGTGCATGATAGTTTTACTACCGGAAATATTGGATGTATAATATCGCTCCCTATGTAAAGACATACATCCAACGAAGTATCTGTTGTTTTTGTTGATGCTGGTTACCTCTTTTTCCCGCACAAAAATCCAAACTAGTTATATGTTCACCATTCGTAATACGGCGATATTATAAAGATCTAACAAATTACTTTACATGAGTCGGTAAAAAAATGTGTTTGACTCAAAAATTAGTAATACATCACATTCATTGAACGTGTAGGTTGACATCCATTACAGCGACGCATACTTACATCTTTAATGACAATGTTGCAATCATTGAGGAGATGAAGTTAGGTTTCCGTTTCACTAAGAGTAATAATACAAAGTATAAATTGTTGAAGTTCTTCTATGATTAGCAACAACAAATATTGCTAAATATTAAAGTGAAACAAGTGAGTTTCGATAAGAACGTCGCTGATTTGTTTACTAAGGGGAGTGATTCAATTTTGATTTTAGTTTATTTATATAGAGTTTTTGAGATCTATGGATTTATATAGAGTGCCAAACTTCATAGAATCTATTGAATGTTAAGAGATAAACTTTTATAGATTTGTATGGATTTTAACAATTCAAAGGAATATAGAATACAACGAATATTTTTTGAATTCATTATTATCAATAATATCGATTTAATAAATTTATATGTCTAAAAAGTATTATAAGTCTAAATGATAATCATGAAAATATAATAAAAACCAAGACTTAATTTTCACACTTCATTGTACTTTTATATTATATTTAGATTTTTAAAAGTATTTTTCCTTTTTAGAATTTAAATTTTTAAAATAAAATATATTTCCATAATAACTCTGGATGCGATATACGTTGTTTAGCAATTTATTTGGTTATTTTATAATATTTTTCATATTCTAAATTTTTTTTCTTGTTTTCAGATGTCAATTTCTTATATTATTTTAGTTCATTTTTTTTTTAAAATTTCCGATCTTTTTCAGATTTTTATATTCATTTTATAAATGTTGTGATATTTATATTATTTAGGTAATTTTCACACACTTTATTTGGTTATTTTATAGTTATTTTCAGATTTTAAAAGTCGTTTCTCATTTTCAGATTTTAAAAAAATAAAATAAAATTTGGTTTCATTTTTTAAACTTTCAAAATTCCCAAATTTTCATATTCAGATTGTAACCTTTTGATATTTATATTATTCATGTAATTTCATATGTTATATGTTAAGTTACTTTTAGATTTTAAAGTTGTTTCTTATTTTCCAATTTTAATTTGTTAATGTAAACTTTGTTTTCAGTATTTTCTCCATATTTTATATTCATTTTATAGATTTTGTGATAGTATTTAGGTAATTTTCATACTTGATTTATATTTTAAATTACTTTTAGTTTCTTAACTAAAATGTTTTGAATAAAGTTGTCCATAGAAATTTTTAATGTACATAGAAGATTTATTGGTGTACTTCTTATTCACAAAATTTAGCAAATCTCAAAGTTAATGTATAATATCAGAATGGGAAATTTTATTAATTTAGAGAGATATCGATAAACTAGTAATTTATTAATTTAAAGAGGTTTAGCGTATATGTGTAATTGACATTTAATACAAGCATTGCAATAGTTTTGCGACAAGTCACTCGAAAAGAATCACTACAAGTGCAAGTCGCAACAATTCTTTATAACTTTTTATTGAAGTATCAGAAGACAACGCGACTCTTGATGCAGTGGAGAGATTTAATGATGAAACCAATTTAGATTTTAAGTTCATCAAAAAATAAGTAACTATAGATTCATTTTTTTTACTAAATTGTCTTAGAATTATCAATCGGATAATATACATATGTATCTGAAATTTTTAATTATTATTAATTTATAATTACATCGGAAACATAAATATATCATGGAATTACCAAACAATATTATCTTATTATTTATTTAATTGGAGTTTAAATTTGAACAAATTCCAGGGTTGAGAACGGATAAATTACTAATTTTACTGAAGTTATTATTTATCAAGTATGAAGTTATCAAGATTTTGCTGTACTAGTAGAATCTTTATGAGAATTTCTAATATATTAATATTTTAAAAGACCTTTTTAAATCACCACTGAACATCTCATATTTTTAAAGATTTTTTGGAACCCTAAGCCATAAATTTTAAAAATCCATAAAAAAATCTCATCAAATCGTTATTGAATATGCCCTTTCAATCTCTATCCAAATATATATTTGTGATACACCTGAAAGACATTAGCATGCGTCACTAATATGAGATTGAAGAATGATTTATTCATGTATATCACATGATTTTCAACATTTGAGTGATTATGTTAAATATTATATAAAATTCTAAATCCTTATAAAAACAACTGGATCCAATTGGTGATCAAGTAATTTATTTTAGAATTTTAAGAAAAATTACATAAATAGCTTAATGACACACACAAATCAAGCAAATTATTTTTCTTTTTGCAAAAAGCCTCTATCTCGTAGCCAAATTTGGAGAAATGAGTCGCGAATCTAGCTTGCTTCTTGGCAGTAATGTTTAAAGAGACTCCTTAAGTCAATATCGATCATAGGATTACTTTAAAAATAAGATCGACAGATAACATTTAAAATATAGAAAAGAAAGCAAATTAGTAATTGTCTCTTCCGAAACCCGATTTTTGGATCAATTTAAATGGAAAGAATCAATTTTTTTCCTTCTATTTCAACTTGTAGCAAAACTTTTTCCTCTTTGTCCCCTTTTTTCTTTATATATAAATCATTCTAGTGAACAACAAAAAATGGATTTCTTAAAGAGAAGAAAGGCCAAAAAAAAAAAAAAAAACGACAAGAAATAAAGTTTATTTTCCCTTTCTTTTGTACTTTACTCATAGTTGAAGAAACTAAGAAGGCGACCCCAGAAGCACCGTGTGCGGAGAAGCCTGTGACCACGGCTGTAGAGAAGGAGGCGCCGACTGAAACCGAAAAAGGTTGAGAAAGCGGAGGAGGTTGTGGAAGGGGAGAACGAGAAAGATGAAAGTTTCCTTTTTTTGCTACATTTCAAATATTTCCAATTTTTGTATAATTTAAGTGACATTTTTTTAAAGGTGTTCCCATTACAATGTGTGAACATAGTGACCTACCACATTTGTGCACGGAGATGGTGATATTTTTGAGAAAGTATTCCCTACTTTTAGTTGAATGTGGTGGCACATTCTATTTTAGATTTATTTAATTGCAATGTATTTATTTCCACATTGTTGTTGTCCGAAATATTATCCGGAGATGATATTGCTGGAATAGTCGAGCAACAAACAAATGCGAGAGCACGTCCGTGGGAAAGTGAATAACACAAGATTTGCCGGGTTTGTTAGGCCCGAGCTTGAATGCTCTCGCGAGATATTATTAATACGAATACGTTGGAGTACAAATATTAATGTAAGAATGCAATTACAATGAGTGTAAAAGATCCTAGTTATCTAGCTCTTGAGTGCTTGCCGGAAGAACTAGAGTTGCTCTGAGTTCTTATTCTCGTTTCTGCTGACCATCTTATGGGTTAAGAGGTCTCGAGAGTGAGAGAGAAAGATGTCTGAAGTGTATAGCGTTGCCAAGAGTGAGAAAGCAGAGAACCAGAGAGCAGACTGGCAGGAAAGCAGACCCTTTTCCAAGTGCACGAGGCCTTCTATTTATAGGAGGAGCTGTGATGTCCTTTTCTGGCGGGCGATCGCCTTTCCTGTATTATAATAAGGGGACGATCATCTGTAACAGATGGGTTGGTTGCCTTAAAGTCCGCGGCTACTGCTGGCAGCCAGCTGTGCGAGCCAATGAGAAGTCTGCACGCGTCCTGAGTCGTTGTCCCGGGAGGTCCCACTTTGCACCTTTCGGCGGGTCTGTCGGTAGGTGAGAAGGTAGTGACAGGCTGGGGTCAAAGGGCCTTATCTTTCGACGCCTTTTCCGGATCTACATGTGGGTCTCTATCCCGATCTTTAATCTTCGCCGACTTGAAGGATGCTGACAGGCATGAGGCGGTTGTCCATGATTGGTCATCAGAGTCGATCGCCAAGTGCCAAGAGACGATCGCCTTAGGTGTCGATCGCTCGGCACTTGGACTTGATCTGGGATCTCCGTTCTGTAGGTGTGCCGTGGTTCATTCGACTCTGGCTCGGTCGCCTGGTCTCTGTGCCGATCGCCTGTTGAGATGTATAAATCTCGACACAACAATTGCCCCCCAGCTTGCTCCGATGTTGAAGACATGGGGTGAGGTGGCTCCACTGGCGGTCGTTTTAAGATAATGACGGGCGACCCAATCGTTTGGCGAGCTATCTTCGGTCTTGTTCTTGAACTGTAGGGAGTTTCTTCAATTTTGCAGATCCCTCGTGGAAAGCTGATTGTTTCGACGTTGAGGAACCGTGCACGGTCGCGGAGTTCGATGGACCTACCTCCATGACCGTGTCTTGTGCGCGAGCGACATTCCAACTGTAGGTTTCTCTCGTGACTCATTTTATTGTGAGGGTCTTCCGTTAGGCTGCGACCGCCTCGTATTTAAATGAAGGGCGTGCGGTCTTGGTCTGGAGGAGTCCTTGCACGGGGCGTCGTCGGATTAATCGACTCCACGTCCGCGGCTTGTTAGCACTTTTCTACCTCGGGTCGTCATGTTAGATAGCAATCCTCGACGGTATACATTGTGACGGGGGTAGGGACGCGTCGCATTGTCCGGGTCCACCAAGTTAGATGATGAACCTTTGAGGGCGGGCGAGCGTGTCCACAGATTTGTTTGGAGGGTCCTTCGGCTACGCCCGCCTCGTATTTAAACGAAGGGCGAGCGATCGCAGCCCAAAGGAACCTTGCATGGTCGAAGCAGTCGGTTCCATCGACTTCCAGGACCATGGCTGCACTCTTCTACCTCGGATCGTCATGTTAGATAGCAATCCTCGACGATATAAGTTGTGCTGTGGGAGGCGATCTCGTGCCTAGGTCCATCATGTTAGATGATGAACTATAGAGGGCGAGCGAGTCCTCCATTTTTGGAGATGTTGCTTGATTTTGGTGATCGGGTTGGAAGACTGATGATCGTCGTTTGGTCGCCGATCGCGTTACTCATAGGTGAAAAAGAAACCTCCGCCTGGCCAAAAAGTCTGCGGCCTTGGCGCGGAAGATTGCGTAGGTCGGGGGGTTATCCTTCGTAAGGTGCCTGAACATGGGCGAAAGACCATACTTTATAGTTTATACGCATGTGGTGGCACTTATTATTTTTGAATTTATTCAGTTGCAATATGTTTGTTTCCACGTGTTATAGTAAATCTCATTTACATATGAAAGTGTTTACACAAGTATGTACTGAGTTGGTGATATTTTCTACAATTCAAACTTTTTTGCAGAGTTATTGTCATAATTCAAGTTAACATTGTTCATTTTTTTTTGCAGGAGTTTGAGAATAATTAAGTTTATTGAGAAAGAAAGGAATGAAAACATGAATAAATAAATAAAGAAAAAAATTAATGAGATAACAATTATTTTCTTAGAATATTAATTATATCCAAGATTTAAGAAATTCAAATAATTATTTTTTTAATATTAAATGACTGTACTAACCTGCTTACGAATCATTCCCAGAGCTAAACCGGACTCATGAGTCTAAGTATGGGTGGTATTCCGTACCGTACCACACTTTTTTGTCAATACCGTATACCATACCGAAAGTTTCGGTACAAAAAAATTCATACCGATATCGAACCGAAAGTTTCGGTATATCGAAATCCGCTATACCGAAATTTCGGTATGGCTTTCGGTCCATACCGATACCGTACTGAAATTTCGGTATACCGAATTTTATTTCGGTATCGGTATATACCGAACTTATCGAAATACCGAAATACCAAAATAAATCTTGATATACCGATAAATACCAAAATACCGAACAAATAAAATACCGAAAATATCGATATACCGATATATAGGAAATAGATTATATGAAAACTAATTACCTTGTGAAATCTAGAAACTTTTGTAGGCCATTGATATTAGTGATCTAACGGCTGTAGATAAGTAAAATTATATGCATTTATGTATTTTTTTTATTGCATTATTTGTTGCATATCTTGTGACAGAACGATCTGACAAATAATAAGAAATATGCAATGAAATTACTTAATAATGCAATTGGGTTCTAGATTTCACCATGAGTGTTTCCACCATAGTAAATCCCTCTATATATATATATATATATATATATATTGAAATACCGATTTTGTTTACATTTCGGTATATACCGAAAGGAAATAGATCATATGAAAACTAATTACCTTGTGAAATCTAGAAACTTTTGTAGGCCATTGATATTAAGGATCTAACGACTGTAGATGAGTAAATTATATGCATTTATTTATTTATTTTATTACATTATTTGTTGCATATACTAGCGGCCAGAACGTCTGACGAATAATATAATATCTGATGAAATTACATAATAATGCAATTGGATTCTAGATTTCACCATTAAGGGTGTTTCCACCATAGTCAATCCCTATACCGAAATACCGAATATAACAAAATTTATACCGTTACCATATCGAAAATTATCTGTACGGTATCATACCATACCAAAAAATCAATATGTCAAAATTTTTGGTAATTCGGTAATTTTCGATACGGTAAATTCGATATTTGGACACCCCTGAGTCGAAGTACTGGGTCGCTCATCGTCCACCTCTCCTACGCGGTTCTGCACTCCACTCCATGCTCTCTAGTTCTCTCTCGCTCAAGAATTGTACAAGTTGAGTATATTCGTAAGGTGAATTAGGAAGCTTATTTATCAAATCATTTACCGGAAAAGAAAAATTCGTCGTCTCGTTGCTATATATGTGTATACTTATTTTCTTGTCCTGTCTTGATCCCAAATTTTTAATTTTAATCTCCTAAAATTTACTAATTAAATATTTAAAAATCTTTTTCTTGTTTTCTAAGTTATTCGTGCTGTGGATTAAATTGGGGTTTTGAAACTTATTGGTTTGGTTGTGTTTTTCACGTTATGGATAATGAAAATGTGTTGGATGTGAATCTCACTGATCTTGATTTGAACCAAGAGCCCGTGGATCCACGCTTGCACTCGGTGACAGTGGAGTCCTTGTTAAATGAGTTGGATACGGCTCAAGAGTTGGTTGAGCAGAGGATTCAACAGCTCCAGGAGCGGAATTCTATCGAAATTAGTCATTCTTCGAGTGAAATGATGGTTAATGTGAACAATAATCGAAATAGTAGATCTACCCTTGATGGATTTAACAGCATGGGCATGGTAGAAATTACTGCCGACAATGGAAAAGGTTGTAGAAAGGATAGTTCTCATTTGGTATCAAAGGCCTTGGATATAAACTCTGAGGTCAAGAAGGCCGGTAAGGAAGGTGGGGGCTTTTACGACTGTAATATATGCTTGGACATGGCAAAGGAGCCTGTCCTGACTTGCTGCGGTCACTTGTTTTGTTGGCCGTGCTTTTATCAGGTCTCTAACGTCGATTCGACTTCGAAAGAATGCCCGGTTTGTAAAGGAGAGGTTTCCGAAAGTACCGTAATTCCAATTTACGGCGATGGTGGGAATGAGCGTGTGTCCGGAATTGAAGAAATACCACCGAGGCCTAAAGCTCCAAGAGTCGAGAGCATTAGGCAACAGATTTCCAATGTTCCCGTTGAGGAAGCACTTAGGCGAATTAATGTTGGTCTCGGCGTAATGGGGTATCAAACACAACAAGAAGAAGAGGATGGCAATGGAAACGATCAGGTCTCGAGAGTGGTATCTGAAAGTGCCGCTTCGGTTTCGTCTGTTTTGAGTAGTGTAGGTAGGTTAGTTGAGGAGCTGCACACGGTTGTTAGCAGCCGGATGTCGAGAAATGATAGACAGACTGCATTGGCTGCCCTTGGGAATCCCTTTGATGCTGCTTCGCAATCGACAGATGTTTCTGGTTCTGATGTACGTATCTTATGGAGGAGGATCTCTAGTGGGACCAGTATGCCTATGGCTCTTCCTTATTCTCTACGAGGAAGAAGAAGAAGCTCTGTGTCGAGGAATTCAGATGGAGACAGTCCAGATACTCGCAGATCTGTATGGAGAAGATTGAACTGACTGCTGTCTCATTCCCTGTAAAAGATGGTAAACTTCTATATACTATGCGAACTAGATTCTGATTTCTTGGGTTTAATTGGATTCTTGTTGGTTTTATGTTTTACCGTATTTGACTGTTATAAATATTATGTTGATAATTGGTTGATAATTGTTGTTTGACAATGAATTTATTCTTATATATATATATATATATATGAACACAACAAACTAAGATGGCGCTTTATGACTTGTTTCATTGCATGATGTGTTTAGAATTAGAACAATTTTGTTACTATTCCTGTTACCATTTTCTTTGGGGATGTTCTTTCTTTCTGTTGTCGAAATTATAATGTAGCCCTTGTTGAAATTTTGAGAACGGGAACTTTTTGATACTACTATTTTTTTTTTTTTTTTACATATATGTGAAAATGTTTGGATGAATTTGCAATATGTGGGAAGGAGATATCTTAAGATTTGAGATGAGACTTCTAAAAAATTACAATTATGTGAAAAATATTTGGATGAATTTGCAATATTAGGGAAGGAGATATCTTTGGCATTGTCAAATCGAACATGCCTGACGCGAGAGGCGCGTAGATGGAAATTGCCTCTTAAGCCCGAAGGCGCGGGCGACGTTCGCAAGGCTCGTGCCTCGGGGCGCCTCTTTGGTGCACCTCTGTATTAGGTTTCGAACAGTTTTAAACTTGTTTGTATCGTTCTGATACTTTAGTTTTGTTAATTATTAAGTATTTGTAGGTAGTTATTTTGTTGTCATTTTTTGTTTATAAGTCTTACGATTGAATTTATTTTAATTTTTAATTTGTTTGCGCCTCACATCTTTGCGTGTGCCTCCTGTTGTGCCTCATACGCTACTTCTGGCACAGGTGCATCGTTCGCCTTTAACAACTATGGATAGTGGGTATAACTACACAACTTCCTCTGAAATTGCGCAATTCTTAAATCCCCTCGTCCCTTTTCATTATTGCAAATGTATCTTCCATTAGAGTGTATCATGTTTACCATGTTACCCCTACCGTTAAGTCTTTGAATGCCAGTGTTCTAAAACTCCCCGATTTAGGCCGAATTCTCCCAGATTACTCGTAGCTCGCCTTGCTGCAGAGTCGAGTTTGCCTGCTTGGTAGCATAAACTCGGGCAGGTAAAAACTCGGCTAGTCAGGGCCAATTTTCTGCGAGTCATGCCGAGTTCTCGCAAGTCGGAGTATTGTGATTTAAAAAAAAAAAGAAGCGAAAAACGAGCAGACAATAGTTTTTTTTAGCTTATGGCGATTTTTCTAACCCTAGGTGTAGAAGAATACGACTCACCAGCAGCAAGCACGTTTTCTCTGTTCTCTTTCCCCGTGCAAGAGCAACTACGAGCGTGCTACTCGTCTGATCTAAATTTGTTTGTCATTTTGTTTCATATCTTAAGTTTCATATTTTAGTTTATTTCATTTTTCATCCATTTTATGTTTTAAAATTTATAAAAACACCCCTTAATTGTTTGATGTGCAAAATGAATGTTGAAAAACACCCCTATTTTCTTAACACCGGTCTTTTCAAGAATATTCTAGACTTTTTTGCCACTTTGCAAACTATTTGAGCATATCATATTATTTCAAATACTATTTATATTAAAATATAGTCTATCTGATTTTTTCTGATTAAATTCCCAATTAATTCACAAGTTACTGAAAACTCCCAACTCCCCACCTCACCAATCGAATCCCGAGTCGCCTGTTGAATGCAGAAAACTGATGTAATTATCTTTTTTTTACTTTAATTTCCTGTTTTGCCGGAGAGAGTTGATTGATCAACAACCCATAGTGAGATTTCTCAAAAGATTCAAAGTTTTGTCAAATGGAGTCCAGATTTTAGTTTTCAGATTTTTTTTAGGGGTGGGATTTTCGAATTGAAAGACGGAGAACCGAACCAGTCCGAACCAAAAAAAGCCCTGTTCGGTTCCTTGATAATTTTAAGTAAAGAAACCATTAGGAACCGTTACATTTAAATACATGACATTCAATTACATGATGTTTAAATACATGACATTTTCGAATAGTTTTGATCGATTTGTTAGGGTTCTTGAGGTATAATGGTTCGATGTAGAACCATCAGAACTGTTGTTGGTCGATTCCTAGTGGTTTTAACTGTTTCCAATGGTTCCTTGATGAACCATTAGCATAATTTTTGTTATAGTTAAAACCAAGCTTATAATATATCAATCCAGTTAACGGTTCTTCATATTACGAAACCAAACCGGTCCAAGCGCTATTTCTTTCCTTCAATTTTATCGTTCTTTCTGTTCTTACTTTTTGTGGCGTTGGGACTACCGTTCCCAATCATGAGTTACCCCTGTGGCCTCGAACTCACCCACGATCTAGAACTAAGATTCATCATTTAATTTGTAGGATTTTTCGATTTTTAGGTTTTTTATTTAATAGCTGTTTAGGATTTTTTTTGGTTTTCAGTTATTTAAGTTTTTCTTTCTCTTAAGAGTTATATTTTTCTTAATTCTATTTTAGTATTTTATTTCAAGGGACTGTCTGACGAATCTACGATATTTGCGACTCGATGTTTAAACATATATATAAGAAAAAACTATAGCATCATTTTCGCAACAAAGCTAAATTTTCATGAATGAATCTCTCTCTCTCTCTCTCTCTCTCTCTCTCTATATATATATATATATAGTGACGCGTTCTACGTAGTACCAATATTAGATGCAATACTTTACAGTACTAATTTATGCATGAGTTTTGTACTAATTATGCATGAAATATATGCATTTCGTGCATTAAAATTTCAATGCATTAAAATATGCAATATATGCATCAAAATATTGATGCATTAAAATATTAGATTATATGAATCAAATTTTTTTGAGAATTAATGGATTGAAATTTTGATGCACGAAATGCATATATTTCATGCATAATTAGTACAAAATTCATGCATAAATTAGTACTATAAAGTACTGCATCTAATATTGGTACTGCATAGAACGCGTCCCTATATATATATAAAATTTCTAACATGAGTAGATGCACTACGTTCACAGACACATTAGGTACAACTAATTAACCAACTGCCTTAGCGTGATTGGTACCTAACCTTCATTTAGTTGGAGGTGGGGGTTGGTCTAGTGGCAACACTTTGGCTGAATTTCTCAAGGCGATGATCCTTAGTCTTTGACTAAGGGTTAGAACTAGCCCTCGGGATCTGTTGGTGGAACAATTAAATATTGAGGGCTTCAGCGGCGGTGTGGGAGGCGGATCTCGGTGGGAACTGCGGTTGGATTTGGGGGTCCGGCGTGGAGCAATCACTTGGGGCGACTCCTTGTGCGCGGTAGTTGAGGATATTTAAGAACCCAGGAGCGGATACATCTCGCGATTTAACCGGTAGCGATCTTGTGGGGAGGATTATCCCGAGGACTAATCAGGTGTAAGCTTGGAACCTCGGTATCAAAAAAAAAAAAAAATTAAAACACTAAATAAAGGATGATGCTTGTGAGATGAACCTCATGTTGTACAAAACATATCTTTGGAGTGGACATGTTCTCACCACTTAGTTAAATCAATGAGATTAATATTATGTCTTTTTAAATTCTACCTAAACAAAATACGAAATTACATCCAAAATAATTTCTAAACTTACCTAAAATTAAATTCTACTTTTTTCTATTTACGCTCCTTTACTTAACCTCTCTTTATCAACACTCAGCTATCCGTTTAATACTATTATTCCTTAATAAGTGCAGAAACATCTAGGGCGATGAACATGAAGATATGGAGGCGACGAACATCTAGGGCGAGGGCTAGATCGAGCCCGCCTACCAAAGCTTCGTATTCAGCTTCATTGTTGGTCGCACGAAAACAGAAACGTACAACATTTGTGAAACTTTGACCGTCGGGGCTGATGAGGACAATCCACCTTTGCTCGCGGGTGGTCGCCGAGCCATCCACATATAATTTCCAGGCGGGTCGGTAGGCACTGGGTGGTTGTGAGGAAAGTTAATTCCACCACGAAGTCCGCCAGAGCTTGGCCCTTGATCGCCGTGCGAGGAGCGTAAGTGATACCGTATTGGGCGATCTCCAGCGACCACTTGAGGAGTCGCCCGTTGGTGTCCGGTCGGTGTAGGACTTGCCTTAGAGGTAGAGTTGTTAGGACTTCCACTTGGTGATCGAAGAAGTAAACCCTCAGCTTACGAACACTCATGACAAGGGCGTAGGCGATCTTCTCCAATGGTGTATAACGTGTTTCAGCGTCGTGGAGCGCTTGACTAACATAATAGATGGGCAAGTGGGCTTGTCCCTCCGCTCGCACCAAAACGGCACTTAGTGCGACCTCTGAGGCTGCCAGGTAAAGGAATAGTTTCTCACCGGGGATCGGCTTTGCCAGGATCTGGGGGTTAGATAGATATTCCTTTATTTTGGCGAACGCTATCTGGCTTTCCTTCGTCCATGCGAACTTCTTGTTCTTGATGGTTGCGAAGAAAGGCTTGCTTTTATCGCCGAGCCGTGATATGAAACGGTTGAGGGCGGCTAGACAACCTGTGAGGCGTTGCACCTGCTTGATGTTTCGCGGCTCCTGCATGTCGAGGATCGCCTGAATCTTGGTGGGGTTCGCCTCGATCCCCCTTTGGCGGATGTGCCCCAGGAATTTCCCGGAGCCTACTCCGAAGTTGCATTTCTTGGGGTTCAGTTTCATGTTGAACTTCTCGAGGATGGCGAACGTCTCGGCGAGATCGTTGAGATGATCCTCCTTCTTGATGCTTTTGACTACGATATCGTCAATATAGACCTCCATGGTTTTGCCGATCTGATTAGCGAACATTCTGTTGACTAGTCGCTGGTAGGTCGCCCCTGCGTTTTTCAAGCCGAATGGCATTCGGACCCAAAAGTATATGTCTTTTTCCGTGTGGAAAGATGTGTGTTTTATGTCTTCCTCCGCCATTGGGATTTGATGATATCCGGCGAAGGCATCCATAAATGACATCATTTCGCAACCTGCCGTACTATCGACCAAGTGATCAATATGAGGCATCGGAAAGTGATCTTTTGGACATGCCGCGTTGAGGTCGGTGATGTCAATGCATAACCTCCAGGAGCGATTGGCTTTTGGCGAGCACGCGTTGGCGACCATTGTGGTTAAATGCGTGGCTACTCCGATTAATTTGTTGTTGAGTAACTTCTGGACTTCTATGTCGAGCGCCGCGTATTTCTCGGGACCGAACTTCCTGCGCTTCTGGTGAACATGCTTCATTGCCCGGTCGATCTTCAGATAATGGCAAGCGTGTTTGGGACTTATGCCAACCATATCTTGATGCGACCAGGCAAAGACTCCGATGTTCCTACGTAGCAAGTTGATCAGATCCCCCTTTAATTCGTGGTCGATGCTTGCGCCGATCTGTACTTCCCGTTCTGGATGAACCGGATCCATCGTAATGCTTTCCAACTCTTCGACAGGGACGGTCGCCTCTCGTTTCGTGCGATTTCTGGACTCGGTCCTTGGATCGATGTCGAGACTTAGCTCGAAACCGATCCTTGGCTCGATGTCGTCCGTCAATTGATGAGAGATGGCGTCCCCTGAGTCGGGTTGGTACGATGTGCTCGGCTCGTCGATCTCCATGGGTTGATCGTCGATCGCTTCAATGTTACATATAGTATGGGAAGTATTGAAAGAAGTAACAACATAGGAGTAATTCAAACATCTTTTTGCCATTAGCTGATCTCCTTTTACTGCCGTAGTCCCATCGGCAGTGGGGAATTTGATACAGTAAAAGAAAGATGAGGCGACCGCCTCAAAGGTTTCTAAAAAGGGGCGACCTAGGAACCCATTATAGATGCTGGGCCTATCTATGATTACAAAACTTAGGTTCCTAGTAATCCTAACCTTGGGATCATAAAATCATATTAGCTCGACGGAGAGCTTGATCCTCCCGTAGGCTTGGACTGTGTTGTCGCCGAACCCTTGGAGCACGGTGTCGAAAGGCTTGATGAATTTGATTAAGTTGCCGAGTTGGTCTGGGGCGGATTTGAATATGATGTTGCAGAAACTCCCATTGTCGACCAGTACGCGATCGACCGTCTTCCCAAGGATACAGGCGGAGATCACGAGTGCATCCTCTTTGGGGCATTGCACTCCCTCCTTGTCTTTGTTGGAGAAGGTGATGAGTGCGTCTTTAGAGATGGTCGGCTCCGGAGGTACCACGACATAGACCCCGGCGAACGTTCTCAGCTCGGCCTTTCACTTCCTATTTGACATGGTGGAAACCGGGGAAAGGCCCCCGAGGTTTCCACCTCCCGCTTGGAGCATGTTGATCCGGCCGCCAGGGTTGATCGGAGGGACCGATTCATCGGAGTACTCCGGCTCATGCTCGATTTTGGCGACCGGATTGGGGGGAGTTCTCTCGTGTTGTCGGCGCTCGCGCCCTCCGGTCCTTTCCGTCCTAGGCTCTGGCTTGGTGACCAAGTTGTCCAGTTTGCCCTCCTCAAACAGTCGCCAAAGCTGTCTAAGGAGGTCGCGGCATTGGCTGGTGTTGTGGCCGGGACTCTTATGGTAGGCACAGAATTTGCTACAGTCTAGATGACCGTGGTCCCTTATCGGCTTTGGTTTGGAAAGCCACTCGCGACCCTTGATTGCGTTGAAGATGTGGGCCGGGGATAAGTTGAGGTTGTGGAGAAGGTGGACCTCTACATCCTCGAAGGCTTTGAACTCGCCAGGCGGCTTGGCGACCGCCTTTCTGGGCTTGGCGACCGCCTTCTTCTGGACATGGGATGGTGCCTTTCCTTCTTCAGACGGTCCCTCGTCTAAGCGGAGTGAGAGCATCCTCTGCCTGGCCAGGAAATCGGCGGCTTTGCCGCGGAAGACCGAGTAGGTCGGGGGGATATCCTTTGTGAGGTGCCTGAACATGGGCGAGTGTCCGTGGAATCCGCTCATGACTGAGTTGAGAGCGAGCTCGTCGCTGATGGGCTCGCCGGTGAGGACTATCTCGTCTACCCGGTCGATGTAATCTTCGTCTGACTCGTCCTTCACCTGCTTGATTTTCATCATGCGGTGGGGGCCTTCAGGGCGAGCGACTTTGGCGGCGAAGTACGACGTGAAGTCTTTCGCCAGCTTCTCAAAGCAGTTGATTGAGCGAGGTGGTAGTGAGACGTACCACCTGTGGGCGAGGTCGCCCAGAGTTAATGGGAACATTCGACACTTGGTCGCATCTGATGCTCCACATCCGGTCATGTAGATCCGGAATTTGCTCAAGTGGGTTTCCGGATCTGTTCTCCCCTTATATAGAGGTGTTTGTGGGGGATTGATCGTTGGTTGGACTGGGGCGAGCTCGATCTGAATCGTGAGTGGTTCGCTTGCCCCAATGATCGATTTTCTGGCACCTGCCCCATTTCCAGGAGCGCTTTCATCTCGTCGAGCTGGCGTTGTATGGCGACTATCGCCGTTGCCTGACTGCTCGCCGATTGGCTCCCGGAGCGCGAGCCGAGGCGATCGTGTACTGATCCCCTAGCCCCGTGGTGAATGACGAGCTCCCTGCCAGTGGGTTCCTTCCTCGGGCGAGCAGGGGCTCGCCGGCCGACCTGTTTCCTGGGAGTCGGATATGCCGAACTCCTGGTAAAGGATTCGGATACCGATGTCTCCCGACTGGGGCCTGAGTGCCCGGGTCGCCATGAGGGATCGCTCCCCAGACGGCTGAAGACGGAATCGTCCCGCCTTACGAGAGCCTTCTCCTGTGGCTCGGGGCTTTCTGTCGATTTCTTGACATAGATCCCCTTGAGCTTTCGTTTGCTTGCCCGGCGGATGGTTGACGGAGTGATGGTGGGCGAGCCATTGGCCTTCTGTCGCTCCCTGAGGATGGCTATAGCCTCCTCAATCTGTTCCGTGGTCTGGAACTGATCGAGTGAGTGGCTAGAACCGTCCCTCGGGGGCGGGAGTGAGAGCCTAGCGTCACCACGGTCGCCTTCCGCCGTGGGCTGGGATTCGGTCCGGGCCGGAATGAGATTTCCGGCGGATCTTAAGGTGGCTCTCTTGGAGGTCGTCGCAGATGTCATTTTCTGAAGGTTTTTCTATTGAAGAACAGTGGGTGTTTCTTCAAGTATATGTCCGGAGAACAGTGAGTGTTCTTCGAGACGGTAGGAATAAAAATGAAGGTTTAGATGCCCTCCTTCTAGTGCCAATTGTTGTTACCCAAAATATTATCCGGAGATAGTATTGCTGGAAGGATCGAGTAACAAACAAATGCGAGAACACTTCCGTGAGAAAATAGACGACACAAGATTTGCCGGGGTTGTTAATCCTGGGCTTGAATGCTCTCGCGAGATGTTATTAATAAATATACTGTCGAGTACAAATATTAATGTTAGAATCTATTACAAGGAGTGTAAAGACTTCTAGTTATCTAGGCTTTAGAGCGCATAGATTGCCGGAAGAACCAGATAGTTAAATCTGTGAGTTCTTGCTTGGGATATATGATGAATGTGTATGAATATCGCTATGAATGTATAAGTGGTTGCCAAAAGAGTCTATGATTCTCTTTTTGTGTGTATTTTGCACTGAATTCACAGTAAATTCGCGTCCCTTTGGCCATTGCAGTGAGTTCTCTATTTATAGGGGACAAGGTAGTTGGGACTCCTCGGGCGACCGCCGTTTTCTATATTAAAATAAGATGGCCGATCGTCCCGTCACGTGGGCATGTTCCCTTGAGGTCCGAGGTCGCTGCTGGTGGCCAGCTGGGCGAACCAATGGGAAGCCAGCACGCGTCTTGAGTCGTTGTCCGGGGAGGACCCACTTTGTACCTTTCGGCGGCCTTGTCGGTAGGTGAGGTAGGTGACAGGTTGTGGTCAAATGTCCTATCTGTCGGCGCCTTTTGAAGATCCGCACGTGGGCCACCATCCAAGATTCGGTCTTCGACGACTTTGACGGATGCTGGATCCCTACGTGGCACGAGACGATCGCCTCTGGTTCGCTCATTAAAGACGATCGTCAGATATCAAAAGACGATCGCTGGGTACCAAAAGACGGTCGCTGTATTGTGCCGAACTCTGGGCGTTTGTCCAGAGTATGTCTTCCATGGTTGGCTTCCCTGATTGTGATGCCGATCGCCTATCGAGGCGTATTAATCGCCGCACAACATGGTGCTTTAGAAGTAACCTGAGATGGATATCAATATTTCATAATGTTCACAGATGATCATACTAGGTATGAGATTGTGTACTTAATGAAATATAAATCTGAAGCCTTTACTAAATTCAAAGAATTTAGGCCCTAGTTGAAAAACAGACTGGATGTCATATCAAAGCACTTCGGTCGGACCGAGGTGGCAAATATATGAGCACAGAGTTTGATGAGTTCCTCAAGGAACATGGAATAGTTTCACAATTCATGCCGCCAGTAACCTCACAGTTAAATTGTGTTTCAGAAAGAAGAAATTGGACTTTGTTGGACATGGTTCGCTCTATGTTAAATTACACTGATTTACCAATTTACCTGTGGGAGTATGCCTTACTAACCGCTGCGTATATCCTTAATAGATGTCCTTCCGAATCCATTTCTATCACTCCGCATGATATGTGGAAAGGTAAGAAACCAAGCCTTAATCACATAAGGATCTGGGGATGTCCAACCTATGTCAAGAAGGCTAAGGTGGACAAACTGGAAACGAGGTCCATCAACGGATGTTTCATTGGATACCCAGAGGACTTGATGGGTTATCTATTCTACATGCCAGAAGACCATAGGGTTGTTGTGGCTTTACAAGCGCACTTCCTTGAGGATGAGTTCATTCAGGAAGGTGGCTCGAGTAGAAATATCTCTTTGGAAGAGCATAATGAAAGTCCTAAGGAGACATCTGATCAGGGATCAGGAACCAAACCTATTGTAACACAACCTCCACTTCGAAGGTCAGATAAGGTGTCTCACTTACCTAAAAGGTATGTCTATACACATGTCGAGGAACTGGGTATCCACGACGCACTTGATAGCCGTGAGGACGACCCCTTCGATTTGATGAAGCAGTCAGAGGACTTTGACTTCGTGCAAAATGAGGAGGAACCATGTGTTTACAAAAGGGTCAGTGGGAGCAACATTGCGTTCTTAGTACTATATGTAGATGATATTCTATTTATAGGAAATAACGTAGCAATGCTCAGCACTATGAAAGCTTGGCTTTCTAAAACATTCTCCATGAATGACTTGGGAGAAGCTTCCTATATTCTAGGGATCCGTCTTTACAGAGATAGACCGTGAAGAATGATAAGACTTTCCCAAGCCCTCTATATAGATAAAATCCTGAGAAGATTCAAGATGGATGAATCTAAAAGAGGGTTCCTTTTCATGCGACATGGAATTCATCTCACCACGAAAATGTGTCCTCAAAGTGAGGAAGACAAGAGAGAGATGAGTAAGGTACCCTATGCCTCGGCAGTGGGTAGTGTAACACCCCCAAATTCCATTGGGTTATTACAGTGCCGTGGACCCCACGCGAGGAGATCCACCAGGCGAACATGACTAAAATATATCAAAGTAACCAACAAGAGAGATCACAGTCCCTACTATGATATTCGACACAATATTCCGAAAAGGAATTTCAACGACAAAAGTGGGCCTACATGGCCAAAATGAAATACAATGACATCCACGAGCCTTGCTCGGATAATACAACATGACAACAACTGACATAACTGGAGTACACTCCAACTGACTGACCAGCATGAACAACTCGGACTAGTATCGCTCGAATGCCTCGTTGCCTTCGTCATGCCCTTGTGTCTCAACTCTCTCCTCGCAAGCACGTAAAACATGAAAACATGTTCCGCCCCCACGGGGTCAGTCATCCAGATAATGAACATCAAATACATGTATAACATGATATGCATCCAAAGGCATAATGAAACGGTACAATAATAATAATAATACGAGATGCTCACAAGCTAAGATAAGAACCGAGCATTTGGGAAACACTATGCCCGCGGCATACTATTAATACCTGTTCAACATGTTAGAACATAAGTGCCCAACGGCGAATCATAATTATAGAGCATCACAATGAATTACACGACATGAACCAAACCAGAACTGAATTAATTATGAATCACAATGCTCGAAGGCTCCAACGAAAAGTACCAAGGCGTCATAAGGGCCTAAAAGTAACACAGCCGAAGCTGTCAATCAACATAACCACCTGAAACCAAAACAGCTCGAAGCTGTATTAATGAGGGTCGAAGCCACGACACGAAGCCGTATCACAATGAGGGCCGAAGCCATGGCACAAAGCCGTATCACAATGAAACCATCCAATGACCGTTGATCTACTAAGCAGTAGGTGTTGGGAAGCCAACCGCGAAGGTTTCAAACTCCCCAAACTTACCCATAATGAAATCACCCAGTGACCGTTGACCTACTGACTGTAGGTGTTGGGAAGTCAACCGCGAAGGTTTCAAACTCCCCAAACTTACCCATAATGAAATCACCCAATGACCGTTGACCTACTGACTGTAGGTGTTGGGAAGTCAACCGCGAAGGTTTCAAACTCCCCAAACTTACCCATCGAGCACTAGTCGAGACTAGCCTCCAAAACACAACTAATCACAGACGGCAACGATTCAAAGATTACCGAATTCACAAGAATGATAGGCTGCTTCCTTGAGTCGGCCAACATGACAACAATGACTCACGGATGGGCACCATCCTCGGCGGTCCCAATTCAATACCTCGATTACCTTAGAATGGCCAATCGATAAAAATGATACAACGGATGGGAACTATCCGTGATAATCCCAATTCAATACCTCGATTGCCTTGGAACGGCTAATCGATAACAACGATGCAGCAGATTATTCAATACCTCGAGTGCCTTAGAACGGCCAACCGATAACAATGATACCATGAATGATTGAACACTTCGATTGCCTTAGAACGGCCAATCGATAACAATGATACGTAGAATGATTGAGCACCTCGATTTCCTTAGAACGGCCACTCGATAATAATGATACAATGAATGCCTCGACACATTTAATCGGTTACCGACGATGAAGATGAGAACGATTACGCCAATGCCTTCAATCGGCCGATATAACATGAATGACAGGACGCCAACATTAATAACAACGATTACTACAATGTCTTAGATCAACATCAATATTAACAACAACAATCGATGCATCGATACCGCGAACCGGCTATCGACAATAACATTAACAATGAGTATTCCAATGCCTTGAACCGGCCATTAATGAACAATAATAAATATTTGGCATAATTGCCGAAGAGTATCGTATCGAACGATCCCCTAATATCAATGAATTCATGAAGAGACCAAGTCTCGGAATGATACAACACATTCATATGCATATATGATAACATTAATCTCATTGACCAGTACAAGTATAAAACTTACCTCAAACCGAAGGGGAGAAAGTCCTTCCATGATTAACGTCCTTAATGGAAAACCGACCGCTCGAACAACCTTGAATAACACAAGTACCAACAATACGCTTAATATACGAATCAAGCATGATCACAACCAACTCAAAAGTCGATACAACACCACCCAAAACTCATTGGGGGCATTCTAACAAACACGTAAAAAATCTCTAATTGCTTACAACCAAAACTCAATTATACCGAAAACCAACTTCCAATGATTGATTCAATCCAACAAAATCTCATTAATACCATTAATAATCCAATAGGAATAATTCATTCGAGATTACGACAACATCTAGTCGAACCCCTCCCCCCCCCCCCCAAAAAAAAAATTCCAAAGTCAACACCTAAGGTGTTCTTGAACAATTCCAAATATTCACAAATTCCGAAATATACACCAATAAATCCGTAGAAATATATGTATCTAAGGTAGATAATCCATATCTAACATATTCCAACATAATATCAAGCTAACTTGAAGAGATCGGAAGTAAAACACTCAAATTCCGAAATTCTAGATCCAAGAGATGTTTACCTTGATTTGGTGTGTTGAAAAGGATTGAATGATGATTTATCCGACTTAGAAGCTTGAAAATGATGATAGGTGTTTCCAGATCGAAGAACCCTGCACCAAAAGTTCAAAATCGCCCAAAACTGACGGGAGGAGGAAGAGAGAAGTGAAAATGACTAAACCCGACTGAACTGTCCAATATATACTGATCCCAGTTTAGCATGCGCTAGCGGGTTACTGGGCAGTCCAGTGAGCTTTGACTGCTTTGTTAGCGTGCGCTACGAACTTGGTAGCATACGCTAACGCCTTCCGATAGCGTGCATTAACCCAAAATGTTAGCGTGCGCTAACTGATGTTCGATACCCAGCAACTGGAGTCCAGAACCTACTGTCCTCTGCCCTGCTCGCGTTAGCATGCGCTATTCTTATGTCTTAGCGTGCGTTGCCAAAACAATTAGCGTACGCTACTTACCACTCGTAGCGTGCGCTACGAATTTCCCAAATCAGCCCAGTACCTTCTGGACTGTCAGCCTCACTTGCGCTAGCGTGCGCTAATACTGAGTTATAGCGTGCGCTACCTGTACTCCATTAGCGCGCGCTAACAAGAGTATGTAGCGTACGCTACCCCACACACATACTACCAAAATATGATGATAATGATGAAAATATTCTCATCTTGATCTCAAACAGTGATGAATGACGAATAACAACTGACACACGATTCTAAAATACGCCGAACGGTGAACACAACTGAATGAATATGACTGATGAATGATTATTACTGAGTGAAAAATTTCTGAGTGAAAATTACTGAATGATAATCAATGAATTCACAATCGGGTATTACATACCCCCCCTTAATAGAGTTTCGTCCTCGAAACTGAGGGTAAACAACTCGGGATGTGAACTATCCATTACGATCTGAAACAACATCCCCATGAATACTCCTTAATGTGAACCACTTCGCCTGCACAACTGGGCCAATCCCATGACTCGTAACACCGGCGCACACACCCCGCCCATCGGCAACGAATGCCCAAACAAACACTGATTCATGCCTCAAAAGAAAAACAACAATGCACATATGATCCTCGGGAACATATCAATTGCACGCCCAAGTCCTCCTGACTTGGCGTCTCGAATTCACAATAAACAATTACTCAGATTATCACGAAATCTCGGGTACAACACCAAAGGGAAGAAATCCCAACCAATGACCCAAATCTCAAGACTCTCGATTACCATAGTTACAAGATAATTCGACAACAGATGGTTCACAACCACAATACTACGATGCAGATTAAATTAAACAGTAATCCGGAAAACAAGGCTACATCTCAAATGTACCCAACATCAATATCCTCTATATCATCGATCCCCTCGATTTCATCGATTCAAAGATGATGAGTCAATTCTTGACCGACTCATTCTGTTCTATCTAGTCGTGTTTTTGTTTGCTTTTTAGTATTTTTGTTCTCTTTTATGCGTGGTATGTTGTGCTTTTAATTTATAGGTAACCAAGCGAAGATTGTGGTGAAATATGCGCTTTCATAGCTAATATTGGAGTTTATGACGATCAAAAGCTAAAACGGGGCCTAAAACGACAAAAGATTGAAGCAGTATCGGTCGAATCTTCTAAATTTCAGAAATCACCACTCCGAATTGAGATGTGTTTTCCTTTGATATAAATTCCTCGTGAAATTAGCTTCGAAACGATATATCATATGCTAAAATCCGAGGTGTATTGATACAACAACGAGGGATCAAGCCGAAAAAGACCAAAAACCGGAAGAAAACAACTCGGCCGTGCCATATAACACGGCCGGGTCTCTTTACAGTTAAAAAGCCATTTTCCGGAAGAGTACAACACGACCGTGTCTTCTATGACACGGCCGAGCCCCTATCTAGCAACAAATGTATTTCCTGCGCAGTACAACACGGCCGTGTCATGGGACACGGCCGAGTCCGTGGACAGAACACTTTTCCTTCTTTTCAGGGTAGTACGACATGACCGTCTCCCAGGACACGGGTCGTGTCACTTTTCGGTGCAAGTCATTTTCTTTGACATTTTTGCACAACTTTGAGCCCTTTTCTTGATCTTTTGGCTATAAAATAAGGTGTGGAGACCATTTGTGGGATATTCTTATCTTGTGGGAGATATTCTTGGGTGAAAAACACAAGATTGAGGGAGAAAACACCAAAAAGTGAGAAAAAAGTGAGATTGTTTCATCATCTTCCTTGTATGTTCTTGGAGTGAAAAATACATTTGTGAGATATTACATTTCCTTGTATCAATTGTCATGAGTTTTTGATGGAAGAACATCAAATCTTCTTCGGGAATTCAATTTCGGCATTTTCAAGGGAAGTTTCTACCATGTTTTGTTCTTCAATTTCCATTATTGTTGTTGAAATAATCATGTGTAGCTAATTATTTCATATGGGTTTTTAGATATAGCCACACACATGTTATCGATTGTTAGTTTCTATTGATTTTCCGGGTAAAAGTTTGGGATTGTTCCTCTTGTTCGTTCTTCGTATAAGAACTTTTGATTTAGATCATCAAACCTTTTTCATTGTTGTTATTATTATTCAAATCGAGGGTTTTTGTCGGTGTTCGCCATCAAACGACCCGATAGAAATGATTGTGAATGTTCTCGAGCTTTTTCGTGCGATCTTTTAACGAATTACCTCATCAAAAGTAGTCGGTTAATTGATTGTTAGTTAGGGATTCATCCCCATCAAAGGAGTATCTCTTATTTTCGAATAGGATAATCGTGATTTTTAGAATTACCGCCATCAAATGGATTTCTTTTAATCGTGAGCAATCGATAATTCCAAACCTTATTTATTTGAGTATCGGAACTAATAATTGATTACGTGTGTGTCCGTGACTCTAAATTCCCATATCAATCTCATTATTGTTATCTCTTATTTATCCGATAATCAAATTGGTGTTGTTATAACTTAGTTTATTTTAATTTTATGCATTAGTAATTGTAATCCTATCAACCAATGATGTATTTTAATTTATTTTACTTTTATTCATTCGACTATTTGCCGAACAATATCGAACTTTAAACCGTTTCCAATTCCTCGAGAGATCGACCTCGGAGTTACTTGCCGCTTCCTACAAAAGCGATTCGTACACTGCATCAAGTTTTTGGCACCGTTGCTGGGGAATTGGTGTTTAATTTTTAATCTTGTTTTAATAATAGTTGAATTATTATTCTTGATCAATTCTATTTCGATAAAATTCGCTCTTACTTCCTTTGTTTATGCTTGGTAGGAGATCGTTGGGTAACCCGATTCTTCCGCCCATAGATGAAGTTCAAAGGATTAGATCACCAAAAATAATGGCCACATCATCAATGGCAAATGACGAGGTGAATCCGGATCTTGAAGAGCGACTTTTGATCCAAGAAGAAAACACTCGTCAACCGAGGGTTGAGAATGTTGAACAAAATATAGATGAGGAAGAAATTCGTCAACCAACGTTTCCGAGATATGAGAATGTTGGGCGCAATCAAGGGATACCCGAAGCTCAACAAGGGAGATACTTCTATCCGAGACAACCACCCGTTGGAGTGCAATATGGAGCAAATTATTATCCCGGACCTCAATATGGGATGGAAGCAAACTACAACATTCCGCAATAACCTCCGGTCGAACATCTAATGCGGGACTATGCAAAGCCCGTGGTGAACACCGCCATTTCATGCATCCAATTAGCATCGGCCTCAAGGACCTACCACATAAGCGGATTTCACATCGAGCAATTGCCCTCATTTCACGGATTAGCATGAGAGGATCCGTTATCATTCATCCGAGACTTCTATGTGGCGATTGACAACATCCCATTAAATGGGTTGAGCGAGGATCAACTAAGGATGAATTGCTTCCCTTATACACTTAAGGATAGGGCGAAACAATGGCTGATGACTTTGGCGCCGGGCTCACTAAGAACATGGGATGAAGTTTACGATAAATTCATTACCAAGTACTTCTCTCATTCAAAGACTACGCAATTGAGAACTCAAATCTCAACTTTCGGACAACAAGACGGATAGGCATTTCACGAAGCATGGGACCGATTCAAAATGGTCCTCATTCAATGCCCACATCATCACTATCCGCTTCAACTACTTAATCAATTCTTCTATGACAGATTGACTCAATATTGCCAAGGAGCGGTAGATAATGCAGCCGGTGGTTCGTTTTGGGGTTTGACGGAGAGACAAGCGTATGATGTGTATGAAACATTGGGAGCAAATTCTCAACAAAAAAGTGTACGTGTTCGTAGGGGAGCCGTGTACCAAGTAAGCGAGAAGGATGAGATGCAATCTAAAATTGATGAGTTGACAAATGAACTAAGACAACTCAAGACTCAAAATAAATCTTCTAGCTCGCGAGTTTGCGAGATTTGCAGAGCACCCGGACATGATGCCAATTCATGCCCTCATACTTTTCCGGGAGAACAAACCGAACAAGTTAATTGGGCTATGGGACAAAGCACGGGAAGGCCCGAATGGGAAGAGCGGAGAAATAATTATGGCGGAAACGCAAGAAATGCACCTCTCCCAAATACTTATCATCCTGGGCTAAGAAACCATCCGAATTTCATGGAGAAACAACAACCCGATGTCATACGACACAAACGTCTAAGCTCAATACAATGGAGGAAACTGAGCCCAACAACCAACGCAAAGTGAACCACCTCCACAACAAAGGAACTCTTTTGAGGAGAGTATTGCGGCATTCATTAAGGAGAGCAAGGAAAACCGAGCGGAGAACAATAAAAGGTTCGAATCTTTAGAAGCTTCAATGAAGAAAATGGAGATTCAAATTGGGCAACTTGCTATCGAGGCACGTAGACAAGAAAGGGGTAAACTACCAAGTCAACCCGAGCAAGCTCAAGCTATTACCACTCTCCGAAGTGGTAAAGTGATTAATAAAGAAGCTCATTCCGAAGTAAAAGAAAGGGGCAATGAGAAAGAAGACGAGTCGGGAAATCAAGAAGCGAAAATAGACGAGGCAACTTCGACTTCCAAACTTCACAAATCTTCTCAACCATATAAGCCACCAATTCCTTTTTCGAGCCGACTTAGAAAAGCAAAGCAAGATGAGCAATTTTCCAAAATCTATGACATGCTTTCGAAGGTTCATGTCAACTTACCTCTTTTGGATGTTGTGAAGAACATTCCCGCTTATACAAAATTTTTCAAAGAGTTGACCTCCAACAAAAGAAGATACAATGGGAACGAGAAAGTGGTGCTCTACGAGGTGAAGCAAGGGGTCAAAAGAAAGGCGATCCCGGAAGTTTTATGATCGACATCACTATGGGGGATAAGAAAGTTGCTCGTGGGATGTTAGATTTGGGGGCAAGCGTGAATCTCATGCCATACTCGACTATTTGAGGCTTGGACTCGGGGGAATCAACCCGACAAGAATGACTCTTCAAATGGCGGATAGGTCGGTGAAATACCCCAAAGGAGTCATTGAAGACCTATTAGTGCAAGTAGACAAGTTGGTGATTCTGGACGATTTTATTATCCTGGAGATGAGCGATTTCGGAACAAGCAAAAATGAAGGGACAATACTTCTAGGGCGGCCATTCATGCGTACAACAAAAACAATCGTCGATGTTGATGAAGGAAAGGTCACCATGACCGTCTTGGGCGAAACTGTGGAAATCAACGTGTTCGGTTCATCTCCTATCCCTTCTCATATTTATGCTGCCCATGATGTGAATTTTATTGATTGCGTTGATTCTTTGGTTAATGATACATATTTGCATGATGATGTAGGGGACACGTTGCATGATGCTCTAACCGTTGAGCATGATATGAGGCTGAATAATCTAGAAATTGAAGAATATGTTGCATTGTTAGATAATTCCAAAACAATTGATGAATTTGACGGTTTTAAGATACCTTTGGAATTAAAATTAAAGGAGCCCGTTGAAATCACCCCACCCCAACTTGAATTGAAAGAACTTCCGGCACATCTTAAATATGTTTTCTTAGGCAAAAGTGACACTTACCCTGTAATTGTCTCTTCCGAATTAACTCCCTTGCAAGAAAACAAATTAGTAGAAGTTCTAACTAAGTTAAAGGAAGCAATTGGGTGGAGTATTTCCGATATCAAGGGAATAAGTCCTGTTAGGTGCATGCATAAAATAATTCT
The DNA here is from genome assembly GCA_033398695.1 of Orobanche coerulescens. NCBI lineage: Eukaryota > Viridiplantae > Streptophyta > Magnoliopsida > Lamiales > Orobanchaceae > Orobanche > Orobanche coerulescens. Next base: position 28,834,084 of record CM065815.1, on the reverse strand, counting down.
TGAGGATAATGTTAAACCGGTTAGGCAACCTCAAAGGCGTTTGAATCCGAACATGCAGGAAGTTGTGAAAAAAGAAGTTTTGAAATTGCTAGATGTTGGAGTCATCTACCCGATATCCGACAGTAAGTGGGTGTGTCTTGTGCATGTAGTGCCTAAGAAATCTGGAATAACGGTGGTTCGTAATGATAAAAATGAATTGGTGCCCACTAGAACAGTAACCGGTTGGAGAATGTGCATTGATTATCGGAAATTAAATGCCGTAACAAAAAAGGATCATTTTCCCCTTCCTTTCATTGATCAAATGTTGGAACGTTTAGCTGGGCATGATTATTACTGTTTTCTAGATGGTCTTTCAGGTTTCTATCAGATTCCCATTGCTCCGGAGGATCAAGAGAAGACCACTTTCACTTGCCCTTTTGGCACTTTTGCCTTTAGGAGGATGCCGTTTGGTCTTTGCAATGCTCCCGCTACTTTTCAAAGGTGCATGCTATCCATATTCTCCGACTTGTTAGAAAAATCTATCGAGGTATTCATGGACGACTTTTCTGTGTTTGGAACCACTTTCGATGATGTTTAAATAATTTGACTATTGTGCTAGAACGATGTATTGAGTGTAATCTTACACTTAGTTGGGAAAAGAGTCATTCTATGGTAAAACAAGATCTTGTTCTAGGTCATGTGGTTTCCAATAAAGGAATGGAGGTTGATAAGGCTAAAGTTGATTTAATTGTTAAATTACCTCCGCCTTCATGTGTCAAAAAAGTTCGAAGCTTTTTAGGGCATGTCGGGTTTTATAGGCGTTTCATTAAAGATTTTTCGAAAATTGCCTGCCCTTTGAGTAACCTTTTGTGCAAAGATGCCAAATTTGATTTTACCGAGGAATGTTTAGTCGGTTTTAATGCTTTGAAAGAAAAGTTAACTTCCACACCTATTGTTGTTGCTCCCGATTGGTCTCTCCTGTTTGAAATTATGTGCGATGCGTCCGACTTTGCTATAGGTGCTGTTTTGGGGCAAAGAGTGAATAAATTTTTCCACGTGATTTACTATGCTAGCAAAACGCTCGATAAAGCTCAGGCTAATTACACCACCACCGAAAAAGAATTTTTAGCCATTGTGTTTTCTTTAGACAATTTTCGATCCTACTTGGTTGGCTCAAAAGTAATTGTGCATACGGATCACGCCGCATTGAAATATTTATTAAAAAAATCCGATGCAAAACCAAGATTAATTCGGTGGGTTCTTCTGCTGCAAGAATTTGATTTGGAGTTTAAAGATAAAAAGGGGTCGGAAAACGTAGTTGCCGACCATCTATCTAGGCTAACCGAGGGAGAAAATTTTAAGCTCGATAATCCTTTGCCAATTGTTGAAACTTTCCCTGACGAGTAATTATTCGATGTAACAAGGACACCTTGGTATGCTGATATTGTCAATTACATTGTTAGTGGTGTTTTGCAGCCCGACTTGACCTATCAAGGGAAAAAGAGGTTTGTTTCCATGTGCAGGCATTACTTTTGGGACGAGCCCTACTTATTCAGGTTGGGGCCTGATCAGATATTCCGACGTTGCGTCCCGGAGGAAGAGCACGAGAGCATATTGTTATTTTTCCATGAGTTGCACTGTGGGGGACATTTTAGCGCAAAGAAAATGGCTCACAAGGTCCTTCAATCGGGATTCTACTGGCCAACATTATTTAAGGATGCCTATTCCCATTACAAGAGTTGCGATCGTTGTCAACGAACGGGGAATATAAGCAAAAGGAATGAGATGCCATTGACAAACAATCTTGTTGTGGAACTTTTCGATGTTTGGGGAGTTGATTTTATGGGTCCTTTTCCACTTTCCCATGGCTTTGAGTATATTTTAGTTGCTGTGGACTACGTCTCTAAGTGGGTGGAAGCAATTCTAACCCGAACTAACGATGCTAACGTGGTTTGCAATTTTTTTAGGGATGTGATTTTCTGCAGGTTCGGGACACCTAGAGCTGTAATCAATGATAGAGGCACACATTTTTGCAATAAACAACTTGCAGGCTTGCTTAAGAAGTATAATGTGATGCATAAGGTTGCAACGACATACCATCCACAAACTTCCGGGCAAGTCGAAGTGAGCAATAGACAAATAAAGGCAGTACTTGAAAAGACGGTGAAAACGACAAGAAAGGACTGGGCATTGAAGTTGAATGATGCTTTATGGGCATACCGCACAGCCTATAAAACTCCAATTGGAATGAGCCCGTATCGCCTAGTATTTGGGAAAGCATGTCACCTACCCGTTGAGTTGGAACACAAGGCGTATTGGGCAATCAAAGCGCTCAATTTAGATCAAGAAAAGGCGGGCGAGGAACGACTTTTATATTTAAATGAGCTTGATGAGATGCGATATGAGGCGTACGAAAACGCTAAGCTCTACAAAGAACGGACGAAACGGTATCATGATAAGCGTATCGTTCGTAAATCTCTCGAACCCGGGATGGATGTTTTGTTACATAACTCCCGTCTTAAGCTCATGCCCGGAAAATTGGTATCGCGATGGGGCGGACCGTTCAAAGTCGTTAAAGTATGGCCACACGGAGCAATAGAACTTCTTGATCCGCGGAAGAACGAGCACTTTAAGGTAAACGGGCATAGAGTGAAGCCGTATTTCGGACGAATCGAAGAAATCAATGCGTTTGAGTGCATAGAGGTGCACGATGTTGAAGCTTGAGCAAAATGGGAAGAAGTCGAGCTAATGACTATAAAAAAGCGCTACTTGGGAGGCAACCCAACGGTTTAGTTAGATTTTTCGTCTTTTGTTTTTCGAATTTATTTTCCTTATTTGTTTTTACTCGATTCAAAACTGACCGGTTCAACTGTGGGTGTTAAAATTGCAGGAAACGAGTTCGTTTTCAGAAACTAATAATTTGGGCAGGTTGGACACGGCCGAGTTGCATCTAACACGGCCGAGTCTCAAAACAGGGGGAATTTTATTTTCTAGAACAGCACGACTCGATCGTGTCACAGGACACGGCCGGGTGTCAAGACAGTGAAAATTTGTTTTTCTGGGACAGCACGACACGACCATGTCATGGAACACGGCCGGGTGTCAATACAGTAAAAGTTTGTTTTCTGGGAGAGTACGACATGACCGTGTCATAGGACACGGCCGAGTCGGTCGACAGTGGGTTTTGGCTTATTACGAACAGTACGACAAGACCGTGTCAGATGCAACACGGTTGTATCGGTCGGACCTATATAGGTACAACACGGCCGAAATGCCATTTTCATCTTCTCTAGATTTTTATTTTTCTTCCCTCCGAACCCTAGCATCTATACTATCGATTTTTCTCTTCGTTTTTAAAGAAATTTTGTGCAAAATCAAGGGGAGAAACAAGAATCTACTACGTAATCATCATTTTTCAACCAATTTCACTCTTCAAAGGAGCAAATCGGACGAATTGGGACCGGTCTTTATTTTTTTTTTCTCTCTTCAATATCTCCGAAATCAAGGTATGTTTCTCATGTTTTTGATGATTATTCTTGGTTATGAACATGCTATGATGATTTGAATCGCTAGTCCTTAATTATCTAGGGTTTTTGAATAAATTGAAGCTGATGAAATTTGGGGATTTTCGATAATTCTTCATGCTCGATGATTAAAATTCTCGATTGGAAATTCTTGTAATTAAGGGATGTTTTCCATGATGAAGATGATGAATTCAAACGATAGATTTTGCTTGGGAGTTGTTTTGATCAATAATATTTATATTGGGGGTATTTCATTGTTTGCTATAAGTTTGGGGGAGGAATACGTTATCAAGTCCTTAGATAATTGATAAATTGAAATTTTTGCAGAAAATGGCACGAGGACGAGGACGAGGAAATTCTCAGCGCGGAAGGGGTAGGAACGGCGGGGAACAAGTGCAGCCGGCAAGAATGGCTATTCAAAGGGCTGTGGAAACTCCAGATTCTTTTGGAATCAATCTCCCTGAAACACAATATGAAAGGTGGGAAATGCTGGGTCAGAAAAAGATGCTCCCTACAAGGTGGCCCGATGACGAATGCATGAACGCAATGGGGATAAGAGAAGACGTGATGAAATTCCTTGAAAGAGTGAATTGGGCGTGGATGATGATGCAACAATGGCCGACTTATTGGTGTCTGACGATGGAGTTTCTCAGCACTCTTACTGTCAGAAGAGATCCGGTAACTCGAGAACCAACCGAAATGACATTCCGGCTCAACAACAATGAAGAGAGACTAACCATCGTCCAGCTGGAGGAAATTTATCATGCAAGACACAACGGCCATTACCCGATAAACAGGTTCACATGTGAAACTTATTGGAGAGCCATGGTGGAATACCCGGGGAGCGAGGCGCGATATTATATTGCAAGATCGGCTAAAGGATCAAACATTCGCAATCCAATACTCAGATATCTACACAAGGTGATTGCGAATACTATATATGGCCGAAAGGAAACCGGGCCCATTTCACTGCGGGAATTATACATCCTGACTCACATGCTCGACAACTCAATTCCAGCAACCAGGGCTATGGTAGCAGAACATTTTGAGGATGTCGCGACAAAGCCAAAGGGGGAGATATGGATAGGGGGTTTGATTACCCCTATCGCACTTCACTTCGAGATTTCCTTAGCTCAGAGGACTCCCCTTCCAGGAAATAAGCTACTCTCGATCTCCGTGATGAAGGTAATGAACATCCTGGACTATGAACAGCGCACAGTGTTCCTCTAGACCGACAACGACCACTTCCTTCTCCCGAATCCGCCTTTGACAACCATAAATAATATTCGGGACATGGGAAATCTGCAAATGGCTACGGAGGCACATCGACGAGCACGGATATCAGCTGGATTGGCTCCACCGGATCACAACCCTCTCGATTGAAATGTTCGACCTCGGCGCATTATGGATGAAGATAGAGCAGAGAGGATGGAAGAGGAGGAGGCTTATGAAAGAGGCTCAGATGAAGAGGAAGAAGAAGAGAGCGAAGAAGAAGAAGAAGAAAGCACGAGAGATCGGCCGGAGACATCAAGGCGGGCCGAAATTGGACGTGCCCCCTCGCGCCTATCATTAAGGGAGGAGTTCGCAGCCTTCCGAGAGGAGGCTAGACGGGAGCGACGCGAGATATTGTCTCTTGTGAGACAAATGCACGAGTGGCATGTCCAGCAAGGCCACTTCCCTCCGCCCCACCAGTAAACCGGTCGTAAGTATTTCTTGACCAATGAAATTCTTTTATTTAAATACTATACCCCCTTCGTTCGTATATTCTTTAATTCAAGTTTGGGGGGGGATTGGTCAAGAAATACTTCATTACTCTTGTTTTTATTTGTTTTCGGATACTATTATGCTTGTTTGTTTATTTTTATTTGGTGTGTTTTGAGCATTTTTGCACTTATTTGTAGTGTGTTTTTATTTGGTGTATTTTGAGCATTTTGCAAACTTGATAAAAACTTTGAAGTATGAATTTTTTTGGAATGTCTCGGGATTTATTTCGTTGTTTTGATATACAAATCGAGGATAATTTGTAGAGGAAAAATTATTGATAATCGAAACGGGTGTGAAATTGAATAAGTAGTTTTAATATCTTGGAGGTATGAACAAACCTACTTGTGAGCTATCGAGCCTTCGTGCATTTTCTAAAATGCAAGTTTCATTGTCGAGTGTTTCATTCTTGATTTAAGACTCTAGAACTTGCCTTGGTTTCTTGTTCAAAACTACTAGCGTGTGTGTGCAATTGAGTGAAAATGATTTTTGGCGCCTTTGATCTTAACCCTTCGATTTTGGCCAACCCGACATTTGATCATTCCGTAAATAAACCCAATTGAGGTCGTTGTCTATTTCATTGTTAAACCACATATCGAGCTTTCCATTACTATAATCCTTCGATCCATACTTGAGCGATTAGAAAATATTTTTGACGATGATACTAAGATTGTGGTCACATTTGGTGATATACTTATTGTTGGGAGTAGGGCTGAGCACCGGGTCTGACCCGGCCCGGATCGACCCGGCCCGGAATGACCCGGATTATAAATGGTCGGACTTTATCGACCCGGCCGGATTGTTGTAATCGCCAACCGGTCCGACCGGAAAACCGGCCTGGTCGCCAGCCTTGCTTCTAGCCCGATTTTGTAAATTTTTTTTTTTTTTTTCATATTAAGTGTCCTTTTATTACATATAAAATACTTTATTCTTTACATACTCCCATAAAATACAATTATCAATCTTAATATCTTTATTTAGTCATCAAACTCCCAAGTTCAACAATATTTTAGTATAAATAAACTTAATTAGAATAAAGTGCAATCATAATCGAGCCATTAATCATCATTATTTCATCACCACCGAGAGTAAATTATAATAAAAAATATTTTTTTGTATTTTTATTTTTACCGGTCGTTAAGGCCGGACCGGATTTTCCGGTCTTGACCGATCCGCCCGAACCCGGTTTTAGACAAAATCCAGACTCGGGACCCGGACCTAATTAACAGGTCCGGTCCGGGTCCGGTCCGGGTCCGGGTAAAAACCGGGTCCGGACTATTTGTGCTCAGCCCTAGTTGGGAGTGTCGAATTGGTGAAAATAATTACTCCGCTATTTTTGGGAACTTAGTAACCGGGTGTATTCATGTGACCCATGTTTATATTCGCGTAAAACGGATCCCTTAGATATGAGTATGCTTGGTTGCAGTTGTGTATGTTTTGATCCTAGTAACCGGGTCTATTCATGTGACCCATCGTTTACATTCGCGTAAAACGGATCCTAAAACAACCCAAGCCAAAAAAAAAAATCGGAGCAATAAGGAGGGTTTGACGCTGCGCTGTTCACTTTCGATAGTGCTTGTTGCAAGTGGTTCATAATTAAGGGGATGAAAGAAGGAAATTTCAAAAATCTTGATCTTCTAAAGCGAATATGGTGATATAGTTCTAAAAATTGCTCAAGTCAAGTCACTTTAACCATATTTATCCCACCTCGACCCAAGCCTACATTACAAGCCGAGTAAAGCCCTTTTTGATTCACGAAAATATTGCATGCACAAAATAGTGGTAGAGATGAAGACGATTGGCAAGCCTATGGGGTTCCTTATTTCATTGAATGAGTTCCGAGCGTATACTTATCCCTATCACTTTGAGAGTGTGTGAATATACTTGACCGGTGAGGTTTATATTACCAAGTATTGACTATGATGTTAAGGAAATACCCCGAAGATTTGAAAACTTTGTAGAACTCGACTTATTTTACTTGTGCGTATTGATGAAGTTTTCGAAGAAGTCTTTTGAGGTATTTTGACAGTTGAGTTCCCCTTTGTGAGTGATTATTTTAAAATGCATTGCTCGGGACGATCAAAGTTCAAGTTTGGGGGAATTTGATGAGTCGATTCTTGATCGACTCATTCTGTTCTATCTAGTCGTGTTTTTGTTTGCTTTTTAGTATTTTTGTTCTCTTTTATGCGTGGTATGTTGTGTTTTTAATTTATAGGTAACCAAGCGAAGATTGTAGTGAAATATGCGCTTTCATAGCTAATATTGGAGTTTATGACGATCAAAAGCTAAAACGGGGCCTAAAACGACAAAAGATTGAAGCAGTATCGGTCGAATCTTCTAAATTCCAGAAATCACCACTCCGAATTGAGATGTGTTCTCATTTGATATGAATTCCTCGTGAAATTAGCTTCAAAACGATATATCATATGCTAAAATCCGAGGTGTATTGATACAAGAACGAGGGATCAAGCCGAAAAAGACCAAAAACGGAAGAAAACAACTCGACCGTGCCATATAACACGGCCGGATCTCTTTACAGTTAAAAAGCCATTTTCCGGAGGAGTACAACACGATCGTGTCTTCGTTGACACGTCCGAGCCCCTATCCAGCAACAAATGTATTTCCTGCGCAGTTAGACTTGGCAAACGGGCGGGCTCGGCCCAAACGGGCCGGGCAAAAAACGGGCGGGCCAAATCTGGGCCGGGCCAAAAAGGCCCGGTTTTTTTTGGGCCAAAAATATTAGGCCCGTGGCCTCCCGGCGGGTCTGCCCGGCCAGCCTCGACTTTTTTTTTTGAAATATTATTTCGAATAATTATAGAAATATTTTTCGATCCGTAATTATTATATTATTCACTATACTATCACAATCAATTAAATAAATGTAGAATTATTTTTATTTGATAATTATATTATTTACTACACTACCACAATCAAAAGACAAATATATAAATATTTTTATTTGATCATCATTTCATTTATCACTACTACTTTCTTATAAAAATCATAAAATAATATTATTATTGATATGAGATACTACAAAGTAATCACAAAGTCCCATAAAAAATAAAACTACATCAATAATTAACATATAGATGTAATCTAATCTAACAAATAAGGAAAAATTTTAAATATTATAATTACATATAACATAAATATAAAAAAAAAAAAAAAAAAACTGGGCCGGGCGGGCCGCCCGCGGGCCGGGCCTCAACGGGCGGGCCAAATCTGGGCCGGGCCAAAAAGGCCCGGTTTTTTTTGGGCCAAAAATATGAAGCCCAATGCCCGCCCCACGGGCCTGGGCCTATTTTGCCAGGTCTATGCGCAGTACAACATGGCCGTGTCATGGGACAAGGCCGAGTCCGTGGACAGAACACTTTTCCTTCTTTTCAGGGTAGTAGTCACGGCCGTGTCCCAGGACACGGGCCGTGTCCCAGGACACGGGCCGTGTCACTTTTCGGTGCAAGTCATTTTCTTTGACATTTTTGCACAACTTTGAGCCCTTTTCTTGATCTTTTGGCTATAAAATAAGGTGTGGAGACCATTTGTGAGATATTCTTATCTTGTGGGAGATATTCTTGGGTGAAAAACACAAGATTGAGGGAGAAAACACCAAAAAGTGAGAAAAAAGTGAGATTGTTTCATTATCTTCCTTGTATGTTCTTGGAGTGAAAAATACATTTGTGAGATATTACATTTCCTTGTATCAATTGTCATGAGTTTTTGAAGGAAGAACATCATATCTTCATCGAGAATTCAATTTCGGCATTTTCAAGGGAAGTTTCTACCATGTTTTGTTCTTCAATTTCCATTATTGTTGAAATAATCATGTGTAGCTAATCATTTCATATGGGTTTTTAGATATAGCCACACACATGTTATCGATTGTTAGTTTCTATTGATTTTCCGGGTAAAAGTTTGGGATTGTTCCTCTTGTTCGTTCTTCGTATAAGAACTTTTGATTTAGATCATCAAACCTTTTTCATTGTTGTTATTATTATTCAAATCGAGGGTTTTTGTCGGTGTTCGCCATCAAACGACCCGATAGAAACGATTGTGAATGTTCTCGAGCTTTTTCGCGCGATCTTTTAACGAATTACCTCATCAAAAGTAGTCGGTTAATTGATTGTTAGTTAAGGATTCATCCCCATCAAAGGAGTATCTCTTATTTTCGAATAGGACAATCGTGATTTTTAGAATTACCGCCATCAAACGGATTTCTTTTAATCGTGAGCAATTGATAATTCCAAACCTTATTTATTTGAGTATCGGAACTAATAATTGATTACGTGTGTGTCGTGACTCTAAATTCCCATATCAATCTCATTATTGTTATCTCTCATTTATCTGACAATCAAATTGGTGTTGTTATAACTTAGTTTATTTTAATTTTATGCGGTTAGTAATTGTAATCCTATCAACCAATGATGTATTTTAATTTATTTTACTTTTGTTCATTCGACTATTTGCCGAACAATATCGAACTTTAAACCGTTTCCAATTCCTCGAGAGATCGACCTCGGAGTTACTTGCCGCTTCCTACAAAAGCGATTCGTACACTTGCGAGTATATAATTTGTCCATCAAAGGAAGACCCAAATCTGAACTCACCGCTTAATATGACCCCAGAAGGTCACAAGAACGAGAGTGACTACGATGAATGATAAGTGACTAGAAATCCGACAAGGATCCAGAACGACTCACCGAGGTGAATTAACAACGCGATGAGTGATAGCTCAAATAAAGTGATTGGAACCGTTGTTCCTCGTGAATTGAATGATCAGTCTGATAACCACAAGTATCAACATGATTGATGTATGATGAATGAATTGTATGAATGAATGAACGACAATGAAATGAATGATTATACTATTACCGACCAAGAATTAACTTGTTCAAAACCAGTGATGAATGTCCTTATTTCTGGCTCTCGAAGCCTGATAGGACCCCTTGGATGATGCACGGGCTGGAGTAACAAAATCCCTCGAAGCTTGTGAGCCCTCTCGAGATCTACCGGCACTATAACTCCTGCAGTATTTCCGTAGGTGTCCCTGCCTCCCACAGAGAAAACAAATAATAGCTGGCACCGTACACCGAGTACTAACGTGCCCTGCTGAATCACAGTTAAAGCAAACAACAGTCGAACTCGTCGTCTTGAGAGGAAAATGCTTCCCCAGCACGAAGACGACTAGAAAACGACCTCTTGGGCACCGGAGCCCGATGTCCCTCAGAACGAACTGACATTCTCGTTCCCATACCAGAAGAAGCTGAAGGATGCTTCCGAGTAAGCTCCTTTATCAAAAGCTCTGCTCCAAGAGCCTTCTCGATGAACTCACTAAGTGAATTACAATTGTGATTGAACAACTGCATCCTCAACTGCGGATTTAGCCTCTTGCTAAAATATTTGATATTATCCGCCTCAGTACGGATAACAGACGAAGCAAACTGAAGAGGTCCCTAAAACTTTTCAGCAATGACAATCACACCCTCGTCCTCGACAGGTTCGGGGTTTAAAACCTCTGACAACTTGGCTTCACGAAGTGGAGCCGGATAATACCTCTCTAACATGAGGGTCTTGAACTCACTCCAAACACAATCATGATCGGTGGGTTACACAGAAAGCCACTAAGAATAAGCACTCTTACTCAAGTAGTAAGCTGCTACTGCAACCTTACTCTCTTCCGGACACTGAACCATGTCGAAGAGTTTATCAAAATGCTCAAGCCAATGAACAATAGCAGCTGGTTCCGATGAACCCTCAAAGGTAGGCGGCCTCTGACGAGAGATATCGCCAACAATCAGACTCACTCCTCCAGTCTGTCCATGAAACAGCACCTGGAATCCATGATGCGGTGGACCATGAACCACCAAGGTCTGCATGGTCTCCATCAGACGTGCCATCTGAGTCATCTGGGCCATCATGCCCTGCATACATATGAATGGGTCAACCCGAACACCTTTCGATTGAGCTGCATCTCGGGTACGACTCCTTGACAGTGAATGAGTAGCATAGCTAACTGATGAACACATGTTATCCCTCGCATTCACGCAGGTATTCACATGAGATCCCGGGTTTCGGCCCGCACCGCGGCCTCTTCTCCTGCGTCCTATGACAGCTCTATCCATACTGAAGCAGGGAAGTCACGTGATGATTATAGATCCCGCATGAAGATCGCATGAAAGATCAAGTGAGGTAACATGATCATATGATGAAATTCCCAAAATGATTACCTTGAACAAGTTAACAAGGTTGATAAATCGATCCACAAGATCAACAACTGAGCAATGAGATTGACTGAGTGATTAATGAATTAACATGATCGACAAGATCAAAAATGATGATTGAGGATTGTTGACTGATGAATGAGTTGACCCTTAATGCTTACACAGGTCACACGTGCTCCAAAACAATTAGCCATAAATCAATCGTAACACTAATATCACATATAGGTTTCAACATACCATGTATAATTAACGACATGATGAATGTATGAACATAAAGAGAATCGAGTCCTTACACAGGTCATACGAAGCTTCGAGGTCTCGCGATACTAGTCGTCATTGACGACGACTCGATGAATGAATGACTCATGCAGTCGTACAAATTTCACGACTCACAAAACCCGACTATCCAGATTGTCATAACCTGACAGTCTCACTACTACCGCGTCGGTAGAGCCACATAACTCACATATCACGGTATCTCACAACCCAACGCTCTGATACCATCTTCTGTAACACCCCCAAATCCTATTGGGTTATTACAGTGCCGTGGACCCCACGCCAGGAGATCCACCAGGCGAACATGACTAAAATATATCAAAGTAACCAACAAGGGAGATCACAGTCCCTACTATGATATCCGACACAATATTCCGATAAGGAATTTCAACGACAAAAGTGGGCCGACATGGCCAAAATGAAACACAATGACATCCACGAGCCTTGCTCGGATAATACAACATGACAACAACTTACATAACTGGAGTACACTCCAACTGACAATACCTCGAGTGCCTTAGAACGGCCAACCGATAACAATGATACCATGAATGATTGAACACTTCGATTGCCTTAGAACGGCCAATCGATAACAATGATACGTAGAATGATTGAGCACCTCGATTGCCTTAGAACGGCCACTCGATAATAATGATACAATGAATGCCTCGGCACCTTGAATCGGTTACCGCCGACGAAGATGAGAATGATTACGCCAATGCCTTCAATCAGCCGATATAACAGGAATGACAGGACGCCAACATTAATAACAACGATTACTACAATGTCTTAGATCGACATCAATATTAACAACAACAATCGATACATCGATACCGCGAACCGGCTATCGACAATAACATTAACAACGAGTGTTCCAATGCCTTGAACCGGCCATTAATGAACAATAATAAACATTTGGCATAATTGCCGAAGAGTATCGTATCGAACGATCCCCTAATATCAATGAATTCATGAATAGACTAAGTCTAGGAATGATACAACACAGTCATACGCATATATGATAACATTAATCTCATTGACTAGTACAAGTATAAAACTTGCCTCAAACCGAAGGCGAGAAAGTCCTTCCACGATTAACGTCCTTAATGGAAAACCGACCGCTAGAACAACCTTGAATAACACAAGTACCAACAATACACTTAATATACGAATCAAGCATGATCACAACCAACTCAAAAGTCGATACAACATTATCCAAAACTCATTGGGGCATTCTAACAAAAACGTAAAAAATCTCCAATTGTTTACAATCAAAACTCAATTATACCAAAAACCAACTTCCAATGAATGATTCAATCCAACAAAACCTCATTAATACCATTAATAATCCAATAGGAATACTTCATTCGAGATTACGACAACATCTAGTTGAACTCCCCCCCCCCCCCCAAAAAAAAAAAAAATTCCAAAGTCAACACCTAAGGTGTTCTTGAACAATTCCAAATATTCACAAATTCCGAAATATACACCAATAAATCCGTAGAAATACATGTATCCAAGATTAATAATCCATATCTAACATATTCCAACATAATATCAAGCTAACTTGAAGAGATCGGAAGTAAAACACTCAAATTCCGAAATTCTAGATCCAAGAGATGTTTACCTTGATTTGGTGTGTTGGAAAGGATTGAATGATGATTTATCCGACATAGAAGCTTGAAAATGATGATAGGTGGTTCTATATCGAAGAACCTATACAAAAAGTCCAAAATCACCCAAAACTGACGGGAGGAGGAAGAGAGAAGTGAAAATGACGAAACCGGACTGAACTGTCTAATTTATACTGATCTCAGTTTAGCGTGCGCTATGTCCTGATATTTAGCGTGCACTAGCTGGTTACTGGGCAGTCCAGTGAGCTCTGACTGCTTCGTTAGCGTGCGCTACGAACTAGGTAACATACGCTAACGCCTTGCGATAGCGTGCGTTAACCCAAAATGTTAGCGTGCGCTAACTGATGTTCGATACCCAGCAACTGGAGTCCAGAACCTACTGTCCTCTGCCCTGCTCGCGTTAGCGTGTGCTACTCTTACGCCTTAGCGTGCGTTTCCAACACAATTAGCGTACGCTACTTAGCACTCGTAGCGTGCGCTACGAATTTCCAAAATCAGCCCAGTACCTTCTGGACTGTCAGTCTCACTTGCGCTAGCGTGCGCTAATACTGAACTATAGCGTGCGCTACCTGTACTCCATTAGCGCGCGCTAACAAGAGTATGTAGCGTGCGCTACCCCACACACATACTACCAAAATATGATGATAATGATGAAAATATTATCATCTCAATCTCAAATAGTGTTGAATGACGAATAACAACTAACACACTGTTGTGCGGCGATTTATACGTCTCGATGGCGATCGGCATAATGGTCGGAAGCCAACCAAAGAAGACAGATGCTGGGCAAGTGCCTAGCGGTCGACGTCCAAGGCGATCGTCTATTGGCACCTGGCGATCGCCTTTATTATCCGATGGGGACGACCGTCCCATACCACGTGCAGATCCGCAAAAGGCGCCGCAAGAACAGGCCTTACTCCAGCCCATCAGCAGCTGTCAGTGATAAGGATGGCCTCACCTACCTACAGACTCGCCGAAAGGTCCTAGGTGGGACCTCCCAAGACAACGAGAAGAAGCACCTATCACCTCCTCATTGGTTCGCGCATCTGGCTGACAGCAGCAACTGCGGACTTTAAGGAGACAATCCCACGTGCTGGGACGATTGCCCGCCTTATTTAAATGCAGGAACGGCGATCGCCCGTGGGAGACAAGAGACATCCCAGCAACCTCTTCTCCAATAAATAGGAGGCCTCCAGCATTGGCAAAAAAAAAAAAAGGTTACAACGTTAACACGATCACACAACAAACAATACATAGAACTCCTCATCTTTGTAACAAGAACTCACAGAGCTTCAACTCTGGTTCTTCCCGCAATCTTCAACACTCAAGAGCTAATATAACTAGGGTCTTTACACTCATTATAATTGTACTCTAACATTAATATTTGTACTCACAAGTATTCATATTAATAATATCTCGCGAGAGCATTCAAGCCCGGGACTAACAGCCCCGGCAAATCTTGTGTTATTTACTTCCCAACGGACGTTCTCTTGCATTTTGTTTGTTACTCGCCATTCCAGCATATCATCTCCAGATAATATTTTGGGTAACAACAATTGGCGCTAGAAGAAGGGGCCCCCCTCTACCTTCATTTTCTTCCCGACCATTTCGAAGAACACTCACTGTTCTCCGAAGCATATACTTGAAGAAACACTCACTGTTCTTCAAAAAAAACCTTCAGAATCATGACGTCTGCCACGACCTCGAAAAGAGCCCCTCTACGATCCGACGAACACCTTATTCCAGACCAGGCCGAGTCCCAACCTGCGGCGGAAAGCGACCGCGGCGACACTAGACTCTCACTCCCGCCCCCGAGGGACGGCCCCATCCTCTCACTCGATCAGTTCCAAACCGCGAAACAGATCGAGGAGGCCATGACCATCCTAAGGGAGCGATGGAGAGCATGCGACTCGCCCACCATTACTCCATCAGCCATCCACCGTGCGGGCAAGCGGAAGCTCAAGGGGCTATATGTCGAGAAATCGTCAGAAAGCCCCGAGCCGCAGGAAAAGGCGTTCGTAAGGCGGGACGATTCCGTCTTCAGCCGCCTAGGGAGTGATCAGTCACCAGGAGTTCGGCGTACCCAACTTCCAGAAGACAGGTCGGCCGTCTGGCTCCCGCTCGCCCAAGAATTGAGCTCGGCGGCAGAGACCTCGTCACCTACCACGGGGCGAGGAGATCGGTACATGATCGCCTCGGGCTCCCGCTCCGAGAGACAAACCGCAAGCAGTCAGGCTACGGCGATGGCCGCAATGCAGCGCCAGCTCGACGAAATGAAGGCGCTCATAGAAACTGGGGCAGGCGCCAAGAGATCGATCGCCGGACCGAGTGAGCTGCTCGCGGTCCAGGTCGAGCTTGCCCCCGTGCAACCGAAGATCGCTCCTCCTCAGACACCTCTATATGAGGGGAGATCAGACCCTGAGACCCACTTGAGCAAGTTCCGGATCTACATGACCGGATGCGGGGCATCAGACGCGACGAAGTGCCGAATGTTCCCATTAACATTGGGCGATCTTACCCATAGGTGGTACATCTCATTGCCACCGCGCTCAATCAACTGTTTTAAGAAGCTGGCGAACGACTTCACGTCGTATTTCGCCGCCAAAGTCGCTCGGCCAGAAGGCCCCCACCGCATGATGAAGATCAGGTAGGGGAAGGATGAGCCCGACGAAGACTACATCGACCGGGTGGATGAAATAGTCCTCACCGGCGAGCCCATTAGCGATGAGCTCACCCTCTACTCGGTCCTAGGGGGATTCTATGGCCATTCACCCATGTTCAGGCACCTCACGAAGGACATCCCCCCGACCTACGCGATCTTCTGCGTTAAGGCCGCCGACTTTCTGGCCAGGCAGAGGATACTCACCCTTCGCTTAGGCGAGGGTTCTACCGGAGAAGGGAAGGCGCCATCTCCCATCCCGAAGAAGGCGGTCGCCAAGCCCAGAAAGGCGGTCGCAAAGCCGCCCGATGAGTTCAAGGCCTTCGAGGATGTGGAAGTTCACTTCCTCCGCAACCTCAATCTATCTCCGGCCCATATCTTCAACGCCATCAAGGGGCGCAAATGGCTTAGCAAGCCGAAGCCGATAAGCGACAATGGTCATCTGGACCGCAGTAAATTTTGTGCCTACCACAAAAGTCCCGGCCACAACACCAGCCAATGCCGCAACCTCCTCAGACAACTCTGGAGGTTGTTCGAGGAAGGCAAGCTGGACAATTTGGTGACCAAGCCAGAACCCCGGGCAGAAAGGACCGGGGGCGCGATCGCCGACAAAGCGACGGAATCCTTCCCAATCCGGTCGCCAGGATCAAGCAAAACGAGCCGGAGTACTCAGACGAGTCGATCCCTCCGATCAACCCCGGCGGCCGGATCAATATGCTTCAGTCGGGAGGTGGAAACCTTGGAGGTCTTTCCCCGGTTTCCACCATATCAAATAGAAAGCGGAAGGCCGAGCTGAGGGCGTTCGCCGGAGTCCATGTCGTGGTGCCCCCAGAGCCGACCATCTCCAGAGACGTGCTCATATCCTTCTCCAACAAGGATCGGGAGGGAGTGCAGTGCCCCAAAGAGGATGCATTGGTGACCTCTACATGTATCCTCGGGAAAATGGTCGATCGCGTGCTGATTGACAATGGGAGCTTCTGCAACATCATATTCAAATCTGCTCTGGACCATCTCGGCAACCTGACCAAGTTCATCAAGCCATTCGATACTGTGCTTCAAGGGTTCGGTGACAACACGGTCCAAGCCTATGGAAGGATCAAGCTCTCTGTCGAGTTAATATGCTGTTACGATCCCAAGGTTAGGATCACTAGGAACCTCAATTTTGTAATCATAGATAGGCCCAACATCTATAATGGGTTCCTAGGTCGCCCCTTTCTAGAAACCTTTGAGGCGGTCGCCTCTTCTTTCTTTTACTGTATCAAGTTCCCCACTACCGATGGGACGGTCGGTACTGTAAAAGGAGACCAGCTAATGGCAAAGAAATGTTTGAATTACTCCTTTGTCGTAACTTCCCCTTTAAATGTTTCCCGAACAATTTATAACATTGAGGCGATCGACATTCAACCAATGGAGATCGACAAGCCAAGCACCTCATACCAGCCCGACTCAGAGGACGACATCTCGCATCAATTGTCGGACGACATCGAGCCAAGGACCGGTTTCGAGCCAAGCCTTGACATTGATCCAAGGATCGAGTCCGGCAACCGTTCCAAACGAGAAGCGACCATCCCCATTGAAGAGTTGGAAAGTATAACAATCCATCCAACTCGCCCGGAGCGGGAAGTGCAGATCGGCTCAAGCGTCGGTCCCGAGTTAAAAGACTATCTGATCAGTTTACTACGTAAGAACATCGGAATCTTTGCCTGTTCGCATCAAGATATGGTCGGCATCAGTTCTGAACACGCTTGCCACTATCTAAAGATCAACCCGGCAAGGAAGTCTGTTCATCAGAAACGTAGAAAATTCGGTCCTGAGAAGTATGTTGCGCTCGACGCAGAAGTCAAAAAGCTACTCGACAACAAACTGATCGGAGTAGCTACCGACGAGCCACAGTGGGTAGCCAACGCGGTGCTCGTCAAAAAGGCAAGTAACTCCTGGAGGTTAGATTTCACCGACCTCAACGCGGCATGTCCGAAAGACCACTTTCCAATGCCTCATATTGACCACTTGGTCGATAGCACGACAGGTTGCGAAATGATGTCGTTTATGGACGCTTTCGCCGGGTACCATCATATCCCAATGGCGGACAAAGACGTAAAACACACGTCATTCCACACGGAAAAAGACATGTACTTTTGGGTCAGAATGCCATTCAGTCTGAAAAATGCAGGGGCGACCTACCAACGACTAGTCAACGGGATGTTCGTCGATCAGATCGGCAAGACCATGGAGGTTTACATTGACGACATCGTGGTCAAGAGCCTCAAAAAAGAAGATCACCTCAAAGACCTTGCCGAAACGTTCGCCATCCTCGAGAAATTCAACATGAAACTGAACCACAAGAAATGCAACTTCGGGGTAAGCTCCGGAAAGTTCCTGGGGCACATCGTGAGCCAAAGGGGGATCAAAGCAAACCCCACCAAGATCCAGGCGATCCTCGACATGCAGGAGCCACAGAATGTCAAACAGGTGCAACACCTCACGGGTTGTCCAGCAGCCCTTAACCGTTTCATTTCTCGGCTCGGAGACAAAAGCAAGCCATTCTTCGCCACCATAAAGAATAATAAATTTGCATAGACGAAGAAAAGCCAAATGGCGTTCGCCAAAATGAAGGAGTATCTGTCTAATCCCCAAATTTTGGCGAAACCAATCCCCGACGGAAAGCTATTCCTCTACCTGGCAGCCTCAGAGGTCGCACTGAGCGCTGTATTAGTGCGAGCAAAGGGGCAAGCCCACTTGCCGATCTACTTCGTCAGTCAAGCGCTTCATGACGCGGAAAAGCGTTACACACCTCTGGAGAAGCTCGCCTACGCACTAGTCATGAGTGTTCGCAAGCTGAGGGCCTACTTTTTCGAACACCAAGTGGAGGTTCTGACGACTCTCCCTCTAAGGCAAGTTCTGCACCGGCTAGACACCAACGGGCGACTCCTCAAGTGGTCACTGGAGATCACCCAATATGGTGTTACGTACGCTCCTCGCATGGCTATCAAAGGCCAAGCTCTGGCGGATTTCGTGGTGGAATTAATGTTCCCGCCCAGTCCGACCCAGGTCGGCCGTCCTGCCTGGAAATTGTACGTAGATGGCTCGGCGACCAGCCATGGCGAAAGGCGAGATTGTCCTCATCATCCCTGACGGCCAAAGGTTTACAAATGCTGTGCGTTTCAGGTTCCGTGCGACCAACAATGAAGCCGAGTACGAAGCCTTGGTAGGCGGGCTCGATCAAGCACTCGCCATGGCCGTTCGTCGCGTCCACATCTTCATGGACTCCCTCTTGGTCGTGAACCAAGTCAAGGGGGAATATGAGGCGCGCGGCGAACAGATGATCAAATATCAAGAATTGGTCGCCGAAATGTGCACAAAGTTTGAAGAAGTGCTGATCGAACAAGTCCCGAGAGAGCACAACTCCCAGGACAATGCCCTGTCCAAACTCGCATCGTCAGATGAGGAGGCAGAATTCTCTAACATCCAAATCACGAAGTCGGAAAAATCGGCGATCGACAAAAGCCTGGTCACCACAGTTGCCATCGCCGAAGAGAACTGGATAACTCCTTTCATTAAATACTTGAAGGACGGAACAGTCCCCGCAAATCAGATCAAAGCTCGCCAGCTTCAGCTCCGAGCAACCAGATACACCCAATTGGATGACCGACTTTACAAGCGAGCTTTCAGCCTTCCTCTCCTCAAATGCATTATGTCGCAGGAAGGCTGACTTGTTTTAGCCGAAATCCATGACGGGATCTGTGGAAATCACGCTGGAGGGCGAGCTCTCATCCACAAGACGACCAGACAAGGCTTTTTCTGGCCTACCCTACAAAAAGACGCGACCGCCTACGCCCGATCTTGTCACAGGTGTCAAGTAATGGGCCCGAACATCAAGCTCTCCCCCGAGCAACTCACTTCTATGTACAGTCCGTGGCCGTTCGCCCAATGGGGCATCGACCTCATCGGTCCTTTGCCGACGGCGCCAGGGGGATGTAAATTCGCCATCGTGGGGGTCGATTATTTTACGAAATGGGCTGAGGCCGAGCCACTCAACAAGATCAGCCAAGAACAAGTGATCAAGTTCATTTGGAAGAACATCATATGCTGATTCGGTCTACCTGAGGCTATCATCTCCGACAATGGAAAGTAGTTCGACGGTTTGGAAGTTATGCAATTCTGCGAGAAATGGGGAATTAAAAAGCTGTTCTCGGCCCCTTACCACCCTCAGACGAACGAGCAGGTAGAGGCTGTAAACAAGATTCTCAAACACACGATCAAAGCAAGACTCGAATCCAAACAAGGACGATGGGCGAGCGAGCTCCCAGATGTTTTGTGGTCCTACCGAACGACGACCCGAAATTTAACCGGCGAAACCCCATTCGCCCTCGCCTTCGAACAGAAGCAGTGATCCATTCGGAGATCGCCGTTCTCAGTCACCGAAGTGCACAACAAATGACGACGGACAATGATTTAGATCGACGGATCGACTTGGATATGCTCGAGGAACGGCGACTGACCTCGGAAATGAAGAACACAATCCACAAAAGGAAATTTGAGAAATTCTTCAATTCGAAGGTCAAGGAAAGGCGATTCCAAGTGGGCGACCTAGTCCTCAAAAAGGTCCAGGCTCACACGGGAGTATTTGGCCCGAATTGGGAGGGGCCCTTCAGGATATCCAAATAGCTGACCAAAGGAGCCTACGAACTCCAACACCCAGACGGCACTCCGGACCAATATCCCTGGAACGCCGTTCATTTGAAGAAATACTATTAATAAAAACTCTGTATTCAGTAATGTACAAAGAGCTTAATGAGATTTTCCGATCCCCTCTAAATGATTCGCCTCGACAAAACAAACAAATAAAAAGAGGACGACTCGCTCGCCCTCCAAGAGTTTGTCATCTAACCTGATGGACCTAGGCAAGCGATACCACCATAGCACAACGTATACCTACGAGGATCGTCATCTAACATGGCGATCCGAGGTAGAAAAGTGCAGCCATGGTTCTGGGGGTCGATCGAACCGATAGCCCGTCCATGCAAGGTTCCTTTGGGCAGAGATCGCCCGCCCTTTCGTTTAAATACGAGGTGGGCGTAGCCGAAGGACCCTCCAAAACAGATCAGTAGACATGCTCTCCCGTCCTCGGATCCATCATCTAACATGGTGGACCTGGACAATGCGACGCGTCCTTCCCCCTGTCACAACGTATGCCCTCTTAGGAATAAAAGTGCTAACAAGCCATGGTAGCGAAGTCGATTTGTCCGACAGCGCCCCGTGCAAGGACTCCTCCAGACAGAGACCGTCCGCCCCATCGGTACATTGCGAGGCAAAACATTGCCTACGGAGGACCCTCACAATCAAGTGAGTCGCGAGAAGTTAACCATCAGATGGAATGTCGCTCGCGCACAAGACATAGTCGTAGAGGTCGGTTCCATCGAACCCCACGACTGTGAGAAGTCTTTCCAGGCTGGGACGTTCGGCCTCCCTCTAGGAATCAACAAAATCGAAGATCGCAAGAACCAAACTAAAGATAGCTCGCTAAACAAATTATTTTCGTTCCCTTACTTTCACCAAGTAAACAAAAACAAGGGGCAGAATGGAACCACATACGATCGGCTTTGTTCAAATACACATATGACGATCGGTTTTGTTCAGAAATTTACAAGTAAGAATTTTAAGTATGCCAATACATTCGGAGGTATACATACAACAAGAATGGATCCATACATGCGATCAGGAGGACGGAACCACATACGATCGGCTTTGTTCAAATACACATATGACGATCGGTTTTGTTCAGAAATTTACAAGTAAGAATTTTAAGTATGCCAATACATTCGGAGCTATACATACAACGACCGCTCCTCAAACACTTGTGTGAAGTCAAATGCGAAAGATTTAGACAGACGATCGTACAAGCAAGGAATCGGATGCAATTATGTATTTCATTTCATTTGGAATATTTGTATAAGCGCCCGAAGGCAAAACACAATGAAACTGAAAAATTACAAGTGAAAACAAAATGAAAGTGGTCTAACTCAGGCTGCCCCCACCTGGCCTTCGCCATCAGCAGCTGGATCGGTCCGGCCTTCGCCTCCATCTGCTGGATCGGTGTGCGCTTCCTCGTCGCCATCCGGATGAACGATTTTGTCCAGCGATGGATACCAGCTCAGGTCGATTCCGAGGTCGGAGAGGTCAAGGATCGGAACAAAGAAGGCCGACTGCAGAGGATGCTCGAGCACATAGGCTTTGAAGTTATCAATCAGAGGGCCGACCTCGAGCCCTCCCTTCTTGGCAGCGCGGATGGCGTCAGCGTAAACCATGTAATAGGCAAACTCGCCGACATACTTCACGTTGAGGAAGGGATCAGCCTCGGTCGCCTCCAACTTCTCCTTCAGCCCCGCGATTGTTTGATCCGCACCCTGGAGCTCGGCAACCTTGGCGGCCAGCTCCCCCTTCGACGACTCCAGCTTGCCATTTAACCGGTCCACCACCGCCTTCAGCCCGGTCGCCTCCTCCTGCGAGGCCATATGCAATAGACGGGCTTCCGTCATTTGATCGCGCATTCAGTCGGTCGCCGCCCGGGCCCGGTCGAGATCCTGCCTCATCCGGTCGAGATCCTACTTAGCCCGCTTGGCCGTCTCCGCGTACTCCTTCTCCATTGCCGCGATCCTATCGGAAAACTCGGCGTTCCGATTCCGAGCAGCCTCGAGGTCCGAATGGAGACGGGCAGTAGAGGGCCGCCCCTCATAATCCTTCACAGCTTGAGCAGCCATCGTCGCCGCTTGGAGGGTCAGAGCAAGAGTTGCCTCCATTGCGTCTCCGGACCGCCGGTGCGCGATCACATCTAGATCGGTCGTCCAAGCCTTCGGCAAGGCGGTGATAGTCCGAGAGACGTAATGATGGACGTCGCTAGGCTCGCGGGGAGATCTGCTCACGAGGAAGTCCAACACCATCGGCGAGCAGTTAGGGTCGGCAAGACGGACCCTGCACCAAGAACAAAGGAGTTAGTATGTCCCCTACATAAGTGACTTAACTCATCAGATCAACCAAACTTACCTTTCGACCTTCTCGGGGTCGCGGCCGAAAAAAGGCTTGCCCCGCGGGGTCTGGGCGTCAGCGGTCGCCATGGCCTGTAGGAAGGCCGATGAGGGCGTAGGCCCCTCCGCCATTGGAACTGCAGAAATTGGAGGCGCGGCGACCCGTGGCACCACTGCGGGTGCCTCAGCAGCAACAGTTGGCAAGGGCTCCTCCGGCCTCCGCCTCTTGCGGTTGCGCTGGAGGTGCTCCTCTTCCCGAGTCTCCGGCTCAACGACATCGGCCCCATGAGAGGTCTCGCCTTTGGGATAGGACGGGTCATCGACGCAGGGGCAAGACCCATCTTCTTCCCTAGGCGGAGACGATTCATAAGACCAGGGTTCGACATGGCAATTTCTCTCGGCGGCTCGGAGTAGCGGGGAAGTAGATCTCTGTCAAAGAAGACAATCAACCAGGTTAGACGTCTTCTTCAATCAAAGGCGATCGTCAAGCAAAAAGGAGATGGTAAACATTTGTACCTAGGACCCTTAAGTGGCGGGGAAAGCGAAACAACCGAGCGCCCAACCAATGAGCTTCGTTGTTGATCATGCGAGCGTCGATGTAACTGTCCGGAAGACCACGGATTCGCTCCCAGACAATCGAAAAATCAAATGGTAGGTCACTGGCTGCTGGAACAAGGGAGCCTGCAAAAAGAAAACCAAATTAGATCAGTTCAAGGTGTATCCGAACGAAGGGAGAGTTAAAACCCTTACTCGGATTCCTCTCCCGAAAGCCGGTGGGGATATCCAACTCATCCTCGGGTTTGTCGCTCGTGGCCGATTTCCACGCTCCACTGACCCAACACCATTTTGTCAGGTCGCCCCGGAAGGACCACCCGGCCCATGCGACCCTGAATGTGGTAGCCGCCAACAAAACCCTTCTGCGCCGTCAGCTTATAAAGGTAGTTCATTTCCAGCGCAGAAGGAAGACGGAACAGCCGATGACCGCCAAATAGAGTCAAAGTGCTAACGATCTGCAACCAGGCGTTCAGCGTCAGTTGGAGCAGCGCCACATTCCAGGCGGTCAGCAGATATGACACGTCGAACGGCAATGGGAACCGCAATCCGGCCCCCATGATCAACTCGTTAACGGAGACCATACCCTCGGGAGGTTGGTCGGCGCGCTCGTTCTCGGCAGGCACATACAGTGAAACATCGGAGGGGACATGGAACTCTGCCCTCCAACGACTCAAATCCTTCTTAGTCGCCGAACTCTTAATCTGGTCGAGGGTCCACGGGGAGCGTTCCGCGGCCCGAAATGACATCCGCTTTACGAGTTCGTAGGGGTGGACGACTGAATATGCGCGAAAATCGAACTTAGGACGTGATCCGACAAGTCTCTCCATGAGCTCGGAAAATTCCAGAAAGGCTTGGCCGAACACACTGTACTGCTCCCAGTACAGTCTCACTGCCTTATCCTCGTCGGCCGGCGAGCGATTCTGCTCCGCCGACGACGACCTCGCCGCGTCAGCCTCGTTGAAGAGTTCTTCAACCTCCGCGGGTTCAATCCCAGCGCAAATGGCCTCGACGGCCGTCTCCACATGAGAATCCGCGGAGGTTTCATCCCAGGCAGTCAAAGTCGCGGCGGCGGAAGTGCTACCCGCCTCATACACAGTGGATCCTTCTCCAGACATATTCAAAGAGAAAGGGGGGAGAAAAGTTTTTGTTCTTACCTAGAGACTGAGTCGAACGTCGATCGGCACACAAAGCTTCAAGAAATTTCAACTATGTCTTCTTCTCAGGCAAAAGTGCATAAAGATCTAACCCCAGTAGCCCTAGCCCCTTTTATAGGTGAGAGCAGGGACTTCTGGGCAAATAAACAGAATCTCGAGGGCTGAAGTGCAACCGACGGATAAGTCGCATTTAATGCCGCCCTCGAAATCCGCGTATGTGTCATTTCGAGGGCACGTCATACGACAAGTCGGACAAAACCGTCGGACTCCCCCAACGGGAGCGCGACACGTGCCCCAGTGACGTTTCAAAGC
The DNA here is from genome assembly GCA_033398695.1 of Orobanche coerulescens. Classification (NCBI taxonomy): domain Eukaryota; kingdom Viridiplantae; phylum Streptophyta; class Magnoliopsida; order Lamiales; family Orobanchaceae; genus Orobanche; species Orobanche coerulescens. The sequence goes on along the minus strand of CM065815.1, from coordinate 28,808,987 downwards.
CCGTTTCCACTTCCCGCTCTTTTCAGCGTCCGGGGAGGTCGTCCAAATTCGAAATCAGTTCGTTCAGGAGACGATCGTATGCTTCATAAGTAGATGAGTCGCTCGTCTAAAACAAGCGATCGCCAGCATAGCCACCTCAGCCCACGTCTTCAACATCGGAGCGAGCTGGGGGGAAATTGTTGTGCCGCGATTTATACGCCTCGATGGCGATCGGAATAATGGTCGGAACCCAACCAAAGAAGACAGATGCTGGGCAAGTGCCTAGCGGTCGACATCCAAGGCGATCGTCTATTGGCACCTGGAGATCGCCTTTAATATCCGATGGGGACGACCATCCCATACCACGTGTGAATCCGACACCCGTCAAAGTCTGCGTAGACCGAATCTCGGGATGAAGGCCCACGTGCAGATCCGTAAAAGGCGCCGCAAGAACAGGCCTTACTCCAGCCCATCAGCAGCTGTCAGTGATAAGGACGGCCTCACCTACCGACAGACCCGCTGAAAGGTCCTAGGTGGGACCTCCCAAGACAACGAGAAGAGGCACCTGTCGCCTCCTCATTGGTTCGCGCATCTGGCTGCCAGCAGTAGCTGCGGACTTTAAAGAGAGAGTCCCACATGCTGGGACGATCGCCCGCCTTATTTAAATGCAGGAACGGCGATCACCTGTGGGAGACAGGAGACATCCCATCAACCTCTTCTCCTATAAATAGGAGGCCTCCAGCATTGGCAAAAAAAAAAGGTTACAACGTTAACACGATTACACACAGCAAACAATACAGAGAACTCCTCATCTTTGTAACAAGAACTCACAGAGCTTCAACTCTGTTCTTCCACCAATCTTCAGCACTCAAGAGCTATGATAACTAAGGTCTTTACATTCATTGTAATTGTACTCTAACATTAATATTTATACTCACAAGTATTTATATTAATAGTATCTCGCGAGAGCATTCAAGCCCGGGACTAACAACCCCGACAAATCTTGTGTTATTTACTTCCCCACGGACGTGCTCTCGCATTTTGTTTGTTACTCGCCCATTCCAGCATATCATCTCCGGATAATATTTTGGGTAACAACACTCACGATTATAAAATACGCCGAACGGTGAACACAACTGAATGAATATGACTGATGAATGATTATTACTGAGTGAAAAATTTTTGAGTGAAAATTACTGAATGATAATCAATGAATTCACAACCGGGTATTACATACTCCCCCCTTAAAAGAGTTTCGTCCTCGAAACTGAGGGTAAACAACTAGGGATGTGAACTATCCATTACGATCTAAAAACAACATCCCCATGAATACTCCTTAATGCGAACCACTTCGCCTGCAAAACTGGGCCAATCCCATGACTCGTAACACCGGCGCACACACCCCGCCCATCAGCAACGGACGCCCAAACAAACACCGATTCACGCCTCAAAAGAAAAACAACAATGCACATATGGTCCTCGGGACCATATAAATTGCACGCCCAAGTCCTCCTGACTTGGCATCTCGAATTCACAATGAACAATTACTCAGATTATCACGAAATCATGGGTACAACACCAAAGGGAAGAAATCCCAACCAATGACCCAAATCTCAAGATTCTCGATTCCCATAGTTACAAGATAATTCGACAACAGATGGTTCACAACCACAATACTACGATGCATATTAAATTAAATAGTAATCCGGAAAACAAGTCTACATCTCAAATGTACCCAACATCAATATCCTCCATATCATTGATCCCCTCGATTTCATCAATTCAAGGAAGACCCAAATCTGAACTCACCGCTTAATACGACCCCGAAAGGTCACAAGAACGGGAGTGACTATGATGAATGATAAATGACTAGAAGTCTGACAAGGATCAAGAATGACTCACCGAGGTGAATTAACAACGCAATGAGTGATAGCTCAAATGAAGTGATTGGAACCGTTGTTCCTCGTGAATTGAATGATCAGTCTGATAACCACAAATCTCAACATGATTGATGTATGATGAGTGAATTGTATGAATGAATGAACGACAATGAAATGAATGATTATACTATTACCGAGCAAGAATTAACTTGTTCAAAATCAGTGATGAATGTCCTTACTTATGGCTCTCGGATCCTGATAGGACCCCTTGGATGATGCACGGACTGGAGTAACAAAATCCCTCGAGGCTTGTGAGCCCTCTCGAGATCTACTGGCACTAGAACTCCTGCAGTATTTCCGTAGGTGTCCTTGCCTCCCACACAGAAAACAAACAATAGTTGGCACCGTACACCGAGTACTAACGTGCCCTGTTGAATCACAGTTAAAGCAAACAACAGTCGAACTCGTCGTTTGAGAGGAAAATGCATCCCTAGCACGAAGACGACTAGAAAACGACCTCTTGAGCGCCGGAGCCCGATGTCCCTCAGAACGAACTGAGATACTCGTCCCACCACCAGAAGAAGCTGAAGGATGCTTCCGAGTAAGCTCCTTGATCAAAAGCTCTGCTCCAAGAGCCTTCTCGATGAACTCACTAAGTGAATTACAATTGTGATTGAACAACTGCATCCTCAACTGCGGATTTAGCCTCTTGATAAAATATTTGATCTTATCCGCCTCAGTACGGATAACAGACGAAGCAAACTGAAGAGGTCCCTGAAACTTCTCAGAAATGACAATAACACCCTCGTCCTCGACGGGTTCGGGGTTTAAAACCTCTGACAACTTGGCTTCACGAAGTGGAGCCGGATAATACTTCTCTACCATGAGGGTCTTGAACTCACTCCAAACACAATCACGATCGGTGGGTTACACAGAAAGCCACTAAGAATAAGCACCATTACTCAAGTAGTAAGCCGCTACTGCAACCTTACTCTCTTCCGGACACTGAACAATGTCGAAGAGTTTATCAAAATGCTCAAGCCAATGAACAATATCAGCTGGTTCCGAAGAACCCTCAAAGGTAGGCGGCCTCTGACGAGAGATATCGCCAACAATCAGACTCACTCCTCCAGTCTGTACATGAAACGGCACCTGGAATCCCAGCTGCGGTGGACCACGAACCACCAAGGTCTGCATGGTCTCCATCAGACTTGCCATCTGAGTCATCTGGGCCATCATGCCCTCCATACATATGAATGGGTCAACCCGAACACCTTCCGATTGAGCTGCATCTCGGGTACGACTCCCTGACAGTGAATGAGTATCATAGCTAACTGATGAACACATGTTATCCCTCATATTCACGCGGGTATTCATACGAGATCCCGAGTTTTGGCCCGCACCGCGACCTCTTCCCCTGCGTCCTCTGACAGCTCTATCCATACTGAAGCAGGGAAGTCACGTCATGATTATAGATCCCGCATGAAGATCGCACGAAAGATCAAGTGAGGTAACATGATCATATGATGAAATTCCCGAAATGATTACCTTCAACAAGTTAACAAGGTTGATAAATCGATCCACAAGATCAACAACTGAGCAATGAGATTGACTGAGTGATTAATGAATTAACATGATCGATAAGATCAAAAATGATGATTGAGGATTGTTGACTGATGAATGAGTTGATCCTTAACGCTTACACAGGTCACACGTGCTCCAAAACAATTAGTCATGAATTAATCATAACACTAATATCACATATAGGTTTCAACATAGCATGTATAATTAATGACATGATGAATGTATGAACATAAAGAGAATCGATTCCTTACATAGGTTATACGAAGCTTCGAGGTCTCGCGATACTAGTCTTCACTGATGACGACTCGATGAATGAATGACTCGTGCAGTCGTACAAATTTCACGACTCACAAAACCCGACTGTCAGATTGTCATAACGTGACAGTGTCACTACTACCGCGTCGGTAGAGGCACATAACTCACATATCAGGTTATCTCACAACCCAACGCTCTGATACCATCTTCTGTAACACCCCCAAATCCTATTGGGTTATTACAGTGCCGTGGACCCCACGCCAGGAGATCCACTAGGCGAACATGACTAAAATATATCAAAGTAACCAACAAGGGAGATCACAGTCCCTACTATGATATCCGACACAATATTCCGATAAGGAATTTCAACGACAAAAGTGGGCCTACATGGCCAAAATGAAATACAATGACATCCACGAGCCTTGCTCGGATAATACAACATGACAACAACTGATACAACTGGAGTACACTCCAACTGACTGACCAATATGAACAACTCGGACTAGTATCGCTCGAATGCCTCGTCACCTTCGTCATGCCCCTGTGTCTCAACTCTCTCCTTGCAAGCACCTAAAACATGAAAACATGTTCCGCCCCCACGGGGTCAGTCATCCAGATAATGAACATCAAATACATGTATAAGAACTGAGCATTCGGGAAATACTATGCCCACGGCATACTATTAATACCTGTTCAACAGGTTAGAACATAAGTGCCCAACGGTGAATCATAATTATAGAGCATCACAATGAATTACACGACATGAACCAAACCAGAACTGAATTAATTATGAATCACAATGCCCGAAGGCTCCAACGAAAAGTACCAAGGCGTCACAAGGGCCTAAAAGTAAAACAGCCGAAGCTGTCAATCAACACAATCACCTGAAACCAAAACAGCCCGAAGCTGTATCAATGAGGGCCGAAGCCACGGCACGAAGCCGTATCACAATGAGGGGCGAAGCCATGGCACGAAGCCGTATCACAATGAAACCATCCAATGGCTGTTGACCTACTGAGTTGTAGGTGTTGGGAAGCCAACCGCGAAGATTTCAAACTCCCCAAACTTACCCATAATGAAATCACCCAGTCACCGTTGACCTACTGACTGTAGGTGTTGGGAAGTCAACCACGAAGGTTTCAAACTCCCCAAAATTATCCATAATGAAATCACCCAATGACCATTGACCTACTGAATGTAGGTGTTGGGAAGTCAACCGCGAAGGTTTCAAACTCCCCAAACTTACCATCGAGCACTAGTCGAGACTAGCCTCCAAAACACAACTAATCACAAACGACAACGATCCAAAGATTACTGAATTCAAAAGAATGATAGGGTGCTGTCTTGAGTCGTCCAACACGACAACAATGACTCACGGATGGGCACCGTCCTCGGCGGTCCCAATTCAATACTTCGATTACCTTAGAATGGCCAATCGATAAAAATGATACAGCGGATGGGAACTATCCGTGATAATCCCAATTCAATACCTTGATTGCCTTGGAACGGCCAATCGATAACAACGATGCAGCGGATGATTCAATGCCTCGAGTGCCTTAGAACGGCCAACCGATAACAATGATACCATGAATGATTGAACACTTCGATTGCCTTAGAATGGCCAATCGATAACAATGATACTTAGAATGATTGAGCACCTCGATTGCCTTAGAACGGCTAATCGATAATAATGATACAATGAATTCCTCGACACCTTTAATCGGTTACCGACGACGAAGATGAGAACGATTACGCCAATGCCTTCAATCGGCTGATATAAGATGAATGACAGGACGCCAACATTAATAACAATGATTACTACAATGTCTTAGATCGACATCAATATTAACAACAATAATCAATACATCGATATCGCGAACCGGCCATCGACAATAACATTAACAACGAGTATTCCAATGCCTTGAACCGTCCATTAATGAACAATAATAAACATTTGGCATAATTGTCGAAGAGTATCGTATCGAACGATCCCCTAATATCAATGAATTTATGAATAGAGTAAGTCTTGGAATGATACAACACATTCATACGCATATATGATAACATTAATCTCATTGACTAGTACAAGTATAAAACTTGCCTCAAACCGAAGGTGAGACAGTCCTTCCACGATCAACGTCCTTAATGGAGAACCGACCGCTCGAACAACCTTGAATAAAATAAGTACCAACAATACGCTTAATATACGAATCAAGCATGATCACAACCAACTCAAAAGTCGATACAACACTATCCAAAACTCATTGGGGCATTCTAATAAACACGTTGTAAAAAATTTCCAATTGTTTACAACCAAAACTCAATTATACCAAAAAAACAACTTCCAATGAATGATTCAATCCAACAAAACCTAATTAATACCATTAATAATCCAATAGGAATACTTCATTCGAGATTACGACAACATCTAGTCGAACCCCCCCTCCCCCCCAAAAAAAAAAAAAAATTCCAAAGTCAACACCCAAGGTGTTCTTGAACAATTCCAAATATTCACAAATTCCGAAATATACACCAATAAATCCGTAGAAATACATGTATCCAAGGTAGATAATCCATATCTAATATATTCCAACATAATATCAAGCAAACTTGAAGAGATCGGAAGTAAAACACACAAATTCCGAAATTCTAGATCCAAGAGATGTTTACCTTGATTTGGTGTGTTGGAAAGGATTGAATGATGATTTATCTGACTTAGAAGCTTGAAAATGATGATAGGTGGTTCCAGATCGAAGAAACCTACACTAAAAGTCCAAAATCGCCCAAAACTGACCGGAGGAGGAAGAGAGAAGTGAAAATGACGAAACCTGACTGAACCGTCCAATTTATACTGATCCCAGTTTAGCGTGCGCTATGTCCTGATATTTAGCGTGCACTAGCGGGTTACTAGGCAGTCCAGTGAGCTCTGACTGCTTCGTTAGCGTGCGCTACGAACTTGGTAGCATACGCTAATGCCTTCTGATAGCGTGCGTTAACCCAAAATGTTAGCGTGCGCTAACTGATGTTCGATACCCAACAACTGGAGTCCAGAACCTACTGTCCTCTGCCCTGCTCGCGTTAGCATTCGCTACTCTTACGCCTTAGGGTGCGTTGCCAACACAATTAGCGTACGCTACTGACCACTCGTAGCGTGCGCTACGAATTTCCCAAATCAGCCCAGTACCTTCTGGACTGTCAGCCTCACTTGCGCTAGCGTGCGCTAATACTGAGCTATAGCGTGCGCTACCTGTACTCCATTAGCACGCGCTAACAAGAGTATGTAGCATGTGCTACCCCACACACATACTACCAAAATATGATGATAATGATGAAAATATTCTCATCTCGATCTCAAACAGTGATGAATGACGAATAACAACTGACACACGATTCTAAAATACGCCGAACTATGAACACAACAGAATGAATATGACTGATGAATGATTATTACTGAGTGAAAAATTTCTGAGTGAAAATTACTGAATGATAATCAATGAATTCACAACCGGGTATTACATGTAGCTTCATGTACGCTATGTTGTGTACGAAACCAGACTTAGCCTACGCTGTGAGTATGGTAATTCGATTTCAAGCAAACTCGGGAAGGGAAAATTGGACTGCTATAAAGAACATTCTTAAGTACTTAAGAAGAACTAGAGATTTGGTTCTTACTTACGGTAGTGGATAACTAAGGGTGATTGGATTTACCGATTCTGATTTTCAAGGAGACAATGACGACTCTAAGTCGACATCTGGGTATTTGTTTACTCTCAATGGGGGAGCAGTATCTTGGAGAAGCTCCAAGTAAACCGCTACTACTGATTCCACCTGCCAAGCAGAGTACTAAGCTGCCTCAGAGGCTAGCAAAGAAGCATTTTGAATGCAGAAGTTTGTGCAAGAACTTCAAGTGGTGCCTAATGCGGGGCTGCCTATATCACTATTCTGTGGTAATGATGGAGCTGTCGCCCAAGACAAGGAGCCTAGGTCTCACCACAACACCAAACATATAGATAGAAGGTACCACATCGTTCGAGAAATGGTGGAAAAAGGATATGTTTCATTGCAAAGAGTAGACTCAGAAGACAATGTCTCTGACCCGCTGACTAAGCCATTATCTCAGGCTGTCTTAGAAATACATCTGAAGAACATGGGTATTAGATACCATGATGTGTGGCATTGAGTAAAAGTGGGAGATTGTTAGGAATATGCCCTCGAATGTTACTCAGGGGATGAGAGAGTAGGGGTATTGTACTTGTAATTATGGAATAATTAATAAAAGGCAATACGATTCATTCACTGTTTATTGTATTTCAAATGCATTCTTGATTTGGTAAACATCGAAGTGAAGTCTATGTAAATAAATCGGACATTTCATTCTCGTTATCGGATAAGAGAAATGCACTGGGAGTGTTTAAAGTTTATTTACGTAAACCGTTCGCAAGTCAAATAAACTTAAATAGGCATTAAGTTTTGAGTAAGATTTGTATAACTAATGCTAGGACATGTGCATATCTTGATATCATAGTTATAAGTATATTGGTGGGACCAGTATACTCGAACACGACTTATACTTGATTCAGTCACACGGTATTCACTCTCGGAGAATCGATGACGAATCGAAAGGGTGTGATAGTATACGTGGACCTTTGACTTGAGGGTTCAGTAGAAGATGTGCTTGTGACGTTTAGTTTGTCATTAGAGTAGTTAGACTCATTTGCTTAATTGCTGAGTCGACCTCGAAGTGCGGACTATACAGGCAGGTAGCAGTCTTTACTGTACGCCAAGAAAGGATTCTATCTCCTGTTAGTGAGCAGGCGTATGTCTTATACGGTTAATGGCAAATAAGATCATAAATCTTTGGCCAAATCATTCTGATATAGTCGTATTAGATACACTATTAATCAGTCGGTCTTGATTTGCATTAACACATGTATAGAGTCTAGTCAACAGTAGGGTTTGACTTTACCGTGACCCGAAGACTTGACCAGGACATCTGATGAAGGGTCTATACGTATATAGTATTGACGGCATAATGGTTCTGGAATGATCCCTTCATTCGTTCTCAGTCGGGGTTTACAGTGCGGCCCGCTAGGCTGGCTAAGTGCTGCCCATACTCATTGGTTCCTCCCAATACCGGCTGAGACGGACCTACGGAGTCGCGCATCAGGAGCATTGACGGATAAATGTGAATTTATTATCTCTCTATTAATATTAGATATTGGATATCTAATTTATGATTTATTAGATAAATCAAATAGCGGTCTTATGAATTAAAATTAAGTTACCGGGTAATTAAATTAATTCTTAAATTATATTTTTTAGAGAAATATATTTGTATTTGATATAATTAATTAATTAGATTAATTAATTTATATAAATACATTGGAGGTTAAACGGAGTGTATTTAACAGAGTTGTTTGACGAACGTCCGGTACACGAGCCGAGTGGCTCGGCCCGTTTTCTAGGAAACTTCCTTGTAGGCCAGCCCCCTTGGCATGGCATGATGATGATGATCATGCGTGTGGGAACTCACTTAGAGTTGACATTCCCACATTATTGTGAATGATGGTTGTAAAGGAATAATTATTCTTTTATAATATATATCATTACATATATGATGAGTGAAGATGCTTTATATCTCATATTTCATGCTAAGGTGCTGACCCCCCTGCCGAGAGAGAAAATCTTCAGGGAAAAGCAATTTTATTTTTCTTGTTTTTCCACTTTGAGTAAGAAAAATTAAGAAAGAAAAAGAGATAAAAATTCCTATAGTAATTCCTAGCCGTGTTCTTAGAGAACGGATTGCTATCGAATTTTTTCGGGCAACTTCCGACGCGTGTGAAGTAGAGGCTTCGGACTTTCGGTTCTTGGAACGAAGGGATTTCGTGTTCGGGACGTGGTTCTTGTTTGTCATCCATATTTACGAAGATTTATTTCAAAGGCTCTAAGGATATGATCTTTATCTTCATATTTATATTTTTCGTATATACGTTACTTGATCGATCCCGTTTGGGATTCGTTTTTATTTCCGCTGCATATTTCGTTTTTGTTTCGGAATCTCAACATGTAGATCCAAAGTCACTTAAGCGTTCGAGATCTAATCTGGAAGATGTAGAACTAAGACATGGTAGTAGGGTTAGGATACCAAAGGCATTTGGACCTGACTACATAACATTCATGCTGAATGAAGAACCAACATCGATCAAAGTAGCTTATGCTAGACCAGACGGGTTGCTTTAGAAAGAAGCTGTTCAGAGTGAAATTGACTCAATTTTGCAAACCATACTTGGGAATTGGTTGATTTACCTGAAGGTTGTAAGTCCTTATGATGCAAATGGATCCTTAAAAGGAAGTACAAGGCAGATGGGTCAATTGATAAGTATAGAGCTCGTTTAGTAGTCAAATGTTTCAAGCAGAAGGAAGGGTATGATTTTTTCTATACCTATTCACCTGTAACGAGGATTACATCTATTCGAGTGCCCGGTTGCTGCTTTGCACAATCTTGAGATTCATCAAATGTAGGGCTGTAAACGAAACGAACCGAGCCGAGCTTTGTTATCGCACAAAAAACTGTTCGAGTTCAAGCTCGTTAATAAAACGATTCGAACTTGAGCTGTTCGGGAACAACTCGAGCCGAGTCGAGCTCTATCCGAGCTCGAGCTGTTTGCGAATAATTATATATTTTTAAAATATTTAAATATTATATTTGAATTAAAATAAATATAATAATTATTAAAATGATATATTTTTAAATATATATAAAAATTAATATTTTAATATATGAATTTTTTTTAAAAAATTATTAATCTATAATACAATATATAAATATTATTAAATAAATTTAAAAATATATTAATTAATCGAGCTTAACGAGCCGAACCGAGCCGAGCTCGAGCCGCACATGCCCAAGCTCGGCTCGAGCTCATTTTCTTAATGCACGGAATTTTGTGTTTGAGCTCGTGCTCGAGTTCTTAACGAACCGAGCCGAACCGAGCCCTTAACGAGCCGAGCTCGAGCTTGTTCGCGAATAGCTCGGTTCTTTTACAGCCTTAATTAAATGGATGGTAAGACTGCTTTTATGAATGGTGATCTGGATGAAGAGATCTATATGGAACAACCTGAAGGGTTTGTAGTACCTGAACAAGAGAAAAAGATCTGCAAACTGGTTAAGTCTCTATATGGATTGAAACAAGCTCCATTATAGTGGCACTTGAAATTTGATAATATAATGTTATCAAATGGTTTTAAAATAAATGAGTGTGATAAATGTGTTTATATTAAGAACACTAATAACGGCTATGTTATTGTGTGTCTTTATATAGATGACATGTTAATCATGGCTAGCAGTACACAAGTGATTAATGACACTAAGAATATGTTAAAAAGAAATTTTGACGTGAAACACATGGGCTAGCCAATGTTATTCTTGGAATGAAAATTTTAAGAAAATCTGATGGAATCATCTTGACACAATCTCACTATGCCGAGAAAGTTCTCAAAAAGTTTAATACTTTTGATAGCTTGCCAGCTAAGACCCCAATAGAGTTAAATGTTCACTTGAGCAAAAATCGAGGGGAGCTCGTTGCACAAGAAGAATATGCATGAGTCATTGGGTGTTTAATGTATCTTACAAATTGCACTCGACCCGACTTAGCTTGTGTTGTGAATAAATTGAGTCGTTACACGAGCAATCCAGGCAAAGAGCATTGGAAAGCTCTTGTTAGAGTTTTGAGGTACTTAAAGTATACTCAAAACCTTGGGCTACACTATTCGAGATACCCCCCCCCGGTACTTGAAGGGTACTGTGATGCGAATTGGATACGTGATACGAAAAGTTCATTTTCTACAAGTAGTTACGTGTTTACCATTGGGGGTGGAGTTTTCTCGTGGAAGTCCGCGAAACAAATGTGTATAGCTCGATCCACCATGGAGTCGGAATTCATACCTTTGGATAAAGCTGGTGAAGAAGCCGAGTGGCTCAGAAACTTTCTAGAAGATATTCCATGTTGGTCAAAGCCTGTGCCTGCAGTGATGATTCATTGTGATAGCCAAGCAGCTATTGGTAGGGCAAGAAGTAACGTGTATAATGGAAATTCTCAACATATTCGTCGACGCCATAATACCGTGAGACATTTGATCAAAAGTGGGGTTATCTCTATTGACTATGCGAGGTCATTAGATAATCTAGCGTATCCGCTAACCAAAGGGTTAAACTTTGATCAAATGAATAAATTGCTACAGGGAATAGGTTTAAAATCCATAAATTGAGAATTATCATAGTGGTAACCTAACCAAGATGACTGGAGATCCCAAGAACTGGGTTCAATGGGAAAACTAAGCTATGAGAGTTCGTGTGAAACACTCATCTAAGTTTGTTCCCTGTAGAGCAACTGAGTGTTGAAAGTTTGCATAGTGGTGAGGTTAAGTCTATGACTTTTAATGATTCCTAAAGGCCTCGAGGAGGTAGAGTATGGCAAGATACTCGGTAAAGAATCACTTATATAAGTAAGAAGTGAGTGTCGCTTCATGAAATACACTTATGAATCCAAAGGGGTGTCCAAGGCCCGCAAAGGACATAAAACGTGAGAACAGATGAGGTTGAGGTGTTCAAGTGTTAGCACCATTGTCTCGGTGCACGCCGTGGGGAAATAGTTCAAAGCATCATGCCATTAATCTGCCTGTGTATCCGATGGTGTTAACTATGGAAGGTTCAAAGCCACAAACTACCTATCCTTATACTTTAACGCCTTTTGAGGACTGTGTTTTTGTCTGTACATTGCATTTGGCTATTTTCACTCATATGGAGGATTATTGGAATCGCTAATATATTAATTTTATTTTTAAAATTAAATATCATAGTATCGATCTACATTCCGAGTAGATCATCGTGGTATATTCACTTTATCTAAACCGATTCCCAGTGAGTGAGAAATAGTCAATTAAAGTTTGTCACTTAATTGTGAATAAATGAGGGATGACTATCCCACATTGATTAATGAGCTATCATTGATCAAGTATATAAGGAGTTTTCATTATACATGTTGATGTAACCGATCTGATCAGTCACCAAGAACCGGGTTAATCTCAGAAGTTTATCCAATAAAACCCGAATATGTGAAGTGTCACTCTCTCTCTGTGTATATTTCTTTCTCTCTCTAAAAAATACTATAATCTCAGAATTATGCTTAACCTTTGAAAGAAAGACTTCCCCCTATTTATAGAAGGGAGGGTTGCCTGTCTTTGGGACCTTTTCCTGATTTTAGGGAAGATCCCGTATATTCAGGGATTTAGGCTGCGATTTCCATCCCTAGATATCCAGGATTAGGGGGACTGTGATTTACCAGCCCCTGAATCTCTGGGATTCTGTCAGGTAGGTCAAGATCTACCTTTCTGAGAGCTCAACCTTCATGAGCCCGGTGAATTTTGACCCCAGGTATTGTAACACCCCCAGAGCCATCCAGGAATATTACAGCGCCATGGGGACCGAGATGGAACCCACAAGGCTGAAGGAAATTTTCGCAAACATTTACAAACGCCCAAGAGGCTAACGACGGTATTATCTATTTAAAACATTTGAAGACTTTATAATACTCGTTTATCAAAACCGTCGTAAAATCTTATTTGAAATCATAAGGCCCGAAATGCCAAAACTCAACAGTTTAAAAACATACGTTAAGCTATCGCTTACACGTATCAACAAAATAGTTTAGAAAATGATTTCCAAAGTAACCTAAGTTACCAGATACCAAAAGGCCATTTAAAATACTCACGCAGCAGAAAAAGACAAGCAATTAAAATACTCTAGCAGCGGAATACAAGAACTGGTCAGGAACTCAAAACACAAATACATGTCCTAGCCAGTATCCTCCGGGAATCTCATCTTTTCACAACCGCTACAAGCTCGAAAATCCAAGAACCTAAAAAGAAAGCCCACGACGGGGTTAGCCATAATATCCAACAATGATAACAATTACATCACATCAATAATTACATACCAATGAGAATACTAAGTAAGAATACGACCAATGTAATCTTACCGCTGTAACTTTACTTACTCGAATAATCCTCATCAAAATAACCATTATCATATAGCACATCTTGTAATCTCGATCAACCAATAAACACAAACATAACATCTATACTGTACCTCAAATAATACCCAGGGTTCTCAAAACATCATCATAACTCGTAATACGGTAATATACCAACTCTGACCAATTTGATCCATCGGATATCAACATCAAATTCCAAACACGATAATCGATTGTCCATCAAAGACAAATACCAATAAGAAAAATACAGAACATACCTCGAGCTACGCAATGCCACGACGAATCACGTTAGTCTAATCCGAGATCAGACCAATACCACATGCGGACATGGTCCTAATACAAGACCTATAAATGCATACTCGTATGACAACGTCAATATGCTCACATCAAAAACAACAATGTATACTTATGGAAATACGATGATCCAGCGCACACATCATAGATCCCAAGATGATCCTGATAGATCAACACGAGGTGGATAACTCATAATATACATATGCACAACAACATATGGGTAATCCGATGATCCAGCGTTCACTGCCTAGATCCCAAGATGATCCCGTCGGACCAACACGAGGTGGATAAACCCGTCCAATAATCCAGCGCACGCTAGCATAGATTCCAAGATGATCCCGTCAGATCAACACGAGGTGGACAAACGACAACAATGCACAAATGCATATTAACAATACATAAATGCATGACAACAACAATACACAAATGTATCACAACATGATCGATACGAAATGATAAAAATGATAGAGTACTTGCCCCAAGTCCTTCGAGAGCAATCTCGATGTCTAACCCATCACCAACCATTATCCTCAATATTCGACGGTCTAAATGTCACGGACGGTAGATAATTCATATCTTTGTCTTTATCACAATATATCCTCGATATACAAGTATACCAATAACAAAAGTAAATCATATAGATTATGATTTAGATTCCCAAAACTCGAATACGATTTATAATCCCGAATCTCCTGTGATTACGATTATAAACATTGATATACGAATTATACACAAATGAAATGGAAACCATTCATTAAATACTATAAACTGAGCAAGTAATAACTTACCTCGATACCGATACAACGACGGGGAAGCTATTACCAAATCCATTGCCGTCATCTACAAGTTTCTCGGTCCCAACCAAAGCAATTCACGAACATCCTCGAACTCGACCGCAACACACGGTTATAATCACCGATCAATATTCTCAACCTATTACAGTAATCGATAAACAACAAGTTCGACAACGATCAACAATCAATAAAAACAATTCACAAACCTAAGGGCTCATCAATATCTCGATTAAACACTAGTCTGATCAATCTAACTCAAACCAACACGAATTCACAACCACAACACGAAAATAATGCACTGTCTGCCTACTTAGTGCACGTTAATCACTTAACGTAGCGTGCGCTAAGTTGCTCTCGTTAGCGCGCGCTATCCTGTAAGCTTAGCGTGCACTAATGCTGTATGGATGCATGTTTTTCAGATACCGATCAACATATGGCGATTATCAGGAACACTAAGTGATTCTAAATCATGCTCATAGATATCAAAATAATGAAATCCGATATCCTTTAACATATAAGTAATCATCCAACCCTTAATCCAATTCTTATATTCAAATATCATCTTCTTCCTCAAATATCAACATCATGAACACCAAGAACCTTAACAACACTCCCCTAATCTAACATTACAGAGATTAATCATCAACAATGATATCAACATCCGCAAAGGAGAAGAAGGATTCACCAACTTATCTCAAGAAAACGAACTACATAATTCAAGCCACACGAATCATATTAATATCATCATACTCCGGTAATCCATCTCATAATCATGCTTATCAACTTGTTTATGTAATAATCATCAACTCAAGAACATCAACATTCAATCCAAAATGAAATCCAAAGGTGAAGAGTGATTACCTTTATGAAGGGATAGATTGATTTCCAAGGTTGAATCCATTTCCAAGAATCACCAATGATTTCAAGAACAAAGCTTTAATCCATGATTTCCATCTTTAATCTTGTTAAAGAGGATCATCCCTCAGTGTTTAGGAACTCCAAATGTCCTCCCAAGGTTCTCTCTGTCGGGTGAAAGTAAAGAAATGGACGAGATGCTTCATAATACCCGTCTGTCCCCTTATATAGAATACATTACTAGCGTGCGCTAACATCTCCTGTTTAGCGTGCGCTACGGCTTTAGCGTGCGCTAACTGACTTTGTTAGCGTGCGCTATCGCAGTCCAGAGGCTACTGTCTGGCTTCGTACAAGCGCTTACGTATGTAACGCCCATGCATTAGCGTACGTAACTTACACTCTCTAGCGTACGCAAGTCCTTGCATTTAGCGTACGCTAATATCAGTTGACTCGTTTGTCTGTATGCTCCGAAGACTGGTCCACATGCCGAAAGTGCTGACGAGGATAAGATTCCTTTTTGTCCAATATACCATTAGCGTGTCTTTAGGGTTTTGCGTGCGCTAGTACTACATTACAAACATCCGTTGACTTATTAGAACGTGCGCCGAAAGTGGCCTGGTCCACACTCAGATTCCTTCCGATCTGACTGCATTAGCATTCGCTACATTCTGCCTCTAGCGTGCGCTAACCATGAACGATAGTGTGCGCTATACTTGAACATTAGCGCGCGCTAGTCAGGCTATACTTAGCCATTTCCAACTCTTCTTGTCTGTCTCGACATACTGGATACGTACACTCACATACTGAATACATATACTCAATTCAATAATATTCTCATATGATACGCAATATCCTCAATTGCAATTGTCGACCAAGTACGACAATTATACCAATACAGATGTCTCAGTCCTTCATTTATTTTATTCATACTGTACATATTCCACGTTGTACAACATAACTCGGATAAAATAATATTAAACCACAGTAGTAGAAATTCTGGATATTACATACTACACCAATTAAAATAAGTTTCGTCCTCGAAACTTGCAATCCGTCATAGAAAAGCAAACAAATCGTTCAACCAACATATTCCGAAACCATCACAACAGCGATCAATCATCATCATTCACGAATAACCAAAACAGCATACTTACCAATGCGCAAATTCGACGATCTCTTGAGATACTAGCAAGTGACCTCACTGTACAGTCTCAATACGCTTACAATCACAATTCCTTGAGTCTCAACGAAATATATCATCTTCGGATGGAATAATCTATTCGTGTCGAATCCTGTCTGCCTGATCGCACAATCAAATACCAATTCGGATACCAATCAATAATACACGATATGTCTGTGAAACAACTGCCCAAAACAACGACATAAATTCCGAAACATCACAGGCAATTTGAACGCTCAGATGATCACCAGCAATAATCAACCAATAAATTAACCGAGAATATCATCGACATGATAAACTCTAATACGACCAATCGAAAGGTCAAAACACGGCCGAGAATATCATCATCATGATAAACTCCAATATTACCAACAAACGATTAACGAAAATCGAGAATACCTTCACACGGTAAACTCCAACACGATCAACACAGAACCACAGAAACCGATATACGAACGAATAAGGTTCTCAAAATGACACACCAATCACATACATTGGATCTCAATAAACACACCTGACTGTCGAACATACTCCTCGGCATACGAACAACCAATCACAAATCGACGAGCATACCCAATAATACATGGAGTGGGAACGACCACTCAATATCCAAAACAACCAATATGGGGGCACCATCCCCAAATCTACACTTACAAAGAAACCATTCAAAAACATTATGGTAGCGCATACGTCCCAGTTTCACAAAACCCGAAGTTCCAAAATTACATCCTGTGCATGAATTCTACATCACGCAGCATATTCTTCTCATCCAATCAATCAACCGATCATCCCTGGATAACCAACTACCATACTGAATTTCGAATCTTTATTCATCGTTCCATACTGACGTCTTATCCAGTTCGTGAGCCACACTCAGAACTTCACCATGATATGCATTATGCACTAAATGTTTATGTATATAAATCACATTTTCAAAACCAGTTTGAAATCATATATCTCGTCAAGAAGACAAATTTTCGAAAGTTCCTTCAAAAATTTCAAAATTCAAAACATAAATTTTCATGAGACCACGAAATAAATTTTCGAAAAGTTAAGTTGGCTCGCTAATGCCAAGTATTCGATAATAATTCTTTTCGAATATGCATGATTAAATAAAATGAAATTATGCAAATGATTGACCACATCCATACTCCTGTATACCAATTCTGCTCGTCACCAATATCTACTGCTATTCCATCGGAAAACCACACGATAGAGTTCCAAAATCTCAATATTTAAACTCCGACCCAAAAACTCCTTTTCCACCTATGACTCGCAATGTCAACCATTAACCCATTCCTGGATTACCTCAAATATGCTATGACAAAACATTGAAACTAATCAACACAGCGAAAGACTTCCCGAGAAGTTTCATTTGAACAAGTAAACCAAAACTCCGAAAGGCAGAAACGAAATAGGTAAACGATTGATAAAGTGTTTTACAAGTCTCGGGAGTTTTAAGAAAACATGAAAAAGCCTTTTGAAACATTAGGGTCTCAGCCCATATCTCGTTCCATATTATAGGAAGTTTAAAAAGTAGAAAACTCTTTTTCGGACCCCAAGTCCTGAGTTATAAAACAATTTCAAAAATCTATTGGGTCTCGGCCCAAAAATCATTTACGGTAAAACATTCATTTTGAAAAGTATCATTTTCAAATGCTCAAAAGCAGTTCGTATATCTCAAAATGAACTAACATGACTACATGTTCTCCTGAACAATCCACAATATTTATCCCAAATGCACAACTCCGTTCCAAATCTTAATCGACATATTGATTTCCAAAATTATAACTTCTCAAGATCATCAATCTTGTCCCAACTCTGTCATCTCATACTGTGAAGCATAATATCTTTCTGAATCTCAAAACATATCAACTTAGAACGGCAATAAATCTCGATGAAATTCAAAAATCCAAATACTTACAGATCGTGAAGCCGACGATTCCCCGTGATACACATGTCTCAACTCTAGAAAATACTCGACACAGATATTTTCAAAACACACATTTTGCAAACTCAGTTCAACTCGAGAACACAACACATCTCTATCCGAAGAAACACGTTAACACCATTTGAAAAAGTTTACAACAACCCCAGTATCACACTGGTAAATCACATAACGCACAAGCCCGAGTGAACAACAAGAACTCACGTCTCACACAATTGTCAACTGACAACTCGAATGACATGACAAAAGTATGACCCAACTCGACCCGACTGCCTAGGTTTTCACAACCTAAGCTCTGATACCATATTCTGTAACACCCCCAGAGCCATCCAGGAATATTACAGCGCCGTGGGCCCCGAGATAGAACCCACAAGGCTGAAGGAAATTTTCGCAAATATTTACAAACGCCCAAGAGGCTAACGAAGGTATTATCTATTTAAAACATTAGAAGACTTTATAAAACTCGTTTATCAAACTGTCGAAAAATCTTATTTGAAATCATACGGCCCGAAATGCCAAAACTCAACAGTTTAAAAACATACGTTAAGCTATCGCTTACACGTATCAACAAAATAGTTTAGAAAACGATTTCCAAAGTAACCTAAGTTACCAGATACCAAAAGGCCATTTAAAATACTCACGCAGCGGAAAAAGACAAACAATTAAAATACTCTAGCAGCGGAATACAAGAACTGATCAGGAACTCAAAACACAAATACATGTCCTAGCCAGTATCCTCCGGGAAGCTCATCTCTTCAAGACCGCTACAAGATCGAAAATCCAAGAACCTAAAAAGAAAGCCCACGACGGGGTTAGCCATAATATCCAACAATGATAACAATTACATCACGTCAATAATTACATACCAATGAGAATACTAAGTAAGAATACGACCAATGTAATCTTACCGCCGTAACTTTACTTACTCGAATAATCCTCATCAAAATAACCATTATCATATAGCACATCTTGTAATCTCGATCAACCAATAAACACAAACATAACATCTATACTGTACGTCAAATAATACCCAGGGTTCTCAAAACATCATCATAACTCATAATACGGTAATATACCAACTCTGACCAATTTGATCCATCAGATATCAGCATCAAATTCGAAACACGATAATCGATTGTCCATCAAAGACAAATACCAATAAGAAAAATACAGAACATACCTCGATCTACGCAATGCCACGACGAATCACGTTAGTCTAATCCGAGATCAGACCAATACCACATGCGGACATGGTCCTAATACAAGACCTATAAATGCATACTCGTATGACAACGTCAATATGCTCACATCAATAACAACAATGTATACTTATGGAAATCCGATGATCCAGCGCACACAGCATAGATCCCAAGATGATCCTGATAGATCAACACGAGGTGGATAACTCATAATATACATATGCACAACAACATATGGGTAATCCAATGATCCAGCGTTCACTGCCTAGATCCCAAGATGATCCCATCGGACCAACATGAGGTGGATAAACCCGTCCAATAATCCAGCGCACACTAGCATAGATCCCAAGATGATCCCGTCAGATCAACACGAGGTGGACAAACGACAACAATGCACAAATGCATATTAACAACAATACATAAATGCATGACAACAACAATACACAAATGTATCACAACATGATCGACACGAAATGACAAAAATGATAGAGTACTTGCCCCAAGTCCTTCGAGAGCAATCTCGATGTCTAAACCATCACCAACCATTATCCTCAATATTCGACGGTCTAAATGTCACGGACGGTAGATAATTCATATTTTCGTCTTTATCACAATATATCCTCGATATACAAGTATACCAATAACAAAAGTAAATCATATACATTATGATTTAGATTCCCAAAACTCGAATACGGTTTATAATCCCGAATCTCCTGTGATTACGATTATAAACATTGCTATACGAATTATACACAAATGAAATGGAAACCATTCATTAAATACTATAAACTGAGCAAGTAATAACTTACCTCGATACCGATACAACGACGGGGAAGCTGTTACCAAATCCATTGCTATCATCTACAAGTTTCTCGGTCCCGACCAAAGCAATTCAAGAACATCCTCGAACTCGACCGCAACACACGCTTATAATCACCGATCAATATTCTCAACCTATTACAGTAATCGATAAACAACAAGTTCGACAACAATAAACAATCAATAAAAACAATTCACAAACCCAAGGGCTCATCAATATCTCGATTAAACACTAGTCTGATCAATCCAACTCAAACCAGCACGAATTCACAACCACAACACGAAAATACTGCATTGTCTGCCTACTTAGCGCACGTTAATCACTTAACGTAGCGTGCGCTAAGTTGCTCTCGTTAGCGCGCGCTATCCAGTAAGCTTAGCATGCGCTAATGCTATACTGATGCATGTTTTTCAGATACCGATCAACATATGGCGATTATCAAGAACACTAAGTAATTCTAAATCATGCTCATAGATATCAAAACAACGAAATCCGATATCCTTTAACATATAAGTAATCATCCAACCCTTAATCCAATTCTTATATTCAAATATCATCTTCTTCCTCAAATATCAACATCATGAACACCAAGAACCTTAACAACACTCCCCTAATCTAACATTACAGAGATTAATCATCAACAATGATATCAACATCCGCAAAGGAGAAGAAGGATTCACCAACTTATCTCAAGAAAACGAACTACATAATTCAAACCACACGAATCATATTAATATAATCATACTCCGGTAATCCATATCATAATCATGCTTATCAACTTGTTTATGTAATAATCATCAACTCAAGAACATCAACATTCAATCTAAATGAAATCCAAAGGTGAAGAGCGATTACCTTTTTGAAGGAATAGATTGATTTCCAAGGTTGAATCCATTTCCAAGAATCACCAATGATTTCAAGAACAAAGCTTTAATCCATGATTTCCATCTTTAATCTTGTTAAAGAGGATCATCCCTCAGTGTTTAGGAACTCCAAATGTCCTCCCAAGGTTCTCTCTATCGGGTGAAAGGAAAGAAATAGACGAACTGCTTCATAATACCCGTCTGTCCCCTTATATAGAATACATTACTAGCGTGCGCTAACATCTCCTGTTTCGCGTGCGCTACGGCTTTAGCGTTCGCTAACTGACTTTGTTAGCATGCGCTATCGTAGTCCAGGGGCTACTGTCTGGCTTCGTACATGCACTTACGTACGTAACGCCCATGCATTAGCGTACGTAACTTACACTCTCTAGCGTACGCAAGTCCTTGCGTTTAGCGTACGCTAATATCAGTTGACTCGTTTGTCTGTATGCTCCGAAGACTGGTCCACACGCCGAAAGTGCTGACGAGGATAAGATTCCTTTTTGTCCAATATACCGTTAGCGTGCGCTAACCTTTAGGGTTTTGCGTGTGCTAGTACTACATTACAAACATCCGTTGACTTATCAGAACGTGCGCCGAAAGTGGCCTGGTCCACTCTCAGATTCCTTCCGATCTGACTGCATTAGCGTTCGCTACATTCTGCCTCTAGCGTGCGCTAACCATGAACGATAGTGTGCGCTATACTTGAACATTAGCGCGCGCTAGTCAGGCTATACTTAGCCATTTCCAACTCTTCTCGTCTGTCTCGACATACTGGATACGTACACTCACATACTGAATACATATACTCAATTCAATAATATTGTTATATGATACACAATATCCTCAATTGCAATTGTCGACCAAGTACGACAATTATACCAATACAGATGTCTCAGCCTTCATTTATTTTATTCATACTGTACAGATTCCACGTTGTACAACATAACTCGGATAAAATAATATTAAACCACAGTAGTAGAAATTCCGGATATTACAGGTATGACTAGGCAGGTCGATTCATATTACAAAGGGCCACTCAGGTCGGGACACTCTTATCTGAGTCCATAGGTCGGCGAGGCCCCTTAGGTCGGGACACTCTTCTCCGAGTCCATAGGTCGGCAAGACCCCTTAGGTCGGGACACTCTTCTCCGAGTCCATAGGTCGGCGAGACCCCTTAGGTCGGGACACCCTTCTCCAAGTCCATAGGTCAGACTTCATTCGTCTAGGTCTCCCCTCCTTTATTTAGAGATCGGTACGTCGGTTTATATTGGGCTTCTTTAAACCGGGTTTTTAGGAAGCATACATTTGTCGTCCTATCAACCAGTCCCCCCTACTCTAGTCGAGCTATAAGACCGAGTAGAGTCAGATTCATTTATGAACTGACGACCTCGATGCGGTAGTCCTTGGAAATCCCGTTCCCAGGTAACGTGGCCTTTCGAGATTCATGCGCCTTTATATCAACTTTTTCTCCTTTTCTTGCCTCCCAACTGTCGCATATATGCATAGGTCCAGGTGTCAGTCTGCTATAGGTCAGATGAGGCGGTGTCAGATCTAAGCCGTTCTTTCATAGAATGCATCGGACGGTCCAGATCGCCCGTTTTCTTCTTTTCTTGCCTCCCAACCGTCGCATCTATGCTTAGGTCGAGGTGTCAGTCTGCTATTGGTCGGATGATGTGGTGTCAGATCTAAGCCGTTCTTTCACAGAAGGCATCGGACGCTCTAGATCGCCTGTTTTCTTCTTAGTTTTCGCCCTTCTCCCCTATAAAAAGGGATCCTCTACTCCCTCCGCCACTTCTGCGTTTTTTATTTTGCTAAACACTAGTGTGAAAGAATCTTCCGGCAACATCTGCGACCCTGGTTTCCTGCTTCCGGTGGTGCTTTTGCTATCTTTCTATGGTGTTCTTCCTTCCACCCAATCTCATAGGTATGTTCATCTAAACACCTACACTCATCTTCTTCTCTTTTTATGTTTTTTTTTTGTTTGTTACCTATATTCTCCTTTCTTCTCTCCCTCCCTTTCCTTCCTTTTACGATGTCTTCCGCCTCCGATTCTCAGAATATCTTCGGCCAATCAGTCGTGGACTCCTTTTTGGAAGGTTTGTCTTCTACCGATGGGGATTCAGGGAGTAGGTCGGAGCGAGCTATAGGCTCCTCCCCTCGTCTTAGAGACGAACCTCTAGGCGATGTAGATTGGTCCAAGCTGGGCGACATCCCCTCTAACCTACCTTCTGGAATCCCTCTAGTCATCGCAGATTCCACGTCTCCTCCTTCTACGGGTGAGGTAACTGTCACCGGCCTTTTA
Organism: Orobanche coerulescens; assembly: GCA_033398695.1. Taxonomy (NCBI): domain Eukaryota; kingdom Viridiplantae; phylum Streptophyta; class Magnoliopsida; order Lamiales; family Orobanchaceae; genus Orobanche; species Orobanche coerulescens. The sequence continues at coordinate 28,784,979 of CM065815.1, read as the reverse complement.
GCTGATCCATATCAGGCGGTCAAAGGAGCTACTCTGGTTTTTCCTCCTCACCCTCTATCTAGGACTAGTCCAGCCGTGTTGGCCAGTTTTATAAAATTTCTCAGGCTTTCTCTGGAGTGGGAATTCGTCACGCCCCAGGCTCGCGACACCCCTGATCACCCTCCTCCAGGTCATATTACTTGGTTTGTGGATTAGGTGAGCAATGATCTCCGCTTCCCTCTTCACCCCTTCCTTGTTTCGCTTTCTGTTAAATATAACCTTCCCCTCAACCAGTTTTCCCCCAACTCTTTTCACTATATGGTCGGTTTTATTGTGTTATGTCATTATAGACACGAGGAACCCGACCTGGATTTTTTCTATTTTTGCTTCGGGCTAAAGAGCTTTAAAGGCTCCTTTTACTTGACTTCCCGGAACAACGCCCATTTCTTCACCCACCTCCTTTCCAATGTGAAGGACTGGAGGTCGCGCTTCTTTTTTCTCCGGCTCCCTTCGGATGACTCCTGGGGCTTCCCCATGGAATGGACGCAAGCCACTCCGTGCCAAGCTCCTATTCCCAGGCGCAGTTCTATCCGAGCTGGGTGGGTTGAGAATGTTCGGGAATGGAATGCCATTCCTTACAATGCTTTCCAGCTGACGTAATTTCATGACCTTTTATTCCATTGTGGGCTGAGTTCGAATCCTTATCCAGCTATTCCCGATATTGGTAGGCTTTAACGGCTCTTTCCTAGTATTATTTTTATTTTTTTGCTTTTCGGCTATCTTAGTGACCTATTGTATTGTTCTTCGCAGATCGCTTCATGCAGACCTGCCAATCCGATGCTTCCAAGCTTGCTGAACCGACAAAGGAGAAGGTCCCCAGGTCGACGAATCCCCCTAAAGAGAGGGTAGATGACTCGTCCAAAACCAAGCAGAAGCCCTCGTCCCAACCCAAGGTTGGGGTGACTCTCCCCTCCGACCTGGCTCCTCCCTTGACCACTGGGCGAAGCCCTGCAAGCTCCTCTCGACAGCTTCAGGTAGCGAAGAGGGCCCATTCCCCCAGCTCCCCGGTTCCTAAGCGGCCGAAGACTGTAGGTCCATATGGCCCGGCTATGGAGACTTTGCTTCGTTGCAAGGAGTGGGAGAAGATTCTACCGCCTTTCAGCTCTATGATCCCGGATAAGGATAGACAGGCATTACGAGACTCCGCGGAGGACGCTTGTTTCAAGGCCATGATGATGTATTTTTGGAAGTTAATCCTTTTCTCACCTTTTTACCTTTTTCCACCACTTTTATTTTTTTTTGTATATATATTTTTTCCTTTTTGATGTTCTGATGCAACTGCTTTTCCCCCTACATAGTTCTGCGCTACTTTTGTGACCTTCGTGGAGGAGCATAAGATCGGCGCTTCGTCTTCTTCCCAAATTACCCAGATGTCAGCCGATCTGGCGGCCGCCCTGGAGGCTAAGACCGATCTCTCTGCCCAGCTTCAAGAGAGGGAATATCGCTTAGATGTTGCCCTTAAGAAGATTTCTGAGCGAGAAGCGATTTTGGAACTGGCTCAGATGGCCAACGTTCAGCTGAATCAAGAGCTGAAACTTTCGAAGGCTCAAACTCAGGCTGAATCGGAGAAGGTGATCCAACTCGAGGCTCAGCTGGCAGAAGCTAAGGCCGAGTCTGAGAATATCTCCCAGCTCGAAGCCCAGGCTAAGGCAGAATCGGAGAAGGTTGCCCAACTTGAAGCTCAACTAGACGAGGCTAGATCTGAGGGGTCGTCCTATGAGCGAGGAGTAGCAGATGGTCGACGTCGATTTCTGACCAGCGACATCGGTTACTCCTTCCTAGAGGCCTACTGTTCTGCCCTCCTAGCCCGGTATCACAATTCCACCACCTATCTAGTTCGGCTGGCTCCTGCCGCAACGCAATACTTCGATTTTGCTCTAACTCGTGCCCGCAAACAACTAGCCACTTTGGGCTATATGGGGGAGCTGGATAGAGATGCAGCTTTGGACGGGGCTCTTGTCCCTTCAAGTTAGTCTGGCGACATGAACGAATCTCCCGAGGCAGTCTGGTGGGAGGACGCACTTGGAGAGTCTATAAAGGAATCCGGCCTGGATTTGGATGTGCCCTCTATCCCTTCTACATTGCCAGTCAAGGCCGACACTCCTAATCCAGATGCGACTAGGGCCGACCCTAATGCTTCTGCCTCGTCTCCTCCCCATTCTCCTGAGCCTGTAGCTTAGACTTTGCTTGTATATGTATTTATTTCTTTTCGTCGTTTATTGTACTAGCGCAGATGTTTTTAATGAAAAATCTTTTGATGTGAATGTAGCTCAGATCTGTACGATAGTAATATGCCTTGTTAATGTAACTTGATTATGAGAACAGTGCTTTCTAACATAGCTCGTCTTTACAAACCAACTCTTTGGAAGTTGATCTAGCTTGTCCTCAACCGCAACCTTAATATAGCTTAGCTATTTGAAACAGTCCGGCTACTTCAAAACTTCTTTGAAGTCCACGCCATTCATTTTTTAATCCGAACCTTAGTATAGCTCGGATACTCTACGGGATTACTTTATTTTTTGTAACACTTTAAATATAACTCGGCCACTTCGATTTTGCAAGTTAATATAACTCGGCAATTTTAGGCTGACCCAACCTGACTTTACCACCGACCTTAATATAGGTCGGATATTTTGAACAACCCTTCGGAGTTTAATGTAGCTTGGATATTTATAACTCTCTCGAGTGGGATATCCTGGATAATTCCAATTCTTTTCACTAAAAGTATCCTTTCTTCTATAGATCGGCTCAAACTTTAAGTTTGAAGCTATTTTTTCGAGCTTGAGTTTTGGGGTAGTTTGCCTTTATCTGAATCCGAGGGTGTTTCACCTAGTCTTATTTTTTAGGGTAGTTCACCCTTATTCGGATCTAAAGGCGTTTTACCTGATCAGATTTCCTAGGGTAGTTCACCCTTGCTCGGATCAGAAGGCGTTTCACCTGAACAGATTTCCTAGGGTAGTTCACCCTTGCTAGGATCTGAAGGCATTTCACCTGATCAGATTTCCTAAGGCAGTTCACCCTTACTCGGATCTGAAGGCATTTCACCTGATCATTCCTAGGGAAGTTCACCCTTGCTCGGATCTGAAGGTATTTCACCTGATCATATTTCCTAGGGCAGTTCACCCTTGCTCGGATCTGAAGGCATTTCACCTGATCAGATTTCCTAGAGCAGTTCACCCTTGCTCGGATCTGAAGGCATTTCAACTGATCAGATTTCCTAGGGCAGTTCACCCTTGCTCGGATCTGGAGGGATTTCACCTGATTAGATTTCCTAGGGCAGTTCACCCTTGCTCGAATCTGAAGACATTTCACCTGATCAGATTTCCTAGGGCAGTTCATCCTTGCTCGGATGTGAAGGCATTTCACCTGATCAATTTCCTTTCTAGTTTTGTTCAATCAGCACATTCAGATTTTTTTTGTAATTGACTTTTATTAAAACACTACAAGCTTTTCCCAACACTTCTTCATACAAAATATTTTTTTAAGTGGCATATGTTCCAAGGTCTTTTGATGGGGTGTCCCGCCATATCCTCGAGCTCATAAGCTCCCCTTGCATAAATTCGGATTACCTTGTAAGGGCCTTCCCAGTTGGGCTCCAGCTTTCCTGTTTTTCTGAGGGTATCAGCTCGCCTAAGAACCAAGTCGCCGACTTGGAACTGTCTCTTCCTTACACCTTTGTCATGAGCTGTTTTTGTCAAGCTTTTGTATCTTTTCGTTCGAGCTGCGGCCATTTGTCTTCTTTCTTCTATGGTGTCCAACTCCTCCCTCATCATTTCTTCGTTTTCCTCCTCGTTGAACCACCGAACCCGATGTGACATTTCAATGACCTCTGCTGGGATGACAGCTTCGGAACCATATACCATATTGAAGGGTGTTTCCCCCGTCGATGATCTAGGTGTAGTTCGGTATGACCATAGCACCGAACTAAGTTCGTCCACCCATCCTCCTCCGGCCTTGTCCAAATGGGTTTTGATCCCTTGCAAGATTGTTCTGTTAGTTACCTCCACCCGTCCATTGGTCTGTGGATGAGCTATCGTGGCGAACCTTTGTTTGATGTGCATCCCCTCGCACCAGGACTGGGTTCTTTTCCCATTGAATTGAGTTCCATTATCTGAGATAAGTATTTGAGGCGCTCCGTACCAGCAACAGATGTTGTTAAACAGAAATCTTATCATCCTTTACTCGGTGATGGTGGCCACGGGCTCGGCCTCTACCCACTTGCTGAAGTAGTCTATGGCTACTACTAAAAACTTTCTTCCTCCCGAGCCAGGAGTAAACTGCCCCATGATATTGATTCCCCATTTAACAAAAGGACAGGGTGCTCCCATGGTGATCATATTTTCTGCTGGTATGTGTATTAAGGGTGCGTGTATTTGACATTTTTGGTACCGCTTAACCATCTACACCGCCTTCTTGCTCATTTTCGGCCATAAAAAGCTGGCTCTTAGTGTTTTGCTAATTAGCGCTCTTCCTTTGGTGTGATCACCGCAGCACCCTTCATGAATTTCTTCCAGTATATCCTGCCCTTCTTCTTCCGAGATGCACCTCAGGTATGGACCGAGGTAGTATCTCTTGTATAATTCATTGTTAATGCAACAGAACCTCGCTGCCCTCCGTACAATTTTTGCTCTCTGCTGTCTTTCATTTGGTACTTCCGCTCTTCTCAGGTATGCCAACAAGGGAGTTCACCAGTCTACTATCTCGTTCACCACCATCACCTGTTTCGCAATGCTACTCCGGGCTGCTCCTAAAATCGTTACTATCCAGGAGCGACAATCCACCAAAGAGCTTCCCATTTTTGCTAAGTAATCAGCTTTTACATTTTCCGCCCTAGGAATATGGATCAACTTCCATTCCCCTAGTTTTTTGGCGGCCTCTTTTACTTCTTCTACATACTTCTTCATCCGCTCCTCATTTATCTCAAATTTTCCTCCTACGTGCTGTGTGACCAGCTGAGAATCAGAATAAGCTATAAGTCGCCGTGCACCCAAGTCTATTCCCAGCTGCATTCCTTTAACCAGGGCTTCATACTCGGCCTCCTTGTTGGAGGCTTTGAAATCGAATTTTACAGCATACTCTAGTTGTTCGCCCTCCGGGGTAGTAAGGACTATCCCTGCCCCGGAGCCACCGGTCGTTGCTGATCCGTCCACATGTAGTAGCCACTGCCCTTCCGGCGGCGATGGTGTGGCCCCCTCTTGGATGAAATCCACTAGGTCCTGAGCTTTGATCGCCGTTCTCGGCTCATATTCCATGTCATATTCCCCCATCTCTACTGCCCATATTACCAGGCGACCTGACGCATTAGGTCGCCCTAGTGTCTCTCTTAAGGGCAAGTTGGTTCGCAGTTTTATTCGTTGGGCTAGGAAATATGTCCTCAATCGCCGAGCTGTAACTACTAATGCCAGTGCTCCCTTCTCTAGCTCGGAGTAGTTTCGTTCTGCCCCTTGCAAAATTCGGATTGTATAATAGATAGGGTTTTGCTGGTTTGTTTCTTCTCTTATCAAGACCGAGCTAACCGCCCCCCCTCCTACGGATAAGTAGAGTATGAGTCCTCTCCTGGTATTGGTTTGATGAGCAGAGACAGCTTGGCCAATTCTCGAAAGATGCTTGTGCTTCGGAGGTCCATTCGAATTTGTTCCCTTTTCTTAAGAGTTTAAAAAATGGAAATCCCTTCTCGGCTGAGCGTGACATGAATCGGCTCAGCCCCGCTATTTTTCCTGTTGATACCTGGATATCTTTGATGTTTTTTGGAGGATTCATTTGTAGTACTGCTTTGACTTTTTCCCGGTTGACTTCGATTCCTTGCTCTGTGACCACGTATCTCAAAAATTTTCCCGATTTTACCCCAAAAGAACACTTCGATGGGTTGAGCTTCATTCCATACGTGTGCAGATTTTCGAACATTTCCTCTAGATCTTTGATATGCTCTCCCGCCTTTACACTTTTTACTAGCATATCATCCACGTAAAATTCCATGTTTCTGCCGATTTGGGATTTAAAGATTCTATCGACCATCCTTTGATACGTGGCTCCCGCATTCTTTAACCCGAAAGGCATGCGCACATAACAAAAGGTTCCTTTTGATACCACAAAGCTGACCCTCTTTCTATCCTCGGGTGCGAGGGGAATCTGATGATATCCCTGAGAGGCATCCATCATACTGAGTAATTCGCACCCCGAGGTCGAGTCCACTAGTTGATCTATGCGGGGCAATGGGTAGTGATCCTTCGGACATGCTTTATTTAGGTCTCGGAAATCCATGCACATTCTCCACTTCCCTTGGCTTTTCCCTACCATGATAGCGTTGGATAACAACTCCGGAAACTGGATCTCTGTTATGTGCCCAGCTCGGAGGAGCTTATCAACTTCTTCCCCAATGATTCCATCCATCTCCGGCCCAAAATGCCTCCTCTTCTGCTTCACTGGCCTTACGGTTGGGTCGATGTTTAATCTGTGCTCGGCGACTGCTGGGCTGATTCCCACCAGATCCTCGGCCGTGAATGCGAAAATGTCCACGAATCTCCTTAGCAAGCGGATAAGGCTTTCCTTATCCCGCCATCCAATTGATTTCCCACACGGGTTTTGTTTCTGGCTTTCCTGGAACTAATTATATCTCCATCAACTCCCCATTAGGCTTGACACCTTCTTCCTCAGCTTCCTCTTAGCTTTTGATTTTTTATTCTTCTTAAACTCTAGATCCGGTCCTCTTAGCTCGGGTGCCCTCTTACTGCGCTGTACTCCCTGTTTTACCGTTGTTTGGTAACAAGATCGAGATACAAACTGAACCCCAGCTATCTCCCTACCCCGCTTCTTACGGGGAATTTCACTTTCATGTGCGAGGTGGATGCCACCGCCTCGAACTTGTTGAGCCCCGGTCGCCCTAAAATAGCGTTATAGGCCGATTTAGTGTCCACCACTAAAAACCTGAGCGTCTTGACCTTCCTATGAGGTATCCGGCCCAGTGCTACCGGAAGTACCACTTTTCCGACTGGCTGCACCTCGGTCATGCAGAACCCTTAAAGTGTCATATCTACCTTCTTTAATTCCACCTCGAGGTTCATTTGTTTGAAACAGTCATAGAACAAGATGTCCACCGAGCTTCCTGTATCGATGAAGACTCTTTGCACATCATAACTAGCAATCTCTGCGTTGATGACCAGTGCGTCATTATAGGGCGCATGTATCCCGCTACAATCCGCAGGGCCGAATTGGATGACAGGCCCGCTACTCACAGAAGCGAGCTCTTCGAGCAGATGACACTTGGCCCTTCGCGTGTGGGCTTTCCTGTCTTGATTAGAACTTCCGTCGGTTGGTCCTCCCGGGGCATGGGTGGTTTCCTCCGGCCTCTATTCCTTTGATGATATATGAACTCCATTAGTTGCCCCACTCGAACCAGCCTTTCGATCTCTTCTTTGAGATGTTTGCACTCATCTGTTTTATGTCCATAATCATTGTGGAATCGACAATAAAGCTCAGACTTTGGATGGTTAGGCCCATTAAAATGAGATGTAGGCCACTCAATAACCCTATTCATCTTACCCTCAACTGCTTCCAAAACCTGCGTTATTCTCATTGTTAATGGGCTGTATTGGTTAAATATCGGTCGTTTGAGGCCGGTATCACTCTTCATTCGATCCGTGTTTCGGTGTATCTTTCCACGTAGGATTTCCTCCAGGGGTAGATTTTCTCGAAAGGTATACACCTCGCGCTGCCATCCTGTTAGTCCCTCCTTCCCCATCCTCGGATTTTTCTTGCAGTTCCTTCATATCTTTCTCGGCTTCTTCAACATTGATGTATTTTGAACATCGGGCTAAGACCTCATTGTATGTTCTGGCTGGTTTTTTAGCTAACGAGGAGCGTAGAAGCCCAGGCTTTAGTCCCTGCGTCAAGGCACTCGTATTTACTTCTTCAGATGGCGAGGGTACCTCTAGACACGCCTTTGTAAACCGAGTCACATAAGCTCTCAGCGCTTCTTCGGAGTACTGCTTGATACTGAATAAGGACATGAAGGTCTTTTGGTGTGCCCTAGCGCTTGCGAAGTGAGTCAAGAACGCCGAACTGAAAGTTTTGAAGCTAGTGATCGTCCCTGGGGGTATCTGGTGGAACCAGTCCTGAGCTGACTCCGTCAGCGTAGCTAGGAATGCTATGCAACTCACGACATCCCAATATCAGTACAATACGGCCATGTTCTCTAATCGGTATAAATGTCAGGTAGGATCTGAGAGCCCATCATAGGTGAAGGTAACAGCCCTAAACCCGTATGGGAGTTCAGCCTGTAGTATGCTCTCCGAGAAGGGGTGGCCTGGATGACTCTCCGCGTCCTTCCCCACAACCCTCTGTCGAAACTCCTCTATCTCGTCTTTCATACTGGATATTAAGGGATCCAGTGTTCTTTCCTGTCTAGATCGCTCCCATACTCTTGGATAGCTCTCCACATGCTCTTCCTACTGATCGATTTCCTCTGGCCCATCCGAGAGGATGGGTATTACTTTTCATGGTATTTTTTGCTTTTCGACCTCTCGGCTCTTCTGGATCGCACTAGCAATTATGTTGGATAAGGCTTCCTTTTTCAGCGTGATTGTAGGTGTAGCTTCTTCTACCGGGGTGACGGGTGTTTTTTCCAGAGTCGACTCTCCACCCGCAGATGCTAGTTCTTCTTCCAAATTTCGGGGTATCAGCTCCCCCATTTTCTTCTCGTTCGTTTCTTCTGCCATTATTGATCTCACGTCTCAACTCAAAATGACTCGATGTCACAGTTCTCACAGACGGCGCCACTTGATGTAACCGAGATGATCAGTCACCAAGAACCGGGTTAATCTCAGTAGTGTTTCCGAGAAAACCCGAATATGTGAAGTGTCACTCTCTCTGTGTATATTTCTTTCTATCTCTAAAAATATTGTAATCTCAGAATTATGCTTAATATTTGAAAGAAAGACTTCCCCCCTATTTATAGAAGGGAGGGTTGCCTGTCTTTGAGACCTTTTACTGATTTTAGGGAAGATCCCGGATATTCCGGGATTCAAGCTGCGATTTCCCATCCCTGGATATCCGGGATTGGGAGACTGTGATTTACCAGCCCCTGAATCTCAGGGATTCTGTCAGGTAGGTCAAGATATACATTTCCGAGAGCTCAACCTTTATGAGCCCGGTGATTTTCGACCCCAGGTATGACTAGGTAGGTCGATTCATATTACAAAGGGCCACTTAGGTCGGGACACTCTTATCTGAGTCCATAGATCGGCGAGATCCCTTAGGTCGGGACACTCTTCTCCGAGTCCATAGGTCGACAAGACCTCTTAAGTCGGGACACTCTTCTCCGAGTCCATAGGTCAGCGAGACCTCTTAGGTCGGGACACCCTTCACCAAGTCCATAGGTCGGACTTCATTCGTCTAGGTCTCCCCTCCTTTATTCAGAGATCGGTAAGTCGGTTTATATTGGGCTTCTTTAAACCGGGTTTTTAGGAAGCATACATTTGCCGTCCTATCACATGTATCAATTAATGGCACATGTGAATGAGCTTAAAGCCCACAAGCGCGCACACGCGCGCGCCGCCGCCGCCTTGCCTCGCCTCGGCCTCGCCCGCGGCCACGAGCCATGGACCGCGAGCCGCGTGCCGTTGACCTTGGACCTTGGATCTTGGCATTGGCCTTGGCCTTGGATCTTGGATCTTGGCAATTGGTCTTTGCGTTGTTCTTTGGTCCTGGTCGTGGGCTTGGCCTTGGGCTAGGCATTGGGCTAGGCCTTGGGCTAGGTCTTGGCTTGCTTAAAGAATTTTTTGGACTACCTCAACAATGTTGTTGGGCTCGTATGTGCACATAAGGATGTCCAGGTACATCCTTCGAGCGGTCAAGGAGATGAATACAGTCCAGGTGCATCCTGACTGTTCAAATTCAGTCAAATCGCAGCAGTAACCTCCCGGGTGAAATGAGGAGGAGTAAATGGTTGTTTGAATTCTATAACTCCTGACTTTTGAATTTCGAAACTCCTGTATCGATGCAGTATAAATGCCTACATTATGACAGCCATTAGTGGTTGTGTTAAATCCCTGCAGAGTGAGATGGCCTATAAATAGGCATGCATCTCATTTGCATAAGTACATGCAATAATATAAAATACACAGGATTTCATACGTCAGCTTTCTGCATACTCTGCATTCGTAAGTCAGCTTCGTCCTCACCTCATTCCAGTTCGTCAGAGCTCGTGGTTTTGTGGTGCTACTACCTCTGAGACGCAGCTGTTTTATCTTTGGATGCGATACGTCAGAACCAAGAGCACTACCGGGGTGTATTTCGTCTTGCGGATAGAGGATTCCTCGACTCGGCATTAGTTTGCGATTTTTCTAATTTTTCTGTAATTTCAATTCAGTATCGAGTTTTGTAATTTTTTTTTTTTCGAGTTGTAATTTTATTTTCGAGTTGTAATTTATTTTTTTCTGGGCAAGTTAGTTTTACGAAGTACATTTCCGAAAAACCATATACACGAGAGGAAAGATACGAATTGTAGATTGATTCGGTGTTATTAGGATGGTTGATCCGGCATTATTAGAATCATATCTAAATTAAATTGAGGTTTGTCTAGTACCAATTGAAAGCTAAATAGGTTGCTTCCTTATCCGATAGAGAAAGAAAACGGTTTATCTTGGACCGATATAAAGATAAGAGTGTAACGGTTTATCTTGGACTGATAGAAGACAAGATTGTAACGGAATCCCTCAGATTGATAGAAAATGAGGTGTAGAGGTTGATCTTAAGCCTATAGAAAAAGATACAGAGAAAGGCCGTATGCACGTTTGGCCGAATCTCTATAAATCTTGTGTCGTTTATCTTCCGCGATTTAATTACGCTTCCGCAAACGCAAAGGAGTTTGAAAACTCTACTCCGCGATATTATCCACCATTCTAAGTGGGGTACCAATTACCAACAATTGGTATCGGAGCGGGTATCCATAAAAATCGGCTTCATATCCGAGGAGATAAAGATCCAATGGCGCTCTAACCGACCTCCTTTCTTTGATGGATCGAATTTCATGACGTGGAAGAAGAAAATAGCGATATTCATCCGAGCCTATGATATTGAGCTATGGAAAGTCATATGTCTTGGTCCGAAAATTCCCATGAATTCAAACGGTACTCTCAAAAGCTTTGAAGAGTATGATGATTCGGATTGGAAAGACAACCATTATAATTGCAAAGCAACGCAATTATAATATTGTACTCTAAATTCGGAAGAACACAATCGGATATCCTCGTGCGAAAGTGCCAAAGAGATTTGGAAAATGCTTGAGGTTACTCATGAAGGAACATCGCAAGTCAAGGAGACGAAAATAAATATGCTCCTCCACGACTACGAGCTATTTATGGTGAAGAATGACGAGTCCATAACGAACATGCTCGACCGCTCTTCGGTCATTACAAATGGACTGGCTTGTTTTGGAAACCATTAACAAGTAGTGAAAAGTGAAGAAAATCTTAAGATCACTACCTGTTGAATGGGACGGGACGGTTACGGCAATTATGGAATCGAAAGATTTTAATAATTTTGATTTTAATGCCCTCGTTGGTTCACTAATAAACTAAGAGATAGTTCTTAAATCTCGAAACGCCAAGCCGGAACTGAAAGAAAGGTCAATAGATTTGAAAGCAAAGATGTCAAAGAAAGAAGAAATCCCGGTAGATGAAGATGGTGAAGAATCGGCTTATTATGCCAAGAACATAATAAGTTTCAAAACTTATTAAACCGGAGAAGAAAAGGCATCTCAAGCGAGTCAAATAAATTCGATAATAATTGTCGAAACTGTGGAAAACCGGGTCACTTTGCTAAAACTTGCCGAGGCTCGACTTCCAAGAAGGAAGTACTCAAAGCTACTTGGAGTGACGAAGAGGATGATGATGAATATATTCAAACTAACCTCGCACTCATTGTAAGAAGTTCACTCGACGAAAGTGACGTCGAAAGCCAAGTAAGTACCTCGTCTCACGACGAACTATTTGAAGCATTTGAACTTTTGCATATGGATTTTCAAAATGCTTTAATTGATAACAAATCCCTCAAATCGAAAAATAAAATGTTGGAAATCGAATTTCCAAAATAAAAGAAAAAGGGGAAGTTTTTGAAACCGATCATTCTCCATGTATTGAAAAAGAGAATAAATTAAAAGATGATCTTTTTAAAGTTCAAAATGAACTCAAGAATTTAACGAATAAATTTTCTTGTGGTAACGAAAAAATTGAACAATTACTTTCCGTACAAAAATTTTCATTAAATAAACAGGGGTTAGGATTCAAACCGTGTAATAAAATCGAATCCATAAATTTTAAAATACCACGATGTGATAAATGTTTGAAAATTGGGCATCATATTTTGATTTGCAAAACCCCAAGATGGACGATAAAAATTAAAAAAGTTTGGATTCCTAAAGGAACCACAATACCGAATATCGTCTATGTTTCGAAAGATAAACCAACTCTCTATTGGATCCCCAAAAATTGAAAATGATATTTTCAATATTTGGTATTTAAGTTAGGGGGGGTTATATTTCTAAAATGGGGAGATATATTTTTCAGGGGGAGTTTTTACCCGTTGTCATATTTAATGTATCAATTTTCTATTTATTTATTATGCACTTTTTGATTATGACAAAAAGGGGGAGAATGTCGATAAAAATGATGGGAGAAAGAGAATACGAGTCATGGAAGAATGACTAGAAAAATATAATACCGATCATGAAAAGAGGAGAAAAGACGAAGGAGAAGAAAGTCGAAAATAAAAGAAGAAGTTGAAAAAGAAAAAATGAGAAGGGGTTGAAAAGGAGAAAAGAAAAGAGCGGAAGAAGAAAACTAACGAAACGGACAAAGCTAAAAACGTTGATCTGTAGTGTTTTATATTTTTGCAGGTATATAATCCCATCGAAGGTTGTTATTTTGTCATCATCAAAAAGTGGAAGGTTGCTGGAATATTCTATTCCAGATAATCATAAATTGATTTTGATGATGAGCTAATGATGTTAATGATGAGTTGATGATGTTGTCGATCAAAGAAAACAACAATAGAACGAAGCAAAACAACAAAGAAGATGAAGACGCATCAAGATGGGCAAAACAAGCAGATAACGCACGCTAGTAAGCAAAACTAGGGCACGCTAAATGGAGCAGCTAACGTATGCTATTTATATAGTGTAACGCACGCTAAGAAAGCCACCTGAAGACTCACCTGATGGATTAACGCACGCTACATGAAGAGAAAAATGCAAGCTATATGACTGAGTTAGCGCATGCTACATATACAAGTTAACGCACGCTAACGAAGGAATAAATCTATTGTAAAGAATTTCAACGCGGAGATCACGTGGTCAGTCAACGAATCTGAAAAGTGAAGTTCGAACAAGATAGCGCACGCTACATAAGAACACTTAGCGCATGCTAAGTTTGAAATATGTCCGTTGGACTGAAGACTTTCAATCATCAGACCTGTTGGCCACTTAAGTATACTGGATACAGTTTGGAAAAGTAGTTTAAACAACAAACTGTATGGAATCTAAATCTGAGTGCGTAGCGGAAGTCTTGGATACAGTTAGTTGCCGTGGATACAGCAACAAAGTATTTGGTGTATACTTAATATATCACAGTAATTTCAAACAGTAAAAGCAGAAGGTAAATAACACAGTAATTTAAGTGGTTCGAGGTAAACCCCTCTACGTCCACTGGTCCTCCACACAGGAGTAAAAAGTTTATTAAATAATTACTGCGTACACAACTACGTAATTATAAACAAACCTATCCTTGTATCGTTCACACAGATTGATACAAAGAACGTCGCTTTCAACCGTTCACACAGATTGGTTAAAGCTTCCTTCTTGACTAGCTTCTTCACACACAGTTCCAAAGCTTCGTCCTTATTCGTCCCACACAGGTCAGAATAACTTGTTGAGTTCACACAGAGCTCGGTTTTTACACAGAGGTAAAAGGTTATGTAACCAGGTAAGAACAGCAGCTTTGAAGTTCTTGAGCTGATGATAGCTGTTCTTGATGTTTAAGCACTGTATATCTCTTTCGCTCTAACTTGCGATATGCTTTGGAGATATGTTTGCTCAGATGATAACTTGATAGCTTTAAGAGTTACTTTAATTCGTAATTGGTTCACAGATCTTCAATGTCTTCAAGGATATATATAGCCTCAGAAGAAAGTATCCGTTGAGATGTCCGTTTGAATAAGATTTCCTTCAACGGGAATATGACATGATCCGGATTTCGCGGGATTCTGAAGATCTGAAGACTGACACTATTTAAATACTTTATCCTTGAGTATTTAAATACTTCTTTGTTCAACGGAACTTGACTTGTGTTCTTTCTTGTCCTTTTGCGAACTGTATGGAAGATGACTGTATTAGGGCATCGAGACAGTTTCCATACTTGGTCTTCTTACAAGTCTTCTTGTTGTACTGACGAGCTTCACTTATGCTGATTCGAGGCAGGTCTTCGATACATGATAAATCCGTGAATCCTCGATACAGTTTTCCTTTACTGTATTTGGCATATATGTCAAAACCTTCTTAATAACAAATAACAATCGATACAGGGATCGGGTATCCCGGCTGATTCGATACAGGGTGATTGTTTTTCCCAACAATTTCCCCCTTTTTGACAATTTGCCAAGACTTAACTTAAACTCTTCGAGTCTTCTTGATGATGCCAAAACCTTCTTCATGAAGCATTCTTCTTCGATGACTTCTGGCAGATTTCTTGGTCTTTTGTCAATAGGTTTGACTTAGTGACTTAGTCTACAATAATGAACTGCTCGCAGGCATGTTCGATACAGTTTGAGATTTATTACAACTTAAGCTTATGATTGGCGCGCAGGCACAATCTTACAATGTATTCTAAGTTTACAACTGAAACTATGAACTGTTCGTAGACTAGTTCGTACAGCTTATTTTTCAATCAAGTTTATCTAACTTGAGATTCCTATCAAACAATTTTAAGTAATCATACATTAACACAGTAGATTACGAGTTGTAATCTTTCAAGACAAACAAACTGTTTTATTGATATTCAAAATGATTGAGTACAAGGTTTGCTGTGTTGAATAGAAATTACAAAAACAAAAATAAAGTACATAAATTTCATCTCCTCATCTATAATCCGCATGCCTCCAAGGTCTCTTTCCTGGCTCATTCTCGGTGTCGCGCCACCAGTTTTGAAGTGAATCATTGCCTCGTTCTTGGTAAATTGCTCTTCCTTCATATGAACGATCAAAGGCAAGTATCCAATCCTCTGGATGGGTGACCCGATCTCCTCTTCTATGTTTTGATTTCATTTCGACTTGGAGAGGGAGCTTACCTTCTTCTAGCATCTTTGAAAACTTGTCTGCCGCTTCCGCCAATGTTTTATAATTTTTGAAGATGGCGGATTCCCTGATGAGTCTGACAAAATATCTCATCAGTTCATTCTTCCTCCAGTGCTTCACTTCTTCGGCGGTTGGGTTGCGGTTGGTCGGCAGACGTATTTCCGAAGGTCTTTGAACAAGATTTTGCCAAGGGACATTTGTGTCATGGAATTCTGGTCTGGAGCCTGAAATTCTTGTTGGTCCCAAAAATGATGAAGACTGTCCTCACTGTACCAACACGAGTCTTTTCTAGCGCGCTTTGTCCTCACTCACGCGCACCTGAGAAACTTCCCAGGGGGTCACCCATCCCATAACTCCTCCAGGCCAAGCACGCTTAACTTTGGAGTTTCTATGAGATGGCTACCAGAAAAGAAGATGCATCTTGTTGGTATGAGTAGTCCAAATCAATTCATTTAACCACTTTCTAGTGGCAGTGCAGAGCCCCGTACTAAGCGACAGGCGGACATGAGGGGCTGCACCACTAGGATGCCGCGGGTCGGGATGTTAAGCCCGGCCAGTTACGTTCTCCCGAGTCGAAGGTGAGGACGTTGGATACCAAAATATTCCCAACAATCCCCCCCCCCCAGCGTACGCCAGAAGACTCGAACCCGCGCCTCGCTCCGATACCACTTGTTGGCCACTTAAGTATACTGGATACAGTTTGGAAAAGTAGTTTAAACAACAAACTGTACGGAATCTAAATCTGAGTGCGTAGCGGAAGTCTTGGATACAGTTAGTTGCCGTGGATACAGCAACAAAGTATTTGGTGTATACTTAATATATCACAGTAATTTCAAACAGTAAAAGCAGAAGGTAAATAACACAGTAATTTAAGTGGTTCGAGGTAAACCCCTCTACGTCCACTGGTCCTCCACACAGGAGTAAAAAGTTTATTAAATAATTACTGCGTACACAGTAATTATAAACAAATCTATCCTTGTATCGTTCACACAGATTGATACAAAGAATGTCGCTTTCAACCGTTCACACAGATTGGTTAAAGCTTCCTTCTTGACTAGCTTCTTCACACACAGTTCCAAAGCTTCGTCCTTATTCGTCCCACACAGGTCAGAATAACTTGTTGAGTTCACACAGAGCTCGGTTTTTACACAGAGGTAAAAGGTTAGGTAACCAGGTAAGAACAGCAGCTTTGAAGTTCTTGAGCTGATGATAGCTGTTCTTGATGTTTAAGCACTGTATATCTCTTTCGCTCTAACTTGCGATATGCTTTGGAGATATGTTTGCTCAGATGATAACTTGATAGCTTTGAGAGTTACTTTAATTCGTAATTGGTTCACATATCTTCAATGTCTTCAAGGATATATATAGCCTCAGAAGAAAGTATCCGTTGAGATGTCCGTTTGAATAAGATTTCCTTCAACGGGAATATGACATGATCCGGATTTCGCGGGATTCTGAAGATCGAAGATCGACGTATTTAAATACTTTATCCTTGAGTATTTAAATACTTCTTTGTTCAACGGAACTTGACTTGTGTTCTTTCTTGTCCTTTTGCGAACTGTATGGAAGATGACTGTATTAGGGCATCGAGATAGTTTCCATACTTGGTCTTCTTACAAGTCTTCTTGCTGTACTGACGAGCTTCACTTATGCTGATTCGAGGCAGGTCTTCGATACATGATAAATCCTTGAATCCTCGATACAGTTTTCCTTTACTGTATTTGGCATATATGTCAAAACCTTCTTAATAACAAATAACAATCGATACAGGGATCGGGTATCCCGGCTGATTCGATACAGGGTGATTGTTTTTCCCAACAAGACCATTGTAAACGAAGACTAGGTAGCGCACGCTAAGAGTGAAAGTTAGCGCACGCTAATGAATGAAGCAGAAGTTTCCAGGCTTAAGAAGAGAGCAGTTAACGTACGTAACCATGCAATATTAATGTATGTAACATGGAAAAGCGCACGCTAAACAGGAAAAATAGCGCACGCTAATGAAGACAACAACTAACGGCAAGTTGAGGCTTTGTGCCTATAAATACGAAGTCATTTGGTATCATTAAACACAACAATTCCAAGCAAATCATATATATGTGATATATTGTTATAATCATCCTTGTTCTTGTAACCGAGCTATATTGTCAAGTGTTTGAGTGTTCATACATGAAAACATATACCCGAGAGGAAAGATACGGATTGTAGATTGATTCAGTGTTATTAGGATCGTTGATCCGGCATTATTAGAGTCATATCTAAATCCAAGTGAGGTTTGTCTAGTACCAATCGAAAGCTACATAGGTTGCTTCCTTTTCCGATAGAAAAGGAAAATGGTTTATCTTGGACCGACATAAAGACAAGTGTGTAACGGTTTATCTTGGACCGATAGAAGACAAGATTGTAATGGTATCCCTCGGACCGATAGAAGACGAGGTGTAGAGGTTGATCTTAAGCCTATAGAAAAAGATACGGAGAGAGGACGTAGACACGTTTGGCCGAACCTCTATAAATCTTGTGTCGTTTATCTTCCGCGATTTAATTATGCTTCCACAAACATAAAAGAGTTTAAAAACTCTACTCCACAATATTATCCACCATTCTAAGTGGGTTAACAATTACCAACAGGGGATTTGTTAGATTGTGTTGTCTATTACATGAAGGGTCATACTAGTTTTGCCTGGATAATTTACCCGGATTACCGGACAGTAACCAAAAAAAGACCAATAGCAGCTGAAAAAGTGCGATAATTATCATATTAGCAAGGAGAGTATAAAGATTTCATTGACATATTTATTATTTTTATGATTGATGTAACCTTGTCAACTTGATGTCATTCGTTTGGGGATAAGTACAAATAAATTGGGGCATTGGTTGAGATCTTCATTGTAAGGGATAAGAGGAAATTTGTTATGCATTTGATTTTTCATTATTCTTGACTACCTTAGCCCATATTTTCCTGTCATCCTACCTTGACCCCTGAGCCCCGTTACAATTGAAAGAAAGACCTTTTGATTTTTACAGGAGTCCGTACTTTAGTGGTAGAGATCTGATGACATGGATGAATTATTTTTCTTACCCGATAATTATACACTTGAGTGGAAATAATTAGTGAACCCTTTGTGAGGCTATTAAATTTTGCCACATCCGAGTTTAGTGAAGTTGTTAGAATTTAATGAGCACCTTAATCTTCTCTAACCTTCTTGAGTCATGATCAACTGCATCTCTTGAGCACTCTTATCTTAGATTTCTCGATATATGAGACTTGAATTCTTTAAATTGGGTATTATTATGCTTGAGGACAAGCATTGGTTTAAGTTTGGGAGATTTGATCGGTAGAAAATAGTGACTAATTTCATGTGTTAATTACTATTGGGAAAACAATGTTGTTTTGATAATTACCAAACAACAAAGCTTGATACAGCAAGCTAGCATACAGCAAGATGATAAATGCCCAACATACAGCAAGCCGCTGTATCGAAAGTCGATCAAAGTTGTCAATCATGTATCGAAGAACTTCTCATAGCGCCAGCATACAACGAGCTCTCGCGCTACCAAGATACAACAACAAAGCCTAAGTAAACGCCAAGTATGGAACCTATCCGAATACACTATCTTTCCATACAACATCGGACTACTCCAATATGCCTATAGCATAATTGGATACAACATTCACATCGAAACAGGACTGAAGACCATTTGGAAAGGAATCTTTGGTATTCACTAAAGTCAAGTCCCGTTGATAAAGAAGTATTTAAATACTGAAAGGATAAAGTATTTAAATACTGAAGCCGACAGAGATCTTCGAATCCCGCAATATCCGGATCTCAGTTTATTCAAGTCAACTATCTAGTTGTCACAGAATCTTGCTCAATGGATCTATCTCGGATATATCCAAGAAGGCTATATATATCCCCAGAGATTGAAGATCAACTAACTAACCAAGGAGCAGACATACAAGCTTACAAGCGATATTCAAACCATCGAAAGACAGAATATTCATTATCATCAGATCAAGCTTACAAGAGCAAGTATATTTCTTTCTAGCATCAATCCATATCTGACAAAGAAGAAATATACTCAGTCATCAAGAACAGCCATCATCAGCTCAAGAACTTCATATTCAAAGCTGCTGTTCTTACCTGGTTACCTACCTTTTATCTTTGTGTAAAAAATGAGCTCTGTGTGAACTCAACAAGTTATTCTGACCTGTGTGGGACGAATAATCACGAAGCTTTGGAATTGTGTGTGAAGAAGCAAGTCAAGAAGGAAGCTTTAACCAATCTGTGTGAACGGTTGAAAGCGACAGTCTTTGTATCTATCTGTGTGAATGATACAAGGATAGGTTTGATTATAAATACATAGTTATGTACGCAGTATTTATAATAAACGTTTTACTCCTGTGTGGAGGACCAGTGGACGTAGAGGGGTTTACCTCGAACCACTTAAATACTGTGTTATTTACCTTTCGCCATTACTGTTTTCATAAAGTGTGATTTACACAAGTATACACTGCAAAACTCTGTACGCACCAAGCTAACAGGAGATTAGACCGAGTTGCTGTATCGACAGCAACTTACTGTTTTAAGACTTCCGCTACGCACTCTGATTAGTAAAACGTACAGCCTGTTGCTTAAACATTTCCCAAGCTATATCCTGTATACTTAAAGTGGACCAACAAGTGGTATCGGAGCGGTTGATTCTAAAAAGAATCAGTCGTATTTTTAACTGAATCAGATCCTTAAAATCACTTACTTTTCGAAAACAATTTATCTTTCCTATTTTCTCACATATGGATACCTCATTAATAAGCAAGGTACCAATGTTTTCTATTAACTAGTTTGATGACTGGAGAAACAGGATGAAGAACAAACTCAAGGCCTTCATTGGAGAATCAAAAGCTTCACCCGCATCAACAAGGACTGAATGTCTTCAGATGGTCACTGATAGTGACTCGTCTGATGATGAGCTAGAAGATAGAGCTTATATGTGCTCTATGGCCAAAGTTAAAGAGGAAAATGAAGACGGCGATGATGATGAGGTAAGCTCTATCTCAACTATTCCTGTAAATACATCTCATACCTTTGAAAATATGTTGAATGAATTTAATAACATTCAAAAGGCCCATGAGATATTGAAAAGAGAAATATACAACTTGAAATTTCTAACTTAGAGCTGAAAGAAGATAATGACTTGCTGAAGGATAATTACGAAAATATGTCAGTCGATTGCGAAAACAGCAAAGTCAACTTAGAAAAACTCATGGAGAGCAATCATCAACTTGCTCACGATCTAAATGAGACTAAGTCTCATCTTGAAAGCAAGACAAATGATTTGGCTCTACTCGAAGCCAAAGTAAAATCTCTCGAGAAACGTGAAGGAGAATTAGAGACAATCTTGAATTTTTTTGAGAAATCCTCTAATAGAATGGAAGAGATCCTAAGCACTGTGCAACATGCTCATGATAAACGTGGCTTAGGGTACAACTCATTCTCCAACAAAGAAAAATCTAGTACGGTATTCGTCAGGAGTGAGGAATCCATTCCTGTATCGGAAGAAGTTCCGAGTCCTGTGAAGGAACCCGTTGCACCGCGAAACGCAAAAGCTGCCATTCCACCACCACAGTCATATTGCAGACAGCGGAATCAACAGCCATTCAGACCCGTAAGGCGTACCCAACAGCATGCTCCCCGAGCATATCAACAGCGCCAACAAGCGTTCAGAAGGAAGGTTGTATCCAAATATCAAAGGCCCGCACGACAGTACTTTCAGTACAATACGCCTAGATATTGGATACAGGAGCACCGTTATCCATCAAGAAAACAGGTCGCAGTGCAGTATCAACAACAGACTTGGGAATCCAACTGGAGACCCAGGAGGCAATATGTAAGATCTATGAAAATGGCTCCACCTCCGAGACGACAATCGTACTGGAATAACAACTATAATTCTCGATTTTTCATGCATTATAATTATCATGATTACAACGACTACGTACCTGCCCCACGTAGATATCGAAATAATGGACCAAAAGTAGCCTACAGCAAACCAATTGTTGTCCGGCAAATTTGGGTACCGAAAGGCACTATCACACCAGGACCCAAATTTACTTGATTTCTATGCTTCGACATGAATCGAGAAACGCTACAGCTAGACTCCTTGTAAGTTTTTATGCTTTTACTCATTAATTAAGGGGGAATGCTGTAAGACCCAAGAATACAGTATCTGCCATTAATTAACTGTACACTCAGAACAGTCAAGACAGCACTGTAGGACAAAGAAGGCATGAAACCTTCCTACAGCTGACGTGTGCATTAATTAAGGGGGAATACAGTATGACCCATGAATACAGTGTTAATCCTTATTGCTGCAAACCAACAAGCTTAAGTATTAAGCTGTAAGAACTTATCTGCGAACAGTTCATAGGTTCAGCTGTACTCAACTAGATCACACTGTAAGATTGTGCCTGCGCGCAAATCATAAGTTTAAGATGTAATACACTTCCCTGTTAGATGCTATTACTTTAGAACTTGCCTATGAGCAGTTCACATTTCTTTTAGACTTAGTGCTGAAGACCAGATCATTCAAACGGAAGATCAAGAAGCCTGCACTTGACATTTTCAAAAAAGAGGGAAACTATTGGAATAATCAAATTCTGTATCGAAGTCTTCTCAAATTACCAACAGGTGGTTATCGAAAAAAAAGAGGAAATTGTTTTAGCTTAAAGAGGTTTTGGCATCAAAGTTTTGGCATGATCAAGAAGTTTTGGAAATTATCAAAAAGGGGGAAATTGTTGGGAAAAACAATGTTGTTTTGATAATTACCAAACAACAAAGCTCGATACAGAAAGCTAGCATACAGCAAGATGATAAATGCCCAGCATACAGCAAGCCGCTATATCGAAAGTCGATCGAAGTCGTCAATCCTGTATCGAAGAACTTCTCATAGCGCCAGCATACAGCGAGATCTCGCGCTACCAAGATACAACAACAAAGCCTAAGTAAACGCCAAGTATGGAACCTATCTGAATACAGCATCTTTCCATACAGCATCGGACTACTCCAACATGCCTACAGCATAATTGGATACAACATTCACATCGAAACAGGACTGAAGACCATTTAGAAAGGAATCTTTGGTATTCACTAAAGTCAAGTCCCGTTGATAAAGAAGTATTTAAATACTGAAAGGATAAAGTATTTAAATACTGAAGCTGACAGAGATCTTTGAATCCCGCAATATCCGGATCTTAGTCTATTCAAGTCAATTATCTAGTTGTCACAGAATCTTGCTTAACGGATCTATCTCAACGGATATATCCAAGAAGGCTATATATATCCCCAGAGTTTGAAGATCAACTAACTAACCAAGGAGAAGACATACAAGCTTACAAGCGATATTCAAACCATCGAAAGACTGAATATTCATTATCATCATATCAAGCTTACAAGAGCAAGTATATTTCTTTCTAGCATCAATCCATATCTGAAAAATAAGAAATATACTTAGTCATCAAGAACAGCCATCATCAGCTCAAGAACTTCATATTCAAAGCTGTTGTTCTTACCTGGTTACCTACATTTTACCTTTGCGAAAAAAATGAGCTCTGTGTGAACTCAACAAGTTATTCTGACCTGTTTGGGACGAATAAGGACGAAGCTTTGGAACTGTGTGTGAAGAAGCAAGTCAATAAGGAAGCTTTAACCAATCTGTGTGAACGGTTGAAAGCGACAGTCTTTGTATCTATATGTGTGAACGATACAAGGATAGGTTTGATTATAAATACATAGTTGTGTACGCAGTATTTATAATAAATGTTTTACTCTTGTGTGGAGGACCAGTGGACGTAGAGGGGTTTACCTCGAACCACTTAAATACTGTGTTATTTACCTTTCGCCGTTACTGTTTTCATAAACTGTGATTTACACAAGTATGAAGTATACACTGCAAAACCCTGTACGCACCAAGCTAATAGGAGATTAGGCCGAGTTGCTGTATCGACAGCAACTTACTATTTTCAGACTTCCGCTACGCACTCTGATTAGTAAAACGTACAGCCTGTTGCTTAAACATTTCCCAAGTTGTATCCTGTATATTTAAAGTGGACCAACAATTACATACATTTATTATATTTATTTTGGCACATTAAATTAATTTTCTATATATTTGAGTTTTAGAAGCAATTTACTTCATAGTGGAATTTATTGATTATTGCAGGTATTTAGAGTATCTTTGGAGTTAGAAGAGTTATTTGGGCCATCAAATGGGCACCCCATTAGAACTTGGGCCTTAAATCTTGCTGCAGCCACTAACACTGGGTGACCCAGCGCCAGTTCTAATTTTAGGATTTACTTACTTGGGGGCCAAAACACAACCCTAATGACCCATACTAAGGATGGGGGCTCCTCACACCTATATAAGGAGGCAAAAGAAGCTGATAAGAGATCTATCATCACATACGTATCACATCTTACACATCTCTCTCCATCTTAATTTTTCCTACATCTAGATCTCCCACCATCGAGCCAAGACAAGCGAAAAGGGCAGCATCAAGGTGGACGGAGGAGCATCATCGCAACCGGGCTGAGAAGGAAAATAGATCTACTTCATCGGTTTAATTTCTCTTATTATTTATGAATAATTTTGTCTTTTCCAGCCACCATGTCCGGCTAAATTCTTTATGCCAATTCTTAGGGATGTTTGAACCCGTATCTATATTATTTATGTCTTAATCCCGTAGCATATTCTTGACTTATTTTTTTTAATTATCTTTTTGTTATTGAGCAGATTTATTTTGATATAATTTACTTTAATTAGTCTGATCAACTTAATTGAGGGTTTTATATATTTTGTTAGATCTAGGGTTGTAATACATAATTGTTATAGCTCTAGATTCATAAGTAGCACCAACTGATTTTTATAAGTTGAGCAAAACAAAATCAAGATCCCTTGGGTCGATCTTGTGAACTCAATATCTTATCTATTTTCATTGTTTTAACTTTTAATGCATCTAACGAACAAGATTTGAAAAGCTTGTTTTGAATCATTCGTCTAGATAGATTTGGTTAAAAAGCTTGTTTTCATTAAATAAACTTAAGAAACGATAGGAGTCAACAGAGCTTGTTGATGACTTCAGAGTAGGAGTTCATTAGGGATTAAGAAAAGATAAAGGGCTGCATTAATTCATAAATTAAATTAGAACAGGGGATAACGGAACTAATAACTAGATATTCATCTCAATCGTTTTACTTTACAAGTTCTGCCGAGTGTGGTCAAGTTCTGCCCGGTTCGATGAGGGCGGGGAGTGAACGTCGGTGCAAAGAGGGCATGGTCAAAGTGCGGCTCCTGACAAGGCTTCTAAGCAGAGAACATGAACCGATTCTATGTCGGAATGAGAGGTGGTCCTAGGCTTGTGAGATCAGATGGTCCGGAATGTGGACACACTTTTATTGCGCATTATTGGTAGCTCCACCTGCGTGGGGTCGGCAAAATGATTGGGGTGTAAGAGCGTGTATAATCGTGGGCTATTGTGGGGACCTCGACACGCATGACGGCTGAGGGAATGCCGTTCAACCGAGGTACTAACGCCAGGAAGTGCGTAGGGTGAAGGTTGATGTCGATTGGTGATGCGGTATATGCACGGGGCGCGAATGATGTGCCTATCTATCGGGGGATGGTGCCATGTGTGAATAGCCACGATTGTGTTGTGTGTGTGCGGAAATATAATGTGCGGAAAGAAACATTCTTCCCAACACGAGGACGTGCTGTGATTTGGGTGGGGGAGAATGTCACGACCCGAGCTGTCGTGACCGTGTTGACCGACCAAACGAGGCGTGCCTTCTGGTTAGCTTGCCACAACAGGGGTAAAGGGGGCGACATTAGCGTTAGGCGTTGTTTGTCCGGATGCATCGGTCTGGTCGAGTCTGGCATGCCGACCCAGTTTAGTTCGGAGAGCTTGTCGCTGGTCGAGGATTTGACTATGAAGGGGATTGTTGCGAGTAGGGCACAACTGGCCGGGGGCTACTACCATCTCCCTGATAATCCCATGGTAGGGCGAAACCAGTTGGCATGCTTATGTGGGATAGGCTGGTCTCGGGGCGTGAGAGGCCTCGGGATGCCGCACGGGCTTCGGGACTCCCGTCCCGTGACATAACCCGCCGTCATCTGCCTCCAGGATTTGCACCAGGTTCGACTGCGCACCAAGTAGTCACCAATCGATCTCCATCCTCCCCTTCGATTGTAGAATAAATCCAAATGGAATCTTGTGATATATGTCTTGTTCATAATGCCACTACACACACCATCCTTCAAAAGAAGAAGTGTTTTTTTTAAGTTGACATTACCTGAGGATAATGTTAACACTATCTCAGGTGCATCAAACATCATTGAAGACTTCGTAAGAGCTTGTATCATTTTGCCAAATGATACTAAATTATATATTGAAAATGCCATGTATTCTAGTAAGTCTAAGAGAAATTTACTAAGTTTCAAGGATATCCTCCGTAATGGATATTATATCGGGACTATTACAGAAGGTGGCAATGGATATCTTTGCATAAATTATTTTGTGTCTGGCCATGAGCTGACAAAGAAAAATTATCAGCAGTACCTTCTGGAATGTATTACACATTCATTAAGGTAATTGAGACAAAACATGTCATGAACCTGAAGTTCAATGATACAAAAAGCTTTATGCTTTGTCATGATAGGTTTGGACATCTTGGAGCAACTATGATGCGCTGAATAATCAATAATTCATATGGACACAACGTAAAGAATCAAAAGGTTTGATATTTATGGATCTATACATCCACCATCTGGACCTTTTTGATACTTTATGGTATTTATTGATGTTTCTTCTATATGGTCACATTTATGCTTGCTTTCTACTAGAATACAGCATTTGCTAGACTACTTGCTCAAATTATAAAATTAAGAGCTCAATTCCCAGACCATTTAATTAAAAGCATTCGTCTCGATAATGTTAGTGAGTTTACGTCTCAAGCATTTGAAAATTATTGTATGGCTTTTGGAATTGAGATTGAACCTTCAGTAGCTCATGTCCATACTCAAATGGTTTAGTAGAATCATTTATTAAACGAATCCAATTTATTGCTAGACCACTACTTATGAAGTCAAAAATCCCAACTACTGCTTGGGGTCATGCCATATTACATGCTGCAACATTAGTTTGAATAAGTCCATCAGCCAATCATGAATACTCCCCAATGCAAATTATTTTTGGTCGAGAACATGATGTTTCTCACTTACGAACTTTCGGTTGTGCGATTCAAGTCCCAATTGCACCCCACAACGAACAAAAATGGGTCCCCAACGATAGGCTTGGGATATATGTTGGATTTGATTCACCCTTGATTATAAGGTATATTGAACCTTTGATGGGTTATTTATTTGCTGCACGTTTTGCAGATTGTCATTTTGATGAAATAACATTCCCAACATTAGGTGGAACAAATCTACATCCAGAAAAGCAGAAGGAAATTTCATGGAATGAGAAAATCTTGTCACATTTTGATTCTAGAAGTAATCAATGTGAACAAGAAGTTGAAAGATCATTCATTTGCAAAAAAACTGCAAATCAACTTCCTGATGCTTTTGTAGATACAAGAAAAGTGACACGATCTCACATACATGCTGCAAAATACTCCAGCTAAAATTGATGTCCCTGAAGGACAAATAGCTTTAGCAGCAAATCAATCTAAGATTCGTAAAAACGTGGTCGATCAATTGGTTCCAAAGATTCTGCGCCTAGGAAAAGAAAGAGGCAAGATAGAAACCAAACAATGACGAGAATGAGTAATCAATCAACTGAAAGTGATGTAATTCCTAAAGAATTACAATTGTCTGAAAATCATGAGATTTTAATAAATTATTTATCTTGTAATCAGAAACTTGAGAGAGAAAATATCATCGTGGATGATATATTTGCCCTTTCATGTAGCTCATCAAATTTTAAATGAGGATCTTGAACCAAAATCTATTGTAGAATGTAAACAGATAAATGATTGGCCATTGTGGAAAGGAGCTATAGAAGGGGAATTAGATTCATGCGATAACCGAAAAGTATTTGGACCTATAGTCCTAACTCCAAAATCTAAAATCCATGTGGATACAGATGGATCTTTGTTAGAAAGAGAAACGAGAAAAATGAAGTTACGAGATATAGAGCAAGACTCGTAACACAAGGTTTCTCCCAAATACCAGGAATTGATTATGAGGAAACATACTCTCCAGTAATGGACGCGATTACTTTCAGATTTTTGATTAGTCTGACTGTGCCACAAAGGCTTGATATGCGCCTTATGGATGTAGTAACTGTCTATCTATATGGTCATTAGATAATGACATATATATGAAAATTCCAGAAGGATTTAAAATGCCTGAAGGATTAAAGTCAAAACCCAGAAGCATGTATTCAATTAAACTACAAAAATTGTTGTATAGGCTAAAACAGTCTGGACGTATGTGGTATAATAGACTGAGCGAGTATCTTTTGAAAGAAGGATACAATAATAATGATATATGCCCTTGTGTTTTCATTAAGAAAACCAAAAGTGGATTTGTAATAAATGATTTAAATTTAATTAGGACTTCTGAAGATCTCAATAAAATTGCTGAATATTTGAAGAAAGAATTCGATATGAAAGGTTTAGGAAAGACAAAATTTTGTCTTGGTTTGCAAATTGAACGTACATGTGGAGGAACATTTATGCATCAATCCACATATACATAAAAACTGTTAAAACGCTTTTACATGGATAATGCACATCCATTAGCGTCACCAATGGTCGTTGGATCTCTTGATACGAAGAGAGATATATTTCGACCTATTGAAAATAGTGAAACGATACTTGGTCCTGAAGTACCATATCTAAGTGCAGTTGGAGCATTGACTTATCTGGCTAATAATACTAGATCGGATATAGCTTTTTCTGTCAATCTTCTCGCAAGATATAGCTCTACACCCACTTTGACACATTGGAATGGTGTTAAACACATTCTATGTTACCTAAAGGGTAGCATTGACCTTAGGTTATATTATTCAGAAAAATCTGATAATTCTCTAGCGGGATATTCAGATGCAGGATTTTTATTCGATCCATATCAAGGCAAGTCACAAACTGGCTCTATTTTCACATGTGGTGGAACTGCTATATCATGGAAGTCAGTGAAGCAAACCTTAACTGCAACATCCTAAAATCATTATGAAATCATCGCAATCCACGAGGCTAGTCGAGAGTGTGTAAGGTTGAGAAATATGATAAGTCACATCCAAGAGTCGTGCGAATTAGCTTCATCAAAGGACAACCCAACTATTTTGTATGAAGACATGATGCTTGCATCACGCAACTTAAGGAAGGATACATCAAAGGCGATATGACGAAACATATTTATCCAAAGCTCTTCTACACACACGATCTTCAGAAGGATGGCGATATCAACGTTCAACAAATTCGCTCAAGTGATAATTTGGCGGACTTATTCACCAAGGCATTACCAACTTCAACATTCAAATAGTTGGTACACGAGATCGGCATGCGCCAACTCAAAGATCTACAATATAATCTCAAGTTCAAAGGGAGCAGTTGTACTCTTTTTTTTCTTCGACTAGGTTTTGTCCCATTGTGTTTTTCTAGCAAGGTTTCAATGAGGCAACATATGTGTTAGGGATTGATCAATCAAGGGGGAGTGTTGTAAATATATCGTCTAGATATATCTTATGAGTGTTGACCAAGAAATCTAACCCTAAAACTCTAGCTCTCATTAGTATAAATAGAGGCATTTGGTCCTCATATTGAATTCGCATAATTTATATTTTCTACTATATTGTCTTTTCTCCCTCTAGTTTACAACAGTTCTGACAATTATATTCTTCTGGCTTATACTAAATGCAAATTATTAGGTATTCGACTATCAAATAGATATATAGAAAAAACAAAAAAAATGAATAATTGGTTAAAAATAATGATTATTTAACTAAAATATTGAATATCAATAAAACACGATGAACATCTTTGTAGTTAAAACTGCTAAATATTATGTTATTGTTCCGGGAAATCCTTCCCGTATTGGTGTCTTACCTAATACTAGTTGTAGGGGGATAAGAGTTATGGAAGGTTCTGGACTCTTCCATAAGTAGTTGGATCCTATTAGATGTCTTACCTTAACTAGGAATCCCATGTATGGAAAGACTCTCTTTGTAATGCCTATATAAAGGCCCCTCTATTCATTGTTATCAATACAATTGATTTGCTGTCTTTACTTTTCTCCTCAAACACGTTATCAGCACGTAGCTCGAACGAAAGAAAAAAAAAATCGGCCAAGCCCTACCGCCGAGCACCGCCGCCGTCAGCCTCCGTCGCCCGCTGACACCGCCGCCCAGAACCGCCCAGCGCCACCGCTGCCAGCCACCACCGGACCGCCAGCCTCCGCCGCCCAGTGCCACCGCCCAGCCGTCGCCGCCGCTGCCACCGCCGTCAGCTTCCGCCGCCGCCCGCTGCAGCCGCCCAGTGCCACCACTGCCAGCCTGCCGCCGCCAGCTTCAGCCGCCCAGTGCCGCCGCCAGCCGGACCGCCGCCGCCTCCGCCGCCGGACCGCCGCCGTCCAGATCCGCCCAAAGCCGCCCAGCACAACCGCCGCCCAGAGCGCGACGCCGCTGACCGAGCACCGCCGCACACCACCAGCCGCCGCCAGCCACGCTGACGCTACCAAGACTGCCGCCCATGCCGGACCGACCGCCGATCGCCGCCATGCGCCGCCGCCGACCAGCTCGAGCCAATTTAGTCCGACCCGGTTCCGACTCTCGGACCAAAACCCGAACATCAACTTATCTTCGGAAGCCGCCAAAATTACGCCTCCGGTTTCACGTCGTCGCATCGAGTACCAACCGGTAGATCGAAGCACACCACAGATTCAGCACGTGCCTAATTTTATAATCGAGGTAATTATCTAACTTGTCCCTATTTCAATTCTCTCCTTTTGGGAATTTTTCTTTTGGGGACACGGGTTTTGGGTTCTTTATCTCCCACGCTAATTTGCGGTGGATGAGACCGCGAGAGAAGTCGGTATCTCTGCGTGTCGAAGAAAACTGTGTGACGGTCCTGGGGGAGTCACGGAATTGTTGAAAAGTCGATACTTGTGGTTGTTGCATACACCACGTATCTGGGTGCGATCTGATATCGCCGTTTTTTTGTCGACTTTACTAAACAACAATTAAGGGAAGTAAGTCGAGTAACGGTTATGTTACACGCTTTTAAAAGCATCGATTGTGACCGTTTACATTGTCACTGAAAATCCAACAAGACTAACTTCCTCTTGTTTATATCTTGTAGATGGCACAAAGCTCCAATGTTCATCCGGAGTTCGACATCCTTGACCATGCTGGTAAGGAGTACCATAGGTAGGTCTCAGACGTTCGCTTGGCGTTCGTCGGTAAGAGATTTACCACCACCATCTTTCCCTCTAACGAGCCTACCGCTCAAGAACCGAGCGAGGAAACCAAGGCTAATGCACTGATGTACTTGCGTAAACATATACATCCGTTGTTGAAAAAGTATTATATGAACTTGCAAACCCCCAAAGAACTATGGGATACACTCGAACAACGATTTAATAATGTGCATGATCAGCGCTTCCCCGAAGTGCAACTTCAGTGGGAGCAAATCCGATTTTTGGATTATGCGAATGTGGAAGCCTATAATCAAGCTATCCTCGATCTTTGCGCCGATCTTGGTTTTTGTGGTGTCAAGAAGTCTGATCAAGATTTGATCGAGAAGACTCTTAACACGTTTCCCGTGGGAGCAAGTGTAATTGCTCATCAGCTGCGTGTTGCCTATGAGAAAGGGAGAATTAAGAACTTTAGTGACCTTATCTCCCACCTCGCGAAAAAAGAAAGGCACCATGAAATTATTCTCAATAGCAATGCGCGCCCAGCTGGTACGAAGCCGATTCCGGAAGTGAATCAGGCTACCCACAGGAAAGCACCACGACAAAATAGAAAAGGCAACGCTACTCAGTTTTTGCAAGCACCACGGATGCATGACTCGAGCAAGCGAGGGAAAAGACGATGTCGTCGTTCCAACGTGTGGAAGAGGCAAGGTGGCTCGGCCACGGGACCTAGTGGAACCCAACCACGTGGGCCGCCTCCTGCCGCCGGGAATGGAACCACTCCAAAGGAAGGCCGGAATTGCTATATTTGCGGATCGAAGAAGCATACTTACCGCAATTGCAAAGTGCCAAAGAACATCCAAGCTTACTACAAGCACTATAAACAATATTTGACTCAAGAGTCGAATTACATGGAAGAAGATAATGAGAATACGGAGGTGAACCATATTGAGATCCAGACTGAGATCCCTCCTCTCACCATTGCGGACAAAGACCAACATATGGATATTGCCGACTTTGACTAGTTTTACGCTTTGGTTATGTTTTGTCTTGTTTCTAGTTTCCGAGAACCACTTTGGATTTTCATGAATGTAATAAAGTTGGCCATGATGAATAAAATTCTTTTAATTGCTGTGATTGTGCAAAGATGAATTTTATTTTTTCCCTTCGAAAGCATGTTTGGTTTATCACAAAATAATTGCTAGCAATGAATTGCTTGGTTAAAAATTTGATACATTGGTAGGATTTCATCAAAACTTTTGATCAAGACTAGGCGCATCCTCCTTGGTATTTGTTTATGCTTTGAGAGTTCAAACGGAATCAGTGGTTTTTAAACAGCCTTAGCTGTACCGACATTCCTACTTTCTCTGCAAGTCTACCAAGTTATAGTTACCGAAAGGATCATTAGTAGAGATATAAACCGAAAACCAATATGCGTTTTAAAGTATTTAAACGCTCCTATGGCCATATTTCCATAGTATTGTATCAACAATAATGCCTTTGAAAAAGGCTTCAACCTTGCTCTATCACTCAACAATAGGGAAATACCAAAATAGCAAATTGAAACGAGCACTGAAATCTGAGTTTAATGATACAGAAAGTTCACGACCTATGGACAGAAAGATATGGAAGTCTAGTTTTCAAAACAACTGACCGTTCATCCATAGCCTTCTTAACGAAGAAGTTATTGCTATTTTAGTGAACAAAGGTCAAGCTGCGCGGAAATTATTTCCAGCGATTGTGCTAACTTTGATCCTAACCAACTTGGTCGAATTTCCCCAAACTCAATGTAAATGAGTTTTCGCTATGTCTCTAATCATAAGACTAATCGAGTTTCATGTCTTATTGTAGATGTCTCGTGGCGAAATTGAGTGCCTTGCTGATAGTGGAACAACCCACACTATTCTTCGGAATAGGCAATTATTCAAGGATATTGTGCCATACATATCCTCAGTGACAACAATGATTGGTTCCTCCCAAGTAATTCAAGGGAGGGGACCGGCTCATTTCTTGCTACCTAATGGTACGCATATTAATGTCACAAATGCTCTCTATGCCCCAAGAGCAAACCGAACCTTGCTAAGTTTTAGGGACATCCGTGCCAACGATTATCACCTTGATACACATTGTGAGAATGAGACAGAATTTTTGTGTGTTACTCTAGCAGAATGCGGAAGACGCCACGTTCTCGAGAAACTTATGAGTCTAAGTAGTGGTTTATATCAGACTACAATAAGGGTTATTGAATCCTATGCTGTGAGTCACGAACTGTGTGATTCCGAAGCATACCAACTATGGCATGACTGACTCGGTCACCCTGGACGCGACATGATGATTCGCATTTTGAAAAACTCACATGGTCATCCGTTTTTCAAGTCCAGAAAACGATTGGAAGCACCACTCTATATCGGCATTGATGTGAGTGAGCTTGATACCATATCACCGGGACTAAAGATCGCACGCCCTGATAAGGTTGACGGTGCATCTCTTCCTAATCCCGAGGCTTCCGTGGCAATTTCTAATGCCCATAAATCATTTTGTAAAGCCTGTTCACTAGCAAAGTTGATACCCTCTCCGTCCTTTGCTAAAGACTCAACATAAAATATTCGCTTCTTACAAAGAATTCAAGGGGACATATGTGGACCTATTCAACCAGAGTGCGGACCATTCAGATATTTTATGGTTCTGGTTGATGCATCGACGCGATGGTCACACGTCGCTCTGCTATCCACGAGAAACGCTGCATTTGCTAAACTCCTAGCACAAATCATCAAGTTACGGGCTAACCACCCCGACTTCCCAATCTCGTCATTAAGATTGGACAATGCTGGAGAGTTTACGTCAAAGTCTTTTGACGACTATTGCATGTCGATTGGGATTGATGTTGAACATCCCGTCCCCCACGTTCATTCGTAGAATGGCCTTGCCAAGGCTATGATTAAGCGGTTACAGCTTATCGCCCAAGCATTGGTATTGCGCACCAACTTGTCGATTTCTGCCTGGGGTTATGCAATTTTGCATGCGGCTATACTTATTCGCTTTCGACCCACTACCAATCAACCGTTTAGTGCGTACTAGTTGGTAACTAGATATGAGCCTGATATTTCACACTTACGCATTTTTGGTTGTGCGGTATATGTGCCAATTACGCCTCCACAGCATACTAAAATGGGTCCGAAAAGACGATTAGGTATATATGTTGGCTATGAATCGCCTAAAATTATCCGATATTTGGAACCTTTGACAGGAGATCTGTTCACTGCAAGATTTGCAGATTGTCACTTTGATGAGACAAACTTCCCGTCGTTAGGGGGAGAGAGGAATCGAACGATTCCAGTTGAACGCCAGGAAATTGTCTGGTGTGCTCCCTCCTTGCCTCATCAAGATCCCCGCACAGCTCAATCCGAGCTAGAAGTGCAACGTATTCTCAGTCTTCAGAAAGTTGCGGATTCGATGCCCGACAGCTTTACTGATACTACGAAAGTGACAAGTGTAACACCCCCAATCCGCTCAGGGATATTACACGCCGTAGACCCTCACCTCGAGGATCTACCAGGCTGTTAACTAAAATCAAACATCTAGACATCGCCTTTCAGGCTAAAATGACTCAGTAGACCGATTTGGTCTTTCAACAAATACATACAACTCAAATACAATTCATGCCCACGCAGGGGTCAAAATACAATAAACTCTCGTACAACGGGGAAAAAATACTGCAGTGGAAAAGAAAATACAACTAGACCAATACGACATCAACGGATCCTCGTGTGATTAGTATCGTTCATCTTTCATCATCCTTCGTGCCGACCCTGTGTTATGCTCCAAAACCTGAATGCAAAAATAGGCATCCACCCCTCGAATACTCGGGGGTTAGCAAAACTCCACTGTTTTGCTAGTGCAAATACAAAGTGCAAATACGAGCCATACAATTCACATTCCACGAATAACAATAACCAGGAATCCTCAAAGATCCAAACGAAACGAAAAGTACTTCTCGAGGCAAGGGTTTGAGAAAACCTTTAAAAATCGAAATACCATAAATCAATGGAAATAATTTATAAGACGGTTTAGAATGCCATCGAGAGTTTTAATAGAAAACCATTTAGGATTATCAAATCCTACTTTTCAAAAACCCACAAGACAAAAGGGGTCACCGCCCCGAATCTTTACTTTCCGAAAAATGACATTTACCAACCCGTTGGGATTTTAGCCCCAAATCCGTAAAATGACTTATACAAAACCATTGGGATTTTAGCCCCAAATCTCATCAACTCAAAGTACACAAGAACGACCACAAGGTTCGTCTCCCAACATCAAAATCCACAAATAAAGGATTTAAAACAAACAACAAAATGCTCTTGTGCCATCCTAGCCAAGTAAGCCAAACAAACAACTTACCTCTTACACACTTAGTCGATGCATGCAATCATGAAAACCGTTCAAAAGCGCTCATTTCCGGAAATGCCAATATCAAATCACATTTGCAAAATTCACCACAATTAACCGTCGATCCACACCTCCGTGGACCCCTACCGAGACCCCGTCGGATCTAACCCGTAGTGGTTAAAAGCAAAGCTCGTCGATCCACACCTCCGTGGACCCCTACCGAGACCCCGTCGGATCTAACCCGTAGTGAGCATACACACACACACATTACTCATGCAAAACTAACATGCTAAGAATGTAAGTTCATTAAGAATACTCACTAGAGATGGCCTTTAACTCGACACCATTATCAAACTCTTCAAAAACACAATAACAAGATTAAATACGGAATACACGATTCCATAACTTTAAACAATAGGAGTATCATCATAAAATCCTTCAACGTTCAAAATAACCAAATCATAATCAATTCTCAAAACACCGTTCACCAATCACACTCGTTTTGAAAGAAAGCCTTTAACGAGGCCAAATCAAATCCTTTGAAACTTCATTTCAAATAACCAAACAAACACATCAAGACGACTACCGATCATCATATCCATAAAACGAGAAAAGTATGGGCAAGGTACTTGCCTCGATACCACGAGCACGGAACCACGAACGGATACGGCTCAACCGGGAAGCTTCGGAACGCCCGATGCTAACGAAAGGAGACGACAACGAGCGGAGCGGAAGAATCAAGCACGACCGCGAGGAACCGACGAAAATGAACCTAACGATTCGAATAGCACAATCACAACCACTTCTAAACGATTACGGAAATGGAATACACCCGAAAACCCGCCTACGATTCATGTATATTCGTACCAAAAATAACAACGAGGGCGGACCACAACCAAACCCTCTCGATTCCGTAAAAATCCACAAAATATCCATGAATCCGTAGGAAAACTAAAGATACTAACAATGTTAATCGTATACACCATGAATCCACCAACAAAACGGAACGAATCGGAAGAAAATCCCAAAACCCCCAATTTAGTCGAAAATAGGGTTCTAGAGATATTACCTTTGGAGATTCAAGTACTAAGATCCGTAGAACACGCATTGTATTGATTGTCAGGGCTTCACAACCGAAGAAGAATGATGAAAATCTACTCCCCAATCGATAATAATGAGGAACTCTCCCCCTCTCTCTCACTCTCTCGCGTCGCAGGAAGAAGAAGGAGGAAATGAGCAGATTACGCTCAAAACAACGCAATTATAGGGGGTTGACCGCATTGTGTGCCGCGGCACAGCTGAGGTGTGGCGCGGCACAGGCCAAAAAATTACTCTCAGGGTTTGGCAGTGTGCCGCGGCACCGTCTGAGCGGGTTTTGGTCGCAGATGTCACAGCTTGGTGTGCCGCGGCACGGACGGGTGTGCGCGGCAGCTGACTCGGCTGTGTGCCGAGGCACGGATGAGTGTGCCGCGGCACTGCAGTACGGTCGCTCGACCAACAATCGAAGAAATTTGTGTG
This sequence comes from Orobanche coerulescens, assembly GCA_033398695.1. Lineage (NCBI taxonomy): Eukaryota > Viridiplantae > Streptophyta > Magnoliopsida > Lamiales > Orobanchaceae > Orobanche > Orobanche coerulescens. The sequence goes on along the minus strand of CM065815.1, from coordinate 28,748,289 downwards.
CCGCGGCACACACATCTTGTCCGCGGCCCACACCCCCTTTTGGGTCCCAAAATGAAGAAAAAGATCCGGAAAGAGAATAAAACGATAGGAATCAATATTTGGGAACCAATAACACGAAATGGATCCGCGGCAACCCCGAAACGGCGATTCCGCACAACAATAACGAGAATACGGTTCAACGATTGTGGAAGGACGCCTTTGAAAGGTACCGAGGGTCACTACGATCGAAATACACCAAAAAAAGAAAATTACCGAATTAAATTGCGGATATTACATTCTACCCTCCTTAAAGAAGTTTCGTCCGAAACTTAAAACAAGTAGGAGAAGCAATATCCCCCAGGAAAACTCAACGAGATACACAAGAAATGCGTAACTTACGCCCATCGGCGAAACGTTACAAGCAACGCAAAGGAGTAAACGACGTGAAAACACGCTCCAGGGCGACCAACACAATGCCACCGGTAGAGACATAATAAAATCAACAAGTGACGAGTGTCATCAGACAGATAACACAATCAAGTCGATTATCCGAACAATCACAAAACACAACCAACGAAAATCAATGCGATTGACCAACCCAGCGGTATATCAATCGAAACATGAGCCACACGCTGAACAAATACGGAATTCCACCGCTCAGGGGTTGGAAGATCGAAAATGAGACTAATTTCCCGGACTTAAGGAAATTCGGAAGGAGTCTGAATGTTCAACAATCACGAAACGAGATCAACAAAAACCGAACAATCAAACGATCGAACCAAAAAAGATCGAGACAACAAAAATCGAACGATCATGTTCGGATCACGAAGAACAATAAGGTTCAACCGACAACTCCGAGGTTCACACCTCGACTCGAGACAAAACATGATCCGGTGAAAACAACAAGATGCACACTCGCATAAGATCCACAGGAAAGGGAATAATGATTGAAAGGTCACAACGACGAACGAGTAATTCCGAAATACCACCCTCGTTCGATCAACAAAAGCAAGGGGCAGGACAAGCTCAGAAAATGTCAATGAACATGATGAGTCGACAAAGTCGAAAACACAAGAGTTCCAAATCCGATCCACTTCGAATAAAAGAACTAATAGAACCAGATGATGTCACTCCCGAGCAAGGTTCACAAGAGTCGAACCGAACCCGAAAAAGTCGCAGCGATAACCATATCGACCCACAACAAGATCACGGTTCGTTCAGACGATGAAATCGAAATACAGAACAAGTTCAGAAAGTATCAACGAACATGAGCGAATCGATAGTCTGGAGAAAGAGAAAATACCGAAGTCAAAATAGTACGGGCATTACCTCCGACCTCGTCCACGAAATTCACAAAAACAAGAGCAAGGTAACAAGACATTAAACAACCGACACATAACGGAACGATCACCGATGCACACGGTCATACCAAACCAAGCTCTAACAGCTCGCACATGCGCGACAACGCAGAAATCACCACGAGGCGACAACATTCAACACCAACATTCCACCTCTCACAGAGGGCTAACACAACAAATGTGTGGAAAACGACTCAACGCTCACACCGCCAATTCGGTCATACTCGGGAGCAAACATCAAAATGACAACGCGAACATCATACATATATACCCAGCCCTCAAACGGGAATGGATAGGTTTTAAAAACGAAAACCTCATTTTGAAAATAATTTAGAAGAACACTGGTTGATCTTGAGTATCACCTTTCAAAAAGTACAAACGTGAAACATTGTTATCGAGACTTTGGAGAACCGTTTCGCATTTGATAAAAATGAGGACACTTTCTCTTAGTGAAAACTTTCAGAATATTCGACCCTCGGGTCTAGATAAAAGTGTTTCTAAAACATTGAAAATATCTCAAAACATTTTGGTCCTCGAGTAGAAAATTTTTGAAATATATTGTGGCACTGGATGTACCACAAGAAAATAACTCATTTGAAAAAAATATGTCTCAAATTTATTTCTAAGATACTCAAGTTTTCGAAAATAATTCAATGCCAAAAGGACGATGCCAAAAAGGCTAGAATGCCCACAAATTTCGAGTAATCACACGGAACATCATAGCCTGTGGGTCAGCGTGAACCCTGTGCTAAAAACCATTTACAAAAATGCCAAAAAGACTGATGACGGTAATATTTCAAAAACTCACAGAAGCCATTTACAAAATGCTAAATACCGTCATAAGAATTTCGCCAAAATGATCAAGGCCATAATGCCAAAAACTCGGTTAAGGGAATCGGTTTTCGAAATAAAACTCGGTCGGTAAAATACCGAAAGTCATTACAAAAGAACTCACGCAGCGGATAAAAGAAATACAGTTCAACACGCACAATCCAGCAACACTACTCCTCATAAGAACAAAATATTAGAGTCAAATAACCACATTCGGAACAAAACCACTGGCCCCATTCGAGGCCTCTAAAGACCCTACCGCACTGGCTAGTCAACAAGTCGAATGTGTATAAGCACAAAGCTTCCACAAGAGAACTTGTAAAACGTGCAAATCGATTCGAAAATCATCAGCAACGGACAAAAACAATAATAAAAAGACATCACAAGCGACGACACTCCTCGTATAAATCAAATACGAGAGTCGATTAAATACATATCGTGAAATCAAAATCCACATAAAGATTCCATCACTTAACAAATAATCATAAAAATAGCTCGTGTCACACGAGGTACAACACGAAGAAGGGAGACTTACTTCCACAGGTCGCACGAAGATGATGATCGCCCCACGATACTAATCACGACCAACAAACTCAAACGACGCATCGCGACACGACTCAGTCAGACTAAATCCGACGAGACAAAACTCAATAGACACCACTGACCCGACAGCCTAGGTTTCCACAACCTAAGCTCTGATACCATTTATGTAACACCCCCAATCCGCTCAGGGATATTACACGCCGTAGACCCTCACCTCGAGGATCTACCAGGCTGTTAACTAAAATCAAACATCTAGACATCGCCTTTCAGGCTAAAATGACTCAGTAGACCGATTTGGTCTTTCAACAAATACATACAACTCAAATACAATTCATGCCCGCGGTCAAAATCTGATAAACTCTCGTACAACGGGAAAGATCTGCAGCGGAAAAGAAAATACAACAAGACCAATACGACATCAACGGATCCTCGTGTGATTAGTATCGTTCATCTTTCAACATCCTTCTTGCCGACCCTGTGTTATGCTCCAAAACATGAATGCAAAAATAGACATACACCCCGAATACTCGGGGGTTAGCAAACTCCACTGTTTTGCTAGTGCAAATACAAAGTGCAAATACGAGCCATACAATTCACATTCCACGAATAACAATAACCAGGAATCCTCAAAGATCCAAACGAAACGAAAAGTACTTCTCGAGGCAAGGGTTTGAGAAAACCTTTAAAAATCGAAATACCATAAATCAATGGAAATAATTTATAAGACGGTTTAGAATGCCATCGAGAGTTTTAATAGAAAACCATTTAGGATTATCAAATCCTACTTTTCAAAAACCCACAAGACAAAAGGGGTCACCGCCCCAAATCTTTACTTTCCGAAAAATGACATTTACCAACCCGTTGGGATTTTAGCCCCAAATCCGTAAAATGACTTTTACAAAACCATTGGGATTTTAGCCCCAAATCTCATCAACTCACAGTACACAAGAACGACCACAAGGTTCGTCTCCCAACATCAAAATTCACAAATAAAGGATTTAAAACAAACAACAAAATACTCTTGTGCCATCCTAGTCAAGTAAGCCAAACGAACAACTTACCTCTTACACACTTAGTCGATGCATGCAATCATGAAAACCGTTCAAAAGCGCTCATTTCCGGAAATGCCAATATCAAATCGCATTTGCAAAATTCACCAAAATTAACCGTCGATCCACACCTCCGTGGACCCCTACCGAGACCCCGTCGGATCTAACCCGTAGTGGTTAAAAGCAAAGCTCGTCGATCCACACCTCCGTGGACCCCTACCGAGACCCCGTCGGATCTAACCCGTAGTGAGCATACACACACACACACATTACTCATGCAAAACTAACATGCTAAGAATGTAAGTTCATTAAGAATACTCACTAGAGATGGCCTTTAACTCGACACCATTATCAAACTCTTCAAAAACACAATAACAAGATTAAATACGGAATACACGATTCCATAACTTTAAACAATAGGAGTATCATCATAAAATCCTTCAACGTTCAAAATAACCAAATCATAATCAATTCTCAAAACACCGTTCACCAATCACACTCGTTTTGAAAGAAAGCCTTTAACGAGGCCAAACCGAAATCCTTTGAAACTTCATTTCAAATAACCAAACAAACACATCAAGACGACCACCGATCATCATATCCATAAAACGAGAAAAGTATGGGCAAGGTACTTGCCTCGATACCACGAGCACGGAACCACGAACGGATACGGCTCAACCGGGAAGCTTCGGAACGCCCGATGCTAACGAAAAGGGAGACGACAACGAACGAAACGGAAGAATCAAGCACGACCGCGAGGAACCGACGAAAATGAACCTAACGATTCGAATAGCACAATCACAACCACTTCTAAACGATTACGGAAATGGAATACACCCGAAAACCCGCCTACGATTCATGTATATTCGTACCAAAAATAACAACGAGGGCGGACCACAACCAAACCCTCTCGATTCCGTAAAAATCCACAAAATATCCATGAATCCGTAGGAAAACTAAAGATACTAACAATATTAATCGTATACACCATGAATCCACCAACAAAACGGAACGAATCGGAAGAAAATCCCAAAACCCCCAATTTAGTCGAAAATAGGGTTCTAGAGATATTACCTTTGGAGATTCAAGTACTAAGATCCGTAGAACACGCATTGGATTGATTGTCGGGGCTTCACAACCGAAGAAGAATGATGAAAATTGTTAGGCGTATTTTTATACGCTTATTTATCATTATTTTGTAGTGTTTTGGTGAGTGAAATCATCTAAATGAGCTTTTAATGCCTTAATTTTGTATGATTGACAAGAAATTGAAGTCCGGAAGCTAAAACGAGGCAAAACGGGCGAAGACGGAAAAACTGGACTCTGAGCCGCGGCACAAGGAATCTGAGCCGCGGCACAGGAAGACACCAGCCGAAGGGCAGAGTAAGCTGTACTCTGTGCCGCGGCACAGCCCAGGTGAGCCGCGGCACAGAAGAATTTAATTACGCCCAGGTATTCAACTTTTGGCGATGTGCCGCGGCACAAGTCTAGTGAGCCGCGGCACACTTAGCGGGTTTTATACGTCTGCGCGGATTTTGGGCCGTTTCGAAGCCAGTTTTCGACCAACTAATACGGACGCGATTTATGGAAGTGCTGAGCTATAAATAGGGTTGAAGACCCTAATTTAATTATCTTGGAATCATTGAATCTAAACCTAGGAGAGCTTAAGCTTGGAGACAGAGAAGAGGAGGAAAGCAGAAGAATTTAAGGGCAGAAGGCGGAAGCTGAAGAACGGAGGAATCCGAGCTTCATCTGCGTTTGAATTTTATGATTTCGTTTATTTATTCTGTATTTTCAGTTTTTAGTATGTCAGGCTAAAGCCCTAATCTAGGGTTTTGATGAAACCTTTGTTTTGACGAATTGATTGAGATTATCCAATTTATTACCTTTTTATTGAGTTTTCCCAATTATGTTTAATGCTTGCAATTATCTGGCCAATAGTTGTATTGATTTAATCATTCACTTCGAATCGGGAGAGGAGATTTGGTGAGGAACTATTGGTGAGGACCGTTTTATTCTGTGAGATAGGAATATACTCATAGGAACTACGTGGCCTTTAGTAGATTTCATGCTTTTTGCCTAGCGACGAGATAATTCACCTAGGGATAGAGTGTGTTAGTCGCCGTTAGATAAATCTATTGACCTCGGGAGAGGCGGTAGAATATATTAGCAATCTCCGCCTTCAATAAATTGGAAAAATTATTTATTACGGATAATCAAGATTAAATTCGGATAAATTAAGGTGGATTCAGAACTCTAGACTTATTTATCATTTGATTCCTTTTATTCAAGCTATAGTTTTCTGTTTAGTCTTTTATTAATTCTTTTAGTTATTAATCCAAAAAACCAACTTCGATTGTTCAAATAAAATTGGAATACGAAAACGTCGGTAGTTAGAGATTCAATCCTCGTGGGAACGATACTCTACTTATCACTTTATTACTTGTAAACGATGACGTGCACTTGCGTGTAGGAAATATCGCAACAAGTTTTTGGCGCCGTTGCCGGGGATTGAATTTTTTCTAATATCGATTTAAGTATTTCCAGTCTTAATTTGAACGTTTTATTTTTATTTTTGCGTATTTAATTTTGTTTATTCGTTTTTCCTTTCAGGACCTTTCGTTAGTGCATGAGAAGACTCGGTAACGAAGGCCTACTACCTTTGGACACCGAGCTCGAGCGCACTCTAAGAAGGAACAAAAAGGAGAAAAGAGAGCTGCAGACGACGGTCAACATGGCCGAGAATATTGAAATCCAAGGAGGAGACAACCAAGTGCGGCAAGTTCAACCGGAACTAGCTCTTCGGGATTATGCCATGCCGCAAGTCAATGCTAATTTTTCGGGAATTCGGCGTCCCACTATCCAAGCAAATAACTTTGAGATCAAGCCCGCCATTATTCAGATGGTGCAGGCGAGCCCATTCTGTGGATTGCCGAAGGACGACCCGAATGCCCACATTGCATCTTTCCTTGAGATATGCGATACTTTCAAAACTAATGGTGTCACCGACGATGCCATCCGATTGAGGCTTTTCCCTTTCTCTTTGAGGGATAAAGCAAAGTTTTGGTTAAATTCCCTACCGCCGGGGTCGATTACAACGTGGGAGAGGTTAGCGCAAGCCTTCCTTGCAAAATTTTTCCCACCAGCTAAGACGGCGCGGTTGAGAAACGAGATAACCACTTTTGCCCAGTACGATATGGAAACGCTCCACGAGGGGTGGGAGCGATATAAAGAATTACTACGAAGATGCCCTCATCACGGTATTCCTGATTGGCTTCAGCTTCATACGTTTTATGGTGGTTTGAGTGCTTCTACACGCACTTTAGTGGATGCAGCCTCCGATGGGACATTCATGGCAAAATCTATGGCCGAGGCACACGTGCTTTTGGAAGATATGGCCGAAAACGCATAACAATGGCCATCAGAAAGATTGACACCGAAAAGAGTAATGGAAGTTTCAAGCAATGATCCGATCTCCACCTTGACAGCTCAAGTCGTCGCTTTGACACAACAGCTCCAGACATTTTCGCACGCACCAGCCCCCGTTACCATTGAGACATGTAATTGGTGTAACGGGTCACACCCGAGCGCGGAGTGTCAATTTGGAAATCCGTTCGAGCAAAATCAGATGGAGCAGGCTCAATTCGTAGGAAATGGGAATCGACCGAATAACCCGTACTCCAATACTTATAATCCGGGGTGGCGCAATCATCCCAACTTTTCATGGAGAAACGGACAGACGCACACCACCCCCTTTCGCGGAATCAACAGCAGCCCCCTTCCGCTCCCAAAGTGTCTCTCGAGGAAGCACTTGCAAAATTGGCGGCAAATACGAGTCAATTTATGACTCGGACGGAAGCTACACTACAAAATCATTCTGCTTCCATTCGGAATTTGGAGGTCCAGCTGGGCCAAATCGCTAATGTGTTGACAGCTCGTCCGGAGGGAGCATTGCCAAGTACAACAAAGACTAATCCTAGAGAGAGTCTAAACGCAGTTAGCTTGAGAAGCGGGAGAGAGGTGCTGGATCAGCCCAAGTGGGGTAAAGAGAAGAAGGTGATTGGGGAAGAGATGGATTTAAAGCCAGAGGAGTCGAAGGATTTGAAGCCGGATGACTTGAAGACATGTGTCCCCCCCGTTCCGTTTCCGCAGAGACTACAGCAAAGGAGGGCGGACAAACAATTTTCCAAGTTCCTTGATGTGTTCAAAAAGCTTCACATAAATATTCCGTTCGCCGACGCATTGGAACAGATGCCGAGTTATGTCAAGTTTATGAAAGAGATATTATCGAAGAAGAGAAAGCTTGAGGAGTTTGAAACGGTCACTTTGACAGAGGAGTGTAGTGCAATCCTTCAAAAGAAGCTCCCACCTAAATTGAAAGATCCGGGAAGCTTCAACATACCTTGCACCATGGGGAATCTTTCATTTAATAAGGCACTATGCGATCTTGGTGCAAGTATCAACCTCATGCCTCTGTCGATTTTCCAAAAGCTGAATATTGGGGAAGCCAAGCCAACCACAGTCTCATTACAATTGGCGGATTGATCGATAAAGTATCCGAGGGGAGTGATCGAGGATGTTTTAGTTAAAGTCGATAAGTTCATATTTCCGGCCGATTTCATCGTACTAGACATGGAGGAAGATGAAAATATTCCGATCATCTTGGGACGACCATTTCTAGCGACCGGACGCACCCTTATAGACGTGGAAAAGGGGGAGTTAACTCTGAGGGTCCAAGACGAGCAAGTTACTTTTCAAGTGTTCAAATCGTTCCCATGTCCCGGAAGTGCTGATAAAGAGTCTCAAATTGAAAGTGTGGATGTTGTTGAAAGAGGAAAGCACCGAAAACATCGTCGGTGGAAAAATTCAGATTTTGTGTTGAATGGCCCAAGTTTTAAGAAGGATGTTGAACGAGTGGCATTCCTCGAGCATGAGGAAAAATCTGCTGCAGTCGTGAGTTCGTTGGCGAAGGAGGAGAGTGAGCTGAGAGCCAAGCGGACAATTAGTCATGGAGAAACCGGGTGTTTCGGAAAGTTATTCAAGTCGAAACCTTTCCGCAAACTACATTTGATGACTGAACCGAAAGTCGAACTGCTGATGACCAATGGTCATAATTTTAACCAAAATACAAACGGTTCGATGAACAGGCGGAAGCCAAATGGAGTTTGCGAAAAGCGAACTAACGTTGTTCAATAGGTCCGGCTGAAGACTATAAACTTAGCGCTTCTCGGGAGGCAACCCGAGTTCGTAGTTGTAGATTTTTGCATTTCTTTATTTTTCTTGTATTTGTGATTCTTATTTTTCATCATTTTTGTGCTTCTAATTGCTTCTGCCTCTCATTTTTAACGTCTTCTTCTATAATTTCTGTGCAGGAATCAGCAAAAGGGGAGAAATTCAATGATGATCCGCGGCACAGTCCAGGTGAGCCGCGGCACACACCAGCTGAGGAAAAATGGCCGATCAAACTGTACCCTGTGCCGCGGCATGATCTTACTGAGCCGCGGCACACGAGGTCGCCGAGCCGCGGCACCCGATAACTGAGCCGCGGCACACTAAATGGTCGAGAAACGCCCAGGGCGCCTGTACTTTGTGCCGCGGCATACTAAGGCTGAGCCGCGGCACACTAACACACTGAGCCGCGGCATATGAAATTTGAGCCGCGGCACCCAACGATATACCGAAACGTCCCAGTTCGACTGTACTTTGGGCCGCGGATCACTTATATTGTGCCGCGGCCCCCGTCGCAAAATAAGAGCATCCAGGTAAGGCTCATTCAGTTGATCGGCCTGTATAGGATACTTCTACCCTCCCTCCCTTCCTTCCTGCACACATGGAGGTTAGTTGGCTCCACTCTATGAGTCTCCTTCTCAAATTCTCCAGGTTATTTTTGATTTCTAAATCATTAATGATTCTTGATGTGAAAAGATTTGGAGTTTTATATTGCTAGTTATTCTTCATTGTTGTTTCTAAAATGGAGTTGGAATATTGGGAATTTGTTATTGTGATGGAATTGATGTTTATGAACGAATTGTTGATGATGGTTTTCGTAATTCAGGGTTATAATCTGTGTTATTATTTTTGGGATTTGGAATTAACCATAAAAATTTTTGTTCTTCATTTTAACTTGTGCACACAAGGTGTTTGATAAATTGCAGCAATGAAAAATGGGTAAGCTAGGCATTTTCCAACTTATATGCAATGAATCATGTTGTCACATTATCCCCAACCTCTACATCATGTTCAACTTGAGAGCTATACTTAACTTCCTTTTTGATGATGCAAGCTTGTTTATTCACATTCCGCATGATGTAGTCAAGAAGCATGCAAGCTCACCGGACGATGCCTGGCACGGCTCTGAGCAAGCGGAGGAGTACTTGACCTTTTACTTTTCTTGCATTTCATTTTTTGTCCATTGAGGTCAATGTACGTCCTAAGTTTGGGGGGGGGGGGATTTACATTCAGTCTACATTCATTGCTGTATTCTATTTTCTTGCTGTACATTATATTCTGTTGCACTTTTCTTTTCTTTGCGAAAATTTTTAGATAGCCTTGCTTGCCGTAGTTTTTCTTTATTCGTGAATTTTCGTGCTTCTATTTTGTGTGATACTGATGTTACGACACTGTCTTTCTCTCTGAAGAAGCGGGCGAGTTCTAGTCGAGTTGTAGTCGATTATTTCATTGCCTTAGTATTGATTAGGTCGAAATTTTTCGTGATTGTAGAGGTCTTGGCGAGATAAGAGACGATACATACTTGTTTTTAAATCCCCTTCAATACGTTTGGCTACATTTTCCGGATAGTGAGTAAATCTGTTCCTTTAGTCGTGTTGGCACTTAGATGAAGTTTAGAGTCGGTCGGTTTTCCCTAAAAGTCGAGATAATGTGTTCTATGAAGGGAAGTCTAGTAGGGGGTATTCGCGTGACCGTTGTCTACTCTCGCGTAAAGCAGCGACCCGATTAGACTAGTAATTTAGATATTTCACATGTGCAAATGATAGGGAGCCTAGTAATCGGGGGTATTCGCGTGACCCGCTGTCTACTCTCGCGTAAAACGGCAACCTTGATTCGGACATGTGGAAATTATGTATTCGAGTTGTTTCTCCGCTGTAGACGGGAACTTAGTAACTAGAAGCATCCATGTGCCCCATGAGTGTCTTTTACATCAAACGGTTTCCTAATACATGAGAATGGAAGTTCCACCCTAGGATTATCCCGATGAAACATCCCGAGATCCTAACCTAGTGGTCGACTCGAATCAAATTCTTGAGCATATTTATATAAGGGAATCTTGTCAGATTTATTTGTTATGAGACTCGTGAAAATTTGTGCCTTTCAACTGTGGAACGGGACGAACTAGTTTGGCTGTGTTAGCCTTTCATATTGACGGTCGATTTGACTCATGTTTTGTTAATCTTTGAGGTGAAATTTTCTTCATGAACGAATGATTAGGACTGAACTTGATTACTTTGCGGAATCATTATTCTGAGTGCAGCTCGCTTTTATGACACTCGTATTATTTAAAGAGAATGGCAGGATAGTATTGATTAGGTTGAACACTATGAGTTGCACGATGATTCACGACATTCTTTTATTGACTTTAATTCTTTTTGCTTGAGGACAAGCAAAGGCTTAAGTTTGGGGTATTTGTTAGGCGTATTTTTATACGCTTATTTATCATTATTTTGTAGTGTTTTGGTGAGTGAAATCATCTAAATGAGCTTTTAATGCCTTAATTTTGTATGATTGACAGGAAATTGAAGTCCGGAAGCTAAAACGAGGCAAAACGGGCGAAGACGGCAAAACTGGACTCGAGCCGCGGCACAAGGAATCGAGCCGCGGCACAGGAAGACACCATCCGAAGGGCGAGTAAGGTTTGTACTGCGTGCCGCGGCACAGTGTGAGCCGCGGCACAGAAGAATTTAATTACGCCTGGTATTCAACTTTTGGCGATGTGCCGCGGCACAAGTCTAGTGAGCTGCGGCACACTTAGCGGGTTTTATACGTCTGCGCGGATTTTGGGCCGTTTCGAAGCCAGTTTTCGACCAACTAATACGGACGCGATTTATGGAAGTGCTGAGCTATAAATAGGGTTGAAGACCCTAATTTAATTATCTTGGAATCATTGAATCTAAACCTAGGAGAGCTTAAGCTTGGAGACAGAGAAGAGGAGGAAAGCAGAAGAATTCAAGGGCAGAAGGCGGAAGCTGAAGAACGGAGGAATCCAAGCTTCATCTGCGTTTGAATTTTATGCTTTCGTTTATTTATTCTGTATTTTCAGTTTTTAGTATGTCAGGCTAAAGCCCTAATCTAGGGTTTTGATGAAACCTTTGTTTTGACGAATTGATTGAGATTATCCAATTTATTACCTTTTTATTGAGTTTTCCCAATTATGTTTAATGCTTGCAATTATCTGGCCAATAGTTGTATTGATTTAATCATTCACTTGAATCGGGAGAGGAGATTTGGTGAGAACTATTGGTGAGGACCGTTTTATTCTGTGAGATAGGAATATACTCATAGGAACTACGTGGCCTTTAGGAGATTTCATGCTTTTTGCCTAGCGACGAGATAATTCACCTAGGGATAGAGTGTGTTAGTCGCCGTTAGATAAATCTATTGACCTCGGGAGAGGCGGTAGAATATATTAGCAATCTCCGCCTTCAATAAATTGGGAAAATTATTTATTACGGATAATCAAGATTAAATTCGGATAAATTAAGGTGGATTCAGAACTCTAGACTTATTTATCATTTGATTCCTTTTATTCAAGCTATCGTTTTCTGTTTAGTCTTTTATTAATTCTTTTAGTTATTAATCCAAAAAATCAACTTCGATTGTTCAAATAAAATTGGAATACGAAAACGTCGGTAGTTAGAGATTCAATCCTCGTGGGAACGATACTCTACTTATCACTTTATTACTTGTAAACGATGACGTGCACTTGCGTGTAGGAAATATCGCAACAAAAATCAACTCCCCAATCGATAATAATGAGGAACTCTCCCCCTCTCTCTCACTCTCTCGCGTCGCAGGAAGAAGAAGGAGGAAATGAGCAGATTACGCTCAAAACAACGCAATTATAGGGGTTGACCGCATTGTGTCCCGCAGCACAGCTGAGGTGTGCCGCGGCACAGGCCAAAAAATTACTCCCAGGGTTCGGCAGTGTGCCGCGGCACCCGGTACAGGCGGGTTTTGGTCGCAGATGTCACACTGGTGTGCCGCGGCACCGGACGGGTGTGCCGCGGCTTTTCGGCTGCTTGTGCGCGGCACGGATGGGTGTGCCGCGGCACAGTCTGATTCGCTCGACCAACAACTGAAGAAATTTGTGTGCCGCGGCACACACATCTTGTGCCGCGGCCCACACCCCCTTTTGGGTCCCAAAATGAAGAAAAAGATCCGGAAAGAGAATAAAACGATAGGAATCAATATTTGGGAACCAATAACACGAAATGGATCCGCGGCAACCCCGAAACGGCAGTTCCGCACAACAATAACGAGAATACAGTTCAACAGTTGACAGGAAGGACGCACTGAAAGGTACACGAGGGTCACTACGATCGAGAAATACACCAAAAAAAAGAAAATTACCGAAATTCGAAATTGCGGATATTACAACAAGATCTACCATTCCCGCTGTGAATGTTCCTGCAAGGTTAGAAGTCCCAGTTATAGGACAAGGTTCAGCCGCCCAAAGGAATGATGCCACCGGCGTCAACCTTAGTGGTGGGACGGCTGCTTCGGCTGCTCTTATCCCTGCTCGAAAGAGGGGGAGGCCAGTGGGTAGAAAGGATACCGAACCTCGAAAGAGAAGAGGAACGGAGGCACAAAATCCTCTCATCATCGACACAGTGACTCCGTCACACGAGATTATCTCTGACTACGGATATGTCCTCGAATCAACAATGGGACAATCGACGGACGCGTCGGAAACTTTGTTGATGTCAGAAAATAAAGAAATCTCGATGCAATGTACGAGTGAATACGTACTATTGGACAGGTCGTCCACGCTAGTCGACGATGCTTTTGCCTACTACATCGCTCGAGAAATTATTGAAGACGACGACGCTGAGCCGCGCTCGGTTGCTGAGTGTCAACAACGAGCCGATTGGCCGAAATGGAAAGATGCAATGCAGGCTGAACTAGACTCAATGGCTAAACGTGAGGTATTTGGACGTATCGAGCCAATACCCGTGGGCGTTAAACCAGTTGGACATAAATGGGTCTTTGTTCGTAAACGCAATGATAAGGATGAGGTCATGCGTTACAAAGCGAGACTAGTTGCCCAAGGCTTCTCGCAGCGCCCTGGCATTGACTATGAGGAGACGTATTCTCCCGTTATGGACATCATCACTTTCCGCTACTTAGTCAGTTTGGTAGTGTCCAAAAAACTGAACATGCAGCTTATGGATGTGGTTACAGCGTATCTTTATGGGGATCTAGATACGGATATCTATATGAAAGTCCCCGAAGGGATTTCATGGCCCAAATCAAGTAGCTCTAAACCACGGAGCGCGTACGCTGTGAAATTGCATCGTTCACTGTATGGGTTGAAACAATCCGGAAGGATGTGGTACAACCGCCTAAGTGAATACTTGGTTGGGAAGGGATACAAGAACAGTGACATCTGTCCATGCATATTCGTGAAAAGAACAGATGCAGGATTCGTGATTGTAGCCGTCTATGTAGATGACATGAATGTCATCGGTACCATAGATGAGGTCAATGAAACGGCCCGCTATCTTAAATCCGAATTCGAGATGAAAGATCTGGGGAGGACTCGATATTGCCTGGGCTTAGAGCTAGAACATCGAGATGATGGTATACTCATTCATCAGTCTGCCTATGTCCATAAAATGCTCAGGCGATTTAGCATGGACAAGGCACATCCTCTTGCTACCCCCATGATTGGTCGAAGTCTGGAAATGAACAAGGATCCGTTTCGTCCTAAAGAGGAGGATGAAGAGGTCCTTGGAGCAGAAACACCGTACCTTAGCGCAATCGGTGCGTTGTTATATCTGGCTCAATGTACTCGTCCAGACATCGCATTCTCTGTGAATCTGTTAGCGAGATTTAGCTCCGCTCTCACGATAAGGCATTGGAATGGAGTAAAATACATCTTTCGATACTTGAAAGGCTCCAGTGACCTTGGATTGTTCTTTCCCTACGCAAGAGAGAGTGATATTCCGAAGGGAATTGTTGAGGTTAAGACGATTCATACCGACCGTGGATCTTCTTCTGATATTGCAGCTAAGCATGGTAGCTTGACTACCAGAAGTGCTAATGCAAGCAAGCTTACCCCTTATGCAGAGAATCCTAACGACACGTTAGTTGGATTTGCTGATGCCGGTTATCTCTCTGACCCGCATAAAGGACGTTCCCAAACTGGTTATGTGTTCACCATTGGGAATACGGCGATATCTTCGCGATCTACCAAGCAGACCCTGGTTGCTACTTCCTCGAACCATGCAGAGATAATTGCATTGCACGAATCCGTAAGGGAGTGCATTTGGCTCCGGTCAGTCATAGACCATATACGAGGAACGTGTGGATTAGATCCCACTACAGCAACCCCTACTTGCATCTTTGAGGACAATGCAGCATGCATTGAGCAGATGAAGTTAGGTTTCATAAAGGGTGACAATACCAAGCATATTGCGCCAAAGT
Source organism: Orobanche coerulescens (assembly GCA_033398695.1). NCBI lineage: Eukaryota > Viridiplantae > Streptophyta > Magnoliopsida > Lamiales > Orobanchaceae > Orobanche > Orobanche coerulescens. The sequence continues at coordinate 28,732,868 of CM065815.1, read as the reverse complement.
TCTTTTATAATCAGCAGCAGCAGAAATTGCTGAATATCGAAGTGAAACAAGTGAGTTCCAATGAGAATATCGCAGACTTGTTCACTAAGTCTCTGCCGAAATCTACATTTGAGAAACATGTGAGAAGCATCGGCATGTGTCGATTATCCGAGCTCAACTAAAGATGGCTCGATGGAATGAGCTATCATGTATACCTCAGGGGGAGTATACTTCACATGATTCTGATATTTGTAGTTGGTGCGTTGCGCTCTTTTTCCTCACCAAAGTCTTTGTTTTTCCCACGGGGTTTTATTTGACTTGGAAAGGTTTTTTACCGAGGCAACACCTTGTGCACCATGTTAGTATTAGCGTTCGACACAGGGGGAGTGTTCCGGGAAATCCTTCCCGTATTGGTGTCTTACCTAATACTAGTTGTAGGGGGATAAGAGTTATGGAAGGTTCTGGACTCTTCCATAAGTAGTTGGATCCTGTTAGATGTCTTACCTTAACTAGGAATCTCATGTATGGAAAGACTCTCTTTGTAATGCCTATACAAAGGCCCCTCTATTCATTGTTATCAATACAATTGATTTGCTGTCTTTACTTTTCTCCTCAAACAGTTATAAAATAATGCAACATTATATTAAAAAATAAATATTCTCTACCGAAAAAAAAATTCTACCCAAAAATAATAATAACGAGGCATTATTCATCCCGTGCGATGCACGGTCTTTGGTTGAATATCTACGTGTTTTGTACGTAATGTTGGGGCAGACGGTTGAATGAGCAGATGGCAGAATTTAAATGCCTTTTAGAGAAATTTATATATTTTTGTTATTGTTATTGTTCTTTTATTTTAATCTATGAAATTAGTTATATGAAATGAGGCTTTACTAACCCGTATGTTGCTCCGAGGTTATTTTTGGTTTATTCAACCCGTGCGATGCACCGATTATATCTATGATTTCATAGCTAAAATTTAATCATCTTGTAATGTATACTATCATTTAGAAGTTCATTTTAATCACCTTGTGAATTAGAAAGTGCATTTACATTGTGATGTTTATCATAACTTTTATATTTAAATTAGTTTATTTACATTAAAAGATACAATTAAAATAGTCTCTTCATATATTTACAATTAAAATTTACAATTAAATCTCCTTCCACATTAAATTAAGGGGAATAAGTATTATATAGTATCGATAATAAATATTCAATAAATAAATATACAATTAGTCAAAGAGTAAAAAAAAAAACTGCTAATAGACGGTATTTACTGCACCAAATGACAATTATTCCACATCTGTTAAGTTTATAGAGGGATTTAGGTAACAAAATTGCTACACACATACAAATGCACACATAAATGTACACCCCTGTTTTGTAGGGGTTGTACCCTGCGTAGTAGGAATTGTACCCTGCTTTATTGGTAGTAGGAGTACAACCCCTACTACGCAAGGTACAATCCATACAAAGCAGAGGTGTGCATTTGTATATGTGTGTAGCATTATTCTTTAGGTAAACGAACCAAAATCTTGAAAGGGCTTTTCACGTGTGTGCTGCTGTTTTGTCAACATGACTGTCGGTCAAACCCCCCATTTATGCTAATCATCACTACTCATCTATACTATCTAAAAGCTGAAACCCTTAATTTAATGTGCAAGTGTAATGTGCACAAATGGGTGGTACGGTACAATGTAGTTTATGCAACACCCATCATATATTAATCCTACGCATTAACATCTACAACCTTGAATCTACAATCTAGAACATGAAAGGGCTTCACTTTTGTAACCTCAAAGAATACAAAAGAAGATACAATTACATTGTTATTAAATAAGCTGCAATTACATTCCTATTATTAAATGTATGGCTGCCCATATGCTAATGTGGAGTAGTGTTAGAGTTAAATTTCTGTACCTGAGTAATTGCAAGTATGCAAAAGGTTTATGCGGTTATATACAGGAGAATATACAATCAATATGAAGTTACAATCTTTGTGGAATACATTTACAACCAAAAAGAATATAAACAATCCTCCATTTATAATCAAAAAGAATATAAACCGATTAGTCTTTCCATATACATATAATGAGTAGTATAAATACGTACTTTGACACACTAAACCCGGCCATCAAATACAATCGATCTATTACTTCAAAAAAAAAAAAAAAAAAGCTAGCGCCAGCAAGAAGACGGTAGTGGTGACTTGCCGCCGTTAAACTACCCCTTTTATAAAAAGGTTTATGGCCGATCGAAAAAAATAGAGATCAAAGTAGAAGTGAAACCGCTAACTTCAACATATCTCCTTTCGACAAATCAAACAAAAAGCATGAAAGAAAAAGTGCAAGATCTCAGTTCCCATCATAGATCTTTTTTAATATCCGAAAGTAATAAAGAAAGAATTATAACAAATATGTTATAATCTATCTTTGTTTCGTGGTAAGAAAAAAAAACATAATAACAACCTACCTTACATCTTATACAAGATCTTTTGAAGCCTCCGTTTTGAAGAACGTAACAAGATCAAGAATAAGAGATTCTTGTGTTTGAAGAACAAGAATCAGAGGGTTGTGATTTCCGTGGATTTTTATTTGTGGTTTGGATTAAAGACGAAAGAAGGAAAGGGATTTGTGTTCATGGTGTTGTTTGTGTCACTGCATTTCAGAGAAGGAATAAGGGAGGCTAATGAAATGAAAAATAGGGTTATATGTGACAAGTTTTAGGGTAGAGTAGATTTTATTACTCCTTTTCATTTATGTTTTGGGCTTATCAGTTTTGGGCTAAAGATAATTACATTCCAATAGAATTGCCATTTAAGTTTTGGACATGCGAAATTGTGAACAAGAAGTTTAATATGCTAAAGGAAATAGCAGTATGTGTTGTCAGATCATTCGTATAGTCCCATTAATCCATTATCATTTTTGTAAATCAAGTTGATGGTCCCGTCGTTCAAATGTGTTTACTGAAGTTGGAATATCAATATATTATGTATAATTTATGAAGCGACAGAGTGAGTAAACTTACAAGTTATATATAATAATACAGTCAGAGGCGTAGAAACTGTGTGTATCATAAGGGCCCTGAGGCAGCCCAAGTGTATCATAAGGCTATGTAATAGACCAAAAGAAACAAAGACATTTTTTTTATCATACAAATAAGTAATAGATCAAAATAAACAAAGCCATCACAACTTAGTAACAAACAACATCAAACATTTTTAATTTTTTATACAACAAAGTTAAAACATTTCATACAACATACTAAATAATGCTTAAATATATACTCGCCAATATACATAAAGAATACACGATTAACAATTAGATGCTCAGCCCGTGCGTAGCACGGGTTCTGCCTGTCTCGTCTTACAAAACCAAAAACCAAAAGCAGACAGACATGTATATATATGCCGTTTAAAAAAAGGATGTATATATATATATAGGAAATAAATTATATGAAAACTAATTACTTTATGAAATTTAGAAATTTTTGTAGGCTATTGATATTAGTGATTTAACGGCTGTAGATGGGTAGAATTATATACATTTATGTATTTTTTTTATTGCATTATTTGTTACATATACTAGCGACCAGCTTGATACAACAAATAATAACAAATATGCAATGAAATTACTTAATAATGCAATTGGTTTCTAGATTTCACCATTAAGGATGTTTCCGCCATAGTCAATATATATATATATATATATGTCTACTGTCTAGTGTACCTTAAAGGTATCACACCTACATTTACTTTACCCCATTGAATGCATTCAAATAATTACCAATCTTTACGCGAAATTTGAAATTAAACGTGACAATTTATCACCCGATACAAAAATATGATACGAAAATGACATGAAAATTTAGTATTTGTATTTGCATTTTAAGTACAAGACACGAAAATATACGAACACGAAAGTACACAATTGAGATTTAGTGTCAGTTTTGTGTTTACCATTTGGGTATACGACATGACACGATGTACACAAAATAAATAAATAAATATTTATATTTATATATAGTTAATATTTTATAACATAATTTAAAATTTTATATTTAATTTTATAAAAACATACATTTTATGAATTCTGTTTGTACTAAACATTAAAATTCGAAAATATAATGTGAACATTCATAAATTTCGTGTAAACATTCTTGTTTTTGTTGTCATTCGTTACGTTTCGTTTACTGAAATCTCTAAATAATATTAAAATATTAAAATTATTATTTTTGATAATAGTTTAATATTTATTTATTATATGCCTGACACGAAAACACGACACGAATTTACGCGGTACACGACAAGACACGAATTTATTTTGTTTCGTGTATGAATTTGGACTTTTGGTACACGAAACACAAAAGTACACGATACGCACGAATTGCCAGGTCCATTTGAAATACTCCCTTCCTTCATAATTTTATTATCATGTTTCGATTGATATGAATTTTAATATATTTGATTGATTAAAAGATTATTAATATTGTGAATAAAATAAAAGTTCTATTTTTAAATTATTAGAAGATTGAAAATTAAGTAAGTTGTGTGAGACAGATTATTAATAATGAAAATAATAAAAATATTATGGACGGATCGAAAATGAAATGGTGAGAATTGGGTTATGGACGGAGGGAGTATTAATATTATCATACTCCTTCAGTCCATAATATATGTTCTTAGAATTTGGTGGCAGATATAGTATAATATCCGCAATTTCGAATTTCGGTAATTTTGTTTTTTCGGCGGAAGTCCGTTTTGACGACTCGCTCATGACCGTTTCGTCATTTCGAGAATGATTAATTCTGCACTTTTTGTCATCCGAGTTCGTTTCGGTATTGTTTTGTTGAGTTCCGTGTCTTTTGGCGACTTTTCTGCACTTGAGCTCGATTCTTGCGAATCTCGTCCGAAACAGTTGTTTCGAGTTTCTCGTAAGTTCATTTAATGTTATTATTCATGTTGCGAGCTTTGGTTCGGTGTTCCGATCACGTATCGTGATTTCCGGGCGTTTTGGGCCATTTTTATAATTTCCCAAAGTTTAGGGTAATTACTTCTGTTGTCGAATTCCGACACTTCGGGTGGTCGGAATCGTGTGTTCTCTTAGCGCTTGGATTCGTCTTTGTGAGTACTTCGTAACCGTATCTCCGATTTTTACTCAGGTTCGGGTTTCAGGGTCGTCCGGGCCGTCGGAATGGCCACGGCCGAGTCACGGCCGGAGCAGGGCCTGGCCTGGCCGAGTTACGGCCGTAAGGTGCGATTCTGGCCGTAATGTGTGCGATTACGGCCGTAAGTGTGATCAGTACGGCCGTGCACGGGCTGGGCATCTTAGGACGAAGGCGATTCTGGCCGTAATGTGTGCGATTACGGCCGTAAGTGCCCCGATTGTTGGGCCCGATTTTTGGCGAATTCGGCTACGGCCGTAAGGCTGCGAAATCGGCCGTAAGGGCCGAGTTACGGCCGTAAGGCATCGCCGGTCTGGCAGTAACCTGCCGGCTATATAGCACAGGCTCGGCCAGACCTTCATTTTTCACCCTTTTTCTTCCTTTTTCGGCGGCTGGCGACGGGAGGCTCGGGAAATCGAGTTATTGGCCAATTCTAATCATTTCCAAGGCATTTTGGAAGATCCTTGTTGATTATATCAACATCTAATCCGTGTGTTTCGTCGAATCAAGGTATATTTCTTGATTTTCCTTCAAGTTGACTTTTTGGGAAATTTGTTCTTGATTTCGATTCTAGTCCGATTTTGATACATCGGTTGGTGTAGTATGATGTTATTAATCGTGTTCTATGGGTTGTATATCCATATATCGAGTTTGTTTAACTCGATTGACGATTCGAGTGTTCTTGGGAATTATTGAACATTTAGTGTTCGATTAAATGTCCCAATGAGTTTCCCTTCGATAGTTTATTGGGATTTCCGTTGTTTTGGCCTTGATTCTCGTCGTAACCATGTGTTATTGTTCCTTCCGGAGGTTTATAGGTGTTTGAGGATTCCGATGTTGAATCCCGTTTGGTGATTGATGATTCGTGTGGTGTTATTCTCGTAATACTCGTGGTGCTATCGCGTTCTTGATATTGTTCGGGGGTTCGGGGCTATTCGACCGCGTCCTATCCGTCGTCTTGTTGCGATCGTGATTTCGAGGCAAGTACCTTGCCCATACTTTTCTCGTTTTATGGATATGATGATCGGTGGTCGTCTTGATGTGTTTGTTTGGTTATTTGAAATGAATTTTCAAAAGATTTCGGTTGGCCTCGTTAAAGGCTCTCTTTCAAAACGTGTGTGTGTGTTTTGTGAACGGTGTGCTTTGGAAATTGATTATGATTTGATTATTTTGAATGTTGAAGGCTTTGATGATACTCATGTTGTTTAAAGTTATGGAATCGTGTATTCCGTGTTTAACCTTGTTATTGTGTTTTTGAAGAGTTTGATAATGGTGTCGGATTAGTGGCCATCTCTAGTGAGTAATCTTAATGAACTTACATTCTTAGCATATTAGTATTGCATGAGTAACGTGTGTATGTGTATGCTCACTATGGGTTAAATCCGACGGGGTCTCGGTAGGGGTCCACAGAGACGTGGATCGATGAGCTTGCTTTTAACCACTACGGGTTAGATCCGACGGGGTCTCGGTAGGGGTCCACAGAGACGTGGATCGACGGTTAATTGTGGTGCATTTTGCAAATGTGATTTGGATGATTGGCATTTCCGGAAACGAGTATTTCGAACAGTTTTCATGATTGCATGCATTGACTAAGTGTGTAAGAGGTAAGTTGTTCGTTTGGCCTACTTGGCTAGGATGACACTAGAGTATTTTGTTGTTTGTATTAAATACTTTATTTGCGGATTTTGAAGTTGGGAGACGAACCTTGTGGTCGTTCTTGTGTACTGTGAGTTGATGAGATTTGGGGCTAAAATCCCAATAGTTTTGTAAAGGTCATTATACGGATTTGGGGCTAAAATCCCAACAGTTTGGTAAATGTCATTTTTTGGAAAGTAAACCTTTAGGGCGGTGACCCCTTTTGTCTTTTGGATTTTGAAAAGTAGGATTAGATAATCCTAAATTGTTTTCTATTAAAACTCTCGATGGCATTCTAAACCGTTTTATAAATTATTTCCATTGATTTATGATATTTTGATTTTTAAATGTTTTCTCCAAACTCTTGCCTCGGGAAGTACTTTTCGTTCCGTTGGATCTTTGAGGATTCCTGGTTATTGTTATTCGTGGAATGTGAATTGTATGGCTCGTATTTGCACTTTGTTCTTGCACTAGCAAAACAGTGGAGTTTTGCTAACCCCCGAGTATTCGAGGGGTGGTTGTCTGTTTTTGCATTCAGGTTTTGGAGCATAACACACGGTCGGCACGAAAGATGATGAAAGATGATCGATACTAATCACATGAGGAACCGTACTTTGTTTATTGGTTCAGTTGTACTTTATTTTCCGCTGCTATATTTTCCGTTATGCAGGTGTGGTCATGTTTGACCCTGCGTGGGCATGAGTTGTAATCGAGTTGTATGTTTTTATTGAAAGGCCAAATCGGTCTACTGAGTCATTTTAGCCTTAAAGGCATTGTCGAGATGTTTCATGTTGTTACTAGCATGGTAGATCCTTGAGGTAAGGTTCTACGGCGTGTAATATCCCTGAGCGGATTGGGGGTGTTACATAAATGGTATCAGAGACAGGTTGTGGAAACTTAGGCTGTCGGGTCAAGTCCTGTTGTTTGAGTCTTGTTTCGTCGGATTTTATCTGACTGAGTCGTGCCGCGACGCGTCGTCCGAGTTTGTTGGTCGTGATTAGTATTGTGGGGCGATCATCATCTTCGTGCGACCTGTGGCTGTAAGTCTCTCTTCTTTGTGTTGTGCCTCGTGTGACACGAGCTATTTTTATGATTGTTTGTTCAGTGACGGAATCCTCTTATGGATTTTGATTTCGTGAAATGTGGTTATTTGACTCTAATATTTTGTTCATATGAGGAGTAGTGTTGCTGGATTGTGCATGTTGAACTGTATTTCTTTTATCCGCTGCGTGAGTTCTTTTGTAATGACTTTCGGTATTTTACCGACCGAGTTTTATTTCGAAAACCGATTCCCTTAACCGAGTTTTTGGCATTATGGCCTTGATCATTTTGGCGAAATTCTTATGACGGTATTTAGCATTTTGTAAATGGCTTCTGTGAGTTTTTGAAATATTACCGTCATCGGCCTTTTTGGCATTTTTGTAAATGGTTTTTAGCCTGGTGGGTTCCGACGCGGGACCCACAGCGCTATGATGTTCCGTGTGATTACCTGAAATTTTTGGGCATTCTAACCTTTTTGGCATCGTCCTTTTTGGCATTGAATTATTTTCGAAAACTTGAGTATCTTAGAAATAAATTTCGAGACGTACGTTTCAAATGAATTATTTTCTCGCGGTACATCTAAGGTGCCACAATCTGTTTCAAAATTCTTCTACCTCGAGGACCAAAATGTTTTGAGATATTTTCAATGTTTTATAAACACTTTTACTTAGACCCGAGGGTCGAATATTCTGAAAGCTTTTCACTAAAAGAAAGTGTCCTCATTTTTATCAAATGCGAAATGGTTTTCCAAAGTCTCGATAACGATGTATCACGTTTGTACTTTTTTTTTGAAAGGTGATACTCAAGATCAACCGGTGTTCTTCTAAATTATTTTCAAAATGAGGTTTTCGTTTTTAAAACCTATCCATTCCCATTTGAGGGTTGGGTATGTATGTATGATGTTCACATTGTCATTTTGATGCTTGCTCCCGAGTATGATCGAATTGGCGGCGTGAGCGTTGAGTCGATTTCCACACATTTGTTGTGTTAGCCCTATGTGAGAGGTGGGATGTTGGTATTGAATATTGTCGCCTCGTAGTGATTTCTGCGTTGTCGCGCATGTGCGAGCTGTTAGAGCTTGGTTTGGTATGACCGTGTGCATCGGTGATGGTTCCGTTATGTGTCGGTTGTTTAATGTCTTGTTACCTTGCTCCTGTTTTTGTGAATTTCGTGGATGAGGTCGGGGGTAATACCCATACTATTTTGACTTCTGTATGTAATATCCGGGGGTAATTTTTTTTTTTTTTTTTTCGTGTTACTGTTGAGTTGTACGTATTCATTTGGAATTGTACAAGTGTTGTTGTTTGGACCGATACAATATATATATTGTATTAGAATATTTCGGGATCGAAATACTTATACTGGTCGACGGTTTGGTTTCGTCGTTTGGTTGTTACTTGACGGGTTTAGAATTTTGGCTAAGTTTATAGCCATAGCGTACGCTACTTGTGTAGCATTACGTACGCTAATTTGTTTCGATTACGTACGTTACGCTCTGAGGTTACGTACGTAATGCGTGGTAGGTGGTGGGAACCTTCCTCGTGGTCAACTTTCGGGGCGAGGGTATCTTTGGGGTATTATTTATATATATATATATATATATATATATATATATATATATATATATATATATATATACACCTTCAACTTTTGATTCCCCCTCACGTGTATCCCTCATCCCCCTCATGCTATATTATATATATATATATATATATATATATATATATATATACTATACATCACCTACCTCTCTCTCCCTCATGTTATCTTTATGTATATATATAATATGGGGAAATTACATCCAACTACCCTATTAGATGGCCCCTTTACACTTTAGTCCCTATTGTTTCATAAATTACAGCGAAGGACAAAAATCTGAATTGGTGTTGACTTCCATTAAAAAGACGAAAATGCCCCTTTATTTACTTGAATAAAACATTTCTTTTAAAAATTAAAATTCAGTTCTCTTTCTCCCTTTTCTCTCTCAACCCGTCTCATTTCTCTTTCTCCCTTTTCTTTTTCCCTTTTCTTTCTCAACCCGTCGCCATTTTCATCCCACAAACCCTCGCCATTATTCACCAAAATTCCGACGAGGGTATCTTTGGGGTATCATTTATATATATATATATAAATATATATATATACACCTTCAACTTTTGATTCCCCCTCACGTGTATCCCTCATCTCCCTCATGCTATATTATATATATATATATATATATATATATATATATATATATATATATATATATATATATATATATACTATACATCACCTACCTCTCTCTACCTCATGTTATCTTTATGTATATATATAATATATACACAGTCATCATCAACTATCATCTTCTCCCTCATCTCTCCCTCCCTCTCGCCAGCTCTCTCCTCCCTCTCATTTTTTTTTCTTCTTCTTTCCTCCCTCTCGCCCTCTCTCCCTTCTCTCCATCTCTTTCTTCTTCCGGCGAGATGAAGCTTGAGGACGGACGGGCAGCGGCTTCTCCATTTTTCCGGCGACCGGAGGTAGGGCCGATGTCTCTGGCGGGGACTGGAGCTTGGCGGCGGCCGATCGGAATTTCCGAATCGGGAGGCATTATAAATCCGGTCGAACTGAACTGTTCCGACATTTTTTTTTCTTCCGGCGAGGTGGAGCTCGGGCGTCCGACGATCTTCAGGGTTTCCGGCCATGGACGAAGCTCCATTGATTCCGGCGACCGGAAGTGGTTTTTGTCCGGAACGGACGGCGGAACGGAGGTTTGACATTCTTCCGGCGAGGAGTTGCAAACAGAGATGGTGAAAACCGGCCATAGACGAAAACGGACCGGAGTTGGACGAAGTCCGGCGGGTCAGTTTTTCCGGCGGCCGAGTTCCAGCAGGAGAGTTATTTTCTGACCGGATTCCGGCGAAGGTTGCCCGGCCGATCGACTTTTCCGGGTAAGCCTTTGTGTTGTGTGTTGTGTGTTGTGTGTGTTATATATATATACTGTTATATATATATATATACTGTGTGTATGGTGTAAATATATATATATATATATATAGCGTGCGCTGTGTGTATGGTATATATATATATAGTACATAGCATGTATATATATATATAATGTGTGGGTGTGTGCAGTGAGTATATGTATTTATATATATATATATATATATATGTAATATATATTATATATATACGTATGTATACGGATAAATACGAGTATAGTATGTGTTCGTGTTGGAATCGGAATTATCTATTGTGTTGTTTTCGGTCGATATCGTGTTATCGAATGAATTGTATTTCATTCAAGGTTGTTCAAGTGCTTGTGATTGACGGAGGACGCGTTGATCGATTCGTGGTCGGACGTTGATCGTGGAATGACTTTCTCGCCTTCGGTTTGAGGCAAGTTTTATACTTGTACTGGTCAATGAGATTAATGTTATCATGTATGTGTATAAATGTGTGTATCATTTCGAGACTTGGTCTCTTTATGATTTTTGTTGATATCAGGGGATTGTTTGATACGATACCCTTCGGCAAATTATGCCAAATATTATTGTTGTTCGTAAATGGCCGATTTAAGGCATTGCGGTACTTGTTGGTAATATTGTTGTCGATAGCCGGTTCGCGGTATCGACATATCGATTGTTATTGTTGATTGATGTTCCTTTGAGATATTGTTGTTGATAGCCGGTTCGCGGCATCGACGTATCGATCGTTATTATTGATTGATGTTCCATCAAGATATTTTTTGTGAATCGTCGTTATTGATATCAGTGTTTTTTTTTCTATTGATGTCGTTTTGGCCGATTGAAGGCATTGACGTATTCGATTATCATCTTCGTTATCGGTAACCGATTAAAGGTGCCGAGACATCCGTTGTACAATTGTTATCGGTAAACCGTTCTGAAGGTAATCGATATATTGAATTGGGATTATCAAAGATAATTCCCATCCGTTGTATAATTATTATCGATTGTCCGCTCTAACGGTAATCGATATATTAAATTGGGATTATCAAATATAATTTCCACCCGTTGTCAAAAAGATAATTCCCATCCATTGTATAATTGTTATCGATTGGCCATTCTACGGTAATCGAAGTATTGAATTGGGATTATCAACGATAATTCCCATCCGTTGAATTATTATTTTCGTGTTGACCGATTCAAGGCAGCACACTATTATTCTTGTAAACTCGGTAATTTTGTGATCGTTGAAGGTTGAGGATTTTCCCGAACTGTTGTGTTGTGATCGTTGCTCGTGTTAATCGGTCCTTAGGGATTTTGATCCCAGGATGGTTGTTTCGAATATTGTTGGTCGTGTCGATCTTTCATTATTCGTGTGTCATCGTTCACTTGGTGAGTCGTATGATTTGTTTTGGATGTGTTATCCTTTGAGTTTCGTTGTCATGTTGTATTGTGACATATCCGGAATCATATCTGCGTTCCGATTGGTTATTGTGTAGGATTTTTAGCCAGGCACATATAGTCATTGGCGGATATTATTCTGCATTGGACTGTGCACACGGGACGTAGTTTCGTGAGGCTAATTAGGTACATTGTCCTACGTGTATTCTGGATTCCATATACGGGGCGGACATGTGCACGGACACATTTCCGGATCGGGCGTACTGTGATGTCCATCTTTTGAGCCATAAACATTGATCGTCCATAGTATTGGATGAGTTTGACGTTTTGTGATTGAGCGTTCATACGCCTGAGGGGTATGTTCAACAGTCATGTTTGTTTCTTTGAGATCTGTATTGTGATGATTTACAGCTTCGGGCTGTTCTGCTTTCAGGCCATCGTGATATTTTGACAGCTTCGGGCTGTTCGGCTTTCAGGCCATCGTGATATTTTGGCAGCTTCGGGCTGTTCGGCTTTCAGGCCATCGTGATATTTTGGCAGCTTCGGCTGAGGGCTTTCAGGCCATTGTGATGTATCGGTATTTCTGTTTGAGCCTTCGGGCATTGTGATCCTTATTTATTTCAGTGTTGGATTGATTTACCTTCGGGTAATGTATTGTTGTGTTCTATATTGATGTTTCGCCGTTGGGCACTTATGTTCTAATCTATTGAGCAGGTATTGATCGTATGCCGTGGGCATAGTGTTCCACGAATGCTCGATTCTTACTTTGGTTTGTGAGCATCTCGTACTACCATTGTTGTACTGTTTATTCTGCCTTTGGATGCATATCATGTTGTGCATGTACTTGATATTCATTATACTGGATGGCTGACCCCGTGGGGGCGGAACATGTTTTCATGTTTTAGGTACTTGCGAGGAGAGAGTTGAGACATAGGGGCATGACGATGGCGACGAGGCATTCGAGCGATACTAGTCCGAGATATTTTGATGTTCATGTTGGTCAGACAGTTGGAGTACTCCATTTTGTTCAGTCGTTGTCGTTTTGTATTATCCGAGCAAGGCTCGTGTATGTTGTTGTATGTTATTTTGGCCATGTAGGCCCATCCTTGTCGTTGAAATTCCATATCGGAATAGTATGTCGGACATCATAGCAGGGTCTGTGATTTCCTATTTTGGTCAGTTTGTTGTATTTTAGTCGTGTTCGCCTGGTGGATCACCTGGTGTGGGGTCCACAGCACTGTAATGACCCAATGGGATTTGGGGGTGTTACAGAAGATGGTATCAGAGAATTGGGTTGTGAGATACCCTGGCTTGTGTGTTATGTGGCTCTACCAAGGCGGTAGTAGTGGGGGTGTCAGGTTATGACAATCTGGACAGTCGGGTTTTGTGAGTCGTGATAGTTGGACGACTGTATGAGTCATTCTTTCATCGAGTCGTCGTCAGTGAAGACTAGTATCGCAAGACCTCGAAGCTTCGTATGACCTGTGTAAGGACTCTATTCTCTTTTGTGTGCATACATTCATTATGTCATTGATTAAACCTGTTTTGTTGACACTTGTATGTGACAATCGGGTGCGATTGATTTATGATTATTTGCTTTGGAGCGTGTGGGCTCTGTATCGGCTATGATTAGCGCGATCGATGCGATCGCTTATCTGTTGAGTATGTATACTCGTGTTTTGCGTTGACCTAGCATTCTGGCCGTTGAGGCGTATTTGAGCTGTGGTCATGATTGAACGTTATTCTTTCAGTCTGGAAAGAGGACGTGACAGAGGGGGTAGAGGCCGCAGAGTGGGCCGACACCCGAAACCTCGTACCGATAATTTGGTGGCTGACGAATCATTTTCAGAGTTGTGCTCGAGAACCCACCGATCGTGATTGTGTTTGGATCGAGTTCAAGACTCTCATGTTAGAGAGGTATTATCTGGCTCCACTTCGTGAAGCCAAGATGTCGGAGGTTTTGAACCCCGAATCCGTCGAGAACGAGGGTGTTATTGTTATTGCTGAGAAGTTTCAAGGACTTCTTCAGTTTACTTCATCTGTTATCCGTACTAAGGCGGATAAGATCAAGTATTTTAACAAGAGGTTGAACCCGCGGTTGAGAATACAGTTGTTCAATCACAATTGCAACTCACTTGGCGAATTCATCGAGAAGGCTCTTGGAGCAGAGCTTTCGATCGAGGAGCTTACTCAGAAGGATCCTTCAGTATCTTCTGGTGAGAGGACTAGGATGCCGATTCGTTCAGAGGGACATCGAGCTCCGACGTCCAGGAGGTCATTTTCTAGTCGACTTCGTGCTGGGAAAGCATCTTCTTCTCAGGCGACGAGTTCGACTGTTGTTTGTTTTAATTGTGATTAAGCGGGGCATGTGAGTACTTGATGTACGGTGCCAGCTATTATTTATTTATTTTCTGTGTGGGAGGCAGGGACACCTTCAGAATACTACAGGAGTTCTAGTGCCAGTAGATCTCGAGAGATCTCACGGGCCTCGAGAGATTTTGTCACCTCAGTCCGTACTTCATCCAAGGGGTCATATCGGGCTTCGGGAGCCAGAGGTATGGACACCCGAGGGGAAGTAGCGAGTTCAGATTTGTGTTTTCCTCGAGTCGATGGGATCAAGGAGCTCGATGATCTGGAGGATGTTGATTTCGGGTACATTTGAGATGTAACCTTGATTTGTATTTTCCTTGTCTTTCGGATTGATGTTTGACTCGGTCTGTATTTTATTATTGTGGTTGCGAACCATTTATGGTTGATCTATCTTGTTATCATTGTATCTGAGAATCTTGACACTTGAGTCATTTGAGGTGATTTTCTTTCCTTTTGGTCTTGTACCCGAGATTTTTGTGATGATCTGGGTAATTGTTCATTATGATTCGAGACGTCAAGTCGTGAGGACTTGGGTGCGCGATCGATATGGTCCCGAGGACTATTCGTGTGTTGTTATTATCTTTTGTGGTGCGACTTCCTGGCTGGTCTCTGGCGGAGGAGTCATGATTCGGCTAATCTCGCATTTGATTGAGTGTCTTTATCACTTGATTTTTTTTCGCCTTGTTCAGGCAGAGGAGACGTGGGGACCCGTGGGGTCGGCCCAGTTGCGTAGGCGGAATGACTCGTATTGAGGAGTATTCCTAGAGATGTTGTTTTCTTATCCTGATGGATAGTCCGTGCCCCGACTTGTGCACCCTGAGTTTCGAGGACGAAACTATTTTTAAGGAGGGGAGGATGTAATATCCGGGGGTAATTTTTATTTATTTTTTATTTTTTTTTCATGTTACTGTTGAGTTGTACGTATTCATTTGGAATTGTACAAGTGTTGTTGTTTGGACCGATACAATATATATTGTATTAGAATATTTCGGGATCGAAATATTTATACTGGTCGACGGTTTGGTTTCGTCGTTTGGTTGTTGCTTGACGGGTTTAGAATTTTGGCTAAGTTTATAGCCATAGCGTACGCTACTTGTGTAGCATTACGTACGCTAATTTGTTTCGATTACGTACGTTACGCCCTAAGGTTACGTACGTAATGCGTGGTAGGTGGTGGGAACCTTCCTCGTGGTCAACTTTCGGGGCGAGGGTATCTTTGGGGTATCATTTATATATATATATATATATATATATATATATATATATATATATATATATATATGGGGAAAGTGAATGTGTGTTTCCACTAAGTTAGGAAAAACACCTCACATACATTTTTAATATGTAAAATACATGTGGCCCTCATTCATTCATTAATATTAAAAATAAGATGTGAGGTGTTTTTCACCCAACTTGCAAAATACACACACCTTCACTTTCCCCTATATATATATACACCTTCAACTTTTGATTCCCCCTCACGTGTATCCCTCATCTCCCTCATGCTATATTATATATATATATATATATATATATATATATATATACTATACATCACCTACCTCTCTCTACCTCATGTTATCTTTATGTATATATATAATATATACACAGTCATCATCAACTATCATCTTCTCCCTCATCTCTCCCTCCCTCTCGCCAGCTCTCTCCTCCCTCTCATTTTTTTTTCTTCTTCTTTCCTCCCTCTCGCCCTCTCTCCCTTCTCTCCATCTCTTTCTTCTTCCGGCGAGATGAAGCTTGAGGACGGACGGGCAGCGGCTTCTCCATTTTTCCGGCGACCGGAGGTAGGGCCGACGTCTCTGGCGGGGACTGGAGCTCGGCGGCGGCCGATCGGAATTTCCGTATCGGGAGGCATTATAAATCCGGTCGAACTGAACTGTTCCGACATTTTTTTTCTTCCGGCGAGGCGGAGCTCGGGAGTCCGACGATCTTCATGGTTTCCGGCCATGGACGGAGCTCCATTGATTCCGGCGACCGAAAGTGGTTTTTATCCGGAACGGACGGCGGAACGGAGGTTTGACATTCTTCCGGCGAGGAGTTGCAAACGGAGATGGTGAAAACCGGTCATAGACGAAAACGGACCGGAGTTGGACGAAGTCCGGCAGGTCAGTTTTTCCGGCGGCCGAGTTCCAGCAAGAGAGTTATTTTCTGACCGGATTCCGGCGAAGGTTGCCCGGCCGATCGACTTTTCCGGGTAAGCCTTTGTGTTGTGTGTTGTGTGTTGTGTGTGTTATATATATATACTGTTATATATATATATATATACTGTGTGTATGGTGTAAATATATATATATATATAGCGTGCGCTGTGTGTGGTATATATATATAGTACATAGCATGTATATATATATAATGTGTGGGTGTGTGCAGTGAGTAAATGTATTTATATATATATATGAGTTGTATATATATATATGTAATATATATTATATATATACGTATGTATACGGATAAATACGAGTATAGTATGTGTTCGTGTTGGAATCGGAATTATCTATTGTGTTGTTTTCGGTCGATATCGTGTTATCGAATGAATTGTATTTTATTCAAGGTTGTTCGAGTGCTTGTGATTGACGGAGGACGCGTTGATCGATTCGTGGTCGGACGTTGATCGTGGAAGGACTTTCTCGCCTTCGGTTTGAGGCAAGTTTTATACTTGTACTGGTCAATGAGATTAATGTTATCACGTATGTGTATGAATGTGTGTATCATTTCGAGACTTGGTCTCTTTATGATTTTTGTTGATATCAGGGGATTCTTTGATACGATACCCTTCGGCAAATTATGCCAAATATTATTGTTGTTCGTCAATGGCCGATTTAAGGCATTGCGGTACTTGTTGGTAATATTGTTGTCGATAGCCGGTTCGCGGTATCGACATATCGATTGTTATTGTTGATTGATGTTCCTTTGAGATATTGTTGTTGATAGCCGGTTCGCGGCATCGACGTATCGATCGTTATTATTGATTGATGTTCCATCAAGATATTTTTTGTGAATCGTCGTTATTGATATCTGTGTTTTTTTCTATTGATGTCGTTTTGGCCGATTGAAGGCATTGACGTATTCGATTATCATCTTCGTTATCGGTAATCGATTAAAGGTGCCGAGACATCCGTTGTACAATTGTTATCGGTAAACCGTTCTGAAGGTAATCGATATATTGAATTGGGATTATCAAAGATAATTCCCATCCGTTGTATAATTATTATCGATTGTCCGCTCTAACGGTAATCGATATATTGAATTGGGATTATCAAATATAATTTCCACCCGTTGTCAAAAAGATAATTCCCATCCATTGTATAATTGTTATCGATTGGCCATTCTACGGTAATCGAAGTATTGAATTGGGATTATCAACGATAATTCCCATCCGTTGAATTATTATTGTCATGTTGACCGATTCAAGGCAGCACACTATTATTCTTGTAAACTAGGTAATTTTGTGATCGTTGAAGGTTGAGGATTTTCCCGAACTGTTGTGTTGTGATCGTTGCTCGTGTTAATCGGTCCTTAGGGATTTTGATCCCAGGATGGTTGTTTCGAATATTGTTGGTCGTGTCGATCTTTCATTATTCGTGTGTCATCGTTCACTTGGTGAGTCGTATGATTTGTTTTGGATGTGTTATCCTTTGAGTTTCGTTGTCATGTTGTATCGTGACATATCCGGAATCATATCTGCGTTCCGATTGGTTATTGTGTAGGATTTTTAGCCATGCACATATAGTCATTGGTGGATATTATTCCGCATTGGACTGTGCACACGGGACGTAGTTTCGTGAGGCTAATTAGGTACATTGTCCTATGTATATTCTGGATTCCATATACGGGGCGGACATGTGCACGGACACATTTCCGGATCGGGCGTACTGTGATGTCCATCTTTTGAGCCATAAACTTTGATCGTCCATAGTATTGGATGAGTTTGACGTTTTGTGACTGAGCGTTCATACGCCTGAGGGGTATGTTCGACAGTCATGTTTGTTTCTTTGAGATCTGTATTGTGATGATTTACAGCTTCGGGCTGTTCGGCTTTTAGGCCATCGTGATATTTTGACAGCTTCGGGTTGTTCGGCTTTCAGGCCA
The DNA here is from genome assembly GCA_033398695.1 of Orobanche coerulescens. Lineage (NCBI taxonomy): Eukaryota > Viridiplantae > Streptophyta > Magnoliopsida > Lamiales > Orobanchaceae > Orobanche > Orobanche coerulescens. The sequence continues at coordinate 28,714,224 of CM065815.1, read as the reverse complement.
TCGTGATATTTTGGCAGCTTGGCCGTTTCGCTTTCAGCCATCGTGATATTTTGGCGGCTTACCGAGGGCTTCGAGCCATTGTGATGTATCGGTATTTCCGTTTGAGCCTTCGGGCATTGTGATCCTTATTTATTTCAGCGTTGGATTGATTTACCTTCGGGTAATGTATTGTTGTGTTCTATATTGATGTTTCGCCGTTGGGCACTTATGTTCTAATCTATTGAGCATGTATTGATCGTATGCCGTGGGCATAGTTTTCCACGAATGCTCGATTCTTACTTTGGTTTGTGAGCATCTCGTACTACCATTGTTGTACTGTTTATTCTGCCTTTGGATGCATATCATGTTGTGCATGTACTTGATATTCATTATATTGGATGGCTGACCCCGTGGGGGCGGAACATGTTTTCATGTTTTAGGTACTTGCGAGGAGAGAGTTGAGACACAGGGGCATGACGATGGCGACGAGGCATTCGAGCGATACTAGTCCGAGATATTTTGATGTTCATGTTGGTCAGACAGTTGGAGTACTCCATTTTGTTCAGTCGTTGTCGTTTTGTATTATCCGAGCAAGGCTCGTGTATGTTGTTGTATGTTATTTTGGCCATGTAGGCCCATCATTGTCGTTGAAATTCCATATCGGAATAGTATGTCGGACATCATAGCAGGGTCTGTGATTTTCTATTTTGGTCAGTTTGTTGTATTTTAGTCGTGTTCGCCTGTGGATCACCTGGTGTGGGGTCCACGGCACTGTAATGACCCAATGGGATTTGGGGGTGTTACACTGTATTTTCTCTTTCTCCAGTTTATCGATTCACTCATGTTCGTTGATACCTTATGAACTTGTTCTGTACTTCGGTTTCATCGTCCGAATGAGCTGTGATCTTGTTGTGGGTCGATCTGGTTATCGATGTGACTTTTTCGGGTTCAGTTCGATTCATGTGAACCTTGTTCGGGAGTGACATCATCTTGTTCTATTAGTTCTTTTATTCGAAGTGAATCGGATTTTGAACTTTTGTATATTCTACCTTGTCGACTCATTTATGTTCGTTGACATTTTTGAGCTTGTCCTGCCCTTGTTTTTGTTTATCGAACGAGTGTGGTATCGTTTCGGAATAACTCGTTTGTCGTTGTGACTTTTCAATTGCTATTCCCTTTCCTGTGGATGTTATGTGAATGCACATCCTGTTGTTTTCACCGGATCATATATTGTCTCGAGTCGAGATGTGAACCTTGGAGTTGTTGTTTGAATTTTATTGTTCTTCATGATTCGAACATGATTGTCCGATTTTTATTTTCTCGATCGTTGTGGTTCGATCGTTTGATTGTTCGGTTTTTATTGATCTCGCCCCATGATTGTTGAGCGTTCAGGCTCCTTCGTAATTCCCTTAAGTTCGGGAAATTGGTCTCGTTTTCGATCTTCCAACCCTTGGGCAGTGGAATTCCGTAATTGTTCAGTGATTGGCTCGCGTTTTGATTGATGTATCGTTGGGTCGGTCAATGTTATTGATTTTCATTCATTGTGTTTTGTAATTGTTCAGATAATTGACTTGACTATATTATCCGTTTGATGACGCTTGTCATTTGTTGGTTTTATTATATTCCTAACGGCGACGTTGTGTTGGTCGTCGTGGAGCGTGTTTTCACGCCGTATGTCTCTTTGCGTTTCTTGCAGTGTTTCGCCGTCGGGCGCGAGTTTTCGGTTTTTGCGTATCTCGTCGAGTTTTCCTGGCGGGGGATATTGCTTCTCCCTACTTATTTTAAGTTTCGGGACGAAACTTCTTTTAAGGAGGGTAGAATGTAATATCCGCAATTTCGAATTTCGGTAATTTTCTTTTTTTGGCGGAATTTCATTTTGACGACTCGCTCATGACCGTTTCGTCATTTCGAGAATGATTAATTCTGCACTTTTTGTCATCCGAGTTCATTTCGGTATTGTTTTGTTGAGTTCCGTGTCTTTTGGCGACTTTTCCGCACTTGAGCTTGATTCTTGCGAATCTCGTCCGAAACTGTTGTTTCGAGTTTCTCGTAAGTTCATTTAATGTTATTATTCATGTTGCGAGCTTTGGTTCGGTGTTCCGATCACGTATCGTGATTTCCGGGCGTTTTGGGCCATTTTTGTAATTTCCCAAAGTTTAGGGTAATTACTTCCGTTGTCGAATTCCGACACTTCGGGTGGTCGGAATCGTGTGTTCTCTTAGCTCTTGGATTTGTCTTTGCGAGTACTTCGTAACCGTATCTCCGATTTTTACTCAGGTTCGGGTTTCGGGGTCGTCCGGGCCGTCGGAATGGCCACGACCGAGTCACGGCCGGAGCAGGGCCTGGCCTGGCCGAGTTACGGCCGTAAGGTGCCGGTTACGGCCGTAATGTGTGCCAGTTACGGCCGTAAGTGTGATCGGGTATGGCCGTACGGGCGCTGGGCATCTTCCGGACGAAGGCCGGTTACGGCCGTAATGTGTGCCAGTTACGGCCGTAAGTTTTTGACGAATGCCGGTTACGGCCGTAAGGCCTGCCGAGTACGGCCGTAAGGGCCGAGTTACGGCCGTAAGGCACTGCCGGTTACGGCCGTAACCCTGCCGGCTATATATAACCTGGGCTCGGCCATACCTTCATTTTTCACCCTTTTTCTTCCTTTTTCGGCGGCTGGCGACGGGAGGCTCGGGAAATCGAGATCTTGGCCGATTCTAATCATTTCCAAGGCATTTTGGAAGATCCTTGTTGATTATATCAACATCTAATCCATGTGTTTCGTCGAATCAAGGTATATTTCTTGATTTTCCTTTAAGTTGACTTTTTGGGGAATTTGTTCTTGATTTCGATTCTAGTCCGATTTTGATACATCAGTTGGTGTAGTATGATGTTATTAATCGTGTTCTATGGGTTGTATATCCATATATCGAGTTTGTTTAACTCGATTGACGATTCGAGTGTTCTTGGGAATTATTGAACATTTAATGTTCGATTAAATGTCCCAATGAGTTTCCCTTCGATAGTTTGTTGGGATTTCCGTTGTTTTGGCCTTGATTCTCATCGTAACCATGTGTTATTGTTCCTTCCGGAGGTTTATAGGTGTTCGAGGATTCCGATGTTGAATCCCGTTTGGTGATTGATGATTCGTGTGGTATTATTCTCGTAATACTCGTGGTGCTTTCGCGTTCTTGATATTGTTCGGGGGTTCGGGGCTATTCGACCGCGTCCTATCCGTCGTCTTGTTGCGATCGTGATTTCGAGGCAAGTACCTTTCCCATACTTTTCTCGTTTTATGGATATGATGATCGGTGGTCGTCTTGATGTGTTTGTTTGGTTATTTGAAATGAAGTTTCAAAAGATTTCGGTTGGCCTCGTTAGAGGCTCTCTTTCAAAACGTGTGTGTGTTTTGTGAACGGTGTGTTTTGGGAATTGATTATGATTTGATTATTTTGAATGTTGAAGGCTTTGATGATACTCATGTTGTTTAAAGTTATGGAATCGTGTATTCCGTGTTTAACCTTGTTATTGTGTTTTTGAAGAGTTTGATAATGGTGTCGGATTAGTGGCCATCTCTAGTGAGTATTCCTAATGAACTTACATTCTTAGCATATTAGTATTGCATGAGTAACGTGTGTGTGTGTGTATGCTCACTATGGGTTAAATGTGACGGGGTCTCGGTAGGGGTCCACAGAGACGTGGATCGACGAGCTTGCTTTTAACCACTACGGGTTAGATCCGACGGGGTCTCGGCAGGGGTCCACAGAGACGTGGATCGACGGTTAATTGTGGTGCATTTTGCAAATGTGATTTGGATGATTGGCATTTCCGGAAACGAGTATTTCGAACAGTTTTCATGATTGCATGCATTGACTAAGTGTGTAAGAGGTAAGTTGTTCGTTTGGCCTACTTGGCTAGGATGGCACTGGAGTATTTTGTTGTTTGTATTAAATACTTTATTTGCGGATTTTGAAGTTGGGAGACGAACCTTGTGGTCGTTCTTGTGTACTGTGAGTTGATGAGATTTGGGGCTAAAATCCCAATGGTTTTATAAAGGTCATTTTACGAATTTGGGGCTAAAATCCCAACGGTTTGGTAAATGTCATTTTTCGGAAAGTAAACCTTTAGGGCGGTGACCCCTTTTGTCTTTTGGATTTTGAAAAGTAGGATTAGATAATCCTAAATTGTTTTCTATTAAAACTCTCGATGGCATTCTAAACCGTTTTATAAATTATTTCCATTGATTTATGATATTTTGATTTTTAAATGTTTTCTCAAAACTCTTGCCTCGGGAAGTACTTTTCGTTCCGTTGGATCTTTGAGGATTCCTGGTTATTGTTATTCGTGGAATGTGAATTGTATGGCTCGTATTTGCACTTTGTTCTTGCACTAGCAAAAAGTGGAGTTTTGCTAACCCCCGAGTATTCGGGGGGTGGTTGTCTGTTTTTGCATTCAGGTTTTGGAGCATAACACAGGGTCGACACGAAGGATGATGAAAGATGATCGATACTAATCACATGAGGAACCGTACTTTGTTTATTGGTTCAGTTGTACTTTATTTTCCGCTGCTATATTTTCCCGTTGTACGGGTGTGGTTGTGTTTTGACCCCTGCGTGGGCATGAGTTGTAATCGAGTTGTATGTTTTTATTGAAAGGCCAAATCGGTCTACTGAGTCATTTTAGCCTTAAAGGCATTGTCGAGATGTTTCATGTTGTTACTAGCCTGGTAGATCCTTGAGGTAAGGTTCTACGCCGTGTAATATCCCTGAGCGGATTGGGGGTGTTACATATAGGTCAGAAGCAGACCTATGTCAAGATAAAACACTTCCACCCTTCAAACACTTTGGTAGTACTCCTTGATCAGAAAATAATGAACCAGAGCGCCTGCAGCCATTTCTTTATCTTAATTTCTGGTCAATAAAAATATAGCTGATTAGTTGATTGATAATAATAAGTTTAATTTATTTTACCGAGAAGGTTTACGGTTCGAGTCCGTATAGCCCTAAAGTCCTATATTGTATAATTTCCATTTATTAATTCTTGTTTGTTACTTGTAACTAACTTATTAGTTCATCGAAACCAAATTTTTCCTAGAAACTCATTTACAAGTATTGTTTAAAGCAGAACATAAAACTAAAAGAAAAATATATTTCAAGAGATCGAATCAAGCCTTTTCCAATCATGGATAAACTAGTGATATTCTTTTTAAAAGTCAAAATCACGACTGAGCTTGGTAAAAACTCTAAAGAGTTATTCACGATCGAGGGAATAACTCAATTAATTTGTGGACAAACTAAAGTTTGTTAAAAAACTAATCTCTTTTTAGTTAATAAAAGTTAACAATATAAAATAAGCTTTTCTTCGTATAAAACTAATGAAGCATAGGTAAGGGTCTTCTTTTTCTGTATTTAATCAGTTGAACAAATTTAGAGAGTTTGCCGTACTAGCCAAGTTTTCTAGTTCGTCAACGGTACCTATGGATGTCAAAACTAGGTGGAATTCAACCTACAAAATGCTTGATGTTGCTCTAAAGTATAGAAGGGTGTTTGAAAGGATGGCAAAAGAATGGATGCCTTTCATGAAATATTTCAATGAAAAAGATGACAAGGGTAGAACAAGAATGGGACCTCCAATTGTATAAGATTAGGAAAATACAAGAGCATTTGTGTACTTTCTTGAAAATTTCTATAATGTTACTTTAGAGCTTAGTGCATTAAAAACCCCAACATCCCAATTGATTTATCGATCAATGGTTGCCATCCAAGTTGCAATTATGGAAAAGTGTGTTGATGATTCGGAGCCGGTTGTCACGCCCCACCTTAAGGCAGCAGGCATCTACCAGCATCCGGCCGAAGCCTGCCGGACGGGCGCGCAGCAGGCTCGCGCGCGTACATGGACCCGGCCAAGCTCACAGAGGACTACCCCCCCTATAATAGGCTTAGACGGAAAAAGCCTTGTGACAGCAGTAGACATTGAAAAGCCGAGGAATCCACTCTTCAGAAAGAAGACCCTAGAAGCTTCAAGATGGAGACCAATCAACTCCAGAAGGTCAAAGAGGGTTCCAGAAGGTCAGAAATCGGGTCGGATTGCTACGGGCCGAATCGGGCCTTGGCCGGGCCGGGCCGGGACACTTCGGGCCGGGTCGGGCCGGACGTTCCAGAGGGGTCTGGGGACTCCAAGAAGACTTCTTAGAATTACCTAGAATTGTATAGATCTTTCTAGATGATGGCATTCTTGTAAATACTTGGAATAGTAATGTTTTGTTGGTAATTTGTTAGCCTAAGAGGATTAGTATAAATACCCCCTTGGGGCTCATTTGTAACTCACCTTGAGAAATCTGATTTGCTACAGTACAATAAGAGAAAATCTTCCTCAAGCATTTCCTTACTTTCCTTCCTAGTAATCTTGTGTGTGTGATAGGCTTACTACTTAGGCTTGAGACAACCTAAGATAGTGCCGCACGGAGAGGACTTAGCGAGGCGCAAGTATAACCCCGTGACAGTTGGTATCGGAGCCAAGGTTGAGACAACCAAGGCGGATTTTCGAAGATTGCTAGCTGATCGTGCAAGGAGTAAGATGGCACAATCATCCGACGTTACCCAACCCAACACTCAGGCCGAGAAGACCAAGAAGGGCAGAGACAAGTCTCGGCCAGGATTCTTTGCCATGGACGGTAGAGTGACTCGGCGGAGGAGGTCTATGATGAGGTTGCGAGGAGGGTGGATGACTTAGAAGAAGCTGGTGAGGAGCTGCACAACCAGGTTCTCTCTACTATCAATGCTTGTGATGGGGACATGAAGAAGGAGTTGGCCGATTTTCGGGCCATGATCTTGGCCATGCAAGAGAGCATGGAGGTTCTCAAGACGGAGATGGCAACAGTGAAAAGGGCGATTGCCAACGGAGAAGGACATGTGGGTGCGACACCCGCACGAATTGACATCCCAAGGCCTGGGAGGTTCAACGGATCGAGAAACGCCAAGGAGATTGACAATTTCTTATGGAACCTGGAGCAATACTTTGGTGCCTCAAACATTCGAGATGATGACACCAAGTTGCGGACGGCGCCCTTGCACTTAGCCGACACTGCCGTGCTGTGGTGGCAGACCAAGCAGGCTGACATTGAAAGTGGTGCGTGCAGGATGGCTTCCTGGGAAGACTTCAAGGCCGAATTAAAGAGGCAATTCCATCCCGAGAATGTGGAGTTCGAGGCTCGGGTCAGGCTGAAGAGACTCAGCCACATTCGTACTATCAAAGACTATGTCAAGGAGTTCCAAGAAATTGTGCTGGAGATACCAAGCTTGACGGCGACCGACAAGCTGTTTGTATTTATGGACGGACTCAAGCCTTTTGCGAGGCAAGAGTTGGAAAGGCGCAATGTTCAGGATGTGGCGACCGCCATTGCTGTGGCCGAGGGCTTACGGGAGTTGAAGACAAGCGACAAGCCAAGGACTTTCCGCACAGATAAAGGCAAAGGTGGGGGAGACCACCCATCAAGGTTTAGACCAAACAAATACTCGGGCAAGCAACCAGTGGACGAGAACGATAAGCCGAAAGGTTGTCACATTTGTCATAGTACCTCTCACATGAAGTACGATTGCCCATTTCGGAGGAAGAAGGTCGCAGCCATTCAAGAGACCACGGAGACCGAGGTTGCGGATGGTGCGCATATGGGCTCATTGAGTTTGCTCAGTGCTGTCAAAGCCGTTGTGGAGCCGGCGAAGGGACCCAGAAAGGGGTCTATGTTCGTGGATGCCTTGATCGGAGGCACACACATCAAAGCCTTAGTGGATACAGGAGCTACTCACAATTTCATGCGGGACGGCGTAACCAAAGCCTTGCGACTTACCGTCACTCTAACTAATGGATCGATCAAGACAGTGAACACCCATGCTAAACCGGTGACCGGCGAAGCACGAGGAGTGAAAGCAAAGATAGGTGACTGGCAGGGAATGATCACCTTCACTGTAGTGACCATGGATGACTACGATTTGGTTCTTGGGTTACAATGGTTCGATCAGGTACGGGCTTGCATTCTTCCATTTTCTGATTCCTTAGTCATTTTGGACTCCGACAGGAAACAGGCCATTCCGGCCAGGAGGGAAGCGCAGGGGACAGGCACCCTTTCAGCCATGCAACTTAGTCGAGGCCTTCGGAAGCAGGAAGAGACCTTCGCTGCATTTTACGTTCCTGATGATGGAAACGATATTGAAGCAAGGATGTACCAAAGGAAGTTCAAGCCGTTTTGGAGGAGTTCCAGGACGTGATGCCCGTGGAACTACCTAAGAAGTTGCCGCCCAGAAGGGATGTGGACCACAAAATTGAACTTATTTCCGATGCGAAGCCACCTTCGAGGACACCCTATAGGATGTCACCACCGGAACTTAAGGACCTGCAAAAGCAATTGAAAGAGTTGTTAGATTCCAAGATGATCCAACCATCCAAATCTCCTTATGGATCCCCCGTTTTGTTCCAGAAGAAGCATGATGGATCCTTACGTATGTGCGTGGACTATAGGGCACTCAACAAACTGACGGTTCGCAACAAGTATCCCATTCCACTCATTGGAGAGTTGTTTGACCAACTGGGAGGTGCCAAATACTTTTCAAAGATCGACCTAAGATCCGGATATTGGCAGGTCCGGATAGCCGAAGGAGACGAACCCAAGACCGCCATGGCGACCAGGTATGGTTTGTTTGATTTCCTTGTGATGCCGTTCGGGCTTACAAATGCCCCAGCGACCTTTTGCACACTGATGAACAAGGTATTTCAACCATACATAGACAAGTTTGTTGTCGTTTATTTGGATGATATTGTCATTTACTCATCATCAATGGAGGAGCATGTAGAACACTTGAGACAGGTGTTCCAGGCATTGCGGGACAATGAACTATATGCAAAGTTGGAGAAATGCTCATTCGCCCAACAGGAAGTGACTTTTCTAGGTCACCGTATCAAAGATGGCCGCATAATGATGGATGAGGCCAAAGTGAAAGCCGTTCGAGATTGGGAACCGCCAACCAGCGTAACCCAACTCCGATCATTTCTGGGACTCGTGAACTACTACCAGAAGTTCATCGAGGGATACTCTCGGATAGCAGCACCATTAACGGACCTATTGAAGATGGACCACAAATGGGAGTGGACGGATAAGTGCCGAGAGGCCTTTGAGCGACTCAAAGGCAAAGTGACGGAGCAGCCAGTTCTTGCCTTGCCAGACCATGCCAAGGCATATGAGGTTCAGACCGATGCATCTGATTATGCCATCGGAGGAGTTTTGATGCAGCTAGGGCATCCCGTTGCCTATGAGAGCAGAAAATTGAATGACACCGAGAGACGGTACTCGGTACATGAGAAGGAAATGACCGCCGTGGTTCATTGCCTTAGAGCCTGGAGGCATTATTTACTTGGGAGCAAGTTTGTGGTACGAACAGACAACGTAGCCACAAGTTATTTTCAAACCCAGAAGAAGCTCACGCCAAAGCAATCAAGATGGCAGGAATTCCTAGCTGAGTTCGATTATACCCTGGAGTATAAGCCAGGAGTACTTAACCGAGTAGCCGATACATTAAGCCGGAAGGCCGAGCTTGCAGCCTTGACCAAGGCCGAAGGAAGCATCAAGGACCGCATACGCGAGGTACTGAGGCAGGACCCTTTCGCAGAAAACATCATGCAACTTGCTAGGAGCAGCAAGACAAGACGGTTCTGGGAACGAGACGAGCTACTCTTTACCAAAGGCAATCGTTTGTACGTGCCCAAATGGGGAAACTTACGGAGGGACATCATGAAGGAATGCCACGATACACTATAGGCTGGACACCTAGGTATGCACCATACAATGGCTTTAATTGACAATTCTTACTTTTGGCCCAGGATGCGTGTGGACGTCGAGGCATACGTCCGGACATGTCTTGTGTGCTAAGAAGACAAGGTGGAACAACAACAACCTGGTGGACTACTTCAACCATTACCCATACCGGAACATCCTTTTGAAAGCGTTTCAATGGAATTTATTTCGGCTTTACCTAAATCAGATGGGTACGGGTCGATCATAGTTGTGGTGGACAGGTTCTCAAAATACGCAACCTTTATTCCAGCACCGGCGGACGTAACGGCTCTGGAGACGGCCAAGTTGTTCTTAAAGCATGTGGTAAAACATTGGGGCATTCCAAGGACAATCATGAGTGACCGAGACCCACGTTTCACAGGAAAGTTTTGGTCGGGACTTTTCAAGCTATTGGGCTCGAACTTAGCATTCTCAACAAGTTTCCACCCACAGACGGACGGGCAGACAGAACGAGTTAACGCACTGCTTGAGTGCTACTTGCGGCACTATGTGAGTGCCAATCAGGCGGATCGGCCAAACTCTTAGACACGGCCCAATTCTCATACAACTTGCGAAGAGTGAATCAACGGGACGCGGCCCATTCGAGCTCGCTACAGGGAGACAACCGGCGACAACGAACAACATTGCCACCGGATACACGGGACAGAGTCCCGCAGCATATACCTTTGCTAAGTCACTACAGGAGGAATCGGACTTGGCTCGAGCATCTTTGGACAAGGCAGCCAAGAAGATGAAGAAATGGGCCGATCTCAAGCGACGAGCGGTCGAGTTCAACGAAGGCGACTTAGTTATGGTGAAACTTCTCCCGCAGCAATTTAAAGCATTTCGGGCTGTGCATAAGGGACTTATCCGAAGATACGAGGGACCCTACAAGATCGAGCGGCGTGTTGGGACAGTTTCCTATCGAGTGGAACTACCGCCGAAGATAAAGATACACCCGGTCTTTCATGTTAGCCAACTGAAGCCTTACTATCAGGACATGGAGGATCCGGGCCGAGCTCAGTCATATCGAGCACCGACTGCCGTGATTACTTCCTTCGACAAGGAAGTAGCCGAGATCATTTCACATCGGGACGTTCGACGAAGGGGCGTGGCCCCATACACCGAGTTCTTTGTGCATTGGAAGGGACTCCCAGACGATGAAAGTAGCTGGGAACATGAGGATCACCTATGGCAATTTTGGCAGAAGATTGAAGAATATCGGGACTGAGATCGTGCGAGGGGCAGTCACGACTTTGGTGGGGAGAATGTCACGCCCCACCTTAAGGCGTGAGCATCTACCAAAGATCCGGCCGAAGCTGCTGGACGGGCGCAGCAGAGCTCGCGCGTACATGGACCCGGCCAAGCTCACGAGGACTACCCCCTATAATAGGCTTAGACGGAAAAAGCCTTGTGACAGCAGTAGACATTGAAAAGCCGAGGAATCCACTCTTCAGAAAGAAGACCCTAGAAGCTTCAAGATGGAGACCAATCAACTCCAGAAGGTCAAAGAGGGTTCCAGAAGGTCAGAAATCGGGTCGGATTGCTACGGGCGAATCGGGCCTTGGCCGGGCCGGGCCGGGACACTTTGGGCCGGGTCGGGCCGGACGTTCCAGAGGGGTCTGGGGACTCCAAGAAGACTTCTTAGAATTACCTAGAATTGTATAGATCTTTCTAGATGATGGCATTCTTGTAAATACTTGGAATAGTAATGTTTTGTTGGTAATTTGTTAGCCTAGGAGGATTAGTATAAATACCCCCTTGGGGCTCATTTGTAACTCACCTTGAGAAATCTGATTTGCGACAGTGCAATAAGAGAAAATCTTCCCCAAGCATTTCCTTACTTTCCTTCCTAGTAATCTTGTGTGTGTGATAGGCTTACTACTTAGGCTTGAGACAACCTAAGATAGTGCCGCACGGAGAGGACTTAGCGAGGCGCAAGTATAACCCCGTGACACGGTCCTTAAGAAGGTTGCAATTGCCATGAACGGAAAATTTGAAAAGTATTGGGGGGATTGGGATAAAATAAATCATTTGCTTTCATTGCTAATATATTGGATCCGAGAAACAAGCTTCAAATGATCAAAGTGAACGACGAGAAGATGGGGGTGATGCACAAAAGGTCCAAGAGCACATTGATCGAGTTAAAAATGAGTTGATTACATTGTGGGCAGAGTATAAGGGACAAAATAATATAATGGTTAGTGAGAGACAAAATACGCCTTTGGAGATTGGTGATGGAGATGGTACTAGTAGTAGAGGTGGCAGAAAATTTTGGAGCTTCTTGTACGCCGGTGTGGAAGAACAAAATGAAGAAGAACAACTTTAACAAATATCCAATGAAGTTGATAAGTGCCTAGTCGATGAGATCGAGAAGCGTTCTAATCCAAATTTCGATCTTTTAACATGGTGTAAAGGATATGAAAGTAAGTTTCCCGTCCTGTCGCTCATTGCAAAAGATATATTTGCTATTCCAAGATCAACGGTTGCTAGTGAGTCCGCTTTTAGCTTAGCAAAATGGGTTGTAGATCCTTTTAGGACTAGCTTGAGTCCTAAAATGGTAGAAGCATTGGTATGCACCAATGATTGGCTCAAAGCAGAAGATTTTAGTTTGTATAAGGATCCAATTGATGATGACTTTGAGTTGTACAAGGAAATTGACGAAATTGACAAGAGTAAGAACCTATTTATTTTATTATAAATGAGTGGATTAATAGATTGGGAGATTGAAAAATTGAGGAATGAGTGGATTTTTATAAATAAATAGAAAGATTAGGAATAAAAATTATCGAATTTATGTGGGGTCATATCAAAAAAATAGAATGAGAATATTTTTCATAAATGTTTCGAGACGGAATTAACTGGACGTACTTCATGGATAAATGGAGTAATAACAATCAATCGTTAGTTGGAATGGAAATATATATATATATATATATATACACGAAGTGGTTTCAACGAAAACCCCTTTTTAAATGGAACATAAGGTCAGATCTCAGTCAATCGATCAATATTAATGAATGATTAAAAATTTATTTTTAATACTCATTCCGTCCCACTCTAAGTGTAACATTTAGTCCGAAAAAGTGTTCCTTTAAGAGTGCAATATTTCATTAAATAACTCAAATCACATCAACAATCATCTTTTCCTTTTTAATCTCCATCACACAATTGCCATCAATACCCTTTACTTTTTAATCTACATCACACACTCACCAATATTTATCAAATTTACACATTTATCATGTCTAATGATTCACCTAAAACACACCAATTTTCTTCCAAATATTGCACTTGAACTGAAACGGAGAGAGTATTAGTAATGACCTTATTAAATTTCTATTAGTGATGAGAATTGGATAAAATTTATTTATTTTAACCCATTGTTCTCTCTTCTATCATCTTCCAAAACATCTCATTTTTCATAATTATCTCATTGCCATGTTCTCTCTCTCTCATAAATCCTCTACGGATTTTATCTTATATTGAAAATATATAGATATGCATGATCAGTGATCACAAATAAATTATGTATGAGATGCATTTTTTTAATTCTGAATTGTCGCAAAATAATTTATGCAGTGCGTTATCTTAACTATTCACTGGAAAAAATATAATTACATATTACAAAATACTAGACGTGCAGTGAGTCATTTTGACGATCTATCCTAATATAAGATTGAGTATTTTTATTAATGTCTAAACTTCAAGACTGCATAGAGTACAAATTATTTAATGCACGGAATTCATTGCAAGGTGAGAGTATTAAAGTAAGGGAGATTAACGATCACGGTGAATATGAAGTGTTCATTCGAATACAAACCATCACAGAGTTAAAGTTACGTCTCTTTAGCTTCCATAAGTTACAACTTAGAAACAAATAATAGAATGTCAATATAAAAGGAGCTTCAATATAGACAAGCGTACGTAGCTTTTAGGTTTTGTCATCTTCGGTTTTTTCTTTAAGCTTTCATCGTTTGCATATATTAATAGTACTTGGTATGCAAGATACTCTCTCCATAATGATTTACTATTTTGGCTGATGTGTGCAGGGAATGACTTCAAGTTCCAAATACAAAAATATGAAAGGTCAGTTAGTTTACATGCGGATTAATCCGATAAAGGTTGTTTCCGCACTTATTAGTTAACAATAATTAACGAGGTGTTAAATTTGCAGGTGTGGAAAAATTTAAAAATATCAATTTGAAAACAAAACACAAATCTACAAAAGGTTTTTATTTTTTGGTTATATGTATTTCTTGCAGGCAAAGGAAAGCAAGAAGACGACAGTGCGGAGGAGTAGAGCCCTTTTCCTTCGAACGGAAAAAATATAATACGTGTAAAAAGAGGTTGTGGATTCTCTTTTTGGTGTAGGCAAAAATATAATATAGATATTATACGAGTATGCATCTGTTTAAAGACCACATAACATTGATAGTTGCATAAAAAGTAATAGTATTTGTTCTATTATTGATATTATTATTCAATTTGTAATGGCTATGTTAATATTTGGCCGGCAATTTTTTTTGGACTTGCAAGTTATATACGAAAATGTTATGGACTGGCGTAGCAATAATTGGACTATTGTTATCCAATATTTATTTTTTGGATGCATAATTTGATAATATTTGGTATAATGAGTGGTATTTTGTTTATTCAGATTTTCACGATGTGAAAGTTATAATACTTTTCGATAAAAATATTTTATCACTAACCTATAACAATCGTAATAAAAATAAATATCAATAAAGAAGTGTTTAATAAATATTGCTCCATATTGTGAAAATCATGATAGTTATAGTAAAATGACTTACTTTTCTACATGGTAAAGACAAAAGTATTATACTATGTGTTTACTTGATGAGGTAATTCCACCATTTACTTATTTAGAATTGAAGTGACATTTCACGGGTAAAATAGTACGGAGTATTAATTTGGATACTTATTGTGCAAAAAAGATATGTAGTTTTGTGTATGTTTGAATATGTTAAATTATCATCTATATATTTCACAATGTTATGGCCGTGACGTCACCTTTACATAATCTTTTTGATATTGTGTATTTATACGGCTATATGTCATTTAAACACGTACACAACACATAGACGTGGCAAAATGGGTGGGCCGGGCAGGCACGGGCCATGATCTAAACGGGCTCGGCCCCGAACAGGCAGGGCTTAAATGAGCACGGGCTAAACGGGCTCGAACCCATTTGTAAATTATAATAACAAAAGTTAAATGTAAGACATAAGCAAGAGTTCAATAGAGTCTAAACCCATTATACTATAAGCTCATTGTCTAAAACTTAGACTAGAAACATATAAAAAAAATAAAAAAAACATAACAAGAAGAGCTAAGTTGTAAACTCAAACAAAATAGTTGCATCGGGTCCTGAGTCAGCCCAAGTTATATATGACGAAAATTAGTGCCAAACATTACGCTATGAACACTTAGATACAGCCTATGTGCATCGCACGGGTCTGAATATCATTTTGAGTTTTTGACTCGACCTCAATTAAAATTGACGAAGTAAAGGCACCAACAATTTTCATATCCATGATCAAAATGACAAAAATTAGTGCTGAACAATGTAATATCCGCATTTTTTCTTCCCTTATATTTTCATTTCCGGTGTATTTTTCGATTGTAGTAACCCTCGTGTATCTTTCAGTGTATCTTTCCTGTCATCTATCGATCTGATTCTTGTTATTGTTGTGCGGAACCGCCGTTTCGGGGTTGCCGTGGGTCCATCTCGTGTTATTGTTTCCCCGATATTGATTCATATTGCTTTCATTCTCTTCCCGGATCATTTTTCATCATTTTTAGACCCTAAGGGGGTGTGGGCCGCGACACAAGGCGTGTGCGCCGCGGCACACACATTTTTCCAGTTTTTGGCCGAGCGGACTGTACTGTGTGCCGCGGCACACCCGTCCGGGGCCGCGGCACACTCGTGTGGCATCTGCGACCAAAACCCGACTGTACCGGGTGCCGCGGCACACGCAGGCCGTGCCGCGGCACACTGCCGAACCCTGGGAGCAGTTTTTGGGCTTGTGCCGCGGCACACTTCGGCTGCGCCGCGGCACACCATGCGGTCAACTGTATAATCTCGTTCTTATTAGGCGAGATCGGCCATTCCCCTCATTTCTTCACCTGCGCACGAGAGAGAGAGGATTAAGGGGGAGAACTTCTCAATCATTCATCAATTGGGGGTTGATTTTCATCATTCTCCTTCGGTTGTGAGGCCCGGATAATCGATCTAACGCGCGCTCTACGGATCATAGTACTTGAATATTCAAAGGTAATATCTCTTAGAACCCTATTTCCGGATAATTTGGGGGTTTTGGGATTTTCTTCCGATTCGTTCCGTTTTGTTGGTGGATTCATGATGAATACGATTAATATTGTTAGTATCTTTAGCTTTCCTACGGATTCATGGATATTTTGTGGGTTTTTACGGAATCGAGAGGGTTTGGTTGTGGTCCGCCCTCGTTGTTATTTTTGGTACGAATATACATGAATCGTAGGCGGGTTTTCGGGTGTATTCCATTTCCGTATTCGTCTAGAGTTGGTTGTGATTGTGTTATTCGAATCGTTAGGTTCATTTCCGCCGGTTCCTCGCGGTCGTGTCCGATTCTTCCTTTCCGTTCGTATCACCGTCTATTAACCGAGGCAAGTACCCTTATGAACTTACAATCTTAATGTATTAGTATTGCATGAGAATTGTGTGTGTGTGTGTGTGAATGCTCACTATGGGTTAGACCCAACGGGGTCTCGGTAGGGGTCCACGGAGGGGTGGATCCGCGAGCTTGTTTTTAACCACTATGGGTTAGATCCGACGGGGTCTCGGTAGGGGTCCACGGAGGGGTGGATCCACGGTTAATTGTGGTGCATTTTTACAAATGTGACTTGATTATGGCATTTCCGGAAATGAGTGATTTGGAACTATGTTTTCTTGAATTGCATGCATTACTATATGTGTAAGATGTAAGTCGTTCATTTGGTTACTTGTACTAGCGTAATTGCTAACCCCTCTGGGGACCCGTTTTGGGGAAATTCGTTTTATGAATTTCAGGTCAGGTTCATCGAGACGAGCAGGTGCTGGACCAGTATGCGGATGATGGCCGTGCGTGATGATTGTGCACGAGTGGTGTCTTATTATTTCTATCCTTTTTACCTTATGTGGTCTTTAAACTAATAAAAGTACTCGAGTACTTAAGAACTTTTACTCGTCGGGATTGTATTGTTGTTTATTATGTTTGTGTCGGATTATGGTGTTATGTTAGACCGGTTGAACCGGGTGGAATATTTTGTTGGACGTCTTTATGACGAGGTATTTTTCTGTTGTTTCTGTGAGTCGATGAGTATGATGCTTGTTCAGCCTGGTGGGTCCCATATAGGGATTCACGGCGCTGTAATATACCTCGGATATCCTGAGGGTGTTACAGAAAATGGTATCGGAGAACTAGGTTTATGGATACCTAGGCTTGTCGGTTTATTGGGTCTTGTTGTATTTTGTTTTGCACATCATCATCACGCTGCCATGATTCCGGTACTACCAGTGCCCATAAGTTTTCTTTCCTCTGTTCCTTATACTCTTGTATTGTACCTTTGATTCTCGATTTGTGATTGTTCTTTTCTTGTACTTACCATCGTATGGCTTTTGCTACTTATTTAACTCCAGTATGGATGCTGGAAGAGGTCGTGGTCGTGGTCGTGGTCGTGGTCGTGGACGCGGCCGGGGACGTGGGGCAGCCGGTGGGGCGGCCACGTCGCAGTCTTCGGGAGCCGGCAGTACCGGCGACCGTCACAGTCATGCTTCTTCTCAGGAGCGCGCCGACCTTGGTATTGCGGCTGTTATGCTGCAAATGGTGAATCAAATGGCGGCGATAGCTCAGGCGGTTCAGAACCCGGATCCGGCCCATGCTAATCGGGGCGGAGCGGATCGTTGGCTTCAGGATGTCATCAAGATGCATCCTCCTCAGTTTTCGGGAGCTTCAGACCCGATCGGCTGGGAGGGGTGGATCAAGGAGATATTTAAGGTCTTCGTTGCCACTAACTGTCTCGAGGACCGTAAAGTCCCTATTGCTCAATACTTTCTCACAGGGGACGCTACGGATTGGTGGGAGGCCGTTGGGCCCAAATACCATGTGGCTTCGTGGGCCTAATTTCAGGAATTGATGGAGACCGAATATTGCCCGTGGCCGGTCAGACAGGCTCGAGTACATGCTTTCTATGATGCTCAACCACGGGATATCCCCGTATCTCAGGCTATTGCCGATTTTAACAAGGAGCTGGGTTATGTGAAGACCCAAGTTGTCGAGGAGAGCGACAAAATTTTCCATTTTTCCAGGTGGATGAAATTGTCTATTCGGGACTATATGTCGGGGCTCGTCTGTACTACCTTGAAGGATTACCAGAGTAGGGCCCTTGCTTATGATATGTCTGTGACGGCGAGTGAGGCGGCCCGCGAGAGCAAGAAGCGAGTCTGCACGGAATTTTGGGCCACAAAGGTAGAGGTCGTGCGAAATTCCAGTCTGCTAACTTTTCCGGCGGTGGCCCGGCTCGATCTTGGGTTTCCCGCAGGCGGCGGTGCCCCTTCTCGAGAGGTGAAGTGTTTTAAGCGGCGGCCGAGCCACATCAGTCGTAATTGTCCGAGTCCTTTGCTGACATGTAATTAGTGTGGCCAGCCGGGCCACAAGGCGGCTTTCTGTGCTGAGAGGGAGAGGATCGTGGGTGCCCGGACTTCCATTCCAGCGCCTAGGGAACCGAGTGTGAATCAAGGATCGTTCGCTCCTCAATCTCTGCCGAGTGCTAGTCGAGGGAGAGGACGGGGTCAGCCCGCTAAGGGGGGAGCTTCCAGTGTCGGCTCATCCCACCCGCGTGTCTATGAAATGCGGAGAGCCGATGATCCAGCGGCTACCGTGGCGACAGGTACCATTTATATTCTTTCTCATCCTGTCAGTGTGCTTTTCGATTCTGGTGCTACGCATTCGTTCATATCTCTGTATTGTATGCGCCGTCTGAGTCTCGACTGTTTGACGTCTTGTGAGCCTTTCATCGTTAAGCTTCCTAGCAGTGATAGGATCGTTGATGATCAGGAGGTTCGAGACTGTTTTGTATTTATTTGTGAGAGGGCTTGGCCCTCTAATCTTATTGTTGTGGGTATTGAGGGTGAGGACTTGATTCTCGGGCATGATTGGCTCGAGCGGCACGGTGCGATTATGAACTACCGCACGAGAATCATCACTATGTTAGCCGAAGACGGCACCGAGCACTCTTTCGCCGGGCGAAAGAGGGGGAACCAGAAATTCGTTATTAACGCCTTGAAGGCGATGAGATTCCTGTGAAAGGGGTGTACTGGCTTTTGGTGCTACGCCTTGAAGGCGGAGAGTGGTGGAGTCGAGCTTTCGTCGATTCCAATCGTGAATGAGTTTCCTGATGTATTTCCTGACGAGTTACCGGGATTGCCACCGGATCGTGAGATCGAGTTTGCTATAGAGTTAGAGCCGGGCGCGGCTCCTATTTCGAAGGCGCCCTATCGCATGGCACCTTCAGAGATGTCCGAGTTGAAAAAGCAGTTGAGTGAGCTTCTTGAGTCGGGGTATGTTCGACCGAGCGCCTCGCCTTGGGGCGCACCGGTCCTGTTTGTGCGGAAGAAGGATGGTTCACTACGTTTGTGTATCAACTATCGTGAACTAAACAAGGTGACCATCAAAAACAAGTATCCTTTGCCGAGAATTGATGACTTGTTCGATCAATTGCAGGGAGATGCGGTATTCTCGAAGATTGATTTGAAATCGGGGTACTACCAGCTCCGAGTGAGAGAGTCCGATGTGCCGAAAACAGCTTTTCGGACGAGATACGGACATTATGAGTTCATAGTTATGCCTTTCGGGTTAACTAATGCGCCGGCGGTGTTCATGCAGTTGATGAACAAAGTCTTTATCGAGTATTTGGATAAGTGTGTCGTCGTCTTCATTGACGATATTCTTATTTGTTCGAGGAACGAGGAAGAGCATGCCCATCATTTGCGAGTAGTGTTAGACATTTTGAGGACCGAGCAACTCTATGCGAAGTTCTCGAAATGTGAGTTAATTTGAAGGAAGTGATGTTTCTAGGTCACGTGATTTTAGTAGGGGTTCGTGTAGATCCGCAGAAGATCGGGGCGGTGTTGGATTGGGCACCGCCCAAGAATGTGAGAGAGCTCCGTAGTTTCTTGGGTTTGGCTGGCTACTATCGTAGGTTCGTCGAGGGTTTCTCGAAACTAGCTCGGCCACTCACGCAGTTGCTCCAGAAATCCGAGAAGTTCGTCTGGAACGACGAAAGACAGTCGAGTTTTGAGGAACTGAAGAAGCGTTTGACTTCAGCCCCGGTTTTGACGTTGCCATGTGGCAACGAGGGTTTTGCCGTTTATAGCGATGCTTCGGGTCAGGGTCTTGGGTGCGTATTGATGCAGCACGGCAAGATCATTACCTATGCGTCGAGACAGTTGAGGCCGTATGAGCTAAACTACCCTACTCATG
Organism: Orobanche coerulescens; assembly: GCA_033398695.1. Classification (NCBI taxonomy): domain Eukaryota; kingdom Viridiplantae; phylum Streptophyta; class Magnoliopsida; order Lamiales; family Orobanchaceae; genus Orobanche; species Orobanche coerulescens. The sequence continues at coordinate 28,693,911 of CM065815.1, read as the reverse complement.
ATTTGGAGTTAGCGGCGGTCGTTTTTGCACTAAAGATTTGGCGTCACTATCTTTTCGGCTCTACATGTCAGATTTTTACCGATCATAAAAGTCTGAAATACATATTTACTCAACGGGAGTTAAATATGAGACAGAGGAGGTGGTTAGAGCTGATTAAGGATTATGACCTCGAAATCCTTTATCATCCGGGCAAGGCGAACGTCGTGGCCGACGCCTTGAGTCGGAAACCGGTGGCGTTGCGAACGCTTGAGATCCTTACATCTCAGTCTGAGCTTCGGCGGGCTTTGATCGAGTTAGATGTTGAGGTTTTGTTGCCTGGAGGTGTCGGGAAACTTTGTGCTTTAGAGATTTCGTCATCTCTAATCGATGAAATTAACCTTAAGCAGTTAGAGGATCCGATGATTACTCAAATTTGAGAGAACGTTCTTAAAGGAAAGTCTCCTGGGTTTGTGATTCACGAGGATGGTATTTTGAGATTCCAGAGTCGGCCTTGTGTGCCGAACGACTCAGAGTTGAGACAGAGTATTTTGCGGGAGGCCCAGCTACACCTTACTCCGTTCATCCTGGTTCGAGTAAGATGTACAAGGACTTGAGAAGGAACTTCTGGTGGAATGATATGAAGAAGGAGGTCGCACAGTTTGTAGCGAGATGTTTGACTTGTCAGCAGGTCAAAATCGAGCATCGAACCATTGGGTTGTTGCGATCACTTCCGTTAGGAATGGAAATGGGAAGATATATCGATGGATTTCATTATGAGTTTGCCGAGATCGAGGTCGGGCATGAATATGGTATGGGTTATTGTTGATCGTCTGACCAAGTCGGCACATTTTCTGGGCATCTAGAATTAATTCGGGAACGGATGTTGACTTCCCAGAGTCGACAAAAGTCGTATGCCGAAGTCCGTCGTCGACCTTTGGAATTCGAGGCGGGAGACCACGTTCTGCTAAAGGTGTCGCCGACGAAGGGAGTTTTTCGTTTCGGGAAGAAAGGAAAGTTGAGTCCGAGATTTATTGGACCCTTTGAGATCCTCGAGCGAGTCGGTGGGTTGGCATACCGTTTGGCGTTACCTCCGGCCTTGAGTCATGTTCATAGCGTTTTTCATGTTTCCCAGCTGAGGAAATATGTCCCGGATCCTAGTCACGTCATCGATTATGCGAGATTGATGTCGCTGAAGATATTACTTTTGAGGAGCGTCCTTTGAAGATTTTAGAGCATCGTGAGAAACGACTGAGGCATAAGACCATCCCTTTGGTCAAAGTGCAGTGGTCGAGACACGGTGTCGAGGAGGCAACTTGGGAAACCGAGGATAGCATGCTTGCTAGGTACCCTGAGTTGTTTGTTTCTTAAGTTTCGGGACGAAACTTATTTTTAGAGGGGTAGAATGTAATATCCACATTTTTCCTTCCCTTGTATTTTCATTTCCGGTGTATTTTCGATTGTAGTAACCCTCATGTATCTTTCAGTGTATCTTTCCTGTCATCTATCGATCTGATTTTCGTTATTGTTGTGCGGAACCGCCGTTTCGGGGTTGCGGTGGGTCCATCTCGTATTATTGTTTCCCCGATATTGATTCATATTGCTTTCATTCTCTTCCCGGATCATTTTTCATCATTTTTGGACCCTAAGGGGGTGTGGGCCGCGGCACAAGGCGTGTGCGCCGCGGCACACACATTTTTCCAGTTTTTGGCCGAGCGGACTGTACTGTGTGCCGCGGCACACCCGTCCGGGGCCGCGGCACACTGCCGAGTCAGTGCCGCGGCACACCCGTCCGGGGCCGCGGCACACTCGTGTGGCATCTGCGACCAAAACCCGACTGTACCGGGTGCCGCGGCACACGCAGGCCGTGCCGCGGCACACTGCCGAACCCTGGGAGCAGTTTTTGGGCTTGTGCCGCGGCACACTTCGGCTGCGCCGCGGCACACCATGCGGCCAACTGTATAATCTCGTTCTTATTAGGCAAGATCGGCCATTCCCCTCATTTCTTCACCTGCGCACGAGAGAGAGAGGATTAAGGGGGAGAACTTCTCAATCATTCATCAATTGGGGGTTGATTTTCATCATTCTCCTTCGGTTGTGAGGCCCGGATAATCAATCTAACGCGCGCTCTACGGATCATAGTACTTGAATCTTCAAAGATAATATCTCTTAGAACCCTATTTTCGGATAATTTAGGGGTTTTGGAATTTTCTTCCGATTCGTTCCGTTTTGTTGGTGGATTCATGATGAATACGATTAATATTGTTAGTATCTTTAGCTTTCCTACGGATTCATGGATATTTTGTGGGTTTTTACGGAATCGAGAGGGTTTGGTTGTGGTCCGCCCTCGTTGTTATTTTTGGTACGAATATACATGAATCGTAGGAGGGTTTTCGGGTGTATTCCATTTCCGTATTCGTCTAGAGTTGGTTGTGATTGTGTTATTCGAATCGTTAGGTTCATTTCCGCCGGTTCCTCACGGTCGTGTTCGATTCTTCCTTTCCGTTCGTATCACTGTCTATTAACCGAGGCAAGTACCCTTATGAACTTACAATCTTAATGTATTAGTATTGCATGAGAAGTGTGTGTGTGCGTGTATGCTCACTATGAGTTAGACCCGACGGGGTCTCGGTAGGGGTCCACGGAGGGGTGGATCCGCGAGCTTGCTTTTAACCACTATGGGTTAGATCCGACGGGGTCTCGGTAGGGGTCCACGGAGGGGTGGATCCACGGTTAATTGTGGTGTATTTTTACAAATGTGACTTGATTATGGCATTTCCGGAAATGAGTGATTTGGAACTATGTTTTCTTGAATTGCATGCATTACTATATGTGTAAGATGTAAGTCGTTCATTTGGTTACTTGTACTAGCGTAATTGCTAACCCCTCTGGGGACCCGTTTTGGGGAAATTCGTTTTATGAATTTCAGGTCAGGTTCATCGAGGCAATGGTCTTTGGACCGATGTATGCGGATGATGGCCGTGCGTGATGATTGTGCACGAGTGGTGTCTTATTGTTTCTATCCTTTTTACCTTTTGTGGTCTTTAAACTAATAGAAGTACTCGAGTACTTAAGAACTTTTACTCGTCGGGATTGTATTGTTGTTTATTATGTTTGTGTCGGATTATGGTGTTATGTTAGACCGGTTGAACCGGGTGGAATATTTTGTTGGGCGTCTTTATGACGAGGTATTTTTTTGTTGTTTCTGTGAGTCGATGAGTATGATGCTTGTTCAGCCTGGTGGGTTTCATATAGGGATTCACGACGCTGTAATATATCTCGGATATCCTGAGGGTGTTACAAACAATACACTATGAACATTTAGATCGAGCCCGTGTGCATCACACAAATTACGCTATGAACACTTAGATAACTGAATAAATGATCAATGTAATGATGTACAATATCCGACTTATAAAATCATTTTGAGTATTTGTGAGAAGAAAATCACAATTGATGAACCTATCGACCAATAAAATAACGAAAATTAGTGCTGAGCAATACGCTACGAACAATTAGAACGAGCCTGTGTGCATCGAACGGGTCGGACTGACTCGTATAATTTAAAGTACAGTCAATTATGTACACACGTACTTGCATAAAATTAAGTGTACAATTATTCATACTAAATGTGCTTGGTATAAAAATAGGACTGGGATCCTCTGCAGCACAGCACAGTGCTGTGCTGCATCCCAGTCGTTAGATTACACACACCCGCATGGGTATGTGTGTGCGTGTCGAATCGCACGGTGCAGTGCAGCACTGCAGAGGATCCCTGCTGATAAAAATATGCATGCAGGATCGTAGATGAATTATGTTTGCAGTATATTATATCTAAATGTGTATTACCCAAATTATGTATTAATACATTATCTTTTATCGTGAATAACACTCAATTCATTTATTTTAAGGAATACTCTCTCTGTCCCGCAAGAGTGTGCTCAATTTGCCATTTTCGTCCGTCCTACAAAAGTGTGCACATTCTATTTTTGGAAAATACTCCTTATTATTTAATCCACCTCTCCAGCTTATTTACAATAATACCACACACTTTATCCTTTAATTAAAAACTAAATAATTAAATCTAAAAAAATATAAACCTAATTAATCTAATCAACCTAATTAAAATCCTTCTCAACTACCAAGCCCTACTAGCATAATTAAAATCTGCCAACTACCCAACCCCTCCCTCCCTTCATAAGATCGTCCTTCTCACATAAACCCTAGCCGCTCCCATCTCTCATCTCTCTGAAAATGTTTGAATCTTCTTCTTATCAACTCGAGTAGTTCCTCACACCGAACATAGATTCAGAAGTTAATGCGATACTTGGCAGTAAATTCCCCTTTGAAATATTGTCAAGTAATTCGTCACTGGTAGGTTCTTTATGCACGCCGGAATCCACGACGGTCGTCCCGGAGACTCCGGATTTGGCCAGATCCCTCGACGGTTCTGATGATACTACACTAGATTTTTTTGATTCCCTTGTGGGTTCTGACTTACTACAGTCGATCTCTTCAATTCCGACGTGTATTACACACGTAAGGTGGAATGGTCGGAAGAAATAGGGAAATGGTACCTACGTTTTCTTGGGTTGGTGCCCAACCGTGTTGCAACTCCTCTAAGGCAGGTTGTTCTTTGCTTTGAATTGTGTTTATGTCTAGCGTGAAACCCTATGATGTTGATTTTCTTGAGGGTCTTATGGACTGTCGATGCCTACGATGCAGTTTGTGCCTGATGCATGTCCGATCTCGAATGTTTAGTCATATGAACTGATACTTCACTTGTTCTTGTCTATGATGAGCTTATATGGCCTAAGACTTGATAAAATAGGTTTAACTGTAACAACACTGTAATCAACCATAATTAATGCAATATTTTTATATTTGACATTATTTATGGACTTCTTTTTTTTTTAATTATGCAATTAATACGGGTTTATTAATAAAATCATGTTAACAAATTATTAACGAATAAGAAACAAAAATAATTAATATACCCTTACAATAAAAAGTGGGACACTTTCTCCATTCAAAACTATATTACCTATTTTTTCTTAAAACTCATGCCCCAGAAGAGTGAGCATATTCTTTAGGAACGAAGGGAGTATATAATTAAAAAATAAAGATTAATTGTGGATGTTGATTTTTAATTACTAATGGCCGAGATTTGGTCCCATACTCACATTTTTAGAATTGATTACCATTCCCCCCCTCCCCCCTCCCCTCTCTCTCTCTCCCCTCTCTCTCTCTCTCTCTCTCTATATATATATATATATACTAATACGAGAATATCTTTGGCCTCATGCAGCCTTCCCATGATCTACGCCACATGTGATCTTGATCTTGATTTGCTCATGTGTCATATTCTCATGCTTCGGTTAACACATCACCATTTTCTAACCTATTTATAAATTACCTATTACCTAAATTATCCTTTCGTGCCGCTTAAAAAAATAGGTATGCAGAGGAAAGTTAGAAATTATGAAAATTTGAAAGTTAGAAAAACACAATAAAAGTGATATTCAATTAGTTTTACATATGTAAAATAAAAGCAAGAAAAACAGAGGAAAAAAACACTTGGACAATTTAATTTCTTATATATTTGAAAAATCTCTTTAAAAATTCATAAATTCAGTAATTATATAATTTCGTAAATATATGTTTTTCATTTATTTTGTTATTTTATATTAATTAAATAAGATTAAAACTAAAATAGACTAATTGATTTATTCCATAAGTTCTTTGATTTATTCATAATAATGATTAAAACCATTGTTTCTACACTTTCAATAATAGTTTTAATAAGAGTATTTTGATTTATTTAATTGATTAGGATTTCAAGTACTTTCTTAGTTATATATATTCAATACTTCTTTTGCAATACTCACAAGCATCTTTCATTTTAGTTGATATTTATTTTATTGATATATCTAATTATAGTGACTAACTAATTAGTGGAATATATAATATTTTCGCGAGATTTTAGGTTTAAGTTTTTAATATATAGTGTAAACTGATATATTAAATTTGTCTTTGATTGGGATTATGTTGTTAATTAATGAAAATATGAAATATTTCTATAAATATAATCAATTCCTCCGGTGAAATAAAAGCAAGAAAAACAGAGAAAAAAAACACTCGGACAAATTTTGTTCTTTGTTAAGTCTTTTTCTTTGAAAACATATAATCGATTTTGTCTTTTTTGCCTTCAGATTTCTTAATATTTACTTTTTAGATAATTCTTAATATTTTTTTTGTTAATTTTACTTAATCCCTTCAAGTTAATTTCATTTTCGAGTAAGCTCAAATAACAGTATGTTACAAAATTTACATATTTCTTGAGATTTCTCAACAGGTATAGTTTATAATTCCCCCCTATATACTGATATAGAATACACTGAGCCTAAGTGACAGCTTCTCATACTTCGGCTGCCACATGTCTTTTGCTGGTGCTTCGTGTGCTTATGTGTCAGCCTCTCATGCTTCAGTTCACACATAATCAATTACTGGTCTAATCATCATTGCGTTAATTACATTATAATTATATCTCAAATAACTCCTACCTACCTTATGAATAAATAGGAATTGATTATATTTACAGAAATATTTCATATTTTTATTATTAAAAAATATAAATTCCAAATAAAGAGAAATTTAATATAGTAGTGTGCGCTATATATTAAAAACTTAAACCTAAAATCTCGCAGAAATATTATATATTCTAATTAATTAGTTTATATATTATATAAAGATGTTTGGGGGTATTGCAAAAGAAGTGTTGAATATATATATATAATTAATAAGGTACTTGAAGTTCTAATCCAATTAAATAAATCGAAATAATCTTATAAAAAAATATTATTGAAAGTATAGAAACAATGGATTTAATTATTATTTATAAATAAATCAAAACTATGGAATAAATCAATTAGTCTATTTTAGTTTTAAATCTTATTTAATTAATATAAAATAAAAATAAATAAAAAAACTTATTTATAATTACTGATTTTATGACTTCTCAAATAAATATTTCTAAATATATAAGAAATTAAACTTAATAATAATATAATAATCCATAGATTCATCCTTGTACGAAGAGAATTTCAGAAAATAAAATTTGACCGTTTTAAGTGATTTTAAGTGATTTTTTTTAGTTTAAAAGATTTGCTAATTTATCTACTTCTGAAATCAACTATATGTTTTTGAAAGTTTTGGATTTGCTTTTGTATTTTAAATTATATCTGAATAATAAATTTAGTTTTTCTTCAAATATAAGGACTAAATTATCTACTTTTTGGCCATTTAACAGAAACCGTTAAATACTTAATGATTTTGACAATTTTAGCAAAAAAGAAAAAAAAAGAATGTGGAACTAAAATTTTATCAAATACAGTTTAACACAATCAGAGATGAATTGAGGTTTTTTCTAATACAAGTTTATGAAATTACTAAAAATGTCCAACTATTTATGTGTTCTCTTGAATGTTAAATGTGCCAACTTTAATATTTCTATATATTAAGTTAAATGTTTGAAAATACTATCATATGAAAATGATATAAAGTTTCAACTGGACCAAATGTCACTTAGGTTTTCTGTAATACAAGTTTCACAAGTTACTAAAATACTCTAATAATTTTTCTCTTCTTTTGAATATAAAATTTCTTGATTCTAGTACTCTTAAAAATGAAGTTCAATTCATGAAAAGTACCCTATAACTTTTCCCGGCTCATCTTATATTACAAACAAAATTGGACATTTTTTTACTTTATAAAATTTGGATAATTCTAATTAGACTAGGATGTGGATGTAACACCCCCAAACCACTCGGGAATATTACAGCGCCGCAGACCCTCTCCGCGAGGATCTACCAGGCTAAATACCAAACAATGCATCACTTCACATGCCGACATGGCTACATAAAGGACCATTAGACCGATATGGTCTTATATCACAACACACAGAACAATACATACAAGATCCTTGCCCAGAACACATACCCACGCAGGGCTAGAGTACAATATCACTTCCATAATTCGATAAAATAACACATCGGAAGAATAATCAACACGACTCTACCAAATACTCTATAATTGGTCTTCACGTGATTAGTATCTTCGTTTCCCATCATCCTTCGTATCGATCCTGTGATTCGCTCCCCAGCTACCTGCAAGTACATGGACGCAATACAGACATCCACCCCCCGAATACTCGGGGGTTAGCAAAACCCCACTGTTTTGCTAGTGCAAGTATAAAACCAAAAGTACAAGCCATACACAACGTGCTTCAAGAATATAAAATCTTGAATATATTTCCCGAGATAAATCACTTAATCAAAATAGTTTGATTTATAAAAGGTAGGAAAAGAACCATGTGTCTCATACAAAATATTTTACGGTCTCGGGAGTTTGAAAACATTTGGAAATAAGGAATTCTCAAGTCTTTCGAAAACACTTGGGGACACGGGCCAAAATCATCTTTCCAAAATACGATTCCGATAATAAAACGTGGTTCCACAACCCAATTCACAACACACGGGGTCCAAGACCCGAATCATAAGCCACAGGTCCACGACCCGAATAACATAACACATGTTCCTAAGGATTATTCGCGTCCCGTGCTAACAAGCCACGAACCTCAGATGCTCCCGTAGAACATACCCGAGTGAATAATCCGATAGGAAACCATACCAAAAATCACATGTCCCCATGGCAACAACCACAGAACCATTCCAAATCACAACCATAAGTTATCCCGGCATCGGGCTAACAAGCCACGAACCTCGGAGTCCCCGCAAGACATACCCGATGATAACCCCACAAGTTATCTCGGCATCGGGCTAGCAAGCCCCGAACCTCGGAGTCCCCGCAAGACATACCCGAATTGGATAACCCTACGGTCACGCCCGACCCATACTAGCAAGTATGGATCCCAGAGATTCAACAATCCTACCCGGAGGCACATCACTTTCAGCAATCACCTCACAATGAGCAGAACATCAAGCCAAGCAACACTTAAACATCACAACCTCCTTTCAAAGGAGTAACAACTAATATCCCACGTAATACATTCTTAACGAACAAGTACACATAACATTACGTAATCCCCGGCAAAGGATTACGGTCTAATAAACTCATTCAAAGTGATCATATCATCTTTTCAACATACAAATCCAACACACATATTCCGAGAACACATATATTCACGAAGTACATAAATTATCGTTGAAAGACAACATTTATCGAGAATATACCGATCCCTTTTTACGTTCATTAAACATTGGGTTTCGTATATAATCATTTATCAATAATTACGCCTACGAAACATGAAATGTATGGACAAGATACTTGCCTCAGTATTACGAGCGACAAAACGACGAACGGGCACGATCGGGCAACCTTCGAACCTCCAAAAACGATCAAGACTTCGACAGCCCACGAATACTACGAAAATAGCATCACCACGAATCAATAACACTAATCGAAATCCAAAACGATCCTAAAAAGGACAAGGATCTAAGTATTCTCAAAGAAATCAAGAATCGTTGATCCGGGCAATAAAAATCGATGAACGGTTAACAAAATCTGAAGATTACGGTGAAGACAACCAAAAATACACAACCGATCGGATGAGATCGGTTAAGAATCACAAATCCAAGGAAAAACCCCAAATTTAAGAAAATAGGGTTCTAACAAGAGATTACCTTGATTTGGACCAAGAAGACGATTAGATGTTGTTAAACATCTACAAATCCGCTCAAAGATGAAGCTAGAGGAAAAAGATCGGTCCTACTCGCCTCTGGATCTCACTCCCGTCGGAAGGGATGAAGAAAAGTGGGAAATGACGACTTAATCTTTCTTGTCCGGTATTTATCTTTGGGCCGATTATTAGCGTGCGCTAATCACCCTTCATCGGCGTGCGCTAACGGGTCAATGCTCCCGGAGAAACCGCGTATAACATAGTTAGCGTGCGCTAGCCAGCGGCCAGTAGCGGCGCTAACGGGTCACAAAACCGATCCGGTAGCCTGGATAGCGCACCTATCGAGTAGCGTGCGCTAGAAAGAAGAGGGAGCGTGCGCTAAGCGGTCGATAGCGTGCGCTAGCTATCGGCCTTAGCGTGCGCTAACAAAGCTCGATCCCGATCCGGTAGCTCCGGATCTCTAATCGCCGATTAGCGTGCGCTACACATTCAGTAGCGTGCGCTAAGCACCACGCAGTAGCGTGCGCTATGCTTCAAGCATTAGCGTGCGCTACACCACAAAATCTCAAAAACTCACAAAGTGATCCGAAATGCCTCCAAAAACATGTCCCAACAAGTCACAACCAAACATGGCACGAAATTCCTACGATGAGGACCATGACAATCCGATTAAACTGAGAAAACCTAACGAATCCGGAATAAAGATCTCGGGTATTACATTCTACCCCTCTTAAGAGAAGTTTCGTCCTCGAAACCTGAAACATAGAACGAACGACGCAAAACAACTCAGATAACACACGATATCCGTTGCCGAAATAACAAAACACAACGAACGAAAATCGATACGGTCGAACAATTCAACCGTACAACAACCAAAACACGAGCTATACGCTGGACCAATACAAAATTCCACAGCCCAAGGGTTGAAAGATCGAACACAAAACAAATTTCCTGAACTTAAGGAAATTACGAAGGAGTCCTAACGCTCAACAATTACGAAACGAGATCAACAAACACCGAACCATCAAACGATTGAGTTACAACGATCGAGACAACAACAGTCGATCAATCATGTTCGAATCACGACGAATAATAATACTCAAACAACAACCCCAAAGTTCACATCTCGACTAGAGATAATATACGATCCGGTGAAGGCAACAAGATGTGCATTCACATAAGATCCACAGGAAAGGGAATAGCAATTTGGAGAGTCATAACGACAAACAGGTCATTCTGAAACAATACCACAACTCGTTCGATCAATAAAAGCACAGGACAGGACAAGATCAGAAAATATCAACGAATATAAACGATTCGACAGAGTCGAGAGTACAGAGTTTAAAATCCGATCCACTTCAAATAAAAGAAGTCAATCTCTGAATTTCGAAACAACAAAGCAAGGGAAATAATTCAACATGCAACTGATAGACCACGCCCCTCCGGGACTACTCGGAGTCGATCCTGATATCAAAGTTCAAGTCCCTGCCTCGGGATGCTCGGTAACCATCTCGCAAACCTGAACCCGGTGTCCTCGAGTCCGCACTGTAACACGTTGCTTGGTGGGGTAGGACAATGTGCACGAACATGTCCCGCCACATTACAATTAAAACATCTCTGGCTTTACAGAGTCGAAGACGACTTGGAACTCTCAGTTCCACGCATCGAGTGATGGAGCTTCACAGCGGAAAGGCTACGACATTGAAAACTAGAAACACCAACTCCTGTACCGTCCACACGGTCATCGTACTTCTTATGCTTCTTCGACTCGGACACACGCTCCGATGATAACGAAGCTAGTTCACGGGCTAATGCTCGATCTTGATAGTCCCTCAACGAAGTGCAATTGAATCCCGACATATATACGCGAATATCCGGCTTCATCCGTCTGTCAAAGTGAAGGATCCTCTCTTCCTCGGTTCTCACCCGGTCTCGCACATAACTGAGTTGTTTGCTATAATCAATGATACACTAGTGGAAAAATACCATTTTACATCGCACTTTCTAGATCGGTTGCAGTATAACCGATTTAGAAAGTGATTAGGTTTTATTTTACATCGGTTATTTGGGAACCGATTTAATATATCAGTCTTTTACATCGGTTAATAGAGAACCGATTTAATATATAAATCTTTTACATCGGTTAATAGAGAACCGATTTAATATGTCTATGTTTCACATCTGTTAATAAAGAACCGATCTCATATACCAACACATTAAACGGCCCCCACTGTCCAATTTAGGTCATTCAACCTTCATTCAACCTTCTCCTCCGCTTTCAACCTTCTCCTCCGCGATTCATCTCCTCCCCTCACCATACTACACCCTTTATTATAATTTATATATATATATATATATTATTTTCCTTGTCTCCATCGGTGAATAAAGGAGGTGGGAGTAATGGGATCCAAAAGCCCCACCACCGCAGGCTGGAACTTGTAGAGAGAAAGGGGGTCGAAGACCCAGACATTGCTTGGGTCGATGGGCAAGTGGAGAATATCGAAGGAGATGACGTCGAGGTCCAAACTTTTGATGGAAAGAAGGTAAATTAGGTTATTAAGATTAAACAGCTTGAGAAGATAAAATAAATAATCTCACATTTGTTCTCCAGTGTCAAGAGACATTATGTTGTTCTCTGTGCGTGGAAATAGGTATTACTTGCTAAACTGTTGCTCATTGGATATTTTGATTTCTTGAATGGCATAGCATCATAGCTAGTAAAATATAGTAGAATGTTTTTATTTGTCAAGTCAAATAAAATTCCATAGTAAAACAAGCTCAACTGCTCTAATTTTGCTCATTGTTCACTTACATATTTTTTCTTTTTTTGTTTTTCTTTTGCTTTTCTTGTCCAGGTTGTTGCTAATATATCCAAAATATATCCAAAAGATGACGATGCACCTGTAGACGGAGTTGATGACATGACCAAACTATCTTATTTGCATGAACCGGGGGTTTTGCATAACTTGGCAACAAGATACAAGCTCAATAAGATCTATGTATGATATCCATTTTCAGTTACTATTTGTTGTTTTGATCTATGTTCATCTTGGTAAGAGAATCAGTGAAACTACTACAACTATGGGCTTCTGGTCATAATGTTATTACTCCGACATTATAGCAGACTTACGAGGAGCATTCTTATTTCCATCAATCCATTTCAAAGACTTCCCGATTTGTATTATTTGCACATGATGGAACAGTACAAGGGTCGCCATTTGGGAAGCGAGTCCTCATGTGTTTGCCATTGCAGACGTTGCTTATAGGTGATGGTATAGTATTGTACTTCACTTGGTTCTTAGGATTGGTTCCTTAGGATAAGGGATAATTACAAAGACTAACCCTTAGGAATTAGATTAATTATAATGTTATCCAATTATCTATTAAGATTGTAAATACCCCATTGACGTTTGTATATAACTAGGATCTAGCAAATATCCCGTCTTGATAAATTGGGATTAAGGCTTTGATGAGTTGATTTGAGTTCAAGTATCCCCTATCGAGGTTGCAATTCTTGAGCTTGGTAATTAGGCTAAACCTCAGGGATATCTTTTGTAAGTAATCCTTAAGGATAATTATGTTCATGTCTGAGTTTCTTAAGATGCAATAGGGCAATGATTAATGAGGGAAAGAGTAACTCGATATTGGTGAGTGGAGAAAGCGGTGCAGTAAGACCGAAACTACTAAGATGCTTATGCAATACCTTGCCTATTTGGGTGGCCATAAAGGAGTGAAGGGAGGACCGTAGAACAACAAGTTCTTGAAGTAAGATCTATCATTTTATTTCTGTTTTATGATTGTCGACCTCATTTTGATCTTAATATTCGTTAGTGCCTAAGTATATTTTTCCCGAGGTCAGTCTAGTTTAGTGTAGTACTCCATCTGTCCCGCTATAACTTTCCGTTTGCCTTTTTCCTCCAAAACGTTTTTAATTTTGACCATAAATTTATGAAAAAATACATTTAATTATGATGTGCCATTGTTAGAAAGAGGATTTTCATAAATATATTTTTCAAACATTATGATTTTATAATTCTTTTAATAATAAAAATTACGAATAATTGTGGTCAAAATATTATCAATTTGACCCCCCCAAAAAAGTCAAACAGGAAACTTATAGCGGGACAGAGGGAGTAGTAATTATGAGTTCATGGCTGTACTTTAATTGTACATCAGACTGGATCTGAATATATATTCTCTTGCGGAATCTGTATAGTACTCCCTCCTTCCCAAACGGATTGGCAGGTTTGCCATTTTTAAATTTTTTTCCAAAATTGTATGATGTTTTGTTTAAAACTTACCAACCATTTTTTCAATAACAAAACAAGCTAAAGCTCCTTAAATTTCAGGTAAAGTCAAAACTGTAATATCCGGAATTTCTATTACTGTTGTTTAATATTATTTTATCCGAGTTATATTGTACAGCGTGGAATCTGTACAGTAGGGATAAAATAAATAAAGGACTGAGATATCAGTATCGGTATAATTGTCGTATTTGGTCGACATTTACATTTGAGGATATTGTGTATCAGGTTGTCGTACTTTTGATATTGGGCATATCGTATGATGATGTTATTGGATTCAGTACATGTATTCAGTATGCCGTATGTCCGTAATTGGTATGTCGAGACGGACGAGGAGAATTGGAAAATGGCTATGTATAGCCTGATTAGCGCGCGCTAATGTTCAAGTATAGCGCACGCTATCGTTCATGGTTAGCGCACGCTGGAGTCAGAATGTAGCGCACGCTAAATGCAGACAGATCGGAAGGAATCTGTGTGTGGACCCGGCTGCTTTCGGCGCACGTTCTAGTAAGTCAACGGTTGTTGTCCTGAAGTATTAGCGCACGCTAAAGATTAGGCTTAGCGCACGCTAACTATATATCAGTCAACAAGGAATCTTATCCTTGTCAGATGCTGTCGGAATGTGGGGGCGAGTGGTAGGTGAACGCTGTAGTAAGTCAACTTCGGATAGCGCACGCTAAGAGTAAGGACTAGCGTACGCTAGACATGATGATTTACGTACGTTAATGCATGGGCATTACGTACGTAAGGTAGTTCTGAAGCAAGACGGTAGCCTCTGGCCGATAGCGCACGCTAACAAAGTCAGTTAGCGCACGCTAAGGCTAGCGCACGCTAAACATAATGGTTTAGCGCACGCTAGTGATGTATATTATAAAAAGGGACAGAAGGGTGTTATGAAGCATTTCGTCCATTCCTTCCTTGTAACCGAGAGAGAGAGAGTTTTTAGAGAGAGGTGTGAGGTCCCAAACACTGAGAGATGATGATCTTTAACAAGATTAAGATGGAGAGCATGGATTCAAGCCTCGTTCTTCAAGTTATTCATGATTCTTGGAATGGAGTCTAGTGTTCTTATTCTTGGTTCATCCAATCCAGGTAATTTTCGTATCCTCTTGATGATGGTTCGTTTTTCTTGGATGATTTCATGTAAGGAGCATGTTGGATAATCATATGATGATGTTATATGAGATTCAATGGAATTTTGATAAGAATTCGGATGTTAGTTAAGATTCTTCACACTATAAGGATGGTGATTCGTTTAACCCGATCTAAGATGGATTTCTGAATCTTGTTAACTATATTGATCGATTTAGAGGAGTTAAATCATGATACGGGGTTGAATTCCGGATTCAATATGATATGATCCTTGTTATCGAGTCGGTTTGATTGTTGATGTTATTATTGATATATGGACATTGATATGATCCTTGTGATAGTTATGGTATCGTTTATCTTCAAGAGATATGGAGATTTATGTCTCCCTTCATTCGGATTCGTAGTTGCAAGATGATAGTCGATGCTTGGAATGCATGCCACTGTACAGCATTAGCGCACGCTAAGCTTACTGGCTAGCGCACGCTAACGGGACAACTTAGCGCACGCTACGTTATGCGTTTAACGTGCGCTAAGTAGGCAGACAGTGCAGTATTTTTGTGTTTTGATTATGAATTCGTGATGGTTTGACTTGGTTGGTTCTGACTGTGTTTATTAGAGGTTGTGTTGAACCGTTGAGTTCGATTGGTTAGTATTGTCAGTTGTTGATTGTTATCGGATATGTGTTATTTGATTTCTTCGATAGGTTGAGATTGTTGATCGGTGATTATAACCGGATATTGCGGTCGTGTTCGAGTATGTCCATTGTATTGCTTTTGATCGGGGCTGAGGAGCTCGTAGACAAAGGCAATGTGTTCGGCAGCAGCTTCATGGTATCGGTATCGAGGCAAGTTATTACTTGCTCAGTTATAATATTTAATGAATGGTGTGAGTTTCATTTCGTTTATAATGCATATAGCGATGATTATTATTGTGAACTCTGGGTATTCGGATCGCATATCGTTCTTTCGATTCTGGGAGGTAAATCATAATGTATATGCTTTATCTCAGTTATTGGCATGTTCGAGTACCGAGGTTACATTATGGTAAAGACGAGGATATGAGTATCTATAGTTCATTGTACGTTTGGATCGCCGAGCATTGAGGATAATCGTCGGTGATGATTTGGACATCGGGGTTGCTCCCGAAGGACTCGGGGCAAGTATTCCATATTGATTATGGTTTAGTGTTATTTATTTTGGTCTTGTACATTTTCTTTCATGTCGTTGAACATGAAGTCGTCCTAGTAAATTGTCATGTTGTCGTGCATGTTATGTTGTTCATGATGATGAACATATTGATTTGCATATGTGTATGCACATTGTGTTGTTTATGTTGTGTTGATCCTGTGAGATCATGAGGATCTATGCTGAGGGCGCTGGATCGAACGTCCACCTGATTTTGATCTTGTAGGATCATCACGGGGATCCATGCTGAGGGCGCTGGATCGTTGGACAGGTTTTCCACCTGATTTTGATCTTGTAGGATCATCACGGGGATCCATGTTGAGGGCGCTGGATCGTTGGACAGGTTTTCCACCTGATTTTGATCTTGTAGGATCATTACGGGGATCTATGTTGAGGGCGCTGGATCGTTGGACAGGTTTTCCACCTGATGTTGATCTTGTAGGATCATCACGGGGACCTATGCTGAGGGCGCTGGGTCATGGGATTTCCATTGAGTATACTGTTGTTGCCCAAAATATTTATCCGAAGATTAATACTGCTCGAAGACGGACAACAAACAACAATTGCGGGAGCACTTCCGAGAGTAAATAAATAATACAAGATTTGCCGGGTTTGTTAGGCCCGGGCTTGAATGCTCTCGCGAGATGTTATTAATACGAATATTCGTGGATACAAGTATTAATGAGAGAAATCTAAATACAATGAGTGTAAAAAGACTCTGTTAATCCGGCTCTTGAGCGAAGCTCGGTGTTCTTCGTCCCGCCGATGTCTAACTGGATGAGATAGGCCGGGAGAAGTAAGACCGAAAGATAGCTGTTGCCAAGAGTTGGATGTTTGCCAAGTGTGTGTGTTTGCTTCTGTATGGTGTGAAATGCGGGAATGCAGAGTGTTCAGAGAGTGAAAACGAGTGCAAGCTGCCTCCTTTATATAGGGGTTGAGGTGCCCTGTCTCCTAGTGGGCGATCGCCTTTCGGCATTTAATGTAATGGAGCGATCGTCCTAAAGGTCACATGGGCTGCCTGCCAAAAGTCTAAAGCTACAGCTGGTGGCGGTATGCGGTCAATGAGGATCCGGACGCGTCCTAAGTCTTGTCACAGGAGGTCCCACTTTGTTACTTTCGGCGGACTTTGTCAGGGTAGGTGACAGGCTGTGGTCACCAGTCTTGTCCGTCAGCTCCTTTCGCAGGTCTGGGCCCTGTTGGTAGGTGAGGTAGGTGACAGGTTTGTCAGCGCCTTTTGCGGATCTGCACGTGGGGTCAGTTTTGAGACTTGGTCTTCGCCGACTGGATGGCCATCAGTGGAGATCGACATGAGGCGATCGTCTCTAGCTGATCATCCGAGGTCGCCATCGGCCGGTGGATAGAGGGTCGCCAGATGTCGGTCGCCAGGAGTCGGTCGCCGAGTACCGAGAGACGATCGTATCTGAGGTCGATCGCTCGGCACCGGGACTTGTCCTGGGACCTTCGGTTGGCCAGTCTAGCATGTCCGCTGGGTTAAGGCTCGGTCGCCTGGTCGCTGATCGGCAGTTCTGCCTTGGCCGCTCGGCGGTAAGTCGGTCGCTCGTCCTCCTAGGCGATCGCCGGTCGGAAGGTGTTAATTCTTGACACAACAATTGCCCCCCAGCTTGCTCCTATGTTGAAGACATGGGGCGAGGTGGCTCTTGCTGGCGATCGTGCAAGGACGAGGACGGGCGATCTTGCTGAGCTGACTTATGATTTCGGACTTGGGCTATCACGGTCGATTGGCTTTAGCTATCTTTCGGTCTTGTACCTGCAAAAACAACATTGGCCGGTCCCCCATGGAAACTTGGTGGTTTCGCTTTGTTTGAGGAATCGTGCACAGTCGCGGAGATCGATGGACCGACCCCATGACCGTGTCTCGGTGCGCGAAGACAATGAGTGTCTCGTGACTCACTTTATTATGAGGGTCCTCTGTTAGGCTGCGCCTCGCCTCGTATGTAAACGAAGGGCGTGCGGTCTCGGTCTAGAGGAGTCCTTGCGCGGGGCAGCGTCGGATGAATCAACTCCACGCCCGCGGCTTGTTAGCTCTGCTTCCACCTCGTCCAGCCATGGAGATGGCCGACCTCGACGGTGTACGTTGAGATGGGGATTGTGGTATGTGTCCACTGATTAATGTTGGAGAGCCCTCAGACTACGCCGGCCTCGTATTTAAACGAAGGGCGGGCGATCTCGGCCGAAAGGGACCTTGCATGGCCGAAGCAGCCGGTTCCATCGACTGCCAGGACCATGGCTTTATGATGTGCGGTGGAGGCGATCTTATGCCTTAGTCCGTCATGTTATATGCTGGACTGTAGATGGCGATCGTGTCTACCGGGTTGCTGGTGATGTAGCGTGATGATCGGCGATCGGCTGGAAGACTGGCGATCGTCGCTCGGCTGCCGATCGCTTTATTCGTAGGTCGACATCGGCGATCGGGCGGGAGATCGTCTTCCGGGCTCCGATCGCGCTGCTCACAGGCTAAGAAGGAACCTTTGCCTGGCCAGAAAATCTGCGGCTCTAGCCCGGAAGGCTGCGTAGGTTGTAGGTTGGGTCTTCGTGAGATGCCTGAACATAGGCGAAAAACCCTGAAATCCTCCTAGGACCGCGTAGAGGGCGGTCTCATCACTTATGGGCTCGCCATTGAGGATGATTACGTCTACCCGGTCGATGTAGTCCGAGTCGGACTCTTCCTCTCCCTGCTTGATTTGCATCATGCGGAGGGGACCTTCGGGCCGGACGACCCTGGTGGCGAAGTACTCAGTGAAGACGTGCGCTAGCTCGTTAAAGGAGCCAATGGACCGAGGTGGCAATGAAGTGTACCACCGGTGGGCGAGGTCGTCCAGTGTCAGAGGGAACATTCGGCATCTGGTCGCGTCAGATGCCCCACACCCGGTCATGTAGATGTTGAACTTCCTTAGGTGCACCTAGGGGTCCGATCGCCCCTCGTACACGGGTGTTTGCGGGGGAGCGATCTTATGCTGCACGGGGGCGAGCTCGATGTCGATCGTGAGCGGCTCGCTTGGCCCGGCGATCGTCTTCTTGGCGCCTGCCCTGGATTCCAGGAGCGCCTTCATGTCGTCGAGTTGACGTTGCATCGCAGCCATCGCCGTGGCTTGGTCGCTTGCAGATTGGCCTTGGGAGCAGGAGCCGAGGCGATCGTGTACCGATCTCGGGCTCATTGCCGCCCGGCCTCGGCAATTCGGCGAGGAGCGGCGGCTAGGCGCCTTCCGGGAGTCGGGTAGGCCGAGCTCCCGGTGACGGACTCAAACTCCGTCGTCTCGTAGCCGGGCCGGGCGCCCGGTGGCAGTCGGGTCACCGCCCGGGCGATCGAAGACAGAGGTGCCCAGGCGCGGCGCCTCTTCTGCGGACGGGAGCCTCACAGCGTCGCTCGGCAGCGACGCCTTGAGCTTCGCTTGGACTTCCGGGACGGCCGATGGGGCGATAGCAGGAGGCGCGTTGAGAGCACTCCGTCGCTCTGTAGGGCGGCCGAGGCCCCTTCGATCTGTTCCTTGGTTGAACCGATCGAGCGAGAGGCAGGCCGCCGTCGAGGAGCGGATCGAGCGTCTCTGACCGCGGCGGCTACCTTCCACCTTCGGCTGTGGCTCGGACTGGGACGGAACAGGGGGTTTGGCCGGCTGGTCAGCGGCTTTCTTCGGCGCGGAGGCGGAAGACATGATTTCTGTAGGATTTCTTTGAAGTGCAGTAAGTGTCACTTCAAGTATACGCCAAGACAGTGAGTGTTCTTCGGAACGGTAAGTATAAAAATTCGAGGGTTGGATTCCCCCTTCCTCTAGCGCCAATTGTTGTTGCCCAAAATATTTATCCGAAGATTAATACTGCTGGAAGACGGACAACAAACAACAATTGCGGGAGCACTTCCGAGAGTAAATAAATAATACAAGATTTGCCGGGTTTGTTAGGCCCGGGCTTGAATGCTCTCGCGAGATGTTATTAATACGAATATTCGTGGATACAAGTATTAATGAGAGAAATCTAAATACAATGAGTGTAAAAAGACTCTGTTAATCCGGCTCTTGAGCGAAGCTCGGTGTTCTTCGTCCCCGCCGATAATCTGCTGGATGAGATAGGTCGGGAGAAGTAAGACCGAAAGATAGCTGTTGCCAAGAGTTGGATGTTTGCCAAGTGCGTGTGTTTGCTTCTGTATGGTGTGAAATGCGGGAATGCAGAGTGTTCAGAGAGTGAAAACGAGTGCAGGCTGCCTCCTTTATATAGGGGTTGAGGTGCCCTGTCTCCTAGTGGGCGATCGCCTTTCGGCATTTAATGTAATGGAGCGATCGTCCTAAAGGTCACATGGGCTGCCTGCCAAAAGTCTAAAGCTACGGTGGTGGCGGTGTGCGGTCCAATGAGGATCCGGACGCGTCCGAAATCGTCACAGGGAGGTCCCACTTTGTTACTTTCGGCGGACTTTGTCAGGGTAGGTGACAGGCTGTGGTCACCAGTCTTGTCCGTCAGCTCCTTTCGCAGGTCTGGGCCCTGTTGGTAGGTGAGGTAGGTGACAGGTTTGTCAGCGCCTTTTGCGGATCTGCACGTGGGGTCAGTTTTGAGACTTGGTCTTCGCCGACTGGATGGCCATCGGTGGAGATCGACATGAGGCGATCGTCTCTAGCTGATCATCCGAGGTCGCCATCGGCCAGTGGATAGAGGGTCGCCAGATGTCGGTCGCCAGGAGTCGGTCGCCGAGTACCGAGAGACGATCGTATCTGAGGTCGATCGCTCGGCACCGGGACTTGTCACAGGACCTTGATTGCTTGATCTAGCATGTCCATTGGGTTAAGGCTCGGTCGCACAGTCGTGATCGCGATTACGCCTTGGCATATGAGTATGAGTATGCATTTGTAGGTCTCGTGTTAGGACCTTGTCCGTTTTGCATTGTTCTGATCTAAGATTAGACTGATATGATTATCGTGGCACATCATATCTCGAGGTATGTACCATGTTTTCTTTGGTTTTGTCTTTGGTGGACAATCGGTTATCGTCTTGGGATTTGATGATATTATTCGATGGATCGTATTGGTCAGAAATGGTAGATTTCCGTATCGTGAGTTGGTTATGATAGTTTGGGGATCTTGAGTATTGTTTAAGGTACAATACAGATATTATGTTCGAGTTTATTGTTTAATCGAGTACAGGATGTGATAATGGTTTTTCTGATGAGAATTTCTTGAGTAAGTAAAGTTATGGCGGTAAGATTACGTTGGTTGTATTCTTATGTTGTATTCTCATTGGTATGTTATTATTAATGTGATGTGACGGTTATCATTGTTGGATATTATGGATGACCCCGTCGTGGGATTTCTTTTAGGTTCTTGGAGTATCGAGCTTGTAGCGGTCGTGAAGAGATGAGCTTCCCGGAGGATACTGGCTAGGACATGTTTTGTGTATTGAGTTTCTTGATTGATCCTGTTATTCCGCTGCTAGGGTATATGTATGTTTGGTCTTCTTCCGCTGCGTAAGCTTTCTGAATTGACCTTTTGGTATCTGGTAACTGAGATTGCCTTGGAAATCGTTTTCTAAACTTTTGAGTGTCGGCCGTTTGGCCTTGAGATTTCAAATGAGATTTTACGACGGTTTCTGATAAACGGGTCTTATAAATCTTTGTGAACTTTTAAAGATAGTACCGCCGATGGCCTCTTGGGCATTTGTAAATGTTTGCGAAAATTTCTTTTAGCCTTGTGGGTTCCTTCTCGGGGCCCACGACACTGTAATATTTCCGGTTAAATCTGGGGGTGTTACAGAAACATGCCAACCATTTTGGGAAGGAAGGAGATTATTATTCTGTGACATGTTTTCTCAAAATGTTCTGAATAGAGTCTCTTGCGGATGGTGTTAAAATGTGTTTGGATTAGGTAGTACCAAAATATGACTAATTGAATAGATATGAGTTGGTTCGACGTTTCGTTTTGAGAAAACATTTGGTTATAATGTTTTCATATGTAAAGTAAAAAGCATTTGCTGAAATGGGGTGCAGACTTACGGAAAAGTTGGGCGTGCTTCAGAAATGTGCTTGAAAATAGTGTCATTTCGAATGCAAACAGTCCAAAGTGATTTCTTTAAAGTTATAAATAGATGTTGCTAAAATCTGTTGTTGATATTGTTTATCCGTTGCCAAATATTTGAAAGCAAAGGTGGAGGTTAAGCTTGGTGCTCTACCTAGTACCTATCCTCCTAATGTTGCTAAAACACTGCTATCTCCTCCACTGAAGTTGTTTTGACCTTCTTAAACTAGAAATCAAATTTATTGCATTAATATTTAATACTCTTTTCGTGAATATTACTATATCAGAATGGATAAACATGATCGATATAGTGAACCCCAATTAAATTGTGATTACGGCTTAGTTGAGTTGAATTGAGTGGAGTAGAGTTTGAGTATTCTTTTCGTGAATATTGCTTTTATGTCTAATTTATTGGAAGCCCATTGAGTGGTTCTCTGCAGTCAAATCCTGTTCTTGAAGCATATGGAAATGCAAAGCGTCGAAATAACAATTCAAGGTGTGACTTCACCGAAATCCTGTGAAATTTGTTGTGATAAAGTTGATAGTGTAAAAATTTAATAGGCTAATGAATTCATGATGATGCGGCCGATTTGGTAAATTTGTTGAAATTCGATTTGACATGCGTGGAAAAATATCGGGCGACCATTAGAACATATCTTCTTGAGAGGTCTCGTGTATGCCAAATTTCGGACTCGAACGTAATTATCACTGTTTTTACTGTGTGCGGCGCCCGGGAGGTAATAATTTACTTTCACACTTTTCTTTAGCTTATTTTCCTGAGGGATATTAAAAGTTATACTCATCATATTCTGGAGTAATTTGACTTCTTATCAGGAAATGGAGAAGTATAAGCAGGGACATCCAAAAACATTTCACTATCTTAATCAGTCTAATTGCTATGAGCTAGTTGGAGTAAGTGATGCTCATGATTATTTGGCTATAAGGAAGGCCATGGATGTGGTTGGAATAAGTCAAAAAGAGCAGGTATAGTCCTAATTATACGATTTATTTTTTGGTGCCATCTGGTCTCATTCTGCAGAGGATTAATTAATAATTTATTTTATTTTACATTTTAGGATGCGATTTTCAGAGTAGTTGCATCTATTCTCCATCTTGGTAATGTTGAATTCGCCAAGGGGGAAGTAATTGATTCATCAGTCTGTAACACCCCCAGAATATGACCGGGAATGCCACACGCCGTAGACCCTTATCGCAAGGATCTACCAGGCTAAACTCCAAAAGACTACTCGATGATTGACCGACCGGGGTCAAAATTAAATAGAAAACAGACCGACAAGGTCATAAACCAATTCAGAAACTAACGACATTCATATTACAATGACCACAATAAACTTGAACATAGAAAAGAATGACAACTCAATTTAAAAATCGATAACTACACCCATGCAAGGGTGAATACTCAAACGACAAAGAAAATACTGACCAAAATGAAACAAAAGAAAAGACTCTGACTCTGGTGTGATTAGCATCGTCGTCTTCCATTTCCTTCCAAGCCAATTCCGTGACTGCTCCCATTGCCAAAACTCGAGCGCATAAGGCACCCACTCCCGAAAACTCGGGGTTAGCAACCGGAATTTTTCTAGTGCAAGTACATAATATACAAGATATACGAACAGTAACAACATAAAAATTCAACCGCCGTGAAGCCTTAACATAAACCATACATTCCCATAATCAACACAGAGTAACACTCGCATACACAAGGTGCAAGATAATCACATAGCCATATTCTCTTTACGAAACATAACATCAATAAAATTTTAACCAAGCCCAAGGAGTCAGGAAAATCCCTTTTGGAAAAAGAAAAAAAAATAAAATGTTTTGATAAGGTAGTTTGCAACGTTATTGTTGACTCAGGCCGTCTGGGGGTTTTTAAAATCGAAAGGGAATACTTTTGGAAATAATTTCAAAAACTCTCGGGTCCTTGACCCAACGTATGGAAAACGATTACACAAAAACCAAGTCAACTTATTTGGGGTTCTCGTCCCAATTTATAGAACACCGTCACAAACGAAATCATTACAACATCTCACCGGGTTCTCAACCCATTCCAAATAACATCATCATGAAATCAATCATCTCAACATTCCACAGGGTCCTCGACCCAAAACACAGAATAGCACCACAATACAATCAAAGGTACAAAACTCTCATTCGACATATCCTGCTCAAGACCCCCGATTAATTAACCCTCGGAGATTTTGTCAAACCTCCGTGGTTAACTAACCCTGATACCAACGCTTTAAAAACAATTTGAAACAAGCTTTCAAAAACATGAATTGCGGTCTGTATCAAGACAAATATTAAAAAGTGAGTTGAAAGAATTTGAGATACGAACATCGTTCGGTAACGGGGTCTTAGCTATCACTCGAATACCCGTAACCAATAAGCCTGCCAGGCGCCTCCACTGCACACCTGTGCACCGGCGTTCACTCCACTATGTCGGCCGCTCCTTGAACATGTCACCGCACCGGCGTCAGTCCCGCAAGAGCCGCCCCTTGCACGCGCATTAGGTGACACCGGCGTTCACCACCCATATGGAGCCGCACATTGCAGCGTACACCAGGCCGGAGTACACCGCCCCGCCCTCAGAGGTTCCCGGATATGACGTTTCTCACAACAAGTATCCACATTGTTCAAACATCAAGCACACGGACAATTGTCACAACAATTTTCAACTCGGTACATTAAGTCACACAATTTCTCCATGATCCATATCCACACAAATAAACAATAACACGCACGTTATCAATCAAACTCAATCAACACCGCACATATATCTCTATGTTGCGACTCAACCGAATATATACACATTTATATATATAGATATATATATATAAATATATAACCTCACTATATTATATGAATAACTATAGTTCGCCCATCAATCCAAGTTGAGTACGTCAACTAATGTTAGAATTCAACACTCGTCGATCACCGACATAAACATATATATTAATATACGTATATACATACATATATTTAACATGTAACTATATATATAAACACACATATATATACACATACATATATATACCTCCATATAAACTCATACACTTCGACAACAATGATTTCACGCAGTTACAATTCGTATATCGAGGTACTTGCCTTGGTAATACGACGCGAAGGAGACGACGAAGGAATCGGTTCGGTCGAACAATCCTCTCAAATCCGACCCTAACACAATAATGATATACAATCAATCTCACATCATGAATACGAAGAAATTCCTCCTAGTTCTACCCGTTGGGACAATTCATCGGACACCAAGAGTGCGCAGGGAATTGAAATCGATTAACGGCGAACTAACGGGATTTCATCCCAACCAAAAACAAGAAAACCAAGGGTCACGTGAGTACTATCAAAATCTAACAACAACATCGGTTAATTCGAATTAAAACACAAGATCACCACCAAACCCTCCCCAAAAATCATACTAGGGTTAAAGGGGTTCTTACCTCTTGAAGATTCAAGCCCTAAAATCCGAAGAACACGTGCTAGATCCACAATCCGAGCTACACGATCGAAGGAAGATGAAGAAAAACACACGATAAAGAGGGTGGATGGAGAAGAAATCCCCCTCTGAACTCTCTCTCTCTCGTGCACGGTGGAAGGGAGGAAGAAAATGTGCGAATCTCGCTGAAAACGCACAGTTATAGCGCTGACCGCATTGTGTGCCGCGGCTCAGCTAATCATGCCGCGGCACGGGGCAAATTGCGCCCGGTGGTGGTGACCGCTCGATGTGCCGCGGCTCATTCGGAGTGTGCGCGGCTCGGACTCGGCATGTGCCGCGGCCTTTGCCGGGTCTTGAGCACGTCTGAGAGGTTTTAGCCGGCGGGTGCCACGGGTGTGCGCGGCCGGACAAGTGTGCGCGGCTCTGACTCGGCTGTGTGCCGCGGCGCACAATCCTTGTGCCGCGGCACACGGTACAGCCTGCTCGGCCAACAACTGGGTAGTATGTGTGCCGCGGCGCACAATCCTTGTGCCGCGGCTCACACCCCCCCTCGGGTCCCAAAATGACGAAAAAAGATCCGGAAAGAGAATAAAAGCAATAGGAATCGATATTTGGGCAACAATAACACGAAATGGAAGTACGGAACCCCAAAACGATCTGAGGTACACAACCAAGGTCGAACAAGGAACAAATTCCCTAAATTTCTAGGAAGTTACAAAAACGGCCCAAACATCCGAAAATCACGACACAACGTCGGATTAACAATCCGAAACTCACAACATGCTCTACTCAATCATACGAACTCATGGAAGTAAGAAAATGACGAAATCGAACGAGTTTAACGAGAGACAAATTCACATGAGACAAAATATAACACAAGATGAAATTACGTAAAAACATCATCGAGACCCGTCTAAGCGGAGAAACTCCAAGAACAAAATAGGTTCAGAATTCCAAAGCAATGACAAGCGAGTTGTCGAAGCGGACCTCCGCCGGAAAATGAAAATTAGGAAATCGAATTTGATGATATTACATTCTACACTCATTAAAAGAAGTTTCGTCCGAAACTTAAAATAGAGAGCGGCGGAACAATCAAGGAAATAACTACTTGCTCAGCCCCAAATCATCACGAGCAAAGCGCGAATGCAAGGTTCCAGAAATACGATGAACTGACCTAGCGAGCATATGGTACGTGAGTCGAGGCGATAAAAATGTATGGGAACACGATAAGTTGAGGTGAAGGGGTATGAATTTGGATACCAAAACTCCCAGAGGGAAGAAAATCACAAAATAGTTCAGACGTCCTGAAAATCATGTTTCGAGCTCAACCAACCACAATCCAAGTTCATAACACATTCGGAAGTGTCAATTGCACGCGTGGGAATAATAGTTCCGAACAAAATTTGCAAGAATTAGGTTCAGATATGGAAAGACCACAATAATTCACGGGTTTTAACAAAACAGCTCCGAAATTCGTTCGGAGGACGGCAGGCTAAGGAGAACAGGATAGTTTAAAATCGTCGAGAGGATCATAATTGAGTTACCAACAATGAAAAATCATACAGTGCCGAAAATACCAAGGAAAGTACGGGTAATACACTTCCCCATACTAAAAAGGTATTTCGATCCCAAACTTAGAACAACAAGAGTTGGAAATATAGAGCAATGAAATGAAGAACGATCAAAGTCACGATTGTTCAGCAATAACAATTAGGACATATTGCAAAATATTCATCCTCCCATGTTAGGCTCTTGAAGGAAACATAGGGTTTGGGACATTCTCCAGTCACTAGCTCTGCTCTCTCTCGGGCGGCATTCTTTGCCAATTCGGAAAGCTGTCTCACAGTGTTTCTCCCGATGACCTTCACACCCACACCGGTAACAAGTCAAGAGTGGAGAGGGACAATTTGCGCGAACATGTCCACAGCGATTCTGATTGAAACATCTCCTCTTCTTACCGCGAGTCACCGTCTTTGGTTTGGGATTTCAGCGTTCACTCCCGACCGCGAAGATGACGCTTTCGAACAACGTAAGGGCTTGGGAGCCTTAGTCTCCTCACCGCCCGAAATTTTCCCGATACCCTCGGTCTCTTTGCTTCGCTCGTGGGCTCGACCCGAGGAGATTTCATAGGATATCGTTTGATCTAGATACTCCTTCACCGTAGCATGGATCGTGGTTATGCGAACCACCTTGCCGCTTCCATTTCCATCATCACGTCCACGTCCGCCGTGGCTTGACATACTAATACGGATAACACCGATCAACAGTATTAGTTTATCAGACGTACAATATACCACAATTATCAACCCGAGGTTTAGTTAGCATCCTGAGAATAACGGTACTATCGTAAAGCATAAAGTTTTATGAAGTCAAGTTCGAGTTCCTCGACGAGGACGATCATTATATGTATGCACTTAATGAAAACAAATTTTTGAAAAAGGGGCTAGTCACGTTGCGCCCAAGACTTGTAAACATTGTCTTTTATTTCGGAAGAGGAAGTTTACATAATGACTCTAAAAATTATTTACGAGTGATGAATAAAAGAAAAAAAGGAAATCAAAAATTAATTCGTATCTAATTTGAAATATTTCAAAAATGTTGAGTCCCAAATATCAAAATTTTGAAAATCTTTCCTCTTCTTCAAAAATGTTTATTCGAAGAATTTTCCACCGAGGTACGTGACCATTTAACATGACGGTATTAAATCATGGCTTTACACAATGTTAGAAAATTTTAAAGCATTGAATACTACAGCGCCGTGGGCCCCGTGCCGGAACCCACCAGGCTAAAATTCCTAAAAAAAAATGATCAAAATGCCAAAAAGGCCGAAGTCGGTAATATTCTCAAATACTCACAAAAGTCATTTATGAAATATCAAATACCGTCATAAGAATACTATCAAAATATGCAAGACCAAAATATCAAAACTCGGTTTGCAAGATAACAAAAACCATCTTAAAGTACTCATGCGGTGGATAAAATTATCATTCGTAATTTCATTCTAATAAAGTACAAGCAGAGATAAACATGCTCGTCTTCCAAAGCATACTACGTAACTATTTATACTCGGACCGTATACGCATGTTATATCTTAAAACGATAATATCACCAACAAGTTCCAATTCCTAGTTCACATTAAGCATATTAGCACAATGTAATCAAATACGTATATAAGGGGACTTACGATCGGGAGGCTTACCATCACGGATTGCCGGAAGATGATGTCGGAACCACGATACTAATCACAACTCTGATGCGCGCGACTTACAGGACATGGACTTGACCCAGCCTAGGTTTTCGCAAACCTAAGCTATGATACCATAAATGTAACACCCCCAGAATATGACCGGGAATGCCACACGCCGTAGACCCTTATCGCAAGGATCTACCAGGCTAAACTCCAAAAGACTACTCGATGATTGACCGACCGGGGTCAAAATTAAATAGAAAACAGACCGACAAGGTCATAAACCAATTCAGAAACTAACGACATTCATATTACAATGACCACAATAAACTTGAACATAGAAAAGAATGACAACTCAATTTAAAAATCGATAACTACACCCATGCAAGGGTGAATACTCAAACGACAAAGAAAATACCGACCAAAATGAAACAAAAGAAAAGACTCTGACTCTGGTGTGATTAGCATCGTCGTCTTCCATCTCCTTCCAAGCCAATCCCGTGACTGCTCCCGAGCTGCCAAAACCTGAGCGCATAACAGGCACCCACCCCCCGAAAACTCGGGGGTTAGCAAACTGGAATTTTGCTAGTGCAAGTACATAATATACAAGATATACGAACAGTAACAAAGTAAAAATTCAACCGCCGTGAAGCCTTAACATAAACCATACATTCCCATAATCAACACAGAGTAACACTCGCATACACAAGGTGCAAGATAATCACATAGCCATATTCTCTTTACGAAACATAACATCAATAAAATTTTAACCAAGCCCAAGGAGTCAGGAAAATCCCTTTTGGAAAAAGGAAAAAAAAAATAAAATGTTTTGATAAGGTAGTTTGCAACGTTATTGTTGACCCAGGCCGTCTGGGGGTTTTTAAAATCGAAAGGGAATACTTTTGGAAATAATTTCAAAAACTCTCGGGTCCTTGACCCAACGTATGGAAAACGATTACACAAAAACCAAGTCAACTTATTTGGGGCTCTCGTCCCAATTTATAGAACACCGTCACAAACGAAATCATTACAACATCTCACCGGGGTCTCAACCCATTCCAAATAACATCATCATGAAATCAATCATCTCAACATTCCACAGGGTCCTCGACCCAAAACACAGAATAGCACCACAATACAATCAAAGGTACAAAACTCTCATTCGACATATCCTGCTCAAGACCCCCGATTAATTAACCCTCGGAGATTTCGTCAAACCTCCGTGGTTAACTAACCCTGATACCAACGCTTTAAAAACAATTTGAAACAAGCTTTCAAAAACATGAATTGCGGTCTGTATCAAGACAAATATTAAAAAGTGAGTTGAAAGAATTTGAGATACGAACATCGTTCGGTAACGGGGTCTTAGCTATCACTCGAATACCCGTAACCAATAAGCCTGCCAGGCGCCTCCTGTAACACCCCAAACTAGGCGGATATTACAGTGCCGTGGACCCCCGACTGGGACCCACCAGGCGAATGAAAATGAATGAATTACACAGGTAAATGTAGTACCGAACCACATTACAACATCAATTACTCCGATGAGGAGTTTTATACAACACCCAGGATAAAATAGAATACATGTGTATTTTATGTGACGATAAAATACACAACACTGAATGAAATGAGCATTCAAACGGAATGTCTGCAGCGGAATAAATAAAGGAAACATAAATGACTGAATGAATGACTGAACAGACTGGGGCCCCCTACTAGTATCACTGGGACTCCTCGCCGTCACCGTGCTCTCCCCGTGCTTTAGCCTTGCCATGACCTGAAAAACAATATCCCCCAACGGGGTCAGTTACATAGAACAACAATCCTCAAGGGTTGAAAATACACAATCATGATATATCTGAAATTATGAATTATTGTTGTCGAAACATACGCAATCAAACATGCTATATGAATCGACTAATCAGTACGGCTCAAAGGAATGGCGCCACACTACGTCCGGGATGGAAATGTGTCCGTGCACAAGCCACCAACGATCAAACACGCGTGGTCTTGTACCTAATCAGTCTCACGAGCAATCGACTCGTGTGCACAGTCCAATGTGAGGCCACCAACCAACACACGACTATAATGTGCCCGACATGAAAATCCTACACATACCAACCGGCACGCCAGTATGACCCGGAATGCCACAATATGACAAAAGTGACAATGAAGATGAATAATGACTCACCAAGATTGAATGATGGTGAAATGAATGATAGCTCAATGAAATGATCGGAACCGTCGTTCCTTATGACTGAGGTGATTAATTGACAATGACGAGTTTTGATACGATTAATACAATGATGAATGAGTTATGATTATGAATGAACAACGACAAAAGGAATGAATATCCTTTTAACCGAGTAAGAATTAACTTACACAATACCGATGATGAATGTCCGTCCACGAACAACGTCCTAAATGAAATATCGGTCGCTCGAACAACCTTGAATAACACAATTACCAATAATCCGATCATTACGCAAATCAAAACCGATCATAATCGACTCAAACATCGACACAACGATATCCGAGCTCGAATGAATCGAAACCAACTCCAAGATGAGTATTTCAAACCATCAAAACACTTTCAAGGATATCAATAATCCATTAGGAATCCATAACTCATGATTACAACAACATCAATCGGAAAATCCCCAATTAATCGAAGTCAACCCCAAGGGTTCTTGAAATAATTCGAAAATAACCATTAAATCCGTAGGAATATGTTTATACAAGTTAGATAATCCATAACTAACATATTCCAATGATAATCCAAGCTTACGAAGAAATCGGAAGGAAAACCCCAAAAATCCAAATTCTAGATCCAAGAGATTAATACCTTTGATTCGATGTGATGAAGATGATGAAATGATGATCAATCCGAAGGTGAGCTTGAAGATGATGATTGATGATTACACCTCGAAGAATCCTCTCCGAATCGCTCGAAATCGCCAAAACTACCGAAGGAATGAAATGAGATGAAAATGACGAACTCGACTAAACTGTCCAATTTATACTCACCCAGGTTAGCGTGCGCTAGCTCCTTGTGCATAGCGTGCGCTAACGTGTAATTTGGGTAGTCCAGTACCCCGTCCGAACACGGTAGCGCGCTACGTACCTATTTGTAGCGTGCGCTACGGCCATACTACTAGCGTGCGCTAATATCCATTGTTAGCGTGCGCTAGCGAAATATTTGACGCCCAGTACTGGAGTCCAGAAAACTGTCTGACCTCTGATCTAACCTCGATAGCGTGCGCTACAACCAATTTTTAGCGTGCGCTATAGAATCGATTGCGTACGCTAACAACAATGCATAGCGTACGCTATGAATTTATCCAGTGCAGTCCAGTAGCCACTGGACTCGACCTGATCCGTCCCTAGCGCGCGCTACTCCACACATATAGCGGCGCTACTACAACCCGCTAGCGCGCGCTACTTACCACTCGTAGCGTGCGCTACAAATATTCTCACCTGCAGTCCAGTACCTTCTGGACTGCAGCCAAGGTAGCCTTAGCGTGCGCTAAAGCTGAGCGGTAGCGTGCGCTACCTATACCCAATTAGCGTACGCTAAAAGGAGTATGTAGCGTGCGCTACTCCTCAAGCACAGCTTGCAACGAAAATGACAATGATGATAAACACGGCACGAAACTCCAATCAGATTAGTGATGAATGACGATTGATACACGATACAATTACTCTGAATGATGAATACCATGACTGAATATGAGTGACAAATGATCAATGATGAATGAGATTACTGAGCATCAATTACTGAATGATAATTACTGAGTGATAATTACTGAATGATAATTACTGAGTGATAATTACTGAATGATAATTACTGAGTTACAACCGGGTATTACATACACCCCCCCTTAAAAGAGTTTCGTCCCCGAAACTAAGGGTCAAACAACTCGGGATAACTCCCTCGCATACTCTCCTCGGTTTCCCAAGTAGCCTCTTCGACTCCGTGTCTAGACCACTGAATTTTAACCAAAGGAATCGTCTTATTCCTCAACTGTTTGATTCGCCGCTCTAAAACTCGTATAGGACGCTCCTCATATGAATGATCGTCGGCGATCTCGATTTCGTCGAACTGAAGTATGTGACTCGGGTCGGCAACATACTTCCGCATCTGAGAGACATGAAACACATTATGAATTCGGCTCAACGCCGGAGGTAAAGCCAATCGATAAGCTAACTCGCCTACTCGATCCAAAATCTCAAACGGTCCAATGAATCTCGGACTCAACTTCCCTCTCTTCCCAAAACGGAAGATACCACGACTCGGGGATACCTTGACCAACACGTGGTCACCAGCCTCGAACTCTAATGGTCGGCAGCGGTTATATGCATATGATTTATGTAGACTCTGAGATGTCAACAAACGACTCCTGATCAAAGCTACCTTCTCACGGGCGGCTATAAGCATATCGGGCTCGGTGCCCAATGATTCTGATAAGTCGTCCCAACACAACGGAGATCGACAACGACGACCATACAAGGCCTCGTAAGGTGCCATCTTGATCGAAGCATGCCAACTATTATTATACGTGAACTCGATCAATGGTAGTTGGGCTTCCCAATCGTCTTTCCAATCGAGGACGCATGCCCTCAACATGTCCTCTAAGGTCTGAATCGTCCTCTCTGATTGTCCGTCGGACTGAGGGTGAAAAGCGGTACTGAGATTAAGCTGGGTTCCCATAGCGCGATGAACTGATTTCCAAAAGTGCGACACAAACCGCCCGTCACGATCGGAAATGATACTTTTAGGAGTACCGTGGAGTCTGACTATCTCTTTGATGAACAGTTGAGCAAGTCTCTCGGGACCCCACGTATCCTTGATCTCAAGGAAATGAGCTGATTTGGTTAAGCGGTCCACGATCACCCAGATCGTGTTCATGCCACGACGACTCGTCGGCAAACTCGTGATGAAATCCATAGAAATGTCTTCCCACTTCCACTCGGGAATAGGAAGAGGTTTCACATACCCACGGCCGATGTTCAATCTTAACTTGTTGTGAGTTAAGCTTCTCAAACAAATTCTGCGACTTCTCGCTTCATATTACTCCACCGGTAATTTTGTTTCAAGTCCTTGTACATCTTGCTAGACCCCGATGAACAATAAGGGGTAGCATGAGCTTCTCTCAAAATAGAGTTTTTCAACTCGCCGTTCACGGCACGCACAACCGATTCTTAAACCTCAAAAGTCCATCCTCGTGGACCACAAATCCAGGGCTTTCCGAGCCACATCCTCTCGGATGCGCAACAATGATGGGTCCGAACCACGATTCTCTCGGATTTCCTCCTCGAGTGACGATGAAATCTCTAACATACAAAGCCGCCTCGAACTCGCCGGCGACCTCGATCTCGGGTCTAAGGAATTCCGCTGAAGCTCCTTCGAATCGTTAAACGGGCAAGTATCTCGCTCCCGAACGGACTTACGACTCAAGGCGTCGGCGACAATGTTCGCCTTGCCCGGTGGTAGAGGATCTCGATATCATAATCTTTGATTAATTCCAACCACCGTCTCGACGCATATTTAACTCCTTCGAGTAAATATATACTTTAAGCTCTTATGATCGGTGAATATCTCGATGTAACGCCATAAAGATAATGACGCCAAATCTTCAAAGCGAACACCACGGCCGCTAGCTCCGTGTCGTGGGTCGGATAATTAACCTCGTAAGGTCTCAATTGCCGTGAAGCATAGGCAATAACCTTCCTGCTCGCATGAGTACACATCCGAGACCCCGTCCGACGCATCACTATAGACCACAAATCCTTCCGCCCTCGCGGTAAGGAAAGTACAGTCCGACATTAACCGGCTCTTGAGTTCCTCAAAACTCCGTTGGCACGCGTCGGACCACGTGTATTTCTTATCCTTCCGCAAAAGGTTCGTTAAGGGTTGAGCGATTCTAGAAAATCCTTCCACAAACCGCCGATAATAACCTGCTAATCCGAGAAAACTTCGGATTTCCTTAACGTTCTTCGGAGGTAGCCAATCCCGAATAGCCTCCGTCTTCTGAGGATCGACACGAACTCCGTCTGATGAAATTACATGTCCGAGAAAAGTCACTTCGGACATCCAGAACTCACATTTAGAAAACTTCCCATAAAGTTGTTCTCGTCTCAACACGTCGAGCACTAGATGAAGGTGAAACTCGTGTTCCTCCCGGTCACGAGAATAAATCAAAATGTCATCAATGAAGACAACAACAAACCGATCCAAAAAGTCGATGAAGACCCGATTCATTAACTCCATGAATACCGCAGGTGCATTAGTCAAACCGAACGGCATAACCACAAACTCATAATGACCATAGCGTGTTCGAAACGCCGTCCTCGCGATATCCGACTCTCGAATCCGCAACCGATGATATCCAGATCTTAAGTCGATCTTGGAAAATATCAAGCTCCACGAAGTTGATCTAAGAGATCGTCAATACGGGGTAAGGGATACTTATTCTTGATCGTCACCTGTTCAACTCCCGATATTGAATACATAAGCGGAATGAACCATCCTTCTTCTTGACAAACAACACCGGTGCTCCCCACGGGACGCACTTGGTCGGATATAACCTTTCTCGAACAACTCCTCAAGTTGGTTCTTTAGTTCCCGCATTTCGGTCGGGGCCATCCGCACGGTGCCTTCGATATCGGGACGACTGTGCTCCAACTCAATCGTGAATTCCACATCCCTCGTGGAGGCAAACCAGTAACTCGTCTGGAAAACATCGGCATATTCCCTCACCACCGGAATATCCGTCAATATTATCGATGATTTCTCGGTTTTGGCCATATAGCACCAATAACCGACACATCACGATTGAGTAACCTTACCGCTTTCATCAAATTAATGACTTTACGAGCAATGTGGGATTACCTCCTGAAACACACATTCGACTCCATCGTCAAATGATAGTGACCAAACGCTTTCGGACACTAATGATGGCATCGTGACGATCCATCCAATCAATACCAAAGATGACGTCGCCCTCGGCAAATCTACTACGATTAGGTCCGGCCATATACGACCATGAAACCGATCGGACAATTCGAATCTCACGACTTCCGACAATTCGTCTACCATCGGGTAGGCCAATGACATAAGGCTCACAACTAATAGCACTTCCCGCACGTAGTCTACTCAAACATGACTCGAAATGAATGAATGAGATGCACCAAGATCAAAAAGGGTACACACAAAGTTGAGATAGAATATCGAGTGTACACGAGATCATTCGGGCCTCGGGATCATCGGTCTTCTTCATCTCATAAATTCGGGCTTGCTGCCCCGAACCGACGCTCCGTCGATAGCTCTTGGTTTCGCCTTTAGCTCTGTCGTTTTGAACGACGCCGAGTGGCCCGATTCTACACCATTGAATGACACAGGGCTTGAGATGACGCGGAGTGGGTTTAAAGTCCCTACGGCAAAAAGGGCCCTATGCCCAGCAATCCCACATTGTGGCACGTGATGCATCGCTTTGGACACTTAGTGCCGAAATGACCCTCTTCCTCACAGTTGAAACAAGTGATGGCCGAAGGCCGCTCGCGGCCGAGATTCCGCGGGTTTAGACGCCGGGGGAGGTCGCTCGAAAAATTAGAGCCCGCACGTGGTTTCTTGAAAGTGGCACGACTCCCGCCGATCGACACGGTTCTTGGACTTCTTGCTAGCACGAAGGTTGCCGCTTAGCAATTTCCTTAGCCGTAAGCTCGTAAGTGAGAGCTTTCTCAATGAACTCGGCAGTGGTACGCTTATGATTAAGCAATCTGAAGTCTCATACGGGTTTCACCTCTTCTTTGAAATACTTGATCTTGTCCGCTTCTGAGTGAATGATAGATGAGGCGAACGGAAGAAGTTCCTGAAATTTTTCGGCGATGGCGAGAACATCATCATCCGCCGAAAGGTCGGGAGTGAGTAATTCCGACAGCTTAGCCTCCCTGAGTGGGGCCGGGTAATACCTCTCCATCATGAGAGTCTTGAACTGATCCCAAGTACATGTTCCGTCTGTGGGCTTCAACGATAACCACCATGAATGAGCGCTCTTACCGAGATAGTAAGCCGCAACTGAAACTTTATGCCCTTCAGGGCATTCCACCATAGCAAATAACTTCTCAAAATGCTCAAGCCAGTGAACAATATCCGCCGGCTCAGATGAGCCCTCAAAAGTAGGTGGTCGCTGGCGAGAGATATCGCTAATGATATTGCTTACACCCCTCTCTTGCCTCTGAGGTGGCGGCGGAGGAGCCTGCTGATTTTGATTGACGGAGTTATGCATCGTCTCCATCAACTGAGCCATCTGGGTCATTTGGGCCATCATGCCCTGCATAAATGCGAGTGGGTCGACCCGAACACCCTCTGACTGAGCCGTGTCCTGCACGACTCCTGACAGTGAATGATCGCGTCTGAGTGAGTGAGTGGCGGCCGCCGCTCGATGAGTTAGCATTATTCTGGCATTTGCACGGTATTCGCACGAGTTCTCGGATTCGCCCGCTCCACGGCCTCGTCCTCCACGTCCTCCGCCACCCTTTCCATATCAAGTGGAAAGTCATATGATGGTTATACATCTCGCATGAGTATCACATTATGATTATATTATGAAATGATGAAAATGAGCATACGCGCTCAAATACAGCGATTACATGAATGATTGATTGACGTGACATGATTATGTGATGAAGTTACTAAAATGATTATCTTGAACAATTTAACAAGATCAATGATATGATCTTCAAGATCAACAACTGAGTAATGAAATGAATTGAGTGATTAATGAGTTAACATTATCGACTTGATCACAATTGAAATTGATGAATGAGGATTGTTAACTGATGAATTATGAATGAATGATTATTGCCAGAAATTATACCATGGCATCAGAAATCTTACGCTTCTTGGTCCGATTGGCTCGGCATTTGCACAGTCACACGTGACGCGAAAGTCCAATGATACTAGTCCGATGACGATGATTTCAAATGAGACATGACTTGGAGGGTAGTATTCAAAACCACGCTCCGATACCAACTCGTAACACCCCAAACTAGGCGGATATTACGGTCAGTGGACCCCCGATCGGGACCCACCAGTGCGAATGAAAATGAATGAATTACACAGTAAATGTAGTACCGAACCACATTACAACATCAATTACTCCAATGAGGAGTTTTATACAACACCTGGATAAAATAGAATACATGTGTATTTTATGTGACGATAAAATACACAACATCGAATGAAATGAGCATTCAAACGGAATGTCTGCATTGGAATAAATAAAGGAAACATAAATGATTGAATGAATGATGAACAGATCGGGGCCCCTACTAGTATCACTGGGACTCTCGCCGTCACCGTGCTCTCCCGTGCTTTAGCCTTGCCATGACACGAAAAACAATATCCCCAACGGGCCGCCATACGTAACAACAATCCTCAAGGGTTGAAAATACACAATCATGATATATCCGAAATTATGAATTATTCTTGTCGAAACATACGCAATCAAACATGCTATATGAATCGACTAATCAAGACGGCTCAAAGGAATGGCGCCACACTACGTCCGGGATGGAAATGTGTCCGTGCACAAGCCACCAACGATCAAACACGCGTGGTCTTGTACCTAATCGCCTCACGAGCAATCGACTCGTGCACACCCAATGTGAGGCCACCAACCAACACACGACTATAATGTGCCCGACATGAAAATCCTACACATACCAACCGCACGCCAAGATGACCCGAATGCCACAATATGACAAAAGTGACAATGAAGATGAATAATGACTCACCAAGATTGAATGATGGTGAAATGAATGATAGCTCAATGAAATGATCGGAACCGCTGCTCCTTATGACCGAGGTGATTAATTGACAATGACGAGTTTTGATACGATTAATACAATGATGAATGAGTTATGATTATGAATGAACAACGACAAAAGGAATGAATATCCTTTTAACCGAGTAAGAATTAACTTACACAATACCGATGATGAATGTCCGTCCACGAACAACGTCCTAAATGAAATATCGGTCGCTCGAACAACCTTGAATAACACAATTACCAAT
Organism: Orobanche coerulescens; assembly: GCA_033398695.1. NCBI lineage: Eukaryota > Viridiplantae > Streptophyta > Magnoliopsida > Lamiales > Orobanchaceae > Orobanche > Orobanche coerulescens. The sequence continues at coordinate 28,654,904 of CM065815.1, read as the reverse complement.
AATCCGATCATTACGCAAATCAAAACGATCATAATCGACTCAAACATCGACACAACGATATCCGAGCTCGAATGAATCGAAACCAACTCCAAGATGAGTATTTCAAACCATCAAAACACTTTCAAGGATATCAATAATCCATTAGGAATCCATAACTCATGATTACAACAACATCAATCGGAAAATCCCCAATTAATCAAGTCAACCCCAAGGGTTCTTGAAATAATTCGAAAATAACCATTAAATCCGTAGGAATATGTTTATACAAGTTAGATAATCCATAACTAACATATTCCAATGATAATCCAAGCTTACACGAAGAAATCGGAAGGAAAACCCCAAAATCCAAAATTCTAGATCCAAGAGATTAATACCTTTGATTCGATGTGATGAAGATGATGAAATGATGATCAATCCGAAAGGTGAGCTTGAAGATGATGATTGATGATTACACCTCGAAGAATCCTCTCCGAATCGCTCGAAATCGCCCAAAACTACCGAAGGAATGAAATGAGATGAAAAATGACGAACTCTGACTAAACTGTCCAATTTATACTCGGTCCAGTTAGCGTGCGCTAGCCCTTGTGCATAGCGTGCGCTAACGTGTAATTTGGGTAGTCCAAGACTTCGTCCGAACACGGTAGCGCGCGCTACGTACCTATTTGTAGCGTGCGCTACGGCCATACTACTAGCGTGCGCTAATATCCATTGTTAGCGTGCGCTAGCGAAATATTTGACGCCCAGTACTGGAGTCCAGAAAACTGTCTGACCTCTGATCTAACCTCGATAGCGTGCGCTACAACCAATTTTTAGCGTGCGCTATAGAATCGATTGCGTACGCTAACAACAATGCATAGCGTACGCTATGAATTTATCCAGTGCAGTCCAGTAGCCATTGGACTCGACCTGATCCGTCCCTAGCTCGCGCTACTCCATACATATAGCGTGCGCTACTACAACCCGCTAGCGCGCGCTACTTACCACTCGTAGCGTGCGCTACAAATATTCTCACCTGCAGTCCAGTACCTTCTGGACTGCAGCCAAGGTAGCCTTAGCGTGCGCTAAAGCTGAGCGGTAGCGTGCGCTACCTATACCCAATTAGCGTACGCTAAAAGGAGTATGTAGCGTGCGCTACTCCTCAAGCACAGCTTGCAACGAAAATGACAATGATGATAAACACGGCACGAAACTCCAATCAGATTAGTGATGAATGACGATTGATACACGATACAATTACTCTGAATGATGAATACCATGACTGAATATGAGTGACAAATGATCAATGATGAATGAGATTACTGAGCATCAATTACTGAATGATAATTAATGAGTGATAATTACTGAATGATAATTACTGAGTGATAATTACTGAATGATAATTACTGAGTTACAACCGGGTATTACACCTCCACTGCACACCTGTGCACCGGCGTTCACTCCACTATGTCGGCCGCTCCTTGAACATGTCACCGCACCGGCGTCACTCCCGCAAGAGCCGCCCCTTGCACGCGCATTAGGTGACACCGGCGTTCACCACCCATATGGAGCCGCACATTGCAGCGTACACCAGGCCGGAGTACACCGCCCGCCTCGAGGTTCCGGATATGACGTTTCTCACAACAAGTATCCACATTGTTCAAACATCAAGCACACGGACAATTGTCACAACAATTTTCAACTCGGTACATTAAGTCACACAATTTCTCCGCCAGTCCATATCCACACAAATAAACAATAACACGCACGTTATCAATCAAACTCAATCAACACCGCACATATATCTCTATGTTGCGACTCAACCGAATATATACACATTTATATATATATATATATATATATATATATATATATATAAATATAGGGTTATTATACAAACATGTTACTAAAGTTTACTAAAAAATGCAATTTTGTTACTAAAGTTTATTTTGTTACAAATAGGTTACTAAAGTTTTGTAACCGGTTACTTAAGTAACTAAAGATGTTTTAACCCATTGATACCGGTTACATTGCCAACGTGGATTTTTTTTTAAAAAAAAAAAAATTTGACTTAGGGTTTGACTTATACCTAGGGGTGATTGCAGCATATAAAAAAACTACCTACACAATATTTCATAAAAAAGTGTTTGGCTAATACATTTCTTTTAAAAATATATTTTTCAGAAAATAATTTTTTCAAAATATTATTTTTTTCTAGAAAATATTTTTTTATTTTTCGCAAAAAGTATTTTTTTAAAAAATATAAAAATCTTAAAATAATTTTATTTTTTCAAAAAATAATATATTTTTCCGTAAAATAAATTTTTTCAAAAATATTTTTTTGCCAAAAATAATATTTCTACAGAAAATAATTTTATATTTTTGAAAAAATAATATATTTTTTCCAGAAAATAAATTTTTTTCGAAAAATATTTTTTTGCCTAAAAATAATATTTCTCCAGAAAATAATTTTATTTTGTTGAAAACTTGAGTAACCTCTTTGTAACAAAAAAAACTTTAGTCAGAAAATTGTCATTTTTGGTAAACTTTAGTAACATGTTTGTATAATAACCCTATAAATATATAACCTCACTATATTATATGAATAACTATAGTTCGCCCATCAATCCAAGTTGAGTACGTCAACTAATGTTAGAATTCAACACTCGTCGATCACCGACATAAACATATATATTAATATACGTATATACATACATATATTTAACATGTAACTATATATATAAACACACATATATATATACACATACATATATATACCTCCATATAAACTCATACACTTCGACAACAATGATTTCACGCAGTTACAATTCGTATATCGAGGTACTTGCCTTGGTAATACGACGCGAAGGAGACGACGAAGGAATAGGTTCCGGTCCGAACAATCCTCTCAAATCCGACCCTAACACAATAATGATATACAATCAATCTCACATCATGAATACGAAGAAATTCCTCCTAGTTCTACCCGTTGGGACAATTCATCGGACACCAAGAGTGCGCAGGGAATTGAAATCGATTAACGGCGAACTAACGGGATTTCATCCCAACCAAAAACAAGAAAACCAAGGGTCACGTGAGTACTATCAAAATCTAACAACAACATCGGTTAATTCGAATTAAAACACAAGATCACCACCAAACCCTCCCCAAAAATCATACTAGGGTTAAAGGGGTTCTTACCTCTTCAAGATTCAAGCCCTTAAATCCGAAGAACACGTGCTAGATCCACAATCCGAGCTACACGATCGAAGGAAGATGAAGAAAAACACACGATAAAGAGGGTGGATGGAGAAGAAATCCCCCTCTCAACTCTCTCTCTCTCGCGCACGGTGGAAGGGAGGAAGAAAATGTGCGAATCTCGCTGAAAACGCACAGTTATAGCGCCGACATTGCATTGTGCCGCTCGGCTAATCATGTGCCGCGCACAGGCCAAAAATTGCGCCCAGTGGTCGGCTGACCGCTCGATGTGCCGCGGCTCATTCGGAGTGTGCCGCGGCTCAGACTCGGCATGTGCCGCGGCACTGCCGGACTGTGCCGGGGCACGCGGTACAGGAGGTTTTAGCCGGCAGGTGCCACACGGGTGTGCCGCGGCCCGGACAAGTGTGCCGCGGAACAGACTGGCTGTGCCGCGGCGCACAATCCTTGTGCCGCGGCACACGCATGCACTGCTCGCCAACAATCGGGTAGTATGTGTGCCGCGCGCACAATCCTTGTGCCGCGGCTCACACCCCCTCGGGTCCCAAAATGACGAAAAAGATCCTAAAGAGAATAAAAGCAATAGGAATCGATATTTGGGCAACAATAAAACGAAATGGAAGTACGGAACCCCAAAACGATCTGAGGTACACAACCAAGGTCGAACAAGGAACAAATTCCCTAAATTTCTAGGAAGTTACAAAAACGGCCCAAACATCCGAAAATCACGACACAACGTCGGATTAACAATCCGAAACTCACAACATGCTCTACTCAATCATACGAACTCATGGAAGTAAGAAAATGACGAAATCGAACGAGTTTAACGAGAGACAAATTCACATGAGACAAAATATAACACAAGATGAAATTACGTAAAAACATCATCGAGACCCGTCTAAGCGGAGAAACTCCAAGAACAAAATAGGTTCAGAATTCCAAAACAGCGACAAGCGAGTTGTCTAAGCGGACCTCCGCCGGGAAATGAAAATTACCGGAAATCGAATTTGCGGATATTACACAGTCCTCAAGGATCATATGTCAAGGTTTTATCTTGAAACTGCAGCAGAACTTCTCATGTATGACTGGGAGTCGTCGTTCTTGCACCAACAAAAATGATCCCCTGAACTTTATCTTAATTACAAAAAAATCCGGTTATCACTTCCATTTGTTTCTCATTTACGCAATTGCTGCCTAAATAATTTTGAAAGATAACCAGAGTTTTCTGTGATTTGGCTAAACCTGAGGGGTAGTTTAATAGGTTTATTTATTATCATTTTTTTTGCAATATTAGGTGTGATCCCAATGCACTGGAAGATGCATTACTGAAGCGTGTGATGATCACTGGAAGAAGTTATCAAGAAGTCTTGATCCCGATGGCGCATTAGTTAGTAGGGATGGATTAGCTAAGACACTATATTCTCGCTGTTTGATCGGTATAAATTTAATGCTAGTGTACGATGGTGGTATATTTTACTTACATTTTTGATTTGTTTTTGAAAATCCTAATTTATTTGTTCCTTGTTTTTTAGTCAAATATGATGCAAGATTTTCGAAAATTTGTAGGTTGGTTGACAAAATAAATTTCTCAATCGGGCAAGATCCGAATTCAAAGTGTCTGATTGGAGTTCTTGATATATATGGTTTTGAGAGTTTTGAAAGTTATAGGTAAGCACTGAATGAGAATGGTTGAAGGTTATGTCATGGCTACTCTCTACATGTACCCGAACTGACTAAATTTTTTAAACATGTAGTTTTGAACAGTTCTGCATCAATTTTACCAATGAAAAGCTACAACAACATTTCAATCAGGTATACACTTTGACATGCTTGTTTACAGATTATAAATCGTATGCATTTACGATATTTCTTTTTCTTCTCCATTTTCTTTTTCTATCATGTTTTCAAGATGGAGCAGAGGAATACATCAAAGAAGATATTAATCGGAGCTACATAGAATATGTTGATAATCAAGACGTCCTAGATCTTATTGAGAAGGTAGCTCTACATAACTTTAAGCATATGTGCTCACTGACTTTGTCGTCATGTAGTAAATGAAATGTGTACATGTCAAAAAGCATGGAACTGCCTATAAATCTTTAGGTTGTGAGCTCTCATGTCCGTTTGATGTTATATCTTTTAGTGGAAGGATTGTAGGAAAACTAGTTGTGCATGAGTTCCAAGTGTAATTTGAATAAGAGCATAAATACTTTTTTATCATTTCTTACAGTTTGTCTTTTGCCGATTTAGATAATTCAAGTCGGTCTTTATACTCCATGAGTATTAGTTCTAAAAGCTGATTTATTAATCTGTTAATAATTCTCGAAGTGCGTAAACTGTTGACTTCTACATTCCCGAGCTTTGAGATTTTTGTTTCAAAATATGGAATTTTAATTTGTCTCTATGTCCCGCTTTTTTTCCATCTTGGAATTACCATTTATTGTTATATCGAGAATCACGCCTCAAAGAATATGTTTATGCAATCGCTTATGTTTTTGGATTTTGCTTTGTAAACTTGGAGGGATTATTGCTCTTCTTGATGAGGCATGGTAGGATAACGATTATCTCCCGTAGGTATAGCTTGCAAAAGATAGTTAGTTTATACTACATTTCGATTTTGGGACAAACCTTTTTTTTTTTTTGGTTTCTCTTTTTCCCTAGTATGTTTCCAAGATCAACACATGAAACATTTGCGGAAAAGCTTTACCGTACATTTAAATCCCACAAGCGTTTTGTTAAACCAAAACTGCCGCGCACGATTTTACCATTGCTCATTATCCGGGAGGTAATTTGGATCTTGATAATTATCAATAATTAAATAAGCGCAAATCGAAGTTTTTTTTAAAATTTATTTTTATTTTTCTCTTCTAGGTTCAATACCAATCCAATCGCTTTTGGATAAAAACAAAGATTATGTTGTTGCTGAGCATCGATCTCGTTAATCGCTTCGAGTGCCCATTTGTAGCAAGACTTTTCCTCCACTTCCTGAAGAGATGACCAAATCTTCAAATAAGTCGTCTAAGTTTTCATCAATAGGTTCTCGTTTTAAGGTACTTTGTTTACGTCACGTAGAAGTGAGGCTATAAAGAGGGCATGGCCACTGGTTTCTTGTTTACTAGTAAAAAAAATAGCTGGTTTGGGCATTTACAGTGTACAACCCACCGTTTTATTTTGGTGTATTATTTACTTTAGTTTGATATAAATATTTAGAAAATAGAACCCCCCATCCCACTTCTTTTCTGTGTTTTTACCATAAAAATGGTTGTTGACAATAAAAGGAGAAATGGCAAAATACCAGTTGTTCAAAATCAAAGACATTAAAATGTTTATGGATATTTGATCAATTTGTGGCCTCTTGTTAATTTGCAGACATTTGATATGGAAGAGCCTTATTCGAAGGATGATATTGATGACGTACGAAGACGTTTTGCAGACATTTGATATGGAAGAGCCTTATTCGAAGGATGATATTGATGACGTACGAAGACGTTGGACTCAATATTTTCTAGATTTTACATCTTTATCGAAGTAGTAAGAGAGAAATATGGGAACCGGGTACGTAGGGATTTGCTGCGTAGGGATCATTCATCATTTTGTGATTGTACTTTTTTTTCAAGATTTATAAATCTCTTGTAGTAACTGTTGTTGTACATTTTTTGCAAGATGTAAACAGGGTTTTGTAATTGAATAGTGTGAACTTGCTAATTTGGGTAGAATATATGGCGTCTTGTTGGAGATTTTATTATTCATGTTATGTTTTATAAGAGGAATTCTGTCGTGATCTAAAAATTGCCACTTTTGTGAACAGAGCTTTTCTAAATCTGCCATTTTTTGAACCAGAATATCAATTTTTCTAAATCGGTTAAAGCAGTAACCTATTTAAAATATTACACATTCTAAATCGGTTAAAGCAGTAACCTATTTAGAATATTACACATTCTAAATCGGTTAAAGCAGTAACCGATTTAGAATATTACACATTCTAAATCGGTTAAAGCAGTAACCGATTTAGAAACTAAACATTCTAAATCGGTTATATCAACTTACTAAATCGGTTAAATAACCGATGTTAAAAGTATTTTTTACATCAGTTAAATAATCGATGTTAAATGCGTCGATTTTCTACATCGGCTGGATCTATAACGGTTCGAGACCCGATTTAAAAGGCTTATTTTAACCGATTTAAAAGGTGTTTTTTCTAGTAGTGATAGCTTGCGACACCGATATATCTTGCGGTTCTGCCAAGTAGAATTCGCGAATCCTCTGCTCTCTAATTGGTTTCGGACAGAACTCAGCTTCCATAAATGCCTGGAACTCCACCCACGTGACATCACGATCACGAGGTTTAACAGCTTCCCACCAATTAGCAGCATCCTTGTCGAGAAGGTACTGAGCGATAGGTACCTTCCGCTCTTCAGGACATCCGACAGCCTCGAAAATCTTTCCCAACTGGAAAATCCAATCATCCCAGCCCAACGCATCTGCAGCACCGACGAATCGAGGGGGATTCATACGAACTACCTCGCGAAGCCATTGATTCACACCGACGTTCTGACTCGCGTCAATGCTACGTTGAACCACCTGGGTCAACTGAGTCATCTGAGTCGCTACTTGTTGCAATATAGTAGCAACACCCAAACTAAAATCATTCCCAGCGGCATTCTCTCGATTCCGCGTCTGATCCCCGTGGCCATCAGCGCCACGGTTACGACCACGACCTCTGCCCCTCGGCATACTAACAAACAACAACCTAGGGTAACGAAACATCATAACTCATAGCAAGATATTCACATCTCTGTCTCTAATCCAACATCATTAAATCATATACATATTACCATTTAATTCCAGCTAGAACACAATATACAAACTATTATACCAACAATCTTCATTTATAATGCCGTTGTTATGCGATTTATAAATGCAATGAAATTGAAGTCATCCATTATATAAAAATCATTTCCCGTACGGTTTCCGCGCCGGAACTCACCAAGTTGAAAACCATTTTCGAAAACGTTCCAAAATGCCAGAAAAGCCGATGACGGTAATACTTTCCAAATACTCCCCAAAGTCATTTTCCAAATACCAAATACCGTCACCAAATACCGTTTGAAATTACAGGGCGTAGACGCGAAAACTCAATAGTTTCAAAATATATGTTAAATCGCCCGACAAAAGAGTTGGGAAAAAGGGTCAACGAAATAATTCAAATTTACAAATACGAAAGGTCATTTTGAAACACACACTATTTGGTAAAAGTACCCAAAAAGTCACTTTGAACTTTACACACGCAGCGGACAAGAACACAGTTCAAATTACACATAACCACACCCAACAATTGTTATTCATGAACAACACACATGGAGTACCGTCTCAAACGGTCATCCTAACAATCGCAAAAGTTAGACTTACGGCCAGAATGTAGTTTCCGAGTTTCTGCTCAGACCGGTTAAGGTATGATTCAACAGAGACTTAGCGTGCGCTAGTCGTGCCACGTTAGCGCGCGCTAGCTATACTAATTCAGCAACACATTCATGAACATATACCAAATAATGCCAAAAGCCGAAGGTTACATATAAACAACAACATACGAATCCAAGCGCCAACAATTTACATTCTCACTACATATCGTTTAATCAAAAAAATTGAAGGCGAAAGTCACGTCTCAAGTAAACTATTGGTAGACCTTGTTTAAGCATTTAAAATCAAATTTTGAAAATTTTCAATGCAAGATGAAAATATAATATGTGTAGTTTGAATTCTCAAAATCTTTGGTCTCGAGGTCATCATACGAAAATCAAATCATTTTTCCTTCTCGAAGGATATTTTTAAATAGAATTTACGTGACTTCCCCAAAACATTTGAAATTGAAATACCATATTGATAAAATTTTATTGAGTAACCAATCCAAAACATCACTCTTGTAAAAACGATTTTACACAAAGATGTAAATATATATATATACATGCATACCGGTACTACTCTTTATTCCAACACAATACGAGAATCAAACAAGTATGGAGTAAGTATTCATGAGGCACAATTAAACTTCACATAATAACATAGAATCACGTAAACTCGTATAATACGAGACACAACAAGGTAGGGAGACTTACATCCACAGATCGCACGAAGATGATGGTTGCACCTCGATACTAATCACGACCGACAACTCAGACGACGCGTCGCGACACCACTCAGTCAGACCAAATCTGACAAGACAAGACCCGACAACACTCAACTCAACCCGACCTCTAGGTTTCCTCAACCTAAGCTCGATACCATATTCGTAACACCCCAAACCACTCGGAAATATTACAGCGCAGACCCTCTCCGCGAGGATCTACCAGGCTAAATACCAAACAATGCATCACTTCACATGCCGACATGGCTACATAAAGGACCATTAGACCGATATGGTCTTATATCACAACACACAGAACAATACATACAAGATCCTTGCCCAGAACACATACCCACGCAGGGCTAGAGTACAATATCACTTCCATAATTCGATAAAATAACACATCGGAAGAATAATCAACACGACTCTACCAAATACTCTATAATTGGTCTTCACGTGATTAGTATCTTCGTTTCCCATCATCCTTCGTATCGATCCTGTGATTCGCTCCCCAGCTACCTGCAAGTACCTGGACGCAATACAGACATGCACCCCCCGAATACTCGGGGGTTAGCAAAACCCCACTGTTTTGCTAGTGCAAGTATAAAACCAAAAGTACAAGCCATACACAACGTACTTCAAGAATATAAAATCTTGAATATATTTCCCGAGATAAATCACTTAATCAAAACAGTTTGATTTATAAAAGGTAGGAAATGAACCATGTGTCTCATACAAAATATTTTACGGTCTCGGGAGTTTGAAAACATTTGGAAATAAGGAATTCTCAAGTCTTTCGAAAACACTTGGGGACACGGCCCAAAATCATCTTTCCAAAATACGATTCCGATAATAAAACGTGGTTCCACAACCCAATTCACAACACACGGGGTCCAAGACCCGAATCATAAGCCACAGGTCCACGACCCGAATAACATAACACATGTTCCTAAGGATTATTCGCGTCCCGTGCTAACAAGCCATGAACCTCAGATGCTCCCGTAGAACATACCCGAGTGAATAATCCGATAGGAAACCATACCAAAAATCACATGTCCACGTGGCAACAACCACAGAACCATTCCAAATCACAACCATAAGTTATCCCAAGATCGGCCAACAAGCCACGAACCTCGGAGTCCCCGCAAGACATACCCGATGATAACCCCACAAGTTATCTCGGCATCGGGCTAGCAAGCCCCGAACCTCGGAGTCCCCGCAAGACATACCCGAATTGGATAACCCTACGGTCACGCCCGACCCATACTAGCAAGTATGGATCCCGGAGATTCAACAATCCTACCCGGAGGCACATCACTTTCAGCAATCACCTCACAATGAGCAGAACATCAAGCCAAGCAACACTTAAACATCACAACCTCCTTTCAAAGGAGTAACAACTAATATCCCACGTAATACATTCTTAACGAACAAGTACACATAACATTACGTAATCCCCGGCAAAGAATTACGGTCTAATAAACTCATTCAAAGTGATCATATCATCTTTTCAACATACAAATCCAACACACATATTCCGAGATAACATATATTCACGAAGTACATAAATTATCGTTGAAAGACAACATTTATCGAGAATATACCGATCCCTTTTTACGTTCATTAAACATTGGGTTTCGTATATAATCATTTATCAATAATTACGCCTACGAAACATGAAATGTATGGACAAGATACTTGCCTCAGTATTACGAGCGACGAAACGACGAACGGGCACGATCGGGCAACCTTCGAACCTCCAAAAACGATCAAGACTTCGACAGCCCACGAATACTACGAAAATAGCATCACCACGAATCAATAACACTAATCGAAATCCAAAACGATCCTAAAAAGGACAAGGATCTAAGTATTCTCAAAGAAATCAAGAATCGTTGATCCGGGCGATAAAAATCGATGAACGGTTAACAAAATCAAGATTACGGTGAAGACAACCAAAATACACAACCGATCGGATGAGATCGGTTAAGAATCACAAATCCAAGGAAAACCCCAAATTTAAGAAAATAGGGTTCTAACAAGAGATTACCTTGATTTGGACTAAGAAGACGATTAGATGTTGTTAAACATCTACAAATCCGCTCAAAGATGAAGCTAGAAGAAAAGATCGGTCCTACTCGCCTCGGATCTCACTCCCGTCGGAAGGGATGAAGAAAAGTGGGAAATGACGACTTAATGCCATTGCCCAAGATTTATATCGATGCTTATTAGCGTGCGCTAATCACCCTTCATCGCGTGCGCTAACGGGCCGGGCTCCAGAGAAACCGCGTATAACATAGTTAGCGTGCGCTAGCCAACACCGTAGCGCGCTAACGGGTCACAAAACCACCCAAAGAGCCCCTGGACGTAATCGCACCTATCGAGTAGCGTGGCGCTAGAAAGAAGAGGGAGCGTGCGCTAAGGGCCGATAGCGGCGCTAGCTATCGGCCTTAGCGTGCGCTAACAAAGCTCGGCCGACCCAAGAGCTACCGGACTGCCTTCAATCGCCGCTAGCGTGCGCTACACATTCAGTAGCGTGCGCTAAGCATCACGCAGTAGCGTGCGCTATGCTTCAAGCATTAGCGTGCGCTACACCACAAAATCTCAAAAACTCACAAAGTGATCCGAAATGCCTCCAAAAACATGTCCCAACAAGTCACAACCAAACATGGCACGAAATTCCTACGATGAGGACCATGACAATCCGATAAAACCGAGAAAACCCAACGAATCCGGAATAAAGATCTCGGGTATTACAGTGGATGTAGTTTTCTTAGTTAACCCCGCGATTAGTATATTTACAATCAGTCATACAAGTAATTTACTTATATATACTATGATGATGATGCTTCTTTTTTATTTTTTTGGCAAATTGAAAAGTATTTAATTTTAAGTTATAAGTCATAATCTCCTTACTTTGTAATTCCAAAACCTATTGTTTCTACAAATATACATATAGTTTCACTTCAACCAAATCCCGTCGAGATTTTTTGTAATACAAGTTTATTTTATATACATATTGTATTACAAATTTATTTTATAATATTTTTCTATTTTTTGATGTAAAATGGTAGAGTTTAATACTCTTAGATATGAAGCTAACTGTTTAAGAAAATATCATATAAGCATAAATATGCTGTTTCACTTTAATCAAATCAATTGGATTTTTTATTTTGTAATTTTTTAAAATTTTAAGGTCGTTTTTAATTAGGATAAAATTCTGATGATTATTTTTTAACTTATCCAAGCTATTCTTATATTACAATCTAAATTAAATTTCATGGTAATTTTAAGGCTAGGACTTGGATGTAGTTTTCTAAAGTAACATGTATATATATATAATAGGTCATATAAATAATTAAATTATATATACTACTATTATGTTTTTTTATTGCAATTTGAGAAGTGCTTAATTTTAAGCTATAAGTCAGACTCTGTTATATATTTCCAAAATCTTTTTAAATTTTAAATATTACTAAAATTACTCATGCCACAATTATTTAGTATAATTCTACATATGAAGTTGTATCAATGGACAATACATAAATCAGTTATTCAAGTATAAGCTCTTCTTCACTTTGGCACCATTGCAAACTCATAAGACTAACCAAGGTTATGAGATTAATTGTTGGACAAACAATGTCATCTCACCATCTATAAGAAATTAACGACGTCTCCGAATGAATCCTCAAAATTGCAGATAGTGAGCTGGGTGAAGAAGTCCAAGAGAAGCCTTGATTAATATTCTTGATATTTACTAATCTGGAATGTCGAATATCATATTGTAGCCATTGTTTAAAGTACAATCATTCACTTATAAGTAACTTTCCATAAAGTAATTTTTGGAAGAAAGAGCAATCCTGGCGCCGACAAATGATCTTGTGGAGATAGTAAACGATTACGTGATGTCTATAATTTTAATAAACAAGCGGAGATATCTCAATTTTGATAGTATATGCAAAACTTCTGCGACATCTAGAAGTCAATATTTAGTATATCTAATGGATTTTTTGAATAGCATCAAGTGTTCTAGAATTTTAAATCACATCCTGAAATCGTAAGTTAGAGTTTCAAATATGCTAATTCAAAACATGGATCAATCATCAGTATTATGCAATGTCACATCATTAATAATTATCCAGATCTGTAACCATATTATTGAACAAAAAAACTTGGGGAATAATTTTGAGGGTAAAGTATTTATTCCACAATTGATATTTAGCCCGTTAGACATCAGATTATCATTTAGATTTCAAATACGCCAATTCCCACGTATTATGAGCTTTGACATGACTATATTTAAGAGTCAAGGACAAACACTCTCTCATGTCGGTATGTATCTTCCAAGACCCGTATTCGGTCATGGTTAGCTTTATGTAGCCATATCAAGAGTGAAGATCATAAAAGACTAGAAATCTTCTGTTATGATGAGGATGGAGTGTAATCATAAATAGAACAAATAATGTAGTTTAAGAAGTATTATGAAATTTATAATGAAAGATTTACATATTATATATTTATATAAGGGTTCTTTTTTGAGTCCCGTGTAATTACACGGGTGTTATATGTAATACCCGTAATTTCGATTTCCGGTAATTTTTTTTCGGCGAAAGTCCATTTTGACGACTCGCTCATGACCGTTTCGTCATTCCGAGAATGATTAATTCTGCACTTTTTGTCATCCGAGTTCGTTTCGGTGTCGTTTTGTTGAGTTCCGTGCTTTTTGACGACTTTTCCGCACTTGAGTTCGATTCTTGCGAATCTCGTTGGAAACTGCTGTTTCGAGTTTCCCGTAAGTCCGTTTAACTTTGTTAGACGTGTAGTGAACTTCGGTTTGGTTATTCGATCATGTATCGTGATTTTCGGACGTCTTGGGCCATTTTTGTAATTTCCCAAAGTTTGGAGTAATTACTTCCGTTGTCGAATTCCGACACTTCGGGTGGTCGGAATCGTGTGTTCTCTTAGCGCTTGGATTCGTCTTTGCGAGTAATTCATAACCGTATCTCCGATTTTTACTCAGGTTCGGGTTTCGGGGTCATCCGGGCCGTCGGAATGGCCACGGCCGAGTCACGATCCGAGCAGGGCCAGGCCTGGCCGAGTTACGGCCGTAAGGTGCCGGTTACGGCCGTAATGTGTGCCAGTTATGGCCGTAAGGCGTCATCGGGTACGGCCGTATGGGCGCTGGGCATCTTCCGGACGAAGGCCGGTTACGGCCGTAATATGTGCCAGTTACGGCCGTAAGTGTCCGACAGTCGCTGGGCAGATTTTTTGACGAATGCCGGTTACGGCCGTAAGGCCTGCCGAGTATGTAACACCCCGAGATATTCGGAATAATTACAGCGCCGTAAACCCTTTAAGTAAGGATTTACAAGGCTAATTAAAAAGGAAAGTAAATATAAGACATCAACACTGCGAAAATTCAAGTTTATGAAAACGTACAACTGGTTCAACGGGTAATTAATACAACCATATCGAATTAATATCAAAAGGACACGCGTACTCGAGTACAGAAACCAAACCAAGACAACAAATCTCCAATAACAATAAACATCACTGAACCCCTTCGTCGACACGTCGGTCCTGTGGCTGTTTCCCTGCTCCTCGGCTACCTGAACATCAAAACAAATGTCCACCCCCGAAGGGGTTAGCAAAACGATGCTAGTACAAGTATCATGTTAAACAATTCGAATATGCATCAATAATACATAACAAGATACACCACACGGACTTCCGCTACCGGAATCCGACAATGCGAATCTACGAGATTCCATTACACAGCATGGGTATTCCAATGATCCAGCGCCCTCAGCATAGATCCCAAGATGATCCCGTCGGACCAACACGAGGTGGAGATAACCCGTCCAATGATCCAGCGCCCTCAGCCTAGATCCCAAGATGATCCCGTCGGACCAACACGAGGTGGACATCCGATCCAGCGCCCTCAGCATAGATCGTACAACGTATACAAACACAGCTCATGCATACACATATGCCAAATCATTATGTTCATCGACATGAACATATAAACACTATATAACGAATATCATGACAAATCAACGAAGTAAATATCATGTTCAACAACATGCATAATCATACGCATACTCCAAAAATACCGATATTAACATATCACGATACTTGCCTCGAAGATGGCAAGAACGATACACTTCAATGCTCTCGACACACTCGAAGGTCGCCTCCTTCGATCAACGTAGCAAGCTCGAACCTTAACAAAAGGAATGATATACAAATCATCTCAAGTCGAATGATGGCCTAACAATTCGGCCTACGGTCGAAAGGCTCAAAATAAACAAGCTGCCTGGACTGCTTAGCGCGCGCTACGTACTCAACGTAACGTGCGCTAAGCCGGACTGTTAGCGTACGCTATCGTATAAGACTAGCGTGCGCTAGCCACGGACTGGCAGTCTGACTCGGCTGGTCTCATAACGTACGCTACGTACGTTTCGTGCGATAACCGAACCTCGATAGCGCACGTTAACTCACACATGTTAGCGTGCGCTAACCTTGCATGGCAGAATACTGCAAACCGAAAACTGGGTTGAATGGTGAAGAACTCATGAATTCTACCGTGATAAGACAAGTTATCCTCGGGCATATCATGCTAATAAGGTTTGTGGAAGATTTGATGATTATGAAATACCAATATACGGATAGTCATCTTAATATCATAATCCATTACGATCTTCAAGAAGTAATCTAAGTTCCGATCATCTTACGTTCCAAGAGTCATGATTCCAACGTGTACAACTCAGCAACTGGGTAATATCCGATTACTTGATCATAAAACGATTTGAACATGCTTAGGAGTCCTTATAATAAGATGGTTCAAAGGTTCATTCGATACATAGTACCGATATGTCAAAAGTATCCTCCTAACATGTGATGACCGATTAAAAACGAAATACTTGCTATCCAAACATGATTCAAACTTCCTTAGGAACATTACTAATCATTGGTGAAGAATCACCTACCTCAAAGTAGTGAAGAACACGGATGAAAATAAAGCAATCCAACACCGAAGGCTTGAACAGCAATCTCCAATGATATTTGATCTTCAATCTCGAACTAGGTGGTTGATACGAAGTGTTTAGGACGAGTGGAGTTATGTTTCAAGTGCAAGAGTTCGGGTTATGGGGGAAGAAGGAACTGAATTCACGAATAGGATGCTGTCCTATTTATAATAAATGGCTATTAGCGCGCGCTATACCCTGTTCGTAGCGTGCGCTAACGGCTCACGCCTAAATCAGTACTCGGCACTTAGCGTGCGCTACGCATATACCTGTAGCGTGCGCTAAGGCGTTGACCCGGCTTTCCCGAAAGACGTCCAGGTACATCCGACACGATCCGACAGGGGTCCCCCGGCCAGATCTCACCTACCGCATGTCTCAATCAATCTGACCACGCATAGCGTGCGCTAATTACACTCTGTAGCGTGCGCTATGAAACCATGCTAGCGTACGCTACCCTTAGCCTGTAGCGTGCGCTACATGCACAAAATTTCAACCTTTTAAATCACATACACGAAATTATATGCTCGACGACATCGGATTATGAAATACGGAGAATAGTATTCAGACAAAAGTACAATCATTACAATATCGCAAGTTCCAATTACATAACAGAAATCTCGGGTATTACATCCTTCCTCCCTAAAAAGAAGTTTCGTCCCGAAACTTAGGATGAAAACAACTCCGGATATTTAGCCTTCATACCGTCCTCCGTTTCCCAAGTGGCCTATTCGACTCCATGTCGTGACCATTGTACTTTAACCAAATGTATTGGTTTATTCCTCAATTGTTTGATCCGGCTCTCAAGTATCTTGATTGGTCTCTCTTCGAAGGTGCCATCATTAGCTATCTCGATCTCGTCGAAATCAATGACGTGATCGGTCCGTACATACTTCCAGCTTGGGATACGTGAAATACACCGTGAACATGACTCGGCGATGGCGGTAAGGCCAACCTGTATGCTAAATCCCCAACTCTCTCTAGGATCTCAAATGGTCCGATATATCTTGGACTAAGCTTGCCTCTTCTCCCAAAACGGAAAATCCCTCGTGTAGGAGACACCTTCAATAGTACGTGGTCCCCAGCGTCGAACTCTAGAGGGCGACGACGTACATCTGCATAAGACTTCGCCGACTGGGCGCCAAGAGTCTCTCTCGAATCACAGCTATCTTCTCTTGAGTCTGAATAATCAACTCCGGTTCCGTCCCGATCAAATCCGAAGAATCATCCCAACACAGGGGTGATCGGCACCTCCTCCCATACAAAGCTTCAAATGGTGCCATCTTAATAGAAGCATGCCAACTATTATTGTAAGTGAATTCGATCAAGGGCAAGTGAACTTCCCAATCAGTTGACCAATCCAACGCACAAGCTCTAAGCATGTCTTCTACAGTTTGAATAGTCCTTTCGGACTGATCGTCTGTTTGGGGATGATAAGCTGTGCTAAAGTTGAGCTCAGTCCCCAAAGCCCTGTGAACTGCTTTCTAGAAGTGCGACACGAAATGACCATCTCGATCCGAAATAATGGTCTTCGGCGTCCCATGCAATCTAACTATCTCCGCAATAAATACTCGCGCCAATCTTTCGGGTCCCCATGTATCTTTGATCCCTAGGAAATGAGCCGTCTTGGTTAGTCGGTCAACTACGACCCAAATCATGTTCATTCCTGCTCTAGTCCTTGGCATACTGGTGATGAAGTCCATCGAAATGTCCTCCCACTTCCATTCAGGGATCGGAAGCGGCTTTAGCATTCCGGCAGGTCGATGATGTTCGATCTTAACTTGCTGACAAGTCAAGCACTTCGAAACGTACTCTGCTACGTCCTTCTTCATATTCCCCCACCAGAAGTTTTGTTTTAGATCCTTATACATTTTACTGCTGCCCGGGTGAATAGAATAGGGCGCGCTATGAGCTTCTTTCAGAATAGTCCGTCTCAAATCATCATCATTGGGAACGCAAAGTCGACTCTGAAATCTCAGAACTCCATCATCTTGTATTACGAATCCTGGGGCTTTTCCTTTCTTTACTTCATCACATAATCGAAGGATCAGAGAATCGTTCAACTGCTTAGACTTGATCCCCTCGACTAGTGATGAAGTCAGTTCCATCACATAAAGTTGTCCTTGGATTCCTGGTGCCCATACTTCAATCCCCTCGCGGATCAGTTCCCGTTGAATACTGGTTTGGGATGTAAGTGCTTCCAACACTCGAAGAGAAACGGGTTTTCGGCTCAAAGCATCGGCTACTACATTTGCTTTCCCCGGATGATAGACTATCTCCAAGTCGTAATCCTTGATCAATTCCAGCCACCTTCTCTGCCTCATGTTTAATTCCTTCTGACTAAAAATGTATTTGAGGCTCTTATGATCCGTAAAGATCTGACAATGAGTGCCGTACAGATAATGTCGCCAAATTTTCAAGGCAAAGACCACAGCTGCTAGCTCCAGATCATGAGTCGGATAATTAACTTCGTACGGTTTCAATTGCCGAGAAGCATAAGCAATTACTTTATCCTTCTGCATCAACACACAACCCAAACCCTGATTTGAAGCGTCGCTGTATACCATAAATCCGTCAGTTCCTTCTGGCAGCGCTAATATAGGTGCTGTCGTCAGTCTCTTCTTAAGTTCGTCAAAACCAGTCTGGCACTTCTCATTCCACGCGAACTTTTGAGTTTTCTGTAACAGCTGGGTGAGTGGACGAGCAATTTTGGAGAATCCCTCTACAAAGCGGCGATAATATCCAGCAAGTCCTAAGAAACTTCGGACTTCTTTCACGTTTTTAGGGGCTTCCCATTCCAAGATTGCTTCGACTTTCTTCGGGTCCACCTGAACTCCATCGGATGATATCACATGCCCAAGGAAGGTTACTTCCTTAAGCCAGAATTCGCATTTAGAAAGCTTAGCATACAGCTGTTCCTTTCTCAAGATGCTCAAAACCACACGTAAATGTTCAGCATATTCCTCTGCGTCCCTCGAATATATCAAGATGTCGTCAATGAAAACGACCACAAATTTATCCAAGTACTCCAAGAATACCCGATTCATCAATTGCATGAATACCGCAGGAGCATTGGTAAGTCCAAATGGCATCACTACAAATTCATAATGCCCGTACCGGGATCTGAACACAGATTTCGGTATATCCGATTCCTTAATTCTTAACTGATGGTATCCTGATCGCAAGTCAATCTTCGAGAATACCCTTGCCCCTTGCAGTTGATCAAACAAGTCGTCGATCCGAGGTATAGGATACTTATTCTTGATCGTCATCTTGTTGAGCTCCCTGTAATCAATACACAGTCGGAGGGATCCGTCTTTCTTCCGGACAAAGAGAACGGGCGCTCCCCAAGGGGAAACGCTAGGTTCAATATATCCCTTCTGTAACAATTCCTCCAGTTGCTTCTTGAGTTCATACATCTCGGTTGGCGCCATGCGGTATGGTGCCCTGGAAATAGGGGTTGCTCCAGGCTCTAATTCGATGGTGAATTCCACTTCTCTTTGCGGAGGTAACCCTGGTAGCTCGTCAGGAAATACATCTGCGAACTCATTCGCAACTGAAATAGACGAGAGCTCTACTCCTTCCTCTTTCCTCATGGCATAACACCAAAGTCCATGACATCCCTGTTTCAGTAATTTTACGGCTTTCATTGCCTTGATCAATTTTCCCGAGCTTCCCGGTCTCCATCCTCGGAATAAGTGTTCAGACCCGTCATCAGCAATGATAGAAATGACTCTCTCTCGGTAATTCAGGATAGCTCCATAACGGTTGAGCCAATCATCTCCGAGAATTAAATCGTCACCGTAGATGTCAACAATAATGAGATTCGACGGCCAATCTCTCCCTCCTATAGATACTGGAAAATCTCTAGCCTCTAGGGTTCCCACAATTCTCTCTCCACTCGGCAATCCCACAACATACGGTTCACAATCAATTAAGCACGAGATTTTCAAACGATTTACACAGTTCAAAGATATAAAAGAATGTGTAGCTCCGGAATCGAATAAAACACTAACTGGTTGCAAAAGGATCTGAATCGTACCTGATGCAACAGCAGTGTTCTGATCGTCAGATCTCCTCATTTAAATGCAGGCGCGGAGGAACGGACTCAAGACACTAGATGTCTCTCTCTTCCCAATGTTCTCACTTTGAAATCCACTCTGTTGTCTGGTTCACACTTATCTCCTTAGGAACTGTGCCGGAGTGCGGGTACCAAAGATCTAGCGGCTCCACGAAGGCCGCACGGTGCCCTTCTTGCCCACAATCGTAACAAGTCACGTAAGATGCGGGGCAATCACGCCGAATATGCCCCGCCGACCACAATTGTAGCATTTCTTTGATGCGTCCGAAATCGCTGATGTCTGTCCTAACTTCTTTCCGCCTTTAGAAGGATGTGGAGGTTTCCTAGCCGAATGAAAGGAAGACTGGCCCTTGCGGGCCCCACCACTCTTGTTTTCTGCAAAGCTGCCGGTCACCTTCTGCTTCTTTGCCTCTACCGATTTCTCTACCGCCGCCTCTTTCATGTCGTAGGCGGCGCTTTGTCTTGATCTTGCCGCAACGTAGTACACTCGAATCCGACATGTCTGCTGAATCTCCGCTTCATCCGCATATCAAAATGAAAATCTTTTCGCCTCCGTTCGACCAAGTGTCGCACACAAGTCAGCTGATGATTAAAAGTTTTAATTACATCTGTCACAGATGCCTCCGAACTCTGTGGTGAGAAAAACTCTCGGATCTTGGCCTCTCTAACTGGACGAGGACAATATTGTGCCTCCATCATTTGTTTGAATTCCGTCCAATCCACATTATGATTCTCGGGTCGAATAGCCTCCCACCAATCAAAGGCCTCCCCAGTCAGAAAATACTGGGCAATGGGAACCTTCCGGTCCTCGGGACAGTTAAGACCCGCGAATATCTTCTCCAACTCCTTGAGCCAGTGATCCCAAGTAAGTGCCTCAGCAGATCCGTCAAATTTTGGCGGGTGCAATTTAACCACTTCAGCAAGCCATCTGTCTCGCCGGTTATCCTCGTGGTGCTGCTGTCCCATCGCCGTCTGCATGCGATCAACGACACGAAGCGGCGGTTTATCTGCGCCACCACCTGTTGAAGCACTCCCGGCATGTTAGGATTTGCGTCATCATTCGCTGATCCTTGCTGCCCTCCAGAATGGGAATCGGTTCGACTAGCCGATATTTCGGGGGTAGTTGCGGAATCCTCGTGTCTCATGTTACCACGTCCGCGTCCACGACCGCGTCCGCGTCCACGTCCTCCTCTCAACATACTGTAAACGCAATTTCTCAATATCCAGAACAAAATTTCTCGAAATAAAGTTCGTCAATACTCACAAAACAGTAATTAAGTAAAACGGTAGTATAAGAGATTAGGAGACTTACAACCACGGTCCACATGACGACTTCGGCTGAACAGTGATGTTACAAACGACCCGTAAATCAAATAACGTAAACAGACCCAACTAAAACCCGACTGCCAAGATATCCATGAATCTTAGCTCCGATACCATATTCTGTAACACCCCGAGATATTCGGAATAATTACTGTACGTAAACCCTTTAAGTAAGGATTTACAAGGCTAATTAAAAAGGAAAGTAAATATAAGACATCAACACTGCGAAAATTCAAGTTTATGAAAACGTACAACTGGTTCAACGGGTAATTAATACAACCATATCAAATTAATATCAAAAGGACACGCGTACTCGAGTACAGAAACCAAACCAAGACAACAAATCTCCAATAACAATAAACATCACTGAACCCCTTCGTCGACACGTCGGTTTTGTGGCTGTTTCCCTGCTCCTCGGCTACCTGAACATCAAAACAAATGTCCACCCCCGAAGGGGTTAGCAAAACGATGCTAGTACAAGTATCATGTTAAACAATTCGAATATGCATCAATAATACATAACAAGATACACCACACGGACTTCCGCTACCGGAATCCGACAATGCGAATCTACGAGATTCCATTACACAGCATGGGTATTCCAATGATCCAGCGCCCTCAAAGATAGATCCCAAGATGATCCCGTCGGACCAACACGAGGTGGAGATAACCCGTCCAATGATCCAGCGCCCTCAGCCTAGATCCCAAGATGATCCCGTCGGACCAACACGAGGTGGACATCCGATCCAGCGCCCTCAGCATAGATCGTACAACGTATACAAACACAGCTCATGCATACACATATGCCAAATCATTATGTTCATCGACATGAACATATAAACACTATATAACGAATATCATGACAAATCAACGAAGTAAATATCATGTTCAACAACATGCATAATCATACGCATACTCCAAAAATACCGATATTAACATATCACGATACTTGCCTCGAAGATGGCAAGAACGATACACTTCAATGCTCTCGACACACTCGAAGGTCGCCTCCTTCGATCAACATAGCAAGCTCGAACCTTAACAAAAGGAACGATATACAAATCATCTCAAGTCAAATGATGGCCTAACAATTCGGCCTACGACCGAAAGGCTCAAAATAAACAAGCTGCCTGGACTGCTTAGCGCGCGCTACGTACTCAACGTAACGTGCGCTAAGCCGGACTGTTAGCGTACGCTATCGTATAAGACTAGCGTGCGCTAGCCACGGACTGGCAGTCTGACTCGGCTGGTCTCATAACGTACGCTACGTACGTTTCGTGCGATAACCGAACCTCGATAGCGCACGTTAACTCACACATGTTAGCGTGCGCTAACCTTGCATGGCAGAATACTGCAAACCGAAAACTGGGTTGAATGGTGAAGAACTCATGAATTCTACCGTGATAATACAAGTTATCCTCGGGCATATCATGCTAATAAGGTTTGTGGAAGATTTGATGATTATGAAATACCAATATACGGATAGTCATCTTAATATCATAATCCATTACGATCTTCAAGAAGTAATCTAAGTTCCGATCATCTTACGTTCCAAGACACATGATTCCAACGTGTGCAACTCAGCAACTGGGTAATATCCGATTACTTGATCATAAAACGATTTGAACATGCTTAGGAGTCCTTATAATAAGATGGTTCAAAGGTTCATTCGCTACATAGTACCGATATGTCAAAAGTATCCTCCTAACATGTGATGACCGATTAAAAACGAAATACTTGCTATCCAAACATGATTCAAACTTCCTTAGGAACATTACTAATCATTGGTGAAGAATCACCTACCTCAAAGTAGTGAAGAACACGGATGAAAATAAAGCAATCCAACACCGAAGGCTTGAACAGCAATCTCCAATGATATTTGATCTTCAATCTCGAACTAGGTGGTTGATATGAAGTGTTTAGGACGAGTGGAGTTATGTTTCAAGTGCAAGAGTTCGGGTTATGGGGGAAGAAGGAACTGAATTCACGAATAGGATGCTGTCCTATTTATAATAAATGGCTATTAGCGCGCGCTATACCCTGTTCGTAGCGTGCGCTAACGGCTCACAGTCTAAACTGTACTCGGCACTTAGCGTGCGCTACGCATATACCAGTAGCGTGCGCTAAGGCGTTGACCCGGCTTTCGAAGACGTCCAGGTACATCCGACACGATCCGACAGGGGTCCCCCGGCCAGATCTCACCTACCGCATGTCTCAATCAATCTGACCACGCATAGCGTGCGCTAATTACACTCTGTAGCGTGCGCTATGAAACCATGCTAGCGTACGCTACCCTTAGCCTGTAGCGTGCGCTACATGCACAAAATTTCAACCTTTTAAATCACATACACGAAATTATATGCTCGACGACATCGGATTATGAAATACGGAGAATAGTATTCAGACAAAAGTACAATCATTACAATATCGCAAGTTCCAATTACATAACAGAAATATCGGGTATTACAGAGTACGGCCGTAAGGGCCGAGTTACGGCCGTAATCGTCCGGCAGTGTCCGGCTATATAAGGCCTGGCAGCCCGTTTTTACTCATTTCTTCACTTTTCTTGCGGCTATCGGACGGGTGCGATGGGAAATAGGGTTCTTGGTCGATTCTACTCAATTCCAAGACGTTTTGGAAGATCCTTGTCAATTATATCATCGTCCAATCCTTGTTCTTCGTCGGATCGAGGTAATTCTTCCGTAGAACCCTAGTTATGTAATTTTGGGGGTTTCTTCGTGATTCTTCGATTTAATCCGTGGTGGATGAATTTATTATGGTATTCTTGTTGTCTTGGCCATGATCTTCAAATTTTGTAACTCATATATCGATTTTATCACCCGGGACTTGATTTCCGATTTCTTCGAAGGAACCCTCGGATCCTTGTTGTTTCTCCGGTTGATTCGGATTCCGTTTAACGTTATTTATCCGTGGTGATGTTATTTTCGTAGCGATCGTGAGGTTGTCGAATTCTTGGTCGTTTTTGGAAGTTCGAGGGCTATCCGACCGTGTTCGTTCGTTGTTTCGTTGCTCGCGGTACCGAGGCAAGTATCTTGTCCATACGTTTCATGTTTCGTAGGCATAGTTATTGATAAATGATTTTATGCGAAATCCAATGTTTAATGAACGTAAAAAGGGATCGGTATGTTCGCGATAAATGTTGTCTTTCAACAATAATTCTTGTACTTCGTGAATATATGTGTTCTCGGAATATATGTGTTGGTTTTGTATGTTGAAAGATGCTACGATCACTTTGAGTGAGTTTAATAGACCGTAATCCTTTGTCGGGGATTACGTAATGTTATGTGTACTTGTTCGGAAAGAAAGTAATGTGTGTGATATTAGTTGTTATTCCTTCGTGAGGAGGTTGTGACACTTGGTGTTGTTTGGTATTGGTATTTGCTTGTGGTTGTGTGACATTAGTTGTGAGTGTACGTCGACTATAGTGGCCATTCTAGCGAAGTACCTAGCATTTGTATGCATATTCTAGTATTCGAATTATGGCTTCTCGTGGCGTTGTGGATGATATGTGTATGTTCACCTAGGGACGGTCTGACGAGGCCTCTAGGGATACGTTGCCGTGAGTTTCGTATCGCGAACTATGGTTAACCACCCAGGGATGTCCGACGGGGCTCTGCGGGGTACGGTGGCCGTGAGTCTCGTACCAAGGTTAACTTTGAAGTGTTTTGTTGGAGAACTGTGATCTTTGGCGCATATTTCGTCTGATTAGAATGGCAGTTCAAATGGTATCGTACTTGGCTGGAATGGCACCAATAAATGTGTTGTGTATGATTCGTCTCTTGGTTGTGATAATATGGTATGGGTACGTGAGTCCTGTGGTTGCTCTGTGCATTGTAGCTCTGTGGTATGTTGAGTGAGACTGTTGTCATGGTAATGTTTGATACGGTGTAATTTCCACCGGGTTATTCTTGCGAGTATGTGATGTGGATGATTTGGGTCGTGGACCCCTGTGTTGTGATTGGAATGTTATGATTGGGTCGTGGACCCTGTTATCTGCTATCGGAATCGTATTTTGAAATAAACAATTGTTGGGCTATGTCCCTTAGTGTTTCGAAAGGCTTGAAAATTCTAAAACCCCAAGTGCTTTCAAAACTCCCGAGATCGTACAATGTTTTGTAAGATGTAAAATGGTTTTATTTCCTATCTTTCATAATTCAAACTGTTTGATCAAGCGAATTATCTCGGGAAGTATATTCATGATTTCTATGTTCTTGGAGTATGATATGTTTGGCTTGTCTCTGTATTTATACTTGCACTAGCAAAACAGTGGAGTTTTGCTAACCCCCGAGTCTTCGGGGGGTGGATGTCTGTTTTGCGTCCAGGTACTTGCAGGTTGCCGGTGAGAAATTCACAGGATCGTTACGAAGGATGATGGAAGATGACGATACTAATCACATGAAGACAGGTGTTGAGTCTTTTGGCGATGTCTTGTTGTTTTGTCCTTCCGTTGTGTCTATTATTTTTGTTTTACGGGAATGTTGATTTATGTTAACCCCTGTGTGGGTATGAGTCACGAGAAAAAGTAATGTAGGGTTGATGTGTATGTTGTGGTAAAGACCAAATCGGTCTAATGGTCCTTTAATTACCCATGTAGGTATGTAATGTATCGTATTGTATTGTGGTGTTTCTGTATTTAGCCTGGTAGATCCTCACGGAGAGGGTCTACGGCGCTGTTATATTCCCGAGTGCTCTGGGGGTGTTACAGAATATGGTATCAGAGCTTAGGTTGCGGAAACCTAGGCTGTCGGGTCGAGTTGTGTGTTTTCGGGTCTTGTCTTGTCTTGTCTTGTCAGATTTTGTCTGACTGAGTCGTGTCGCGACGCGTCGTCTGAGGTGTCGGTCGTGATTAGTATCGAGGTGCAGCCATCATCTTCGTGCGATCTGTGGAGGTAAGTCTCCCTACTTTGTTGCGTCCCATGTTATACGAGCTTGTGTGATTATATGTTATTATGTGGAGTTTAAATGTGCCTGGTGAATACGTACTCCATACTTGTTTGATTCTCGTATTGTGCCAGAATGAAAAGTGATACCGGTGTATAAATGTGTGTATATATTGTGTGAATCGTTTTATTGAAGTAATGGCTTGGTGTGACCCCGCAAGGAAAGTTTGTCAATATGATATTTCAAAGTTTAATTATTTTGAAGAGTCACGTAAATTTATTTTTAAACATCCTTCAAGAAAGGAAAATTTTTGATTTCGTATGATGACCTCGAGACCGGAATTTTTTTAGAACTTAACTACTTATATTTTATTTTCATCTTGCATTGTAAGTTTTCAAAATTTGATTTTAAAAACTCAAATGAGGTCTACCAAAAAAAAATTTACTCGAAACGTGGCTCTTGCTTTCGACTTTTTGATTTCATGATCGTCGGTTCGGGGGTATGTAGTGATGTCGGCATTATTATTTGGTCAATAATGCTCAAAATTGTGATTAAGTTGGTGGTGTGAACGTTAAGTCGTCCTAAATGCACTTGTTGTGAGAGTCCTCATTACTGAGAGGTAGGATTTTAGTTTTAGATGTTAATTATCTTATGATGGTCACTTGTGTGATACTGTAATTACGTGGACAGATGATGTTGAAGTGTGATTGGATTTGATGGTAATGGATCGTATTTTGATATAGTGGTAAATTATATCTATTGTGTGTGTGTTCGAAAACGCTTTTCTGAAAATTTTATAAACTTGAACGAGTTGTGGAAAATTAAAATTCATAAAGTTTTGACAAAGTTAATTTCAAACCGAGGTATCAAAAACACTCTCAAAATTTTATTTTGAATAATCATGCAAATCCAAAGAATTCCAAATGACACCATTTAAAAGAATACCTCGTGGACCTTCTTATCGAGTTGCTATTAATTGTCTTATATGATATATCAAGCCAAGTTGGCAATTTGGTACATTATGTCGCGATGTTGCACCATTGTATTGAGAGAGTATCCGCTTAATATGCCGAGGGGCAAAGGGCGCGGTCGTGACCACGGTACAGGCAGTCATGGAGATTAGATGCGGGACCAAGAGAAGATTTTCGGGAAGGTTGCTATTCTAGCACTTCGCTCTCGTTGTTTAGGTTTCGGGGACGAAACCTCTTTTAAAGGTGATATGGTGTAATACCCATATTTTTCACTTTCGTTTTATTCGACTCTATTGACTCGTTTGCATTCGTCGGTATTTTCTGGACTTTTTCTACTCTTCACTTTTTATTGTTTGAACAAGTTGCGGTGTTGTTCTGGGTTAATCCAATTGTCGTTGTGACTTTTTCCGAATTCGGTTCCGCTCTTGTGAATTTATATGAATTCATATCTTGTCGTCTTCACCGGATCGTATATA
This sequence comes from Orobanche coerulescens, assembly GCA_033398695.1. Taxonomy (NCBI): domain Eukaryota; kingdom Viridiplantae; phylum Streptophyta; class Magnoliopsida; order Lamiales; family Orobanchaceae; genus Orobanche; species Orobanche coerulescens. The sequence goes on along the minus strand of CM065815.1, from coordinate 28,626,813 downwards.
TTGTCTTGAGTCGAGCTGTGAACTATGGGGATGCTATTCGATTTTCGTTATTCGTTATGATTCATACATGATTGATCGACTGTCATTGTCTCGATCGTTGCAATTCAATTGTTTGATTATTCGATTTCTGTTGATCTTGTTCCGTGATTGTTGAATGTTCAGACTCCGTCGTAATTCCCTTAAGTTCGGGAAATTAGCCTCGTTTACAATCTTCCAACCCTTGGGCGGTGGAATTCCGTATTTGTTCAGCGACTGGCTCGCGTTTTGATTGATGTGCCGTTGGGTTGGTCAATCATATCGATTTTCGTTCGTTGTGTTTTATGATTGTTCGGATAATTGACTTGACCATATTATCAGTTTGATGATGCTTGTCACTTGTTGGTTTTATTATGTCTCTATCGGTGGCGTTGTGTTGGTCGTCGTGGAGCGTGTTTTCACGCCGTATGTGTCTTTGCGTTTCTTGCAGCATTTCGCCGTTGGGCGCGAGTTCTCGGTTTTTGTGTATCTCGTCGAGTTTTCCTGATGGGGATATTGCTTCTCCCTACTTATTTTAAGTTTCGGGACGAAACTTCTTTTAAGGAGGGTAGAATGTAATACCCGTAATTTCGATTTCCGGTCATTTTTTTTTTTCGGCGAAAGTCCATTTTTACGACTCGCTCATGGCCTTTCCGTCATTCCGAGAATGATTAATTCTGCACTTTTTGTCATCCGAGTTCGTTTCGGTGTCGTTTTGTTGAGTTCCGTGCTTTTTGACGACTTTTCCGCACTTGAGTTCGATTCTTGCGAATCTCGTTGGAAACTGCTATTTCGAGTTTCCCGTAAGTCCGTTTAACTTTGTTAGACGTGTAGTGAACTTCGGTTTGGTTATTCGATTACGTATCGTGATTTTCGGACGTTTTGGGCCATTTTTGTAATTTCCCAAAGTTTGGGGTAATTACTTCCGTTGTCGAATTCCGACACTTCGGGTGGTCGGAATCGTGTGTTCTCTTAGCGCTTGGATTCGTATTTGCGAGTACTTCGTAACCATATCTCCGGTTTTTACTCAGGTTCGGGTTTCGGGGTCGTCCGGGCCGTCGGAATGGCCATGGCCGAGTCACGGCCGGAGCAGGGCCTGGCCTGGCCGAGTTACGACCGTAAGGTGCCGGTTACGGCCGTAATGTGTGCCAGTTACGGCCGTAAGGCGTGATCGGGTACGGCCGTACGGGCGCTGGGCATCTTCCGGACGAAGGCCGGTTACGGCCGTAATGTGTGCCAGTTACGGCCGTAAGTGTCCGACGATCATTGGCGATTTTTGGCGAATGCGGTTACGGCCGTAAGGCTGCCGAGTACGGCCGTAAGGGCGAGTTACGGCCGTAAGGCACTTTCTGATTCTGGCCGTAAGCGTCCGGCAGTGTCCGGCTATATAAGGCACAGTAGCCGTTTTACTCATTTCTTCACTTTTCTTGCGGCTATCGGACGGGTGCGACGGGAAATAGGGTTCTTGGTCGATTCTACTCAATTCCAAGACATTTTGGAAGATCCTTGTCAATTATATCATCATTCAATCCTTGTTCTTCGTCGGATCGAGGTAATTCTTCCGTAGAACCCTAGTTATGTAATTTTGGGGGTTTCTTCGTGATTCTTCGATTTATTCCGTGGTGGATGAATTTATTATGGTATTCTTGTTGTCTTGGCCATGATCTTAGGATTTTGTAACTCATATATCGATTTTATCACCCGGGACTTGATTTCCGATTTCTTCGAAGGAACCCTCGGATCCTTGTTGTTTCTCCGGTTGATTCGGATTCCGTTTAACATTATTTATCCGTGTTATTTTCGTAGCGATCGTGAGGTTGTCGAATTCTTGGTCGTTTTCGGAAGTTCGAGGGCTATCCGACCGTGTTCGTTCGTTGTTTCGTTGCTCGCGGTACCGAGGCAAGTATCTTGTCCATACGTTTCATGTTTCGTAGGCATAATTATTGATAAATGATTTTATGCGAAATCCAATGTTTAATGAACGTAAAAAGGGATCGGTATGTTCTCGATAAATGTTGTCTTTCAACAATAATTCTTGTACTTTGTGAATATATGTGTTCTCGGAATATATGTGTTGGTTTTGTATGTTGAAAGATGCTACGATCACTTTGAGTGAGTTTAATAGACTGTAATCCTTTGCCGGGGATTACGTAATGTTATGTGTACTTGTTCGGAAAGAACGTAATGTGTGTGATATTAGTTGTTATTCCTTCGTGAGGAGGTTGTGACACTTGGTGTTGTTTGGTATTGGTATTTGCTTGTGGTTGTGTGACATTAGTTGTGAGTGTACGTCGACTATAGTGGCCATTCTAGCGAAGTATCTAGCATTTGTATGCATATTCTAGTATTCGAATTATGGCTTCTCGTGGCGTTGTGGATGATATGTGTATGTTCACCTAGGGATGGTCTGGCGAGACCTCTAGGGATACGTTGCCGTGAGTTTCGTATCGCGAACTATGGTTAACCACCCAGGGATGTCCGACGGGGCTCTGCGGGGTACGGTGGCCGTGAGTCTCGTACCAAGGTTAACTTTGAAGTGTTTTGTTGGAGAACTGTGATCTTTGGCGCATATTTCGTCTGATTAGAATGGCAGTTCAAATGGTATCGTACTTGGCTGGAATGGCACCAATAAATGTGTTGTGTATGATTCGTCTCTTGGTTGTGATAATTTGGTATGGGTACGTGAGTCCTGTGGTTGCTCTGTGCATTGTAGCTCTGTGGTATGTTGAGTGAGACTGTTGTCATGGTAATGTTTGATACGGTGTAATTTCCACCGGGTTATTCTTGCGAGTATGTGATGTGGATGATTTGGGTTGTGGACCCTGTTATCTGCTATCGGAATCGTATTTTGAAATAAACGATTGTTGGGCTATGTCCTTAAGTGTTTCGAAAGGCTGGAAAATTCTAAAACCCCAAATGCTTTCAAAACTCCCGAGATCGTACAATGTTTTGTAAGATGTAAAATGGTTTTATTTCCTATCTTTCATAATTCAAACTGTTTGATCAAGCGAATTATCTCGGGAAGTATATTCATGATTTCTATGTTCTTGGAGTATGATATGTATGGCTTGTCTCTGTATTTATACTTGCACTAGCAAAACAGTGGAGTTTTGCTAACCCCCGAGTCTTCGGGGGGTGGATGTCCTGCTTTGGCCCGTGTACTTGTAGGTTGCCGGGGAGCAATTCACAGGATCGTTACGAAGGATGATGGAAGATGACGATACTAATCACATGAAGACCGGTGTTGAGTCTTTTGGCGATGTCTTGTTGTTTTGTCCTTCCGTTGTGTCTATTATTTCCATTTTACGGGAATGTTGATTTATGTTAACCCCTGTGTGGGTATGAGTCACGAGAAAAAGTAATGTAGGGTTGATGTGTATGTTGTGGTAAAGACCAAATCGGTCTAATGGTCCGTTAATTACCCATGTCGGTATGTAATGTATCGTATTGTATTGTGGTGTTTCTGTATTTAGCCTGGTAGATCCTCACGGAGAGGGTCTACGGCGCTGTAATATTCCCGAGTGGTCTGGGGGTGTTACATTATACTAGTACATATATATATATATATATAGTGGGTTAAAGTGAGAATGCAATTTAAGTTAAGAAATAAGAATGAATTTCATCCATAGATCTTGATAAATGGATAGCATAAATTTATTCTCACAAAAATTGATGCATATAATGCAATATTTTAATGCATCGATAATTTGATGCATACAATGCATATTTTAAATGCATAGTAATTTTGATGCACGAAATACATATATTTGATGCATAATTAGTACAAAACTCATGCATATTCGCAGGATAAGAATGGTCTTTTCAGAAACTATAGGGGGCATGTTCCTTAATACATAATCTTTTTGTTCCATTCCGAATTTTTTTTATTTACCCCTTTTTTATCTATTTAGACGCTTTATGTTTCAACTTTGACACACTTATATCAAATAATCGCAATTATATTACTTGATATCCACCACACACTTACCATTAATATATTTTATCTTTTAATATTTATCATGTATTCACCATCAATTACATAAATAATCTTTTACATCCAATCATTTACTTAAAGTCAACAAACTACATCCTCTCTCAAGCTTCAAATAGGACTGGGAGAGTATTATTTTATTGAACTTTGATTATAAATACTTTCTTCAAATATGATGAAAACTATTTAAAAATATGCTATAAAAATATTTTTGATACAAATCTACCAGTATAGTTGGTAGAATTTATGATCTCTTTTATTATCATATCTTTTATATATATATATATATATATATTGAGTCCAATCATTAATTGTGGAGTCTTAATAACTTAATTTTTATATAAAATAAATAAAATTATAAAATAGATTGAGATTAAATGCAATATATAAAGATTGAGTCCAATCATTAATTGTGGGGTCTTAATGACTTAATTTTTATATAAAATAAATAAAATTATAAAATAGATTGAGATTAAATGCAATAATATAAAATTAAAAAATCAATTATGTACAATTGAGTCTTATTTAACGGTTTACCACTCAATTCATTTGATTATATATATAAAGATTGAGTCCAATCATTAATTGTGGAGTCTTAATAACTTAATTTTTATATAAAATAAATAAAATTATAAAATAGATTGAGATTAAATGTAATATATAAAGATTGAGTATAATCATTAATTGTGGGGTCTTAATGACTTAATTTTTATATAAAATAAATAAAATTATAAAATAAATTGAGATTAAATGGAATAATATAAAATTAAAAAATCAATTATGTACAATTGAGTCTTATTCAACGGTTTACCACTCAATTCATTTGATGTTAAATTGACAAAGTACGTTATTGACAATTAAAAACAAAAGGATGCATTTAATTTAAATAAAGTGGAAAATATACAAAGTTGGTTATGGATTGATAATTGAAAAGACGTGAATTTCAGTAGCCTCTTTAAATGAGGTGAATGGATAATTGAAAAGACGTGAAGTTCAGTAGCCTCTTTAAATGAGGATTAAATTATAGAGAAAAACATATATGCGTGGTTTATTAATTGTATTATTTCTTTGAAGGATATGACGCCATTATATATACAACTAGGAATGGTGTTTCATTTGTAATTGTATTTGTAACAATGTATGTTAATGTCAGTTAGCTTTTCTTTAATATCTGATTAAAAAAATTATTTGCAGTAACTCCATTTACATTAGCTTAATTATTCTTTTTCCAATCATTAATTGTGGAGTCTTAATGACTTAATTTTTATATAAGATAAATAAAATTATAAAATAGATTGAGATTAAATGTAATAATATAAAATTATAAAATTAATTATGTGCAATTGAGTCTTATTCAACGGCTTACCACTCAATTCATTTGATGTTAAATTGACAAAGTACGTTATTGACAATTCAAAACAAAAGGATGCATTTAATTTAAATAGAGTGGAAAATGTACAAAGCTGGTTATGGATGGATAATTGAAAAGACATGAAGTTCAGTAGCCTCTTTAAATGAGGTGGATGGATAATTGAAAAGACGTGAAGTTCAGTAGCCTCTTTAAATGAGGATTAAATTATAGAATAAAACATGTATGTGTGGTTTATTAATTGTATTGTTTCTTTGAAGGATAGGACGCCATTATATATTCAACTAGGAATGGTGCTTCATTTGTAATTGTATTTGTAATAATGTATGTTAATGTCAATTAGATTTTCTTTAATATCTGATTAAAAAATTTATTTGCAATAACTCCATTTACATTAGCTTAATTATTCTTTTTCTTTTTTGAGGATGAAGACTGAGACTCTTTTTTTCAGGGATGAAGATTTTGAAAAGAAGTGATAATTTTTCAAGTAAGAGTGTCGATCTACCTTCTATCGTGACTCTCAGTTGCATATTACAAGTTAAATCATTTGTCGTTGAATAACGTGAGTGAAATTTTTTACTAGCAAAATGTTAAGAGTTAGTAATGTTATAATGAAGTAGAATCTTTATTTCGTCTTTTTATTTTAGTGTAACCCAATTTCCACTGAGTGTCAAAAGATAGTAACATGAGAAAATTCTACTACTTGAAATCAACATTCTTTAGTATTTATAAACTCAACAATGATGCATGAACTTATTACAAGGTAAGCTATGTTAAACTTATAATTTACCGACGCCATTTACCGAAGCCAGCACCGCCGTTGTTAAACTTATAATTTACCGACGCCCGTACCGCCGTTGTTAAACTTATAATTTACCGACGCCATTTACCGACGCCCGATTTACCGACGCCATTGCCGACGACCGGTTCGCAGACTTATTTTTTTTACAATTACCGACGCCATTTTGGCGTTGGTAAATTTTTTTTTTTTTTTTTAAATTTACCGACGCCGTTTACGCCATTACCGACGCCATTTACCGACGCCATTACCGACGCCATTTTGGCGTTGGTAAATTTTTTTTTTTTTTTTTTTAAATTTACCGACTCCGTTTACGCCATTACCGACGCCATTTCAAGGCGTCGGTAATTTTTAACACAATCCCACATCGAAAAAACATCAATGTTTTTGGTGGTTTATAAACCAAAATCCTTCTCAACCATTTGAAATTGAATGGAGCCCGAACCCGATCCGCCCGGACCCGCACCCGACCGCCGGACCCGACCCGGACTGGCCGAACCCACCCTTTGAGCCGGACCTAACCCGCCCGAGCCCACTTTGAGTCCCGACTGACTTTTTAATTTTTTTAATTTAACGGCGCCAAAAATGGCGTCGGTAAATGGCGAAACGGCGTCGGTAAATTAAAAAAATTACCAATGCCAAAATGGCGTCGGTAATGGCGTCGGTAAATGGCGTCGGTAATGGCGTAAATGGCGTCGGTAAAAAATTACCGTCGAGCGTTTTTCCAACGGCGGGTTGCCGTCGGTAATGGCGTCGGTAAATTTTTTACCAACGCCATTTTCTGTTTTACCAACGCCATTTTGGCGTCGGTAAAAACTGTTTTTTTTGTAGTGGGTTGTTTGATGCTGCAAATAGCTACTTTGTAGCAATTTGTATATATGCATACAATGTTTTGCTTTCAACGACATCATCCGAGTTATGTCTTTGATATCATCCTATTATAAGAAATTAAGTTAAGCCTGCATATAAAGAATAAAATCACTTGACTACATAAAAGACCTATACTACCAAATGCCAAGTCTTAAATTAGTTAACTTTTTTTTGTCTAACTTTTTAACAACAAAAATCAAGCCTAAACTACAATATTAATATGTGTTTTTACAAGGAAATATTGATTGTTTAAAAAATTTGAGTTTTAGACATAAGCAAAAATTTAACTTTTATCGAAAAACAAGACCGGTGCATCGCACGGGTCCGAATGCCTCGTATACTAAATGTAATATCCGCGTTTTCTATTTTTAGTAATTTCTATTTTGGTGTATATTCGTTTCGGACAACTCGCTTGGCGCTGTTTTGGAATTCTGAACCTGTTTTGTTCTTGGAGTTCTCCGCTTGGACGGGTCTCGATGATATTTTTGCGTAATTTCATCTTGTGGTGTATTTTGTCTCATGTGTATTCGATTCTCGTTAAACTAGTTCGATTTCGTCGTTTTCTTACTTCCATGAGCTCGTATGTTTGAGTAGAGCATGTTGTGGGTTTCGGATTGTTAATACGACGTTGTATCGTGATTTTCGGATGTTTGGGCCGTTTTTGTAATTTCCGAGAAGTTTAGGGAATTCGTTCCTTGTTCGACTTTGGTTGTGTACCTCGGATCGTTTTGGGGTTCCGTACTTCCATTTCGTATTATTGTTGCCCAAATATCGATTCCTATTGCTTTTATTCTCTTTCCGGATCATTTTTCGTCATTTTGGGACCCGAGGGGGGGTGTGGGCCGCGGCACACACATTACCCAGTTGTTGACCGAGCAGGCTGTACCGTGTGCCGCGGCACAAGAATTGTGCGCCGCGGCACAAAGCCGAGTCAGTGCCGCGGCACACTTGTTCGGGCCGCGGCACACCCGTGTGGCACTTGCCGGCCAAAACCGACTGTACCGCGTGCCGCGGCACAGTCCGGCAGGGCCGCGGCACATGCCGAATCTGCGCCGCGGCAAACTTCGAATGAGCGGCGACGGCGGCGTCGGCCCGATCGTGGCGCAATTTTGGCCTGTGCCGCGGCACGCAGCCACGCTGCTGGCGGCACAACGCGCCGCTATATCTGCGTTTTATTCGGCGAGAGTCACTCATTTCCCTTCCTTCTTCAACCGTACGAGAGAGAGTGGCTTGAGAGGGAGATTTCCTCCATCTATCACTTGATTGTGTAAATTTCTTCATCTCTTTTCGATCGGGTGGCTCGGATTGCGGATCTAACACGTGGTTTTCGGATTAGAGTGCTTGATTATTCAAGAGGTAAGAACTCCTTTGACCCTAGTATGATTTTGGGGAGGGTTTGGTGGTGATCTTGTGTTTTAATCCGAATTAACCGATGTTGTTGTTAGATTTTGATAGTATACTCGTGACCCTTGGTTTTCTTGTTATTGGTTGGGATGAAATCCCGTTATTACACCGTTGACCGATTTCATTTCCTTATGCGCTCGTGGTGTCCGATGAATTGTCCCAACGGGTAGAACTAGGATGAATTTCTTCTTATTCATGATGTTGAGATTGGTTGTATATCATTATTGTGTTAGGGTCGGATTTGAGAGGATTGTTCGGATCGTAACCTATTCCTTCGTCGTTTCCTTCGCGTCGTATTATCCAAGGCAAGTACATGTATTATATTTCATTATGTGTGTACGGTTTTGATGCGAATGATGTAAACTGGTTTATTGAACGATTGTGTTGGTTACTCTTCCACCTGGGGATGGCATGGGGCCTCTGGGGGCCGATACTAATGGGTACGGCCACGGAAGTGGACTTGGGTGCGTGCGTTGATGTTCTTCCACCTGGGGACGGTTCGACGGGACCTCTGGGGGCCGATACTAATGGGTACGGCCGCGGAAGTGGTTTCTCACCTGGGAATCCGACGGACCTCTGGGGGCCGATACTAATGGGTACGGTCGCGAGTTACCAAACGTGGATAATGGTGATGTGGAAAGCTTGATAATATATTGATTTGGTGTAAATGTGATATTCCGGAATATTGATTCTTCCTAATGATTTGTTTGCATTGAATCGTGTATGTATATAATGTTGTGTAATTGTGTACTTGCACTAGCTATTCGAATGCTAACCCCTTAAATGGGGGAAATGCGTCTTATGCATTTCAGGTACCGGGAGGGCTGAGGAGCAAGCATGGGACACGCATGCAAAGGATGGGCTGGCTTGATGATGTGGCTCGAGTCTGCATTTTTATGTTTTGTCATTGCATTGTCGAGTATTGAAGTTAGACTGTCTATTTTGAAACTTGGTTTAAGTCCCCTGCGTGGGCAATGAATTGGTATTTAACCTCTGTTCATGTCTTACGTTAAAAAAAAAATGTTTTGGCCGAGGTCACGGCCTTATTTACTTTTGAGTGCATCATTCGGGATTACATTGTGGTTTATATGTCATGTGTTAGCCTGGTAGACCTCGCAAGGGTTCTACGGCGTGTGATGTCCCAGTTGTGAATTGGGGTGTTACATTAATGGTATCGGAGCTTAGGTTTTGAATGCCTAGGCTGTCGGTTAATTTTGGGCCTGTTAGTGGCGTCATTTAGAGTCAGTCGTTGAGCCTAATATCATCATGCTACCGTCTTTTCGTGCGACCCATGGCTGTAAGTCTCCTTGAACTCTTATATTCCTGTAATTCGTTTTCTTGCGTTGTTCGGGATTGTGAATCGTAATACCAACTTTGTCAATTGTAAATCTTTATGATTTTATCCTTTTCATTTCTTCCTCTAGTATGTTGAGAGGTCGTGGTGGTAGACCAGCTAGGGGACGCGGCCGAGGCCGTGGTCGGGGTGCTGATAATGAAGAGGGCTCACTTTCTCAGTCCTCTGCGGACTCAGCCTCTCACTCAGTGCCGTCGGGTAATAATGCCGACGCCGGGCCGCCGATTTCGCCAGCTAGTAGCTCGGCTTGCTCGAGATAGCCTGGCGGACGCTTAATCCGCCCGACACCTGAAGAGGAGGCTAGTAAATGGCTTCAGACGGTGACTAAGATGCACCCTCCTCGTTTCTCCGGAGCTTCTGACTCCCTCGGTTGGGAGAATTGGCTCTTTCAGTTGTCTAGGACCTTTGATGCCGTAGCTTGTCCTGAAGACAGGAGGGTACATATCGCCCAATACCTCCTGGATAAGGAAGCTGCGGAATGGTGGGAGGCCGTTGTGCCCAGAGACCGTCGAGCTACTTGGGAGGAATTCAAGACTGCTATGGAAGCAGAGTATTGTCCGCCGCCAGTCAAGGAGCGCAGAATTGTGGAATTCTTCACCGCTACACCTCAGGATGTGCCTATTTCTCAGGCCATCATTTCTTACAATCAGCAGTTGGGTGTCGTAAGAGATCAAGTGAGAACGGAGGCTGATAAAATCCGTTACTTCAATATGCGCATGAAGCCGCATATCAGGCAGAGTATGGCACCGCTCATGTGTACCACTTTGAAGGAATACCAGGATCGCGCTCTGGCGATCGAGATGGCTGTCCCGGAATCAGAGTCGGTTTCGGAAGCTAAGAAGCAGAAGACTACCGGCGGGTTCTCGGCCGGTAAAGGTGGACAGTTTTCGAGGTCTCGTTCTGCTCCTACACCAGGGAAGAGGCCGTTTCATCAGGCCGGTAGATCCTAGGGTAACCGTTCGGTCCAGTCTGTGGCACCTGGCGGGAGAGTTTGTTTTAATTGCAGTCAGCCCGAGCACGTTATGAAGGATTGCCCATTTCCGTTAGTTGCTTGCTTTACTTGCGGACAGATCGGACATCGGGCAGCTCATTGTGAGAGGGCCACCAGGGCCGCTAGAGTTCCGACTACCACTACCGATCAGAAGGATCACAGTATTCCAGCCACTCATGTTCCGTAGGGTTCGGGTCGTGGTAGGGGTCGGGGCCAGCCGGATCGCCGTGCAGCCTCGAGTTCGGGTTCAGTTCACCCCCGATTGTATCAGATGAGGCACACAGAGGAGGTAGACATTCCGGTGGCGTCAGGTACCACTCAGATCCTTACTCATCCAGTTTTCGTGCTTTTTGATTCGGGTGCTACCCATTCCTTTATTGCATCGGATTGTGTGAATCGTATTGGCTTTAACTGCTTGTTAGAGTGTGAACCGTTTGTGGTGGGTACGCCTAGCGGGGATCGTATGGTTGGGGATCGGGAAGTTAGGGATTGCCCCGTGAGGATCGGGAGTCGAGATTGGCCCTCGAATCTCATTGTTATAGACCTTAAGGGTGAGGATTTAATCTTCGGGGACGATTGGTTAGAGCGTCACGGTGCTATCATGAACTATCGGACTCGTACCATCTCGATAGTAGTCGAGGACGGCACCGAGCATACCCTCATCGGTCGAAAGCCGGGGAGATTGGGGAGTGTGATTAGCGCCTTAAAGGCGATGAAACTTCTGAACCAGGGTTATGTCGGCTATTGGTGTTACGCTCTGCAGGCGGAGGATGGTGGAATTGACATGTCATCAATTCCAGTTGTTTGTGAGTATCCCGATGTTTTCGCAGACGACCTTCCGGGATTACCACCGCAGCGAGAGGTGGAGTTTCCTATCGATCTTGAGCCGAATGCAGCCCCTATATCTCGAGCACCGTACTGTATGGCACCGTCGGAGATGATAGAGCTGAAGAATCAGTTGGGAGAATTGTTAGATAAAGGGTATATTCGACCGAGCACATCGCCTTGGGGTGCGCCCGTACTCTTTGTTAAGAAGAAGGATGGGTCGCTTCGTTTATGCATCGATTATCGAGAATTAAACAAGTTGACCATCAAAAATAAATACCCTTTGCCCCGGATCGACGACTTGTTTGATCAGCTTCAGGGGGCGACGGTCTTTTCGAAGATCGATTTGCGATCGGGTTACTACCAGTTGAGGATTCGGGACATCGATATACCGAAAGCTGCCTTTCGGACGAGATATGGCCATTATGAGTTTGTGGTTATGCCCTTCGGGCTAACTAATGCCCCAGCAGTGTTCATGCAGCTAATGAACAAATTTTTTATTGAGTATCTAGATAAATTCGTAGTCGTCTTTATTGATGACATTCTGATCTACTCACGGAGTCGTGAGGAGCACGCCTTACATCTCCAGATTGTTTTAGACATCTTGAGAGCGGAGCAGTTGTACGCGAAGTTCTCTAAGTGTGAGTTTTGGCTCGAGGAAGTGATGTTCCTCGGGCATGTGATTTCAGCAGAGGGAGTTCGGGTAGATCCGCAGAAGATAGAGGCAGTGATGGCTTGGGAGCCGCCTAAGAATGTGAAGGAGGTGAGGAGTTTTCTGGGTCTTGCCGGCTATTACCGTAGATTCGTTGAGGGATTTTCTAAGATCGCTAGACCACTCACTCAGTTGCTCCAGAAAACTCATAAGTTCGAGTGGACCGCAGACAGGCAGGACAGTTTTGACGAGTTAAAGAGACGTTTGACCACCGCACCCGTTTTAGCATTGCCTCAGGGGAACGAGGATTTCGTAGTGTATAGTGATGCTTCGGGCCTTGGTCTAGGATGTGTTTTGATGCAGAGAGACAGAGTGATTGCTTATGCATCCCTCCAATTGAAACCTTATGAGGTAAATTATCCCACGCACGATTTGGAGTTAGCTGCGGTCGTTTTCGCCTTAAAGATATGGAGGCATTATCTCTATGGATCGTCTTGTAAGATTTTTACGGACCACAAGAGTCTGAAGTATATCTTCAGTCAGAAAGAGTTGAATATGAGACAGCGCAGGTGGTTGGAGCTAATTAAAGATTACGACCTCGAGATACTTTACCATCCGGGTAAGGCTAACGTAGTGGCTGATGCGTTGAGCCGGAAGCCGATGGCATTACAGATGTTAGAGGTACTTACACCACAGAGTAGGATCCAATGAGATTTTATTTGCCAAAATATTGAGGTTTGGGTTCAGAGAGTCCAAGGCCAGTTATGTGCGTTAGAGATCACTTCGTCCTTGACTGATGATATCAAGGCGAAACAGTATGATGATCCGTTTTTAGTCCAGTTAAGGGAGGATGTGAGGAAGGGGAAAGCCCCTGGATTTGTGGTTCACGATGATGGAGTTTTGAGGTTTCGCGGCAGACTTTGTGTACCGAGTGTTGTTGAGCTGAGACAGAAGATCTTGAGTGAAGCTCATGCTACACCTTACTCCATACATCCTGGTACGAGTAAAATGTACAAGGATGTGAGGAGCAACTACTGGTGGAGTAATTTGAAGACGGATGTTAGCGAGTTTGTGGCAAAGTGTTTGACCTGTCAGCAGGTTAAGATTGAGCATCAGCGACCCGCGGGGTTGCTACGACCACTTCCCATTCCGGAATGGAAATGGGAAGACATCTCTATGGACTTCATTACCGGGATGCCTAGGACTCGGACTGGAATGAACATGATTTGGGTTATTGTTGATCAACTAACCAAATCAGCTCACTTTCTGAGTATTAAGGATACTTGGGGACCGGAGAGGCTGGCCCGAGTGTTTATTGCGGAGATCGTGAGATTGCATGGGACTCCTAAGAGTATTGTTTCAGATCGTGATGGCCGATTTGTATCACATTTTTGGCAGGCGGTTCATCGAGGTTTGGGGACTGAGTTGAGACTCAGTACGTCTTACCACCCTCAGACTGACGGACAGTCGGAGCGGACGATCCAGACGTTGGAGGATATGTTGAGAGCCTGTGCCTTAGATTGGAAGGATGATTAGGGGACACACTTGCCGTTGATCGAGTTCACGTACAACAATAGTTGGCATGCCTCGATCAAAATGGCACCATTCGAAGCGTTGTATGGGAGGAGGTGCAGATCGCCGTTGTGTTGGGATGATACGTCCGAGCTAATCGGTACCGAGCCCGACCTGATAGTTGAGACGAGGGAGAAGATTACCCTGATTCGTGGTAGATTGTTGACGGCCCAGAGTCGGCACAAGTATTATGCCGATACACGTCGCCGACCGTTGGAGTTTGAGGTGGGAGATCACGTCTTGCTTAAGGTGTCGCCGACACGGGGAGTTTACCGCTTCGGTCGGAAGGGTAAACTTAGTCCGAGATATATCGGGCCATTTGAGATTTTAGATAGAGTTGGAGAACTTGCGTATCGGTTAGGCTTGCCGCCGTCCCTGAGCCACGTGCATAACGTATTTCATGTTTCCCAGCTTAGGAAGTACGTATCGGACCCTAGCCATATTATTGATTTTGGAGAGATCGAGTTGGGTCCCGACATTACCTTCGAGGAGAGGCTGATTCATATCTTAGAGCGTCGAGTTATGCAACTCAGGCACAAAACCATTCCTTTGGTCAAAGTGCAGTGGTCGAGGCATGGATCCGAGGAAGCCACGTGGGAAACGGAGGAGAGTATGAGGTCGAGATACCCCGAGTTATTCGTGTTGTAAGTTTCAGGACGAAACTTATTTTTAGGGGGAGATAATGTAATATCCGCGTTTTCTATTTTTAGTAATTTCTATTTTGGTGTATATTCATTTCGGACAACTCGCTTGGCGCTGTTTTGGAATTCTTAACCTGTTTTGTTCTTGGAGTTCTCCGCTTGGACGGGTCTCGATGATGTTTTTGCGTAATTTCATCTTGTGGTGTATTTTGTCTCATGTGTATTCGATTCTCGTTAAACTAGTTCGATTTCGTCGTTTTCTTACTTCCATGAGCTCATATGTTTGAGTAGAGCATGTTGTGGGTTTCGGATTGTTAATACGACGTTGTATCGTGATTTTCGGATGTTCGGGCCGTTTTTGTAATTTCCGAGAAGTTTAGGGAATTCGTTCCTTGTTCGACTTTGGTTGTGTACCTCGGATCGTTTTGGGGTTCCGTACTTCCATTTCGTGTTATTGTTGCCCAAATATCGATTCCTATTGCTTTTATTCTCTTTCCGGATCATTTTTCGTCATTTTGGGACCCGGGGGGTGTGGGCCGCGGCACAAGGATTGTGCGCCGCGGCACACACATTACCCAGTTGTTGGCCGAGCACGTTGTACCGTGTGCCACGGCACACAGCCGAGTCAGTGCCGCGGCACACTTGTCCGGGCCGCGGCACACCCGTGTGGCACTTGCCGGCCAAAACCGATCAGAGCGTGCGCCGCTGCACAGCCCGGCAGGCTGCGGCACATGCGAATCTGCGCCGCGGCACACTTCGAATGAGCCGCGGCACAATGAGCGGTCACCGATCATCCGGGCGCAATTTTGCCCCGTGCCGCAGACAGCCACTGAGCCGCGGCACACAACGCGGTCAGCGCTATATCTGCGTTTTTATTCAGCGAGAGTCACTCATTTCCCTTCCCTTCTTCAACCGTACGAGAGAGAGAGAGTGGCTTGAGAGGGAGATTTCCTCCATCTATCACTTGATTGTGTAAATTTCTTCATCTCTTTTCGATCGGGTGGCTCGGATTGCGCATCTAACACGTGGTTTTCGGATTAGAGTGCTTGATTCTTCAAGAGGTAAGAACTCCTTTGACCCTAGTATGATTTTGGGGAGGGTTTGGTGGTGATCTTGTGTTTTAATCCGAATAAACCGATGTTGTTGTTAGATTTTGATAGTATACTCGTGACCCTTGGTTTTCTTGTTATTGGTTGGGATAAAATCCCGTTATTACACCGTTGACCGATTTCATTTCCTTATGCGCTCGTGGTGTCCGATGAATTGTCCCAACGGGTAGAACTAGGATGAATTTCTTCTTATTCATGATGTTGAGATTGGTTGTATATCATTATTGTGTTAGGGTCGGATTTGAGAGGATTGTCCGGATCGTAACCTATTCCTTCGTCGTTTCCTTCGCGTCGTATTATCCAAGGCAAGTACATGTATTATATTTCATTATGTGTGTACGGTTTTGATGCGAATGATGTAAACTGGTTTATTGAACGATTGTGTTGGTTACTCTTCCACCTGGGGATGGCATGGGGCCTCTGGGGGCCGATACTAATGGGTACGGCCACGGAAGTGGACTTGGGTGCGTGCGTTGATGTTCTTCCACCTGGGGACGGTTCGACGGGACCTCTGGGGGCCGATACTAATGGGTACGGCCGCGTAAGTGGTTTCTCACCTGGGGACAGTCCGATGGGACCTCTGGGGGCCGATACTAATGGGTACGGTCGCGAGTTACCAAACGTGGATAATGGTGATGTGGAAAGCTTGATAATATATTGATTTGGTGTAAATGTGATATTCCGGAATATTGATTCTTCCTAATGATTTGTTTGCATTGAATCGTGTATGTATATAATGTTGTGTAATTGTGTACTTGCACTAGCTATTCGAATGCTAACCCCTTAAATGGGGGAAATGCGTCTTATGCATTTCAGGTACCGGGAGGGCTGAGGAGCAAGCACGGGACACGCATGCAAAGGATGGGCTGGCTTGATGATGTGCCTCGAGTCTGCATTTTTATGTTTTGTCATTGCATTGTCGAGTATTGAAGTTAGACTGTCTATTTTGAAACTTGGTTTAAGTCCCCTGCGTGGGCAATGAATTGGTATTTAACCTTTGTTCATGTCTTACGTTAAAAAAAAATGTTTTGGCCGAGGCCACGGCCTTATTTACTTTTGAGTGCATCATTCGGGATTACATTGTGGTTTATATGTCATGTGTTAGCCTGGTAGACCTCGCAAGGGTTCTACGGCGTGTAATGTCCCAGTTGTGAATTGGGGTGTTACACTAAAAGATTAAGTCCTAAAATTAAATGTGGAGTCTTAATGACTTCATGAATCTTCATTCCAGACCTTTATTATCATTCTTTTCGATGGTATGCAACGTCTAATTAGAACCTTTGGATTTCTTAGTTATTTATTGTTAAATGAACCTTTGGATTTCTTAGACCAAAAAAAAAAAAAAACCTTTGGATTTCTTAGTTACTTATTGTTAAAATATTTATTAATTAAAATCCATTCAAATCCTTCATAAATTAGTCTATTGGTTCCTCTATAGAAGGCATCACAGAAATGTTATTGATCCCCCATATACGCTATGGTATGCCGCATGCCAGATATCAACTACATGAACAAGTTCGTTTCTACTTATTGGAGGTAAAAACAAAGTACATATGCGAAATTATTATTGTTATATATAATATTGAACTAATTATAGTTAACATGTGATGTTGACAAGAAAAGCATCACAATAAAGTTATTGATCCCCCATATACGCTATGGTATGCATTTTGAAAATAATTATGTGAAAGTTATAATAGTATATGAATAATACAATATATTTTTCATCTGCTGGAAAACAGGTAGCTATGTGTAATACATGAGTGGCGATTTATGGAAGGAAGGAGGTATCGATGCTACGTGTGAGAACTCTCTCTAGCATCACAATTACTACGGAATTTACATAAATTTTCTTATTGAGACTAATTGGTATTCTATCAAATATTATGTAGGATCCATGATGGTAATAACATATGATATGAAGACCAATTCAGACCGTTGGTCCATTCGGTACTATAAGGCATAAAGAGGAGCAAGCCCATGGTGCCAACGTTGGCCTTGATGTTGCCATCAATATGTTGGATCCTCTTATACAAGAATTCAAAATCCTCTCATGGGGTGACTTTTAATGGTATCTTGATCTATATATCATGTCAACTTTATTTAGTATTTTTAGAAAAAATATGCGTAAGATTGATATTTTAATAACAGATAAAAAAAGTTAAGTTTTAGACATAAGCAAAAGTTCAATTTTTATCGAAAAACATACCCTTTAAGAGTACGAACGTCTCGGATCAAGTAGTACAATATTTGATGTGATTTATTAGAAATAAGTCAAGTATCATTTGTAGTATATGGATTTAGTATGTTAGTTTCTATATAACAATCAAATAAGTGTTGTCGGCTTAACTTGACGCCCCAATTTTGCCTGTGGGAGTTATTAACTCTTTTAATAAGTTAACAAAGCCGACTCACATGTTTAGTAGATTGGTCTTTGCAATGCTCATTCATGGACAAGCTACTCAATTTTTGTCTAAAAAAGTTGAGTTTTAGACATAAGAAAAAAAACAAGCTTTAAGTATGCTTTTAGTCTTGGATTCTATTCACACAGTTAACCTTGCATTAAACACAACGTTATATTTATTTTTGGTTACATGTCTTTTGATGTAACAAAAATTTATGGTCAAAGAAATTAATCATATGAATAGGAAAGTATGGGGGACGGTGTGGAAGGGGGTATGATGATGAAAGCATGTCTTATAGGTGATACACATGGAAGGGATATACAAGTTGTCAAATACAGTAACAAGTTGAGAGATGTTGAGGGGTTGGAGTTTCGAAGAAATATTTTTATACTTCAACGATTAGATTTCTACATAAACGCATAAAATTGCACGATTAAATTTATACTTCAATGATTTATGTTGAATATTACATGCTTTGCAAATACACAATTAGGTTTATACTTTAACAATTTACGCTGAACAGTATGTACGGAACAATTTTATACAAACTGTGTGAATCGCACGGGTAGTACAACATATAGCAAAAAATAATCAAAACCATTTGTAAATTATAATAACAAATTAAAAAAGTTAAGTTTAAGACATAAGTAAGAGTTCAATAGTTTATCGAAAAAAAACCGGTGCAACGCACAGGTCTGAATGTCTCGTATAATATATGACTAAGTACACTTGAAAAAATAAAATGGTACTTACTATAAAACAGAGAGAGTTAACTTTAAGGGAAAATACCTCCCCAGCTCGCTTAACTTATTTATTTGTAACGATTAGGTCCCTTATTTTTCTTAGAATGCAAAGATCCCATAACTTTAAAAAACGTAACGCATAGGTCCCTTTTAATATTTTTTTTGTTAACTCCGTTAATCTGTCAATGAGGTGGCTATGTAACTGCTCAGGTGGAGTGCCACGTAGGATAATTCCATTAATCCAATGTGTTCCTTCTCTCTCTCTCTCTCTTATAAAACCCTAGATCTTAAAAACCTCCATTGTTGTTCTCTATTTCTCAACTAACCGTAGATCTCATCTTTCATCTTGCACTCTCTCATCACTATTGTTCTCCTGGACATCTCTCTCTGTTACTGCAGAAGTTTCAAAACCCATGACCTTATTTTTCCATGGCCTCACGCACTAACAACTCCAACTCAAGAAGCTTCAGATCTGTTTCAAGTGACCTTGCCCACATGGAAACCGAACCCAACATAACAACATAACCCCATATAATATCAGAACCCCACATAAAACCACACGAATCAGACAAAGAAACATCAAAACCCCACATAAAACCAAACGAATCAGACAAACAAACTCCTATAAAAGCTAAATTAAATAAGGGATTTAATTATTTAAAGCTTTTATTTAATTGTTCACTAAAAGACGAAATAGTGTGTTGCTGTTGAAAGAGTGTATTTTGTAACGGCCACGCTTCCTCAATTGGTGGTTATTTTTTGTTGCCGTTTGAATGAACAGTCGTGTCGTTTCGAAACGAACGGTCGGTTGGCCAACGATCGTGTCATTTGAACGAAGTGGTGCTCCTGTTCGTCAAAGTTTTTCGCGAATAGGTACAATTTCTTTATAAACTGAGTTCGGATTCAGAAATCATTAAATGTTTTCGAACCTACTATTCTCATTCTATCTAAAACACTTTATCCAGAAAATCATTCTTGCCTATTTTTGGATTTCACTGTCTTAGTGCAGTCCGAAACTAAGGCTTGTCGTATCTTGCGGTATTCTTGTTTATAACCTTAAGACACATTTCGGAATGAAAGAAATACTATAAGAAAAGCATTTCCAAGCGTGTTAAAGTCTCGACGTCTTCATTTTCGAAGAATTCTCTAACAATCTTATAGTATCTGTTGCAATGGCGATCGAGGCTACTCTTTCGAGTCTAAAGGTGATGAACCAAGACTTCGTCAAGTTGGACCGCTTAGATGGAACCAACTACACTCGCTGGCAGGACAATATACGTTTCTTCTTCACTGCCATAAAGGTCTTCTACGTGTTGGACCCGACATTGGAGCCTATCCCGGAGCCGACGGAGGAGGATTCTAAAGAACTCAAGGCGGAACGGAAGAAGCGTCAAGAGGACGAGTTGCTGTGCTGTGGCCATATTTTGAAAACTCTTTCCGACCGTCTCTACGATCTCTACACTGACAATCCATCGGCGTTGGATATTTGGAAGGCACTCGAGTACAAATTCAAGGCCGAAGAATAAGGTACCAAAAAGTTCTTTGTCTCTAGTTATTTTGATTTTAAGATGTTTGACGATAAGCCCGTACTTGATCAAGTACATCAATTGGAAGTTATTGTCAACAAATTGAGGGCCGTGAAGATTGATATTCCAGAGACTTTCCAAGTTGGTGCAATTATTGCGAAGTTGCCCAATTCCTGGAAAAGCTATCGGAACAAACTTCTACACAATACCGATTACTTCTCTTTGGAGCAAATCCAGAAACATCTTCGAATCGAGGAGGAATCGAGGATGAGAGAGAAGACGATGGATGCTGGTACTTTCAAGGCCAACGTAGTGAGTGCAAAAGGAAAGAGGAAGTGAAATGAAAAAGGAAGTTCTTCAGGTCCCAAAAAGGATTCAAAGAAATTCAAGCATTCTGGCAAAGTCAAGTCCAGAAACAAGTCCGTGTCCAAGGGGTCCAACGGGGGATGCTATGTGTGTGGCAAACCCGGTCACTATACTCGAGATTTTCGACACCGCAAAATGGATGAAAAAGAAGTCGACGCCACTATTGCCGATGGGAACATAATCGCTACGGTGAGCAAACTTATGGCGGTCATGTGCAAGGTTCAAGGGTGGTGGTACGACACTTGTGCTACCATCAACGTATCCTACGATAGGGCTACTTTCAACACCTATTCTGAAGTTGACGGAGGACAAGAAGTTCAGATGGGAAATGAGCAACGCTCAAAGGTCGTCGGCATCGGAAACGTGGAACTCAACTTCACATCCGGGAAGAAGGTCATTTTGACCAATGTTCTCCATGTTTCGAAAATGAGTAGGAACCTTGTTAGTGGTGATATCCTAGGCAAACCGGGGATCAAATATGTGTATGATTCGGTCAAGCTTATCTTGACCCGTAATAGTGTATTTGTTGGAAAGGGCCACTCCAGTGAAGGGATGGTCAAATTATGTATTCTTGACAATGTTATTAATAAAAATTTTCCTTCTGCTTATATGATGGATTCCGTTTCTTTATAGCATAGTAGATTAACACATATAGGATTTAGCACTATGAAAAGATTAATTAAATGTGATTTAATTTCGTGCAAATCTGATAAATTAGATAAACGAGGCATTATGACTCGTGCGATGCACCAGTCTTGTTTACCATTAACAAATCAAACTTTTATTTATATCAATAACTCAAACTCAAAATATTTTGTATGTGTGTTACATATTTTCCAATTTTCTCAAATATTAGTCGAGATAGTAATTAACAGAAGTCGATTCATCTTAGATCATGCTACTTTTTGAACCATGCCAATCATGATTTAGCATTGCATGTCATTATATATTGGTTCTTCGGTAATTCATGCTTGACACGGCTTGGTAAAATAAATTTCGGATTGCACAGATATTTCTTGATAAAATGAAAGCTTGAGGCTCTGCACTCATCTAGGTCTTTGTTAGCTTGAGGCGATGCACGGGCTTTGTTCACCATAATTAAATCATACTTGTATTTTGGATAAAAAGTGTTCGGATTATGTTGACACGTTGATTTCTTTTGTATACAACATTTAAATGCATCGGTTTACTCATTATAGTCTGTTACCTTGTGATGGACAATATATCTCAACAAAGTTATAACTCACAACTTTGAAACGACGGTTTATTCTTTGAGGTCTTAGTTTAAGTAAGATTTTGTACAATACATCAAATATTAATTTTCATGCGACAATCTTAGGCAATACGAACAAACTAATAAAGCTCTCATGAGAATATTATACATAACTATATACATTCCAAAGAAGAGGCTTTAAATCGCAGGATAAATTGATCAAGATTACAAAACAAAATGCAACATATATTAATAAAAGTAATTAAATCATTTTCAATATAGATACACGTATGAATGTAGGTCACAAGTCGTCCAGGAACAAGTCTAGAGGGGGGGGTGAATAGACTTGTTGAAACTCTTGAACTCTTTTTCACGAAGAGTGAGTTTCTTCAGCTGATGGTCAAACAAATGACTTGGAGTCGTTTGTTCTAGGATATGTGCGGAAGTCAGCTGATGACGAATATAAATTAACTTAATGAAACACTTAACAATGTATGCAGCAGTTAAGGTATGATGCAGTAAAACAGTAAATAACACAAGCAGTTATAGTGGTCTCAGAGGTGGGGTAATCCTCTACTAATCCACTTTTCTCCAAACCAGTTGGAGATGAATTCACTATAATTTTCAACCAGTGATAAATATTACACTGATTCAACCACAATACAACAGCTTCCAACCAGTGGAAATCCGTGCCGTTGTACACACACTTGACTGCCTTGCACCTCTTGATCCTCGATCCTCGGATGCCTTTACAGTCTTCTAACTTCAACCAGTGAAGTACCCCGTACTCAAGATTATAGACAAGAGTGTTTGTCTTCTCCAACTTAAGAGCTTCCTTAAGAATGAACTTTTAGATCTGCTCTTTTCACGATGCTATTTGATTGCTTGAGATTGCTTTGTTTGCTTTGATCGCGAGAATGTATGTTTGCACCGGTTGTTGCTCAGTTTCAAATCTTCAGATATATATAGATCACGATCTCTGAGCTTCTTCCTTGTAGCCGTTGCAAATCTTTGAACAAATCCGTCCGTTGGAGGGAGACTTCATTGTTTAATCTTTTCTGAACGTTGCAAGGCTGGATTCCCATTATTTAATTTTATCTTCCGACCGTTGTGAGGACTTCTGCATGTGAGCGCCGAATCTTTTGAATATAAAAGGATTAAAGTCTTCACGGTGGGTGATGATTTAATTAAATCATATCTCTTAAGGGAATCACTCCAATTTGTCTCTTCACGTTGCATGTGAGCTTTCCGTAATATTTGACTTTTCAAAGCATGCCGACGTGGACTTGGAGTACTAGTCAGTAGTTGAGTAGCCGATGTGCGGCTTACATCTCTGCAGTAGGTTCACTTACTGCTCACCGCTTGTGACTTGTCCAGTCAGTGACTTCCCGAGGTACCTCCGCGATCTGTCAAACTTCTCTGATAAATTTAGTTGACTGAGCTACTCGACTGAGTCGGTGTATTTCTCACGATGGACTAGGCTGTACTTTAGTACTTAGCCGATTTTCAGCCTAACTAACTTTGGCCTACAGAAGACACTCATTTGGTTCTTCTTTACATTTTGCCAAGTTTTATACTTAACATATTTTGGCCTATGGAAGATACTCATTTGGTTCTTCCTTACATTTTGCCAAGTAATAAACATTTGATTTTAAATTAATGACATCATCAAAATCTAACAAGTATTCCTAACAAATTCCCCCTATTTTGATGATGGCAAAACTAAGTAAGAAATCAAATGGCCAAGTCTGCACTTAAGTGCAAGACAAAAACTGAAATCAGTCTAATATTGAGACAACTGGAAATTGTCATTCAACAGACTGTTCATAAAATTTTCCGACTTTATCATTGAAATTTTACAAGAATGTTTTAAGTACAGAAAATAAAATTACAAGTAAGAGAAATAACTAAAATCATCTGCCTCTCCCTCTGCCTCTTCGAATAGGCTGCTTGGCAGGCTTGAATGGTTTGGCTCCGATAGGTCTTATCTTTACTGGAGCAAGACCATATTTTCTTTTTACCACGAGTGCTGCGAAATCCTGCTCTTGCTGAGATCTGAATCTGTTCTCGAGGCACACTAGCTTGATTTCCTTTTGAAGTTGTAATTCATCAAGTTCACCATCCATGCGGATTGGTGCTTCTTCAGCTCTGAATAGAGGGATCATAGGAAAAGCTTTTTGCTCTTTAGCGTGCTTCTTGAGAACAACCCAAAGATTCGGATGGACTTCTTCCATGAAGTTTATGAAGATTTCCTGTGGGGAGAGTTTGTCATCTTGAAGTAGTTCCCAGACATAATAATCTCTGATAAACCTCTTCCTAGCAGCTCCCCACATCTCAAGAGCTTCAAATGGAACGAAATCCTCAACATACCATAGCTCCAACCCTTCCCATTCTAGAGTAGGTTCGAAGCCGCCTCTGGTCCTTCTTCTTTTTCCTACAGGCTGGTCAGCCTGGACATCTCGATCTACAGCTTCCTTTCTTTTTAGACTGGAGGGTCCTTCAATCTGAGGGACATCCTGCTTCTTCTTGCCTCTGATTTCTCTCTCTCCCCCCTGAATCCTCTCTTCCCCGTTTTTTCCAGCATCAATAAGGGTTGTCAACTGCTGTTCCATGCGGCTCATCCAATCAGACATGCCAAAAGGCATTCTGTTGTTTGTAGGAGGAGGAGGCTGAGGGATCTCTCTCTGAAGAAGAGTGTCAATCTTGGCATTTATGGTGTGAAGGTCAGGAGTGACCTGAGTTGATAGCAGCTCCCCAATAGTATCTCTGACAATTTGCTTGATCAGCTCAGTCATGGCAGGTGATAACTGAGCTGATGGAGAGTGCTCTCCTGAACCTTCTGCAAGAGAACCACTAGACTGCAGGCTCCTGGCTGCAGCTGGTAGATCAGATTGGGTTTTCTCCGGGGTCCCTGACCTGGAGTCTTCTGCCAGCTCTGCGTTTAGGCTGGTGTACCGGGCAGGTACAACAATCCTATCTGCAGCTTCATGAGTAGCCTCTGGCTCTGGCTATGGCTCTTTGGCTCCTTCTCTCTCTCCTTCTTTCCCTTCTTCTTCTCCAGATTTTTCTTTCTCTTTTCCCTTTTCTTCTTCTCCAGATTTTTCTTTTTCTTCTCCCTTATCCTTTTCTTTTTCTTTTTCTGCTCCTCCTTCACCTCCATCATCATTGTTATCATCATCATCATCATCATTTTTATCATCATCTTTCTCCTTCTCTTCTCCTTTATCATCCTCATCATCTTTTTCTTTTTCATCTTTTTCCTGCTCTACTTCTTCTCCTTCTTCTTCATCTCCTTCATCAACCACTTCTTCTGTCTTCTCAATCTCCTCTGTTTGTTTTTCAACTGGTATATTTTCTTCAGATTCTTTCTCTTCTTCATCATCTTCTTCAGCCTCCAAATTGATAATTTCATTCTCACCATCAACTTCTTCAATCCTAATCTCCTTTTCTACTTCCTCCTCCTCCTCTCCAAAAACACCATTAAAAATACTGAGCATTATAGAATGGATAAATTGGTCCATGTTTGTCTTAAAGTGTGACATGAACCAATTATCCTGGAGGAGTAAGGCCAAATCTGATTCTTTGCAAAAGTTAATCAAAACATCCTCAGTGGCTTGGGGATATTCCCAACCACTAGTTTCAACAAAGGTTTGAAGATTTGTAAAAGACAGGGTTTTGAGAGTTTTCCACTCTTTAAAAATATTTACAAAAGAGTGTTTTTCTGCTTGTGGTTTGACAAGCTGAAGTTGTTCAATAGAGAGATTGAAAGTATTATTATCTAATAGGTTAAAAGTGTAATCTGCTTCAGGAATAGAGATAACAAGACCTGCTTCCTCTTCTTCGGATATGTACACTGGAGGTGTAATAACAGGTACAATCCGAGTTTCAAGATTCTGTGCAGCAGTCCGGATGGACCGATCAATCGATGGGCCGGCGTGATGCTCGATCGCTCTCGCCGAATCGCAGCCTTCCTAGGCCTCTTAGGAGAGGGTTCAGGTGATGACTGCAGGTGAGAGGGTCCTTCTGGGGCTGGTCCCCATCTCTTGAATCGGATGGCAATTGGAGTATCGTCAGACTCGTTCCCGGACTCGACTGCAGTTCCGATCTCAGCTGCAGGTCGGTCCGATTCCTCTGATAAATCGTATCTTGGGTAACACGGAGAGTCTGGCAAATCCTTCAACAACTGGGCTGCTCTCCCAGTGACTCCAACTTTCTTCTTGTCATGATCCATGTGACCTAGCCTCTTGTTCGGGTGGAAAGGGTCAATGTTTCCCTTAGCCACTCCGGTTTTCTCCAAAAACCAACTAAGATGCGTTCCGAACGCCAACTTAGTTTTGAACTTCTTCTCATCCTCGAGCCATTCGACTTTGTTCACTTCGCGAACAAGTTGTCTGAAAATATAATCCGCCCAATCAACTTCTTCTTCTTGAATTAACGCACCCAACACCATGAATTTGGATGATGACAGTTGGTCATAGCTGCCTGCCATCCCCATCACTATCTTGTTGGTGATGTCTAAAGCAACTCGATAAATCTTCTTCAACTCATTCCTCTTTGCTGTAAACTTCAATTTCTCTGGGATATTCTCGACTTTGATCGTTTTCCATGTTTCGTCGGGTGATTGTTTAATAGCTTCGACCGCCAAACCGCGATGTTTCATCCCGAATACAGAACGAATCTTCTCTCGATCTATGGTGACTGGTATTCCGCCGACTGAGCTGTTAATCTCGTGCTGAATCAGAGAGGCATTACGATAAAATTCAACAACATCTTCCTTGAACAAGTGTTGCGGGTTATTGTCGAGAAACGGGTAGATTCCGTTCAGCTTCATCGCCCGGATTAGATTGAGCATATCAAAGTCCTCTAGATTTGCTTCTAATAAACCTTCGAAGTCGACGACCATGGAGAAGATGACCTGGTCCTTCACCGTCTTCAAGTTTACGCCTTCAAAAGATGCCATTTCTGCAAAAAGGATTTTAGGATTTCTTAGTGTATAATTTTGCTCTGTGAATTCTAGGGTTTCTGTAAGCGTAAAGAGTAAAGTGAAAGGTTTTCTTCCTTATAAAGAAGATGAAAAGACGTTTGTATTAGTTTATTATAAATTTGAATGGTGGTACGCCTTTTGATATTCTTTTAAATTTCAAATTTGAATCGGTGGCCCTATTTAATATTTGACGGTTGATTCTGATTGGCCACCATAGAGGTTAATTAAATAGGCGCTTGACGCGTGTATTAAAATTGCCACTTGGCTTATAAGATGTATTTTTAAATGCCGTTTCGTTAGCCAAAATAATATTATAAATATGGCAGATAATAATTAAAAAATATGGAGGTCAGTTTAGAGAACTTAGCTGGTCTGATTCGTTGACTGTTGACCACTCTGCAACAGGTGAGTTTGACTTCTCGCCTGGTATTCTGTACAGCTAAGTTGCTTCGTCTGGCCTTCGTCTTCTTGCCTGCATCAGCTTAGGCTGATTCTGAGGGTCCGTCCTTCCTTCAACTTGCTTCAGAACTAGATTCCCAATCTAGTAATCCAAGATCTCTGCTCAGCTCTAGGAATCTTTCTTCTGGCAGGGGTTTGGTGAAGATGTCAGCTATTTGGTAGTCTGTGCTGACTCTTTCAACTCTAACCCTTT
Source organism: Orobanche coerulescens (assembly GCA_033398695.1). Taxonomy (NCBI): domain Eukaryota; kingdom Viridiplantae; phylum Streptophyta; class Magnoliopsida; order Lamiales; family Orobanchaceae; genus Orobanche; species Orobanche coerulescens. The sequence goes on along the minus strand of CM065815.1, from coordinate 28,599,332 downwards.
TGTTAAGCACATGGTCTCGAATGAAATGGTTCTTAACGTCAATGTGCTTCGTCCTTGAGTGCAAAACCGGATTGTTGGTTATTGCAATAGCACTATTGTTGTCACACCATATTGGAACTTCGTTGGCAATAATATTATAATCCCTTAACTGTTGTCTGATCCATAGAATCTGTGCACAACAGCTGCCTGCAGCTAGGTATTCTGACTCTGTAGTGGATATGGAGTTAGAAACCTGCTTCTTGCTAAACCAAGATATCAGTCTGGTTCCTAGGAATTGACACGTTCCACTAGTGCTCTTCCTATTGATTTTGCATCCTGCGAAATCCGCATCTGAGTATCCTGATAGCTCGAAGTTGTCATCCTTTGGGTACCACAGTCCAACATTAATTGTAGACTTTAGGTACTTAATTATTCTCTTGGCTGCATCTAGGTGTGATTGCTTCGGCTTGGACTGGAATCTTGCACACACTCCAACGGCATATGATATGTCTGGCCTGCTTGCAGTTAGGTACAAAAGAGATCCGATGAGTCCTCTGTAGTGGGTTGAGTCCACTGATATGCCTGCCTGCCTCGCATCCGTGAGTGCTTGTGCTCATTGGAATTCTTGCGGGCTTGGCTGATTCCATTCCATATCTCTTGATAAGATCTCTAGTATACTTTGCTTGGTTGATGAAAATTCCTTTTTCCATCTGCTTAACTTGTAATCCGAGAAAGAAGTTAAGCTTTCCCATCATACTCATCTCATATTCTCCTTGCATGAGGTTGGAGAATTTCTCGCATAGTTCTGGATTGGTTGACCCGAATATGATATCATCCACATAAATCTGAACTATTAATATGTGGCCTTCGTGCTCCACTCTGAATAGGGTCTTGTCCACTTTCCCTTTGCAAAATCCATTTTTCTCAAGAAACACAGACAGTGTTTCATACCATGCTCTCGGTGCTTGCTTGAGTCCATACAGAGCTTTCAACAGCTTATAGACTTTGTCTCCTTTGACAAAACCTGGGGGTTGCTCTACATAGACTTCTTCTTCTAGGATTCCATTCAGAAACGCACTTTTTACATCCATCTGATAAACTTCAAAGTCCTTGAATGCAGCATATGCGAGGAATAGTCTGATGGCTTCTAATCTTGCAACAGGTGTATAAGTTTCATCAAAATCTATTCCCTCACACTGTGCATAACCTTTTGCTACGAGTCTGGCTTTATTCCTAACAACAGTTCCGTCTTCATCACTCTTGTTTTTATACACCCATTTGGTGCCAATAACTTTCTTGTGATCAGGTCTGTCTGTTAGTTCCCAAACTTTGTTCCTTTCCATCTCGCTCCAATTCCTCTTGCATGGCATTAATCCATGAATAATCTTCCAAGGCTTGTTCGTAGTCTTGGGTTCAATTTGTGACATGAAACATGAGAACATCGCCATTCCTGCCGGTAGAGTTGATCGTCTTGTCTTGACTCCATCACCAACTTTCCGATAATTTGCTGAATTGGATGATCCTTGAGCCATTTGGGGATCTCATCCTCTCGGGTTTGTTCCCCTGTTGATTGCTCGTTGGTTATCTCGCATCACTGGGTTCTGCCAGAATCGGATCGGCTATCGCCTTGTCATCTGCACTTGGTTCAATCGCATGAGTCTTTGTCGCCTCTGGGCTGGTCTTCTTCCGCAAAGAATCGGATCGGATAGGTTTGGTGATCTGTCGATCTGCATTGGGTCTTCGCCATGCAGCTTGGGTCATCAGCTGATCTGCAGTGAGTCCACCATTCCAGTGTCATGTATAATGACTTCTTCAAGGGTTGCCGACTTGAGCTTGTTCTCAATTTGCTCAAGTTGTTTCGTACTCAACGGTAGATTCATCAAAAACAACATGGGGTGTTTCCTCCACAACTAAGGTTCTTTTGTTAAAAACTCTATATGCCTTGCTTCTTTGGGAATATCCCATAAATAGACCATCGTCGCTTTAGCATCAAAGGCATTTAGCCGTGTTTTACCGTTGTTGTGGATGAAACACTTACAACCAAAAACATGAAAGTAAGCAACGAGGAGTTCTATTATTCCAAACCTCATAGGAGTTTTGCCATGTCTCCCTACTATCATACTCCCGCTCGGGTGTGGCAGGTGTGTTGACAGCTTCAGCCCAGAAACTCTTGGGTAGGTCCGCTTCGCAATCATGGACCTTGCCGCTTCCTTCGAGTTCTGTTCCTTCTTTCAGCAACACCATTCTCAGGGGCGTCCCGGCCGCAGAGCTCATGCCGGATCCCATTCGATCGCCGAAATCGCTTATCGCCTTGTTGAGAAACTCTCCTCCTCTATCTGATCTGATCTTGATTATGGAGAGGGATTTCTCATTCTGGATCCTTCTCAGCAGCTTAGGTAGCTTGGTCAAGGTTTCACTTTTCTTGAATAGAAAAATGATACAAGTGTACCTTGAATAATCATCTACTATTACAAGAGCATGCTTTCGGCCGCTCAAAGTCCTTGGTTTGATAGGACCAAATAGATCCATATGTAGTAGATCTAAGATCCTTGTTGTGAGCGTTGTAGGTGAATCCGGCTTGAACGATGCCTTGGTCTCGCTTTCCTTCGACATGCATCACAGAGTGCTTCCTTTTGAATGCTTCATTTGGAAGTCCTCGACCAGCCTTCCGAGAGCTAATCTTGTTGATGGCTTTGAAGTTCAGTGACATAGTCTTTTGTGCCATGCCCATCCATTCTCGCCTACGCTTTGGATAGAAAACAGGAGTTAGGTGTCCTGTGTTCCAATCAATCATGTATACATCTCTTCTTCTAAACCTTGTAGCTTTATTTCTCCAGATAAGATGTCTACACCATACACTTCAAGATGGTGAAGACTACTAGATTCTTCTCGTCACGTAACCGGCCGATGCTCGGAGGTTGTACTTGAGCCCTTTGACATAATGAACTTTGGATATTACAATGTTTCCTGGTGCGGCTCTCCAAAGCCTTTTGTCTGTCCTCTAGAGCTATCTCCAAAGGTTACATCGGGACCTCTTTCTTTGATATATTTGGTCAGCATCTTCTTTTTCCCGGTCATATGCCTCGAGCATCCAGAGTCTACAAACCATTCTTCTCCTCCAAAATTTGAGCTTGAGGAGATGTGGTTGTAGTCCTTCCACCTTTTCTGCAATTAAACAAGCAGAGATTTAGGTACCCAAATTTGTGTGGGTCCTTTGGGGTTAGTTGGTTTCCTGGAGAATTGATTTCTCCTTGGATTATGGAAATTGTTATTATTATTATTATAACCCTTATAAGGTGCCTGTGGTCGAGGTCTAAATCTCCTGGTTGGATTGTATACCGGATATTCCTCAAAATAGTGTGGGCCATTTCTAAATCTAGGCTGAGACCATTTATTAAACCTTTGTGGTCTCCACACTTGTTCATTTTGGTAATTAGGATAACCTTGAGGTTTCCATCTGCCCCTCCCATTATGAAATCTATTTTTGGGGAGTTGTTGGTAATAGTGGGCATGTTGTCTGGGCTGCTGCCTAGTCGCCTGTCTAGGTGGCTGTCTGGTGTAACCTGACTGCAGCCTAGACGTTTGACTTGGCTGTTGCCTGTTTTTGAATATCGGTTTATACACAGGCTCAGCAGTCGAGACCATTGTTTCTCCCTTGATAAACTTGGTTTCAGAACTAGAGGGAGTGTGAGAATCATATCCAAGGCCTGATTTGGTATATAATGACCTTTTATAAGTACACAATTCACCCAGAGTCGAAGACGCCTTCAGGGAGGTTATTTCCTGCGCCTGAGTTTTATTTATCTGTGCCAGCTTAGTAAACTCAGCTTTGGCATGAGCAAGTGCAGCTGACTTTTCTTTAAGTAAAATATTTAGCCGGTCTATCTCAGCTGTATTGACACTTGCCTGGTTTTTAAAATCAGCTGTAGTTGTCTCAACCTTATTTAAATCTAGGCTGAGTTTTTCGAAATCATTTTTCAGCTGCCTATTCTCATCTTGCAGCTGAGTCTTCTCTGCTGATACAGCTTGGTGTGCAGATTTAAGTGTTTCAAAATCTTTGAATAACTGATTTACCGATTCATGTAAATCCATATCTTGTGACATGGCTGAGCTATTATTTGAACCGGTAGGTTTAGAGGTTACCTCTTCATCAGCTAAGTTTGCCATCAGGCAATCATACTCCTCGTCTTCATCAGAAAAGAAACCGCCGCTTGATTCGACATGCTCCTGGTCTTCTCCGATGAGAGCTTTTCTTCGGTCTTCCTTTCTGCCCACCTCCTTCTTGGTTTCGTCCTTCTTGAGCTCGGGACAATCCATTTGAATGTGTCCTATTTTGTGACAGTTGTAGCATTCAACTTTCCAGCTTCCAAATTTCTCGGTTCCTTCTCGATTCTCCTTGTAGTTTTTCTTATACTTGGAGTAGTTTTTTCCGAAATTGTGAACCTTTGCATTATGAAAGCCATTTCTTCCTCAAAATCTAGTGGATTTGAAGGTTTCACATCGATAAGCTCTTAGCGGGACTCGCCGCAAATGCGATTCCCTTCTCTCGTGTGCTCGATTGAGGATGAGCTTAGAAGCTCGAACTCATAAGCCTTTAGATCCGAGAACAGCTCCTGAATTTTTATCTTATTCAGGTCTTTGGACTCTCTCATAGCTACAGCCTTCATGCTCCATTCGGGATTTAGAGATCTGAGGACCTTTAGTGCCATTTCCCTGTTGCCATAAGTTTTGCCCAGGGAGTTGATCTCATTGATAATTTCAGTGAACCTTGTGTCTGTAACACCCCCAAGTTATTCAGGGTATATTACAGCGCCGTGAGCCCCGCCGTGGGACCCACAAGGCTAAACATACGCGGAACTATAAACTTGACCGATAAGGTCTACATACAATAGAATGAAAGACGATACAAATGGTATTCAAAACCATAACCAATGAAACCATATACATTACTGCACAAATCAATACCTCGGCAACACAGGCCGGAACATCAAGGGAACTGAAATACAATACTCGAGTATTAAAAATCCATTCCAGTACAACAACACTGAATGGAGGAATCCAAGAAAATAACCGGAGACAAGACACAGTATCACACTTGCCCATCATCTTCATGCCGACCCGATACCCGTCTGTCCGCTCTCCTGGAACCTAAAATACATGAAACGTATTTCCCCCATAAAGGGGTTAGCCGTCGAATAGCTAGTGCAAGTATAACAATATGAAACATGATACTCCTCGACAATAAAGTAAATGTAATCCGTCAATTCATCAATATCCGTCAATTCATCAATATAAGACTAGTATTCCTAATGACTAAAATCTCAAGACATATGTGAATGCCGTAAAACGGTTCGCTCATATCATACGCCGTTACATGTAGGAATGCCGTCAAAACGGTTCGCTCATTACATGCCAACATTATTTCATATGAATGCCGTAGAAACGGTTCGCTCATATCAACCATGGAATCGCACTGAGGCTACGAAACCCTCGAGAGGACCATAGGCCCGCCCCGTGAGTGGCTAGAAATAATCATATCATCAATATTTCATACTTTCAAAGTCGAGAACGTACAATCATAAATGTATACTTGCCTTAATAAACGTTACCGAAGATCCCGAAGGACACGGTTCGACCGGGAAGCTTGAACCACGAAGAAGACAACGAACGGAAGGGTTCCGACTTGAGTTCTTCACCAGGATGTCGTCCCTAAGTCATATCAATGATAAATCAACAATCGTACGATGAATAATAATCGTACAACGCACAAAACCCCCCTCTTAGACCTTTTGTCGGACAGTTTGAAGGCGTCGACTAATAACTCAACCAAAACGACGAATCAATACAATCCAACCGTGGAATAACGATGGAAATGATAGAATACACCTAAATAATCATCAATCCATCACTAATCTAAATTACTACGGATTAAAAGGATGAAGTCAAACAAAATCCCCAATTTCCAATACAAAATTCGAAGTGTTCTTGAATAATCTTTCAATAATCCGATGAATACTCCAACAAGTCCATAATCATGCGTATATCACTTCATACCCCATGATTTTAACATCCAAAACATCATTACCCAATACAAAATCGAAATCTAAGATGTTGAAGAAATTACCTCTTGAAGATTCAAGCACTATGATTCGAAGAATACTCCATAGATCGATGATCCGAGCTTAAAAATCGGAAAATAGATGAAGGAAGTCACACACTCAAGTGATAGATGGAGAAACCTTCCTCTCTCAAGCCTTTCCTCTCGTGTGATGGTGAAGAAATGAGAAATATCGGTTGAAACGCGCAGAAAAACGCAGATATAGGGCTGACTGACGTGTGTGCCGCGGCTCAGTATAGGTGTGCCGCGCATGCACTCCAAAATTCGCTCCCAGGCTGGCAAAGGTGCCGCGGCTCAGCCCAGGTGTGCCGCTGCACCGGGTACAGGCAGTTTTGGACGAATTTGGAAAATGAGAGTGACTTAACTATTTCGACCATAACTCCCTCGTCCGGACTCCGATTGACTCACCGTTTGAACCAATGGAAAGCTAACTCGATGCTTTATAATATTGCCAAGATTCAGAATTTTTTGGAGTTTCCAAGAATTTATGGTGATTTAACAAAGTCGAACTCATACGTGGAAAAGTCGCTAAAGAACACGGAATTCAACAGAACGATACCGAAACGAACTCGGATGACAAAAAGTGTAGAATTAATCATTCTCAGGATGACGAAACGGTCCCAAGCAAGTCGCCAAAATAGACTTCCGCCAAAAATAGAAAATTTCCGGGGAACAAAATTACGGGTATTACATTCTACCCTCCTTAAAAGAAGTTTCGTCCCGAAACTTAAAACAGGTAGGGAGAAGAAATATTTCGCCAGGAAAAGCTCAACGAGATGCACAAGAACCGAAACTTACGCCCAAACGGCGAATCATCAATATAGAATACAACAATACATTACCCGAAGGTAAACCAAACCAATGCCGAAAAAGATACGAATTCACAATGCCCGAAGGCTCCAACGGAAATACCGATACATCACAATGGCTTGAAAGCCGAACAGCCCAAATCTGTAAATCATCACAATACATATCTCAAAGAAGCAAACGTGACTGTCGGGCATACCCCTCGGCGTATGAACAACCAGTCGCAAATCGTCGGACATATCCAATACAACATGGACTACGAACGATCAATCAATAAAGCTCAAGAGGGACATCACAGTACGCCCGATCCGGAAATGTGTCCGTGCACATGTCCACCCCGTTTACGGAATCCAGAATATACGTGTGACAATGTGCCTAATTAGCCTCAAGAACTACGTCTCGTGTGCACGGTCCAATGCGGAAATATCCACGCATGACCGTCGAGTGCCTGGCTAAAAATCCTACACATAACCAATCGGCACGCAGACATGATTCCAGATATGCCACGATACAACATGACAACGAAACTCAAGGGATAAAACATCCAATACGGATCATACGACTCACCAAGTGAACGATGACACACGAATAATGAAAGATCGACACGACCAACGATATTCAAAACAACCATCCTGGGATCAATTCCCTAAGGACCGATTAATACGAGCAACGATCACAACACAACAATGGGAAAATCCTCAACCTTCAACGATCACAAAATTACCGAGTTTACAAGAATAATAGTGTGCCGCCTTGAATCGGCCAACACGACAATAATAATTCAACGGATGGGAACTATCCTCGGCAGTCCCAATTCAATACTGATTACCGTAGAATGGCCAATCGATAACAATGATACAACGGATGAGAATATTTTTGACAACGGATGGGAATTATCTTTCATAATCCCAATTCAATATATCGATTACATTAGAACGGACAATCGAAAATCAATGATACGATAGAATAGATTTACCGGAGTCTAAAAACGACAACCGAAACGAAGAAGAAAAAAGGATATATCAAACGTCCCCAATCGGTTAACGTAACATCATAGCTACGGCCCAATTGACGACAAAGATTCAACGATGTCTCGTAACGACATTAATCGCGAACAATAATAATCGATACATCGATACCGCGAACCGCTATCGACAGCAACTTTACCAACAAGTATCGTAATGCCTTGAACCGCCATTTACAACCAACGGTAACATTTGGCATAATTTTCCGACGGGCGTCGTATCAATGATCCCCGATATCAATACAATCATAAAGAGGCCAAGTCCCGAAATGATACACACCTTCGTACGCCTACACAATAACATTAGTCTCATTGATTAGTACGAGTATAAAACTTGCCTCGATATCAATACAACGAATGTTACCAATTCAGTCGATTTCGTCTTACGAGTCTCGACCAAGTTAATCTACGAACCCTTCAACCTTAACCGCAACACAAAAGTCATAATCTATGATCAAACATCATATCTTATCAGAAACGAAGGATTGATAATCAACCGGTTCGATGACGACCAATATCAATACCACCAAACCACGAACTCAATCGCTTCACCATATCTCAACCAATCATAGTCCGAATCGTCCCAACTCAGACCCTCACGAATCCATGTCCACAATACGAGCCGAAATCCGATGATCATATCAGCAATCAATTCGGACCAATAATAAGGGTCTAAATATTATCGGTTCCAAACTCAATTCTTAAACACGAATTGACAAGGTTCCCTTCTCGTAAATCCGTAGTTAAAATTTTCCGATGATCATCGTTAATTCTAACCATCCAATTAGTTCAGCATTATAGATAATCATATTTTAAGGTTATCAAACACTCCAATCATTCGATTTGAATATTTGCTCCGTACGTATGGGCTTCCAAATTCAGAGATGAATAATAGTCTCATCAAGCTCATAATCACATTCGTATTTCCTATACGAATATTATTTCCAACACATAGTTTAGCTCTAGATATGAATATTCCATATTCATATTCAAAACATACCTCTATCCGGACTTCCTTCCGAAATGTATACCATAGACCAAGAATATCCAAAATGACATCAACAATATCCGAATACTACAATCTTCACCCCAAAACCTTACGGGAGTATTACACGCCGTAAACCCTTCTCACAAGGATTTACCAGGCTAAGCACAATTTTCCAAGTCATTTCAAAAATGTCAAAAAGACTGATGACGGTAATATTTTTCAAATACTAAAAAAAATCATTTTCCAAATACCGTCAAAACGATCAGGTTAAAATGCCAAAAACTCAGTTTAGGGAATCGGTTTTACAAAATAAAATTTCAGTTGGCAAAATACCAAAAATCCATTTCAAAAATACTCACGCCGCGGATAAAAGTACAGTCCAATTTATGCATTTTCATTGAAATAAGACGAACATCAAAATACACGATTCCCAACATACTCCCTCCCAAGTAGAAATCCAAAAAGAAAAAAAATGAGCCACTATCAAAGGGATACGAGGATTACCTTGTATGGACGAACCACGAAGAAAGAATAATTGAACTCCATTCCAAGAATCATTAAATCATCATAGTCATCATATGGCCTCAAGAACATCAAGATCTCTATGATTCCATAATCATAATCAACATATTCAAAGCATATCATTATCTTCCTTCAACATAAACCTCATAGAATATGGATAACACAAGAAATCACTTCAAGAATCAACAATAGTTCCATAACCAAGCTCTAATTCCATGATTCCAAGCTCACAATCATGTTAAAAGCGTTTAGAACACTCTTAAAAGTAAAGAGGGACGAGTTTTGGAGAGAAATATCTCAAAGGATCGTGAGAGAAATGAAAGGCAACACTTCAATATATAAATTGCACTCTCATTACGTACGTAAGTGTCCTTTCTTAACGTACGTAACAACTTTAACGTACGTAATCCAATATCCATAACGTACGTAACCAACTCACTGTCTCATTCCGCGGTACCCATTACGTACGTAACCCATACCATAAAACGTACGTAATATACCAGTTGACTTGCTACGGTACAATGGTTGTGTTACGTACGTAACACGTCCTGTATAACGTACGTAACACGTCCTGTATAACGTACGTAACACGTCCTGTATAACGTACGTAACACGTCCTGTATAACGTACGTAAAACGTACGTTGACTCACCTGTCAACATCCTCCGCCGAAAGTGCCGAAACAGGGTCCCACCTGCCGACCAGGACTCGGTTCTGTCCGATGCCTTTGTTACGTATGTAATACCTTAGCCTTAACGTACGTAACAATGCCAATCTTACGTACGTAATCTCACCTTATTAACGTACGTAATAATTCCATTCTTAGCCAATTTCAACAATTCCTGTCCAAAGTCATGACATACCAAATACGAGCATACGGCAAAATCAATACATATACTCAATTCAATAACATTTTCAAACGTTCACAACGTCCTCGAGCATAATTAACCATCCACGATATCCAATATATAAACGAAAAAAATATATCCGGAAAATCGGGGTATTACACTCTACCCCCCTTAAAACTAGGTTTCGTCCTCGAAACTTACAATCACTCGTACAAACAACATTTCAACGGGAATTCAATTTCACCAAGAATTATCGAATAATTCGAACAACATACTTACAAGTCCGCGAAGTCGAAGATCTCCCGTGATACTAGCATGCGACTCCTAAACAAAGTCTCAACATAATACCGATACACACCATTATCGAAATTAGCAACTTAACAAAATCTCAAGGAAGAGTTCACGTCCGTGACCATGGCCACGATTCTTCCTACTTTCAGCCAACATTCTGAAGGGCACATACATGCGTAAGTATAATCCGAATCGCACATTCTCGAAGTGACCAATTTCCAAGAATACCAAGCTATAAACTAAACGATTACGAAGAATACAAGAAGAGTGAGAGGACTTACAAGTACCGGTCGCACTGTGATGATGGCAGAGTAGTGATACTGTGGGCAAATGCCGACTCAATCGACCCAAAAGACCGACAGCCTAGGTATCCATAAACCTAAGCTCCGATACCATATTCTGTAACACCCCCAAGTTATTCAGGGTATATTACGGCCGTGAGCCCGCCGTGGGACCCACAAGGCTAAACATACGCGAACTATAAACTTGACCGATAAGGTCTACATACAATAGAATGAAAGACGATACAAATGGTATTCAAAACCATAACCAATGAAACCATATACATCGCACAAATCAATACCTCGGCAACACAGCCGAACATCAAGGGAATCAAATACAATACTCGAGTATTAAAAATCCATTCCAAGACAACAACACCGAATGGAGGAATCCAAGAAAATAACCGAGACAAGACACGATCACACTTGCCCATCATCTTCATGCCGACCCGATACCCGCCTCGTCCGCTCTCCCGGAACTCAAATACATGAAACGTATTTCCCATAAAGGGGTTAGCCGTCGAATAGCTAGTGCAAGTATAACAATATGAAACATGATACTCCTCGACAATAAAGTAAATGTAATCCGTCAATTCATCAATATCCGTCAATTCATCAATATAAGACTAGTATTCCTAATGACTAAAATCTCAAGACGTATGTGAATGCCGTAAAACGGTTCGTTCATATCATACGCCGTTACATGTAGGAATGCCGTCAAAACGGTTCGCTCATTACATGCCAACATTATTTCATATGAATGCCGTAGAAACGGTTCGCTCATATCAACCATGGAATCGCACTGCAGGCTACGAAACCCTCGGAGGACCATAGGCCGTCCTGAGTGGCTAGAAATAATCATATCATCAATATTTCATACTTTCAAAGTCGAGAACGTACAATCATAAATGTATACTTGCCTTAATAAACGTTATCAAGATCCCGAAGGACACGGTTCGACCGGAAGCTTGAACCACGAAGAAGACAACGAACGGAAGGGTTCCGACTTGAGTTCTTCACCGTGATGTCGCCCCTAAGTCATATCAATGATAAATCAACAATCGTACGATGAATAATAATCGTACAACGCACAAAACCCCCTCTTAGACCTTTTGTCTGACGGTTTGAAGGCGTCGACTAATAACTCAACCAAAACGATTTAATCAATACAATCCAACCGTGGAATAACGATGGAAATGATAGAATACACCTAAATAATCATCAATCCATCACTAATCTAAATTACTACGGATTAAAAGGATGAAGTCAAACAAAATCCCCAATTTCCAATACAAAATTCGAAGTGTTCTTGAATAATCTTTCAATAATCCGATGAATACTCCAACAAGTCCATAATCATGCGTATATCACTTCATACCCCATGATTTTAACATCCAAAACATCATTACCCAATACAAAATCGAAATCTAAGATGTTGAAGAAATTACCTCTTGAAGATTCAAGCACTATGATTCGAAGAATACTCCATAGATCGATGATCCGAGCTTAAAAATCGGAAAATAGATGAAGGAAGTCACACACTCAAGTGATAGATGGAGAAACCTTCCTCTCTCAAGCCTTTCCTCTCGTGTGATGGTGAAGAAATGAGAAATATTGGTTGAAACGCGTAAAAACGCAGATATAGTGGTCGATCGACGGTGTGCCGCGGCTCAGTATAGGTGTGCCGCGGCACAGACCCAAAATTCGCTCCCAGGGCTCGGCAGTGTGCCGCGGCTCAGCCCAGGTGTGCCGCTGCACCGGGTACAGGCAGTTTTGGACGAATTTGGAAAATGAGAGTGACTTAACTATTTCGACCATAACTCCCTCGTCTGGACTCCGATTGACTCACCGTTTGAACCAATGGAAAGCTAACTCGATGCTTTATAATATTGCCAAGATTCAGAATTTTTTGGAGTTTCCAAGAATTTATGGTGATTTAACAAAGTCGAACTCATACGTGGAAAAGTCGCTAAAGAACACGGAATTCAACAGAACGATACCGAAACGAACTCGGATGACAAAAAGTGTAGAATTAATCATTCTCAGGATGACGAAACGGTCCCAAGCAAGTCGCCAAAATAGACTTCCGCCAAAAATAGAAAATTTCCGGGGAACAAAATTACGGGTATTACAGTGTCCACTTGGTCTATAGATTCACCATTCTTCATTTTAAAGTTGTCAAACTTTTGGATAGCTATTGACAACTTGTTTTCCTTGATCAGCTCCGTTCCTTCACACATTAGAGCTAATGTGTCCCAAATCTCTTTGGCATTCTTACAATTTTTTATCTTGACCATTGTGGATTTGTCAAGAGTTTGGTATAGCACATCTCTGGCCCTGTTGTCAAGATTGGCCAGCTTTCTCTCTTCGGGGGTCAGCTCCGTTCTCTTCTTAGGAATCTTTTCGGGCCTCCCAGCTGCGATCTCCTCGGCTGTGTTATCCTTCTCAAAAATGAATGGACCGTCTTCAATGATGCACCACATGTCGTCATGGATTGAAGATAAGTGTGCCTGCATTCTTATCTTCCAGAGATCATACTCGTCAACTGAAAAGACAGGTAGTCTAGAGTGCATGTGTTCCATTATAACGTGAGAGATAAGATATATATCTAGTATAGATCTGGTTCGTGAGAAAAAAATGAACCAACCTCTCCGATACCACTTGTAGGTCACAAGTCGTCCAGGAACAAGTCTAGAGGGGGGGTGAATAGACTTGTTGAAACTCTTGAACTCTTTTTCACGAAGAGTGAGTTTCTTCAGCTGATGGTCAAACAAATGACTTGGAGTCGTTTGTTCTAGGATATGTGCGGAAGTCAGCTGATGACGAATATAAATTAACTTAATGAAACACTTAACAATGTATGCAGCAGTTAAGGTATGATGCAGTAAAACAGTAAATAACACAGGCAGTTATAGTGGTCTCAGAGGTGGGGTAATCCTCTACTAATCCACTTTTCTCCAAACCAGTTGGAGATGAATTCACTATAATTTTCAACCAGTGATAAATATTACAGTAATTCAACCACAATACAACAGCTTCCAACCAGTGGAAATCCGTGCCGTTGTACACACACTTGACTGCCTTGCACCTCTTGATCCTCGATCCTCGGATGCCTTTACAGTCTTCTAACTTCAACCAGTGAAGTACCCCGTACTCAATATTATAGACAAGAGTGTTTGTCTTCTCCAACTTAAGAGCTTCCTTAAGAATGAACTTTTAGATCTGCTCTTTTCACGATGCTATTTGATTGCTTGTGATTACTTTGTTTGCTTTGATCGCTAGAATTTATGTTCGCACCGGTTGTTGCTCAGTTTCAAATCTTCAGATATATATAGATCACGATCTCTGAGCTTCTTCCTTGTAGCCGTTGCAAATCTTTGAACAAATCCGTCCGTTGGAGGGAGACTTCATTGTTTAATCTTTTCTGAACGTTGCAAGGCTGGATTCCCATTATTTAATTTTATCTTCCGACCGTTGTGAGGACTTCTGCATGTGAGTGCCGAATCTTTTGAATATAAAAGGATTAAAGTCTTCACGGTGGGTCACGATGATTTAATTAAATCATATCTCTTGCGGGAATCACTCCAATTTGTCTCTTCACGTTGCATGTGAGCTTTCCGTAATATTTGACTTTTCAAAGCATGCTGACGTGGACTTGGAGTACTAGGCTGTAGTTGAGTAGGCTGATGTGCAGCTTACATCTCTGCAGGTAGGTTCACTCTACATTCCTTTGTTTGTGACTTGTCCGGTCAGGTGACTTCCCGAGGTACCTCGGCTGCAGTCTGGTCAAACTTCTCTGATAAATTTAGTTGACCAGAGCTACTCTGACTGGAGTCGGCTGTACTTCTCTGATGGACTAGGCTGTACTTTAGTACTTAGCCGATTTTCAGCCTAACTAACTTTGGCCTATAGAAGACACTCATTTGGTTCTTCTTTACATTTTGCCAAGTTTTATACTTAACATATTTTGGCCTATGGAAGATACTCATTTGGTTCTTCCTTACATTTTGCCAAGTAATAAACATTTGATTTTAAATTAATGACATCATCAAAATCTAACAAGTATTCCTAACAAAGAAGATATACTTTAACTCTTTAATACATATCAACTTTGTAATACGATATAAATTGAATTGCTATTTGCAACATGCAGGATTCATGCATTTATCTCAACAATACTTTTTCTTTTATGCATAACCACACATCCCATAAATGCAAGTACTCCCTTTCTTGCATCTATTGCCGCACCCTCCACAATGATGCTTGTCCTTCATCAGGTTGATGCATTTTCCCTTGCAACAAATCTCTTAGTGCTTGCATTTTTTCCACATACCTATGCTTGGTTACACGCACCTTCAATACATGATATATATAGGAAATAGATCATATGAAAACTAATTACCTTATGAATGTTAGGAGTATGCCCTCGAATGCCACTCAGAGGATGTTGAGTGAGGGCATTGTACTTGTAATTATGTAAATCATTTATATAAGGCAATAAATATTTCTTTATTTACTGGTAGTTACTGACATTCTTAACTCGTAAATATACATATAGAAACTAGTCCGTGTATTTGAGAGCAAAACGTTCCACTCCTTGTTGGATAAGGGGGTCGGCACTGGAAAGGTTTATAGCTCAAATACTTAATCGTTCGCAAGTCGATGAAACCTGACTGGGCGTTAAGTTTATGGAAGACTTGTATGACGTGTTCTTTGACATGGAGAGTGTCTGTCGAACACTAATGGTTAGTGGGAGCACATATTATAGGTATGCTAATTGGATTAGTATACTCGAAACGACTCACCCTCGATTCGTCACACGGATTTCACTCCGGGATAGTCAATGACGGAATCGAAAGACTGTGATAGGTATTCGTGAACCTTCGACTTGAGGATTTAGTAGGGATGTGCTTGTGACGTCAAGATTTTTATTAGAGTAGTTCGACCCTATAAACCGGGAGGTGGGGGTCAACCTCGACGTGCATCTTGACGGGCAAGTAGCAGGTCCTACTAAATACCAAGATAAGATTCTTTCTCCCGTTAGTGAGCGAGTTATATGTCCTATGCGGTTATTGGCAGATGAGATCAAAAGTCTTTGGCCAAAGCATTGGAGCTAGTTGTATTGGATATACGAGAGCTCAATGATCTCGATTTGCATTAACACATGCATAGTGTCAAGTACAGATAGGGTTTGACTGACCGTGACCCTATAACTTGATCGGGATATTTGAAAGAAGGGTTTATACGTATACTGGTATTCACGACAGAATGGTTCTTGAATGATCCCAATCATTCGTTCTCAGTTGGGGTACGGTGTAGGCCGCAAGGCTGGCTAGGTGGTGCTACTACTCTTTGGTTCCTCCCATTGCTGACTGAGACGAACCTACCCAGTCATGCAATAGGATTGACGACGGAATGAATCGAGCTTATTCTCTCATTATGAATATAAGATATTGGATATCTAATTTGGGACATTGGATGTCTGAATCGATTTATTGGATAAATTGATTTACGGCCAAATGAATTAAATATATTACTGGGTGATTAATTTAATTCATGAATATAATTATTTCTTGGAGAAATTAATTATGTCATTATATATTTGATATGATAAATTAATTGGATTAATTAATCGATATAAATACATTGGAACGGAACTGGACTTTATCTGTTTGGACTCTCGGGAGTCCGAAACGAATAGAATTCGTCCGACTCCTTCTAGATTGGCCGCCCCCTAACTTTCCATCCACCTTCCCATCTTGTTCTTTTGCGTCCATTTTAATAATGGATGAAAATGACTTGTAAGGAATCTCATGTGCATGAGATGTACATGTGAGTGGAAAGTAGAATAAGAAAAGAAGACTTTCACTCTCACCAAAATTGATCCTCAGCGTGAGAAAGAGGAAAGAGAAAGAAAAAGAATTTAGAGTTCATTTTCATGGTTTTCAACTTCATTTTTATCTTCATCATTCTTTTCCTTCAATTTTATTAGAGAAATATTGAGAGAAAAATAGAGAGAAAAAGATTAAACACTTAGAGTGTAATAATCTTTATATTCAAGCTCCTATTACCTAGCTCTAGCCGTATCCTTGGAGGATAGCAAGGTGTTGTTGTTCCGGTCATTTTTCCGGCGCGTGACAAGTAGAGGCACAGTGTTTTCGGTGCTCGGGATTTCAAGAGCTTGGGGAATAGCTCAAGAGAAGGATACCATTTAATCAACGGACTTCAAGGGTGAGTTTCTTACAACTCTTGTTTTTCGTTTTTATATTCGTATATACGTAGCTCGATCAATCCTCGTAGGGATTCAGATCGAATTAATTTTCATTTTACCGCTTCCGCTGGGCCTTCGTTTTAGGCACTGAACCCCAACAGTGGTATCGGAGCATAGGTCTTGCGATCGTATATACGATATTTAGCATTTGGAATGCTTGATTGGATGGTTTATGATTTGGAATCATAATCGCATTAATCGTTGATTTTCAAATGTTCATCTAAAAATAATTTTTCATGATTTTATGTTGCAATATAAATCTATTTTTCTTTTGAAAAACTGATTTAATTGTGTAATATAAAAATTAGAAAAATATTATTTTTGGATTCGGGACGAAAAGACGAGCCGAAAAATGTCCGGACCCGGCAGCTCAGGGCTGCTGGTGTAATATCCGGATTTATTACAGTGTATTTCATCTGTATTCAAACCATGTATTATTTCGGATTGGTGATTTTGATTACTGGAGTATGATATTTAGTGCATTAATATCATTACGCATAAGTATAGAAACATGCAAAATTGCTCAAGCAACCTTGTGATAGCGCACGCTAAGGATGTATCTTAACGCGCGCTATCGGGCCATTATTAGCGCACGCTATGCAGGTATGAGTAACGTGCGCTAAGGACTCAATTATTGAGCGGGGCAGCTGGCTCGTGCGCCAGCGGGACATGGGTCCGGATAAGATTCCCGCTGACGCACCCGGACAAATTCTGAAGTCAACCACTATTAGCGCACGCTAAGGGATGCTTAGTAGCGTGCGCTAACTTGTCAATAATGCAGAATATTATAAATGGGACAACAACCGCTGACTTTCATTTCCTTCGTTTTACTTCATCTTTGAGAGTCCAGAGAACAAGAATCTCCCTTCTAAACACTTAGAACGTTTATGAGTGATCATTGAATGATTGAGTATCTCTTGTGAGTGATCATTGAAGAGAAGTAACACCTTGGAGTGGCACATAACCAACCGAGTCGAATTACACCTTGTGGTTCGGTGAATTCAGCATATTAAGGTATGTTCAACCTATCACCAGCCTTAGATTTGGATTTCCAATGGATATGATGATCATGTTAACGAGATATTGAATTTCATTAGTGAATTATTTCAACAACATCATGTTTAGAAGATTGGGATGTCTACAATTACGTTATTATTGTTGGAACCTTGAAGTTGGAATCCTAGTACTTCAAATGATGAGAGAATATTCGGAAGTTAACAATCCATATGATTTATGTTATCTTTGTGATCATGATTTGGAAAAGATGTTATAAGAACTTAAAGAAAGAATCATCGTAGGAAATATTCTTTCGTATAAGTCGGAATTGTTAGTT
This sequence comes from Orobanche coerulescens, assembly GCA_033398695.1. Lineage (NCBI taxonomy): Eukaryota > Viridiplantae > Streptophyta > Magnoliopsida > Lamiales > Orobanchaceae > Orobanche > Orobanche coerulescens. The sequence goes on along the minus strand of CM065815.1, from coordinate 28,580,871 downwards.
CACCTCAAGATGAAGCCTGAATTTGTATAATGATAGTAGCGTCTAATACATCAACCGGAGATAACCAACCTTGCATGAGAAATTGTAATCAAGATGGATTATGGTGTCATGATGATTATACGTATATTTGCATCTTGAAGTTGATATCATCCTCGAGATCATTCATAAGAGTAAGAACTTGGTATTCATGGAAGTAACATGAATTATCACGAAGGATTTCATTGTTTCGAACATGGCAAGAATAAGCCATCGCCAAAGAAGAATCGCCATGCGCAGATAGCGCACGCTAGATATGCGCTTAACGTGCGCTATCGAGTACTAGTTAGCGTGCGCTACGCTTGGTACGTAACGCACGCTAGACCACCGAAAGTCATTGGCCGATCGCTGAAGTATCGACCATGCATAGTTAGCGTGCGCTAGTCTTTGTTGTTTGCGTGCGCTATCGGGCATTTAACGACGCCATACGTAATACTTAGCGTGCGCTAAGCTATTCGGCATTGCGCTTATGAACTTTTGACCGTTAATCGAATTGTTTAACATTTGTACGACGTGAGATAAATCCTATATTATTTCTTTTGTTAAGGTTTGGTCTAGTTACGTGATTGATTGAGGAGGACGATCGCCGAGTGTTCATTTCCGTGGAAGTGTTATTATTGTCTTCAAATCGAGGCAAGTACCTTAATTGTTTTATGTATTGTTGTATACATATTGTCGTGCATGTATGTCGTTATTGTGTGTCCACCTCGTGTTGGTCCGACGGGATCATCGGGGATCTATGCTAGCGCATACCGGATCATCGGACGGGTTTTTCCACCACGGGTTGGTCCCAGGATCATCGTGGGTTCTAGGCAATGAACGCTGGATCGATGGAATTACCATGTGTATGTATTGATATCATGTTGTGATTATCATTGTGTATGTTATGTTTGAGTTTCTCGTAGGAGAAGACTCGTTGGTATTTTGTTGTTTACGTTATTATTATTATTCACCGTGAGATATGAATAATATGTCATGGTACTTGTACTAGCATCGTTGTGCTAACCCCTTCGGGGTGAACATTTTGTTTGTGTTCGTGGATCCGTGAGAGCGGGAAACAACCACCGAACAAGATGACGACGAGGGTGCAGAGTGATGTCCCGACCGGTTTATTTATCATTGTTTATTCGTTATTTCAATAAGTACTCGAGTACGAAGTCGGTTGTGATGTTTTGAATTTGGTAATGTATTATTGAGTTCGTTGAACAATTGTACTATTCCCGTATTGGGTCGAATCGATGTACCGAAATTCCGTTATTTCCATTTATTAGTACCTTTTATACTTGTTCAATTCTTCACCTTGTAAATCCTTACGTAAAGGATTTACGGCACAGAATATTCCCGAATATATCGGGGTGTTACGTAATATGGTATCGGAGCTAAGATTATGGATATCTTGGCCGTTGGGTTAAAATAGGGTCATTTATGTCTTTTGGGGTAACCGCCGTGAATGACATCACCGCACCGCCTACGTCTTCATGCGAACAGTGGTTGTAAGTTCCTAAACTCTATCTCGTTCTTTGCATATTGTATCTCTTTATACTCGGATATTAGAACGATGTTGTTTTCTCGTATATTGAGTATTTATGCTTACAGTATGTTGAGAGGCGGACGTGGACGTGGTCGCGGTCGTGGACGCGACGAAGAAATGCCGAAAGGGAGGCGTCGCCTTCTAACTAGGCAGTCATAGCTCGGCGAGCCGCAACAATCTATTAATAATGAACCAGATCTGCTGTACCAGAGATCCTTCGTCAAGTGGTGAACCAGATGACTCGGTTCGCCTGTGTCGTGGACCGAATGCAAGTGGCGGTGGGACTACAGCAGGGAGAGAGACAAAGAAGGGATCCTAGATATGGGAAATCGAGGTGACCGGTGGTCGCAAGAAGTGGCAAAGATGCAACCACCCAAATTCGACGGTATTTCCGAGACTCCCACCGGGATCATTGGTTAAAGGAGCCGGAGAAAATCTTTGCCTAATCAACCGCCTGCACGACCTAAAGCCTCTATCGCTCAATATTTTCTCGATAGGGAAGCGTCCGAATGGTGGGAAGCCATCCGGCCTGTAGACCATGATGCCGATTGACAGAGTTTAGATTAATGATGGAAGCTCAAGATTGCCCTCGCCCCGTGAGGGAAGCCAAAGTTCGGGAGTTTTTCTCCGCCAGCCTTCCGATGTGCCAAGTATCCTGTGCGATCAAGACGATTAACCAACAGCTGGCATTAGTTCTACATCCGGTCGTAATGATGCGTAAATGATGATTCACTTCGATATGAGAATGAAAACAGAAGTCCAGATGTACATGTCCGGATTCGAATGTACCACACTCCGCCAATACCAGGATAAGGCGTTGGCATATGAGATCAAGGAAGCATCCATGGAGAAATTTGCGGAAACCAAGAAACAGAAAGTCTCTGGTACTTTTACAGAGCACAAGAACAGTGGGGCCCGTAAGGCCCTGCCCTTTCACTCTTTTCAGAAACCTCCGCACCCAGCTAGGAGCGGAAAGAACTTCGGGCGACATCAACTCTACCGATGTTACCAGAAATGCTTTAATCGCGCCAGACGGCACTATCGACGGAATTGCCCCCTTCCTGCCGTGATTTGTTTTGATTGTGGACGAGAGGGACATCGGGCGGTGTTTTGTGAAGAGGCCGCAAAGTCTTTTAGAGCCCGTACACCACAGCCAGTCCAGAAGGAGGCCAGTATTCCACAGACGCAGCAAAGTGTTCAGATGCCTAAGAATTTTGGCCGCGGGCGAGGCAGAGGACAATGGGACCGAAAGGGAACATCGAGTGCCGGATCTGCTCCCCCACGTCTGTACGAGATGAGGAGGACAGACGATCAGGATGTCATTGCCGCATCGTGCATCGGCCCAGATCCTTTCCCAGCCAGTTAGCGTTTTATTCGATACAGGAGCTACACATTCTTTCATATCTTTGTCTTGTGTAAATCGTTTGAATATTTCCGGTTTTCATGCTTGTGAACCTTATGTTTTTGGTTTACCGAGTGGAGAGAGGATTGTCGGAAATTTAGAAACTAGAAATTTCCCTGTATCATTTGGAGGCAGAGAGTGGCTCTCAAATCTGATCATGATAGAAATACAAGGAGATGACTGATACTCGGAGACGATTGGCTTAATCGGTGCAGAGCAATTGTAAATTACCGAAGGAGGAATATCTCATTGTCGCCGACGATGGTTCCGAGATTCGCTTGAGGGATGGAAACCGGGAAGCTCAGAAAGTTGATCAAGGCGATGAAAGTCACAAATTGTTGAAACAAGGTCAGATCGGTACTGGTGCTACGCAATGAAGAAAGAAGAAGAAATTGTGGAACTTTCATCCATTCCCGTTGTGAACGAATTTCCGATGTGTTTCCCGACGAGTTACCTGGACTACCTCCACGAAGGGATGTGGAATTTACTATTGAGTGGAACCCGGAGCGACACCAATTTCTAAGGCGCCGTATCGTATGGCAACTACCGAGATGTACGAATCAAGAAGCACTGGAGGAGTTCTTGGACAAGGGCTATATTCACCAAGCGTTTCACCCCGGGAGCGCCGATTCTTTTGTCCGAAAGAAGGATGGATCGCCCGATCGTGTATCGACTATCGAGAGCCGAACAAGATGACGATTAAGAACAAGTATCCGTTGCCACGGATTGATGATTTGTTTGACCATTACAAGGGGCAACGGTATTTTCTAAAATCGATCCGAGATCGTGATACCATCAACCGAGGATTAAGGAGTCCGATGTTCAAATCAGCTCGTAACTCGCTACGGCATTATGAGTTTGTAGTGATGCCGCTTGGTCTCACTAACGCACTGGCCGTATTTATGCAATTGATGAACAGAGTGTTCATTGAATTTTTGGATAAATTTGTGGTCGTATTTATTGATGACATTCTCGTGTATTCTAAGAGTCCTAAGAACATGCGCAAAGATTTGCGGATTGTATTGGAGCTTTTGAGAAACGAGCAATTGTACGCCAAACTATCTAGGTGTGAATTTTGGCTAAAAGAAGTAATGTTCCTCGGCCATGTGGTGTCGGCTAGAGGAGTCCGAGTGGATCCTCGTAAGATCGAGGCAATATTGGATTGGAAGCCTCCAAAGAACGTGAAAGAGGTCCAAGCTTCTTAGACTTGGATACTATCGTCGATTCGTGGAAGGGTTTTCTAAAATCTCCCGCCCACTTACTCGACTCCTTCCGTAAAACTCAAAAGTTTGAGTGGAATGAATTGTGTCGATTAGCTTTGATGAATTGAAGAAGAGATTGACGACGGCACCGATTCTATCACTTCCGCAGGGAACTGAGGGATTCATAGTTTACAGTGATGCTTCAACCAAGGACTTGGGTGTGTGTTGATGCGTAACGATAAGGTGATCGCTATGCGTCGCGACAACCGAAACCTTATGAAGTAAATTACCCGACACATGATTTGGAACTAGCAGCAGTGGTTTTTGCCTTGAAGATTTGGAGGCATTATCTCGACGGGACTCACCGCCGATCTTTACGGATCATAAGAGTCTCAAGTACATATTCAATGTAAAGAGTTTAACATGCGGCAAAGAAGATGGTTGGAACCGACAAGGACTATGACTTGGAGATTTTATATCATCCAGGCAAAGCGAATGTAGTGGCCGATGCACTTAGCCGCAAGCCCGTCTCTATTCAGATGCTGGAGACGCTGACATCCCAACTTAGCCTTCAACGAGAGATGATTCGTGAGGGAATTGAGGTATGGTTACAAAGAGTCCAAGGACAGCTGTGCGTGATGGAGATAACTTCGTCATTAACCGAAGAAATCAAATCTAGACAGGCAGATGATCCTCTGATGATTCGGTTACATGATGAAGTGATCCAAGGAAAGGTCCCCGGATTCATAATTCATGACGATGGAGTTTTGAGATTTCAGAACCGACTCTGCGTTCCCGATGTTGATGTTCTTAAACAGACGATTATGAAGGAAGCACATGGTTCGCCCTATTCTATCCACCTGTGCACCAAGAAGATGTATAAGGACTTGAAGCGTAACTTCCGTGGGGCAACATGAAGAAAGACGTAGCGGACTATGTTTCGAAATGCTTGACTTGTCAGCAGGTTAAGATCGAGCATCAACGGCCTGCTGGAATGTTGAAGCCGCTCCCGATTCCTGAATGGAAGTGGGAGGACATATCGATGGACTTCATCACTAATATGCCGAAAACCAGGACAAGAATGAACATGATTTGGGTGATAGTTGATCGTTTAACCAAATCGGCTCATTTTCTAGGCATTAAGGATACGTGGGGACCAGAGGTTGGCACGAGTCTTTATTTCGAGAGATAGTTCGATTACATGGTACGCCGAAGACCATTGTTTCGATCGAGACGGCCGCTTTGTGTCTCACTTTTGGAAGGCGCTCATAAGGCCTTGGGGACCGAATTGAACTTCAAGATGCCTTATCACCCGCAATCGACGGACAACTGAGAGAACTATACAAACGGTGGAAGACATGCTAAGGGCCCGTGCCTTAGATTGGTCAAACGATTGGGAAGTTCATCTACCGTTGATTGAATTTACTTATAACAATAGTTGGCATGCTTCCATTAAGATGGCACCGCTTGAGGCATTAGACGGAAGGAGATGCAGATCGCCCTATCGCCGGGACGATTCATCGACTTGATCGAACAGAACTGAGTTGATCGAGCAGACTCGAGAGAAGATAGCCTTAATTCGTGAAAGGCCGACCGCCCGCAGTCGCGAAATCCTATGCGGACGTACGCCGCCGTCCATTGGAGTTCAAGATCGAGATCACGTACTTTTGAAGGTTTCTCCTACCCGGGAATCTTTCGCTTGGTAGGAAAGAAAAGCCGAGTCCGAGATATATCGGACCATTTGAGATCCTCGAGAGAGTTGGGAGTTGGCATACGATTAGCATTACCGCCGTCATTGTGTCATGTTCATAACGTGTTCCACGTATCCCGCTTGTGGAGATATATACCAGATCCTACCATATCATCGATTTCGCGAGATCGAAGTCGAACAGATGGGACGCTTGAAGAAAGACTACCAAGATACTCGAGAGTCGAGTTAAGCAACCGAGGAACAAGTCAATCGCTTTGGTCAAAGTTCATGGTCACGCCATGGAACTAAGAAGCCACTTGGGAAACAGGTGATATGAAGTCTAGATATCCCGAGTTATTTTCATCTTGAGTTTCGGACGAAACTCCTTTTTAGTAGGAGAGTATGTAATATCCGGATTTATTACAAGGTATTTCATCCGTATTCAAACCATGTATTATTTCGGATTGGTGATTTTGATTACCGGAGTATGAAATTTAGTGCATTAATATAATAACGCATAAGTATAGAAACATTCAAAAATGCTCAAGCAACCTTGTGATAGCGCACGCTAAGGATGTATCTTAACGCGCTATATCGGGCCATAATTAGCGCACGCTATGCGTATGAGTAACGTGCGCTAAGGACTCAATTATTGAGCGGGCACTGCCTCGTGCGCCCCGGGACATGGGTCCGGATAAGATTCCCCGACGCACCCGGACAAATTCTGAAGTCAACCACTATTAGCGCACGCTAAGGGATGCTTAGTAGCGTGCGCTAACTTGTCAATAATGCGTAATATTATAAATGGGACAACAACAGCATGGACTTTCATATCCTTCGATATAACTTCATCTTAGAGAGACAAGAGAACAAGAATATCCCATCTAAACACATAGAACGTTAATGAGTGAACATTGAATGATTGAGTATCACTTGTGAGTGATCATAGAAGAGAAGAAACAACTTGGAGTGGCACATAACCAACCGAGTCGAATTACACCTTGTGGTTCAAGAATTCAGCATATTAAGGTATGTTCAACCTATCACCGCCTTAGATTTGGTTTTCCAATGGATATGATGATCATGTTAACGAGATATTGAATTTCATTAGTGAATTATTTCAACAACATCATGTTTAGAAGATTGGGATGTCTACAATTACGTTATTATTGTTGGAACCTTGAAGTTTGAATCCTAGTACTTCAAATGATGAGAGAATATTCGGAAGTTAACAATCCATATGATTTATGTTATCTTTGTGATCATGATTTGGAAAAGATGTTATAAGAACTTAAAGAAAGAATCATCGTAGGAAATATTCTTTCGTATAAGTCGGAATTGTTAGTTCACCTCAAGATGAAGCCTGAATTTGTATAATGATAGTAGCGTCTAATACATCAACCGGAGATAACCAACCTTGCATGAGAAATTGTAATCAAGATGGATTATGGTGTCATGATGATTATACGTATATTTGCATCTTGAAGTTGATATCATCCTGGAGATCATTCATAAGAGTAAGAACTTGGTATTCATGGAAGTAACATGAATTATCATGAAGGATTTCATTGTTTCGAACATGGCAAGAACACGATTATCGCCAAAGAACCGCCATGCGTAGATAGCGCACGCTAGGATATGCGCTTAACGTGCGCTATCGAGTACTAGTTAGCGTGCGCCACGCTTGGTACGTAACGCACGCTAGACCACCAATCGAGTCATTGGCGATCGCTGAAGTACGACCATGCATAGTTAGCGTGCGCTAGTCTTTGTTGTTTGCGTGCGCTATCGGGCACGTAACGCACGCTACACGTAATACTTAGCGTGCGCTAAGCTATTCGGCGCATTGCGCTTTATGAACTTTTGACCGTTAATCGAATTGTTTAACATTTGTACGACGTGAGATAAATCCTATATTATTTCTTTTGTTAAGGTTTGGTCTAGTTACGTGATTGATTGAGGAGGACGATCGTCGAGTGTTCATTTCCGTGGAAGTGTTATTATTGTCTTCAAATCGAGGCAAGTACCTTAATTGTTTTATGTATTGTTGTATACATATTGTCGCATGTATGTCGTTATTGTGTGTCCACCTCGTGTTGGTCCGACGGGATCATCGGGGATCTATGCTAGCGCATACCGGATCATCGGACGGGTTTTTCCACCACGGGTTGGTCCGACGGGATCATCGTGGGTTCTAGGCAATGAACGCCGGATCGATCGATGGAATTACCATGTGTATGTATTGATATCATGTTGTGATTATCATTGTGTATGTTATGTTTGAGTTTCTCGTAGGAGAAGACTCGTTGGTATTTTGTTGTTTACGTTATTATTATTATTCACCGTGAGATATGAATAATATGTCATGTGGTACTTGTACTAGCATCGTTGTGCTAACCCCTTCGGGGTGAACATTTTGTTTGTGTTCAGGATCCCGGAGAGCGGGAAACAACCACCGGAACAAAGATGACGATGAGGGTGCAGAGTGATGTCCCGACCGGGTTTATTTATCTCGTTGTTTATTCGTTATTTCAATAAGTACTCGAGTACGAAGTCGCTTGTGATGTTTTGAATTTGGTAATGTATTATTGAGTTCATTGAACAATTGTACTATTCCCGTATTGGGTCGAATCGATGTACCAAATTCCGTTATTTCCATTTATTAGTACCTTTTTATACTTGTTCAATTCTTCACCTTGTAAATCCTTACGTAAAGGATTTACGGCGTAATATTCCCAATATATCGGGGTGTTACGTAATATGGTATCGGAGCTAAGATTATGGATATCTTGGCCGTTGGGTTAAAATAGGGGTCATTTATGTCTTTTGGGGTAACCGGCCGTGAATGACATCACCGCACCGCCACGTCTTCATGCGAACAAAGTGGTTGTAAGTTCCTAAACTCTATCTCGTTCTTTGCATATTGTATCTCTTTATACTCGGATATTAGAACGATGTTGTTTTCTCGTATATTGAGTATTTATGCTTACGTATGTTGAGAGGCGGACGTGGACGTGGTCGCGGTCGTGGACGCGACGAAGAAATGCCGAAAGGAGGCGTCGCCTTCTAACCAAAGGCCATAGCTCTCGCGAGCCGCAACAATCTATTAATAATGAACCAGATCCTGCACTGTAGAGATCCTTCGTCAAGTGGTGAACCAGATGACTCGGTTCGCCTGTGTCGTGGACCGAATGCAAGTGGCGGTGGGACTACGGCAGGAGAGAGAGACAAGGGATCCCGGATATGGGAAATCGAGGTGACCGGTGGTCGCAAGAAGTGGCAAAGATGCAACCACCCAAATTCGACGGTATTTCCGAGACTCCCACCGGGATCATTGGTTAAAGGAGCTGGAGAAAATCTTTGCCGGAATCAACCGCCCAGACGACCGGAAAGCCTCTATCGCTCAATATTTTCTCGATAGGGAAGCGTCCGAATGGTGGGAAGCCATCCGGCCTGTAGACCATGATGCCGATTGGGCGAGTTTAGATTAATGATGGAAGCTCGATTGCCCTCGTCCCGTGAGGGAAGCCAAAGTTCGGGAGTTTTTCTCCGCTCGGCCTTTCCGATGTGCGTATCCTGTGCGATCAAGACGTTTAACCAACAGTTGGCATTTGTTCGACATCTGGTCAGAACAGATGCAGAAATGATGATTCACTTCGATATGAGAATGAAAACAGAAGTCCAGATGTACATGTCCGGATTCGAATGTACCACACTCCGCCAATACCAGGATAAGGCGTTGGCATATGAGATCAAGGAAGCAGCCATGGAGAAATTTGCGGAAACCAAGAAACAGAAAGTCTCTGGTACTTTTACAGAGCACAAGAACAGTGGGGCCCGTAAGGCCCAGTCATCCTTTCACTCTTTCAGGAAACCTCCGCACCCAGCTAGGAGCGGAAAGAACTTCGGGGCGACATCAACTCTTACTGATGTTACCAGGAAATGCTTTAACTGCGCCCAGACGGGGCACTATCGACGGAATTGCCCCCTTCCTGCCGTGATTTGTTTTGATTGTGGACGAGAGGGACATCGGGCGGTGTTTTGTGAAGAGGCTGCAAAGTCTTTTAGAGCCCGTACACCACAAATACCCGTAAGGAGGCCAAGATTCCACGACGCAGCAAAGTGTTCAGATGCCTCGGAATTTTGGCCGCGCGAGGCGAGGACAATGGGACCGAAAGGGAACATCGAGTGCCGATCTGCTCCCACGTGTGTACGAGATGAGGAGGACAGACGATCGTGATGTCATTGCCGCATCGTGCATCGGCCCGCATCCTTTCCCGGCTAGCGTTTTATTCGATACAGAGCTACACATTCTTTCATATCTTTGTCTTGTGTAAATCGTTTGAATATTTCCGGTTTTCATGCTTGTGAACCTTATGTTGTTGGTTTACCGAGTGGAGAGAGGATTGTCGGAAATTTAGAAACTAGAAATTTCCCTGTATCATTTGGAGGCAGAGAGTGGCTCTCAAATCTGATCATGATAGAAATACAAGGAGATGACCTGATACTCGGAGACGATTGGCTTAATCGGTACGGAGCAATTGTAAATTACCGAAGGAGGAATATCTCACTGGTCGCTGACGATGGTTCCGAGATTCTGTTTGAGGGATGGAAACCGGGAAGCTCAGGAAAGTTGATCAAAGCGATGAAAGTCACAAATTGTTGAAACAAGGTCAGACTGCACTGGTGCTACGCAATGAAGAAAGAAGAAGAAATTGTGGAACTTTCATCCATTCCTGTTGTGAACGAATTTCCAGATGTGTTTCCGACGAGTTACTGACTACCTCCACGAAGGGATGTGGAATTTACTATTGGTGGAACACGGAGCGACACCAATTTCTAAGGCGCCGTATCGTATGGCACCTCGAGATGTACGAATCAAGAAGCGGTGGAGGAGTTCTTGGACAAGGGCTATATTCACCAAGCGTTTCACCCGGGAGCGCCATTCTTTTGTCCGAAAGAAGGATGGATCGCTCCGATCGTGTATTGACTATCGAGAGTGAACAAGATGACGATTAAGAACAAGTATCCGTTGCCACGGATTGATGATTTGTTTGACCGATTACAAGGGGCAACGGTATTTTCTAAAATCGATCCGAGATCGTGGATACCATCAATCGAGGATTAAGGAGTCCGATGTTCCAAATCGCTCGTAACTCGCTACGGGCATTTTGAGTTTGTAGTGATGCCGTTTGGTCTCACTAACGCACTGGCCGTATTTATGCAATTGATGAACAGAGTGTTCATTGAATTTTTGGATAAATTTGTGGTCGTATTTATTGATGACATTCTGGTGTATTCTAAGAGTCCGGAAGAACATGCGCAGCATTTGCGGATTATATTGGAGCTTTTGAGAAACGAGCAATTGTACGCCAAACTATCTAAGTGTGAATTTTGGCTAAAAGAAGTAATGTTCCTCGGCCATGTGGTGTCAGCTACAGGAGTCCGAGTGGATCCTCAGAAGATCGAGGCAATATTGGATTGGAAGCCTCCAAAGAACGTGAAAGAGGTCCGAAGCTTCTTAGGACTTGCTGGATACTATCGTCGATTCGTGGAAGGGTTTTCTAAAATATCCCGCCCACTTACTCGACTCCTTCAGAAAACTCAAAAGTTTGAGTGGAATGAATTGTGTCAGATTAGCTTTGATGAATTGAAGAAGAGATTGACGACGGCACCGATTCTATCACTTCCGCAGGGAACTGAGGGATTCATAGTTTACAGTGATGCTTCGAACCAAGGACTTGGGTGTGTGTTGATGCAGAACGATAAGGTGATCGCTTATGCGTCGCGACAACTGAAACCTTATGAAGTAAATTACCCGACACATGATTTGGAACTAGCAAAGGTGGTTTTTGCCTTGAAGATTTGGAGGCATTATCTCAGACGGACTCACCGTCGATCTTTACGGATCATAAGAGTCTCAAGTACATATTCAATGTAAAGAGTTTAACATGCGGCAAAGAAGATGGTTGGGCGATTAAGGACTATGACTTGGAGATTTTATATCATCCGCAAAGCGAATGTAGTGGCCGATGCACTTAGCCGCAAGCCTGTCTCTATTCGAGATCCGGAGACGCTGACATCCCAACTTAGCCTTCAACGAGAGATGATTCGTGAGGGAATTGAGGTATGGTTACAAAGAGTCCAAGGACAGCTGTGCGTGATGGAGATAACTTCGTCATTAACCGAAGAAATCAAATCTAGACAGGCAGATGATCCTCTGATGATTCGGTTACATGATGAAGTGATCCAAGGAAAGGTCCCCGGATTCATAATTCATGACGATGGAGTTTTGAGATTTCAGAACCGACTCTGCGTTCCCGATGTTGATGTTCTGAAACAGACGATTATGAAGGAAGCACATGGTTCGCCCTATTCTATCCACCCGGGCACCAGTAAGATGTATAAGGACTTGAAGCAGAACTTCTGGTGGGGCAACATGAAGAAAGACGTAGCGGACTATGTTTCGAAATGCTTGACTTGTCAGCAGGTTAAGATCGAGCATCAACGGCTCATTGAATGTTGAAGCCGCTCCCGATTCCTGAATGGAAGTGGGAGGACATATCGATGGACTTCATCACTAATATGCCGAAAACCAGGACAAGAATGAACATGATTTGGGTGATAGTTGATCGTTTAACCAAATCGGCTCATTTTCTAGGCATTAAGGATACGTGGGGACCAGAGAGGTTGGCACGAGTCTTTATTTCAGAGATAGTTCGATTACATGGTACGCCGAAGACCATTGTTTCTGATCGAGACGGCCGTTTTGTGTCTCACTTTTGGAAGGCAGTTCATAAGGCCTTGGGGACCGAATTGAACTTCAGTACAGCTTATCACCCGCAGTCTGACGGACAATCTGAGAGAACTATACAAACGGTGGAAGACATGCTAAGGGCCTGTGCCTTAGATTGGTCAAACGATTGGGAAGTTCATCTACCGTTGATTGAATTTACTTATAACAATAGTTGGCATGCTTCCATTAAGATGGCACCGTTTGAGGCATTATACGGAAGGAGATGCAGATCGCCCCTATGCTGGGACGATTCATCAGACTTGATCGGAACAGAACCAGAGTTGATCGAGCAGACTCGAGAGAAGATAGCCTTAATTCGTGAAAGGCTGCTGACTGCCCAGAGTCGCCAGAAATCCTATGCGGACGTACGCCGCCGTCCATTGGAGTTCAGTACTGGAGATCACGTACTTTTGAAGGTTTCTCCTACCCGGGGAATCTTTCGTTTCGGTAGGAAAGGAAAGCTGAGTCCGAGATATATCGGACCATTTGAGATCCTCGAGAGAGTTGGGGAGTTGGCATACAGATTAGCATTACCGCCGTCATTGTGTCATGTTCATAACGTGTTCCACGTATCCCAGTTGCGGAGATATATACCAGATCCCAGTCATATCATCGATTTCGGCGAGATCGAAGTCGAACAGGATGGGACGTTTGAAGAAAGACCAGTCAAGATACTCGAGAGTCGAGTTAAACCGAGGAACAAGTCAATCGTTTTGGTCAAAGTTCAGTGGTCACGTCATGGAACGGAAGAAGCCACTTGGGAAACAGAAGCTGATATGAAGTCTAGATATCCCGAGTTATTTTCGTCTTGAGTTTCGGGACGAAACTCCTTTTTAGTAGGAGAGTATGTAATATCCGGATTTATTACAGTGTATTTCATCTGTATTCAAACCATGTATTATTTCGGATTGGTGATTTTGATTACTGGAGTATGATATTTAGTGCATTAATATCATTACGCATAAGTATAGAAACATGCAAAATTGCTCAAGCAACCTTGTGATAGCGCACGCTAAGGATGTATCTTAACGCGCGCTATCGGGCCATTATTAGCGCACGCTATGCAGGTATGAGTAACGTGCGCTAAGGACTCAATTATTGAGCGGGGCAGCTGGCTCGTGCGCCAGCGGGACATAGGTCCGGATAAGATTCTCGCTGACGCACCCGGACAAATTCTGAAGTCAACCACTATTAGCGCACGCTAAGGGATGCTTAGTAGCGTGCGCTAACTTGTCAATAATGCAGAATATTATAAATGGGACAACAACCGCTTGGACTTTCATTTCCTTCGTTTTTACTTCATCTTTGAGAGTCCAGAGAACAAGAATCTCCCTTCTAAACACTTAGAACGTTTATGAGTGATCATTGAATGATTGAGTATCACTTGTGAGTGATCATTGAAGAGAAGTAACACCTTGGAGTGGCACATAACCAACCGGAGTCGAATTACACCTTGTGGTTCAGTGAATTCAGCATATTAAGGTATGTTCAACCTATCACCAGTCTTAGATTTGGATTTCCAATGGATATGATGATCATGTTAACGAGATATTGAATTTCATTAGTGAATTATTTCAACAACATCATGTTTAGAAGATTGGGATGTCTACAATTACGTTATTATTGTTGGAACCTTGAAGTTGGAATCCTAGTACTTCAAATGATGAGAGAATATTCGGAAGTTAACAATCCATATGATTTATGTTATCTTTGTGATCATGATTTGGAAAAGATGTTATAAGAACTTAAAGAAAGAATCATCGTAGGAAATATTCTTTCGTATAAGTCGGAATTGTTAGTTCACCTCAAGATGAAGCCTGAATTTGTATAATGATAGTAGCGTCTAATACATCAACCGGAGATAACCAACCTTGCATGAGAAATTGTAATCAAGATGGATTATGGTGTCATGATGATTATACGTATATTTGCATCTTGAAGTTGATATCATCCTGGAGATCATTCATAAGAGTAAGAACTTGGTATTCATGGAAGTAACATGAATTATCACGAAGGATTTCATTGTTTCGAACATGGCAAGAACAGTTTACTGCTCAGTAGTAAACTGCCATGCAGAGATAGCGCACGCTAGGATATGCAGTTTAACGTGCGCTATCGAGTACTAGTTAGCGTGCGCTACGTTTGGTACGTAACGTACGCTAGACCATCAGTCGAGTCAGTTGGCTGATCAGTGAAGTACTGACCATGCATAGTTAGCGTGCGCTAGTCTTTGTTGTTTGCGTGCGCTATCGGGTAGACGTAACGCACGCTACATAGAATACTTAGCGTGCGCTAAGCTATTCGGGCAGATTGCAGTTTATGAACTTTTGACCGTTAATCGAATTGTTTAACATTTGTACGACGTGAGATAAATCCTATATTATTTCTTTTGTTAAGGTTTGGTCTAGTTACGTGATTGATTGAGGAGGACGATCGTCGAGTGTTCATTTCCGTGGAAGTGTTATTATTGTCTTCAAATCGAGGCAAGTACCTTAATTGTTTTATGTATTGTTGTATACATATTGTCGTGCATGTATGTCGTTATTGTGTGTCCACCTTGTGTTGGTCCGACGGGATCATCGGGGGATCTATGCTAGCGTGCGCTGGATCATCGGACGGGTTTTTCCACCACGGGTTGGTCTGACGGGATCATCGTGGGTTCTAGGCAAGAACTTGGATCGATGGAATTACCATGTGTATGTATTGATATCATGTTGTGATTATCAATTGTGTATGTTATGTTTGAGTTTCTCGTAGGAGAAGACTCGTTGGTATTTTGTTGTTTACGTTATTATTATTATTCACCGTGAGATATGAATAATATGCTGTGGTACTTGTACTAGCATCGTTGTGCTAACCCCTTCGGGGTGAACATTTTGTTTGTGTTCGTGATCCAGAGAGCGGGAAACAACCACTGAACAAGATGACGACGAGGGTGCAGAGTGATGTCCCGACCGGTTTATTTATCATTGTTTATTCGTTATTTCAATAAGTACTCGAGTACGAAGTCGGTTGTGATGTTTTGAATTTGGTAATGTATTATTGAGTTCGTTGAACAATTGTACTATTCTGTATTGGGTCGAATCGATGTCTTGAAATTCCGTTATTTCCATTTATTAGTACCTTTTTATACTTGTTCAATTCTTGACCTTGTAAATCCTTACGTAAAGGATTTACGGCACAGTAATATTCCCGAATATATCGGGGTGTTACAATTGGTCATTTGGCCGGGCTGAAGGTCATTGGTCAAGGAAATGGCACCGGCCATGCTTGATCCGGAACTTGTGTTTTTAGCTCCGTTTTTTATATTTCGTTCGGTATTTAATTTCTCACAAATTAAATTGGATTTAATTTGACTAAGATATAATTATGGTAATTTTATTCTTAGGGGAATTAATTTAATGAAATATTTTATCGTCCGGAACAAGTTAAAATTAATGGTTGTTTGAATTAATTGTATTAATTCGTTTGGATGGATTAATTTATAATGATTGGATCAATATTTAGATTAATTATGGATGCCATTTATTTTAATGTGTTTGATGCATTATTTTGAATGGTGATGTGGTTCATGGACTTAGTTTTGAATCGTTCAGTTTTATTCGATTGAGTTGTAAAGGCCGTTTTGAGCCTATTTATTTTACTAGAAATATTTGTATCTAGGATGCAATTTTCAATGTAAAATTTATATGTAATGACGAAGACCGGAGGAAGATCCGTTTCGAGAAGACGACGATTTAAGACGAAGACTTGTAATTAGATTACGGAGTTTTTGTTTCTAGGAACGGTCCATGAATTACATGTTGGTAGCAACTAGGTTGTGAATGGTTGTTCATATTGTATGAATGCTACAAACGCGCTTAAATGAATTAATGTGCAAAGTGTAATATTAATCGCGAAAATTCTCCCACGACAAATTATTAAGTTTATAAGGTTTCAAGGTTTTCTTTCCCTCCATCGAGTTCTCGGGAAATTAAAATCCAAACCGGATGTGCTATGCTTTCGAGTTATCGGGGTAGTCTTTCGGGGAAGA
This sequence comes from Orobanche coerulescens, assembly GCA_033398695.1. Classification (NCBI taxonomy): domain Eukaryota; kingdom Viridiplantae; phylum Streptophyta; class Magnoliopsida; order Lamiales; family Orobanchaceae; genus Orobanche; species Orobanche coerulescens. Next base: position 28,564,181 of record CM065815.1, on the reverse strand, counting down.
TAGATAAATTACCGGGAGCGCATTGGATGCCTTCGATTGGAGCAAATTTTATCCCTAGAAACCTGATAGGTTGCCGGATAAGATTCAATTGTGAAACTGATTTGCGTCGATGGTATAAACTTAACTTGTTCATGAACCATAGAAACCGTATAGGTTGAGGGGAGTGAACAAGGGGAAAAAGAAGATCGAATCATCCATTAGATGGGTTGGTGTTGGACACCACTTTATGAAAATTAATAGACTAGAAACCTATTCGGTTGCCCTCTGTTAAGATTTATAAAGAACTCGATCACCACTATGAAGTAAAGCGACGATACTTCCGATTTTCACATGGGAGTGTGTTATTCCGATAAAAATAGTGGGAGCTGAGTAAAAAGAATAAAAAAGTTCTTAATTCTATACTCAGATCATAATTAAATGAGTCACTAATTAATCTATCGTACTTAATGCAGACTCAAATCTCAATATGACAATGAATCCACTCGCAATTATACTCGAAAAGAACACCTTAATGGGACCTAACTTTGTGGATTGGATCCGCAATATGATGATTGTCCTCAGTATAGAGGCACTGGGATACGTTTTGGAGACGGACATTCCGGTGCCTCCTGTGCGGACCCGAGCCAATCATGAAGAGATTAAAAACTACGAAAAGTGGGTTAAGGATAACGTGAAAGTCCGTGCTTATATGATGGCTTCCATGTCTAATGAGATTCAGAGAGCTCATGAGAAAATGACTCCTGCTAGGCAGATTCTATCTCACTTAACCGAGCTTTATGGTGAGCACAGCAGAACTGCTAGATATGAGATATCCAAGCAACTGTTCGGTGCAAGGATGAAGGAAGGTGAGAAGGTTGGTGAACACGTACTCAAAATGATATCCATGATCGAGAGATTGGAGGCTCTTGATTTTAAAATGGATACTTCTCTCCAAACCGACCTTATCCTACAGTCTCTCCCTGATTCCTTCTCACAGTTTGTTATGAACTTCAATTGCAATGAGATTGCATGTAAATTAGCTGGGCTAATGAATAAACTTGTGACCGCTCAGTCTCAGATGAAGACTCCGCGGATGAAGGAGTCTGCTCTTGTGTTTTCTTCTGGACCTCGGAGGTCTAAGAATAAGAAGAAAAAGACCAAGAAGCAAACTGGACCACAAGTTAAGGACCTTAAGGGAAAGGGCAAGGCCCCAACGGTTCCGAAGAACAAGAAGGAGAAGGATGCTTGTCTCAAGTGCGGTGAGTTGGGCACTGGGCTAGAGACTGTCCGATTCTTCATGGCACTTCAGGTACAGATCTTTTAGTTTTGAAAACAAATTGTTCTGCTACTGTATTTTCTACTTCCTGGATACTAGATTCTGGTGCTAGTTCTCATATTTGTACCGTGAATCAGGATCTGGAACAAAGTAGGAAGCTTGGAGCTGGAGAAGTTATGATCACAATCGGTACCGGGCATAGTGTCGAGGAGACCGACATAGGATCACTTCTATTGGGTTTAGAATCCGGCTTTGTTTTGACTTTAGAAGATGTACTTGTTTTGCCCAAAGGGCACAAAAACATTGTATACATTCCGGTCATGGACCGAAAAGGCTTTTCATTTTTCATTGGTGATGGTTCGTGAAAAATTTATTTCAGAAATAAACTAGTAGGTACTGCTACATTGTTAAATGGATTGTATCATCTAAATCTTAGCAACAAAGTAGTTGTGAATAATATGACTAGAAAACATGGTAGGGATGAAACCAATCAAGTTTTGAAATGGCATCTTAGACTTGGTCATGTTGGTCAGACCAAGGTTTACAAGATGGAAAAAGATGGACTTATGGGTCTATTGGGATCAAATCCCTTTCCTACTTGTGAATCTTGCCTTAAAGGCAAAATGACTAAGTCCCCCTTCACAGGGACTTTTGAAAGAGATGCTGTTAAACTGGGATAAATCCATACCGACGTATGTGATGCTTTGGAAGCAGCACGTGACGGATATCAACATTTCATTACGTTTACAGATGATCATACAAGGTATGGTTATGTATATTTAATGAAACATAAATCCGAGGCTTTGGAGAAATTCCAGGAATTCAAGGCCCTAGTCGAGAAACAAACTGGAAATCATATCAAAGCACTTCGGTCGGACCGAGGTGGCGAGTATATGAGTTCGGAGTTTGACGAGTTCCTTAAGGAACATGGAATAGTATCACAACTAACACCTACAGGTACTCCTCAGTTAAATGGTGTGTCAGAAAGAAGGAACCAGACCTTGTTGAACATGGTCCGTTCCATGCTGGGCTATACTGACTTACCAATTTACCTATGGGGGTATGCACTCTTGACTGCCGCTTACATCTTGAACAGATGTCCTTCCAAATCCGTTCTTAAAACTCCACGATGTCCCGCCTATGTCAAGAAGACTAAGGTGGAAAAGTTGGAAGCGAGGTCCGTGAAGGGACGTTTCATTGGGTTCCCATCTGGGACGATGATGTATCTATTCTATATGCCCGAAGATCGAAAGATCGTTGTTGCTTTACAAGCACACTTCCTGGAAGATGAGTTCATTCAGGAAGGCGGAGAAGGTAGAAGTATTTCTTTAGAAGAATACAATGAAACTCCTCGGGAGACACCTGTGCAAGAAACTGGAACCGAACCTTTTGAAACACAAGTACAACCACCTCGTAGGTCTAGTAGGGTGTCTCATTTACCTGAGAGGTATGGGCTTGTGCACTTGGAGGAGCTGGGTCTCCATGAGGTTCCAAGTGATAGCCAAGAGACCGACCCAACGACTTATGACCATGCGATGGTGGATGTAGACTCCGCGAAATGGCGTGAAGCTATGGAAGCTGAGATAGACTCGATGCATGTCAATCAGGTCTGGACTCTAGTAGACCGCCCTAAGGGCATAGTGCCTATTGGGAACAAGTAGATCTACAAGAGAAAGACTGATGGTGATGGCAAGGTTGACGCCTATAAGGCCAGGCTTGTGGCAAAGGGTTATACCCAGAAAGAAGGGATCGACTACCATGATACCTTCTCGCCCGTAGCTATGATCAAGTCTATTCGCATGATGCTTGCTATAGCTGCCTACCACGATTATGAGATATGGCAAATAGATGTAAAGACGGCTTTCCTTAATGGATTCCTCGAGGAGGAAATCTATATGGAGCAGCCTAAAGGCTTTGTGTCCGAGGTCGATATTCAGAAAGTGTGCAAGCTTCAGTGTTCCATTTATGGACTGAAGCAAGCGTCGCGTAGTTGGAACCTTCATTTTGACGAGGCGGTCAAAGAGTTTGACTTCGTGCAAAATGAAGAGGAACCTTGTGTATACAAGAGGGTTAGTGGGAGCAAGATCGCATTCTTAGTACTATATGTGGATGATATTCTACTAATAGGAAATGATGTGGGAATGCTCAGTTCTGTGAAAGCTTGGCTTTCGAGTAATTTCTCCATGAAAGACTTGGGAGAAGCAACCTATATTCTTGGAATTCGACTCTACCGGGATAGAGCGAAGAGAACAATAGGTCTTTCCCAAGCCCTCTATATAGATAAAATCTTAAAGCGATTTAAGATGGATGATTCTAAAAGAGGGTTCCTACCGATGCGACATGGAATAAAACTCTCCTTAAAGATGTATCCTCAAAGTGAGGAACAACGAAAGGAAATGAGTAATATACCATATGCTTCGGCCATGGGTAGACTTATGTATGCTATGTTGTGTATGAGACCTGACATTGCGCATGTTGTAAGCGTGGTGAGTAGGTTTCAGGCAAACCCAGGTAGGGAACATTGGACTGCCGTAAAGAACGTTCTCAAGTACTTAAGAAGGACTATAGATATGGTTCTGATGTATGGCGGTGGAGAATTGGATGTAGTGGGATTCTCTGATTCGGACTTCCAAGGACTGAAGGACGACTCGATGTCTACTTCTAGCTACATATTTACTCTTAATGGAGGAGCAATATCTTGGCGTAGCTCCAAGCAAAGCGCGACTGTTGATTCCACCTGTCAGGCTGAGTATCAAGCAGCCTTGGAGGCTTCCAAGGAAGGGTTCTGGATTAAGAAGTTTCTGAGAGAACTTCAAGTGATACCATGTGCTGAGCTGCTTGTTCCGCTGTACTACGACAATGACGGAGCTGTAGCGCAGGCCAAGGAGCCGAGGTTTCACAACAGCACCAAACATATTGAGAGGAAGTATCATCTCGTAAGAGAATTTGTTCGCAAGGGATACATTGTGCTGCATAGAGTAGACTCGGCCGACAACGTCGCTGATCCACTGACCAAGCCACTTTCTCAGACTAGCTTAGAGCGTCATCTGGAGAACATGGGTATTAGATTCCATAGTGTGTAGTATTAAGTGCAAGTGGGAGATTGTTATGAGTATGCCCTCAAATGCCACTCAGAGGATGTTGAGTGAGGGCATTGTACTTGTAATTATGTAAATCATTTATATAAGGCAATGAATATTTCTTTATTTACTGGTAGTTACTGGCATTCTTAACTCATAAATATACATATAGAAACTAGTCCGTGTATTTGAGAGCAAAATGTTCCACTCCTTATTGGATAAGGGGGTCGGCACTGGAAAGGTTTATAGCTCAAATACTTAATCGTTCGCAAGTCGATGAAACTTGACTGGACGTTAAGTTTATGGAAGACTTGTATGACGTGTTCTTTGACATGGAGAGTGCCTGTCGAACACTAATGGTTAGTGGGAGCACACGTTATAGGTATGCTAATTGGATTAGTATACTCGAACCGACTCACCCTCGGTTCGTCACACGGATTTCACTTCGGGACAGTCAATGACGGAATCGAAAGGTTGTGATAGGTATTCGTGAACCTTCGACTTGAGGATTTAGTAGGGATGTGCTTGTGACGTCAAGATTTTCATTAGAGTAGTTCGACCTTATAAACCGGGAGGTGGGGGTCAACCTCGACGTGCATCTTGACGGGCAAGTAACAGGTCCTACTAAATACCAAGATAGAATTCTTTCTCCCGTTAGTGAGCGGGTTATATGTCCTATGCGGTTATTGGCAGATGAGATCAAAAGTCTTTGGCCAAAGCATTGGAGCTAGTTGTATTGGATACACGAGAGCTCAATGATCTCGATTTGCATTAACGCATGCATAGCGTCAAGTACAGATAGGGTTTGACTGACCGTGACCCTATAACCTGATCGGGATATTTGAAAGAAGGGTTTATACGTATACTGGTATTTACGACAGAATGGTTCTTGAATGATCCCAATCATTCGTTCTCAGTTGGGGTACGGTGTAGGCCGCCAGGCTGGCTAGGTGGTGCTACTACTCTTTGGTTCCTCCCATTGCTGACTGAGACGAACCTACCGAGTCACGCAATAGGATTGACGACGGAATGAATCGAGCTTATTCTCTCATTATGAATATAAGATATTGGATATCTAATTTGGAACATTGGATGTCTGTATCGATTTATTGGATAAATTGATTTACGGCCAAATGAATTAAATATATTACTGGGTGATTAATTTAATTCATGAATATAATTATTTCTTGGAGAAATTAATTATGTCATTATGTATTTGATATGATAAATTAATTGGATTAATTAATTAATATAAATACATTGGAACGGAATTGGACTTTATCTGTTTGGACTCTCGAGAGTCCGAAACGAACAGAATTCGTCGGACTCCTTCTAGATTGGCCGCCCCCTCACTTTCCATCCACCTTCCCTTCTTGTTATTTTGTGTCCATTTTAATAATGGATGAAAATGACTTGTAAAGAATCTCATGTGCATGAGATGTACATGTGAGTGGAAAGTAGAATAAGAAGAGAAGGCTTTCACTCTCACCAAAATTGATCCTCAACATGAGAAAGAGGAAATAGAGAGATAAAAAGAACTTAGAGTTCATTTTCATGGTTTTCAACTTCATTTTTATCTTCTTCATTCTTTCCCTTCAATTTTCTTAGAGAAATATTGAGAGAAAAATAGAGAGAAAAAGATTAAACACTTAGAGTGTAATAATATTTATATTCAAGCTCCTATCACCTAGCTCTAGTCATATCCTTGGAGGATAGCAAGGTATTGTTGTTCCGGTCATTTTTCCGGCGCGTGACAAGTAGAGGCACGGTGCTTTCGGTGCTTGGGATTTCAAGAGCTTGGGGAATAGCTCAAGAGAAGGATACCATTTAATCAACGGACTTCAAGGGTGAGTTTCTTAAAACTCTTGTTTTTCGTTTTTATATTCGTATATACGTAGCTCGATCGATCCTCGTAGGGATTCAGATCGAATTAATTTTCATTTTACCGCTTCCGCTGGGCCTTCGTTTTAGGCACCGAATCCCAACAGTGAAATCTAGAAACTTTTGTAGGCCATTGATATTAGTGAACTAACGGCTGTAGATGGGTAGAATTATATGCATTTATGTATTTTTTATTGCATTATTTGTTGCATATACTAGCGACCAGCTTGATGCAACAAATAATAACAAATATGCAATGAAATTACTTAATAATGCAATTGGTTTCTACATTTCACCATTAAGGGTGTTTCCACCATAGTCAATATATATATATATATGCAGCATTCTTGTACGCACGTGAAACGTTGCACTATCAAAATTTTTCCTGTAGAACAATTCTAATATTTTCCTGTCAACATCACATGTTAACTGTTGTTAGTTAAATATTTTATATAACAATATAGAGACTTTAGTAATATTAATTAGTACCACTTTCTACTGGTGTTGTTGATGGAATCTCTGCTACTTGTAACAAAAATGTTACAACAAACTCATTTGAACACATAACTCAATATAAAATTGCCTGCACACAAACTGCTGAACCAATCATTTGTGTATGAACATCAATGAAAATTACTTACATTTGAGGGAACAAATTCTATGTTAGATTCAACCCCATCCTGATCAGAAAGAGATGCGCGATCATGAAATGTGGAGGGTGTCCAGGGTGTGGAAGAAATCGACCAAGGCATCACAGGACTATATAACCCCAAGCATTTAAGAAGATTCATCGGTAAGACATTTTCAAGAAATATAATGATATTGCATACGATATCAGCCTTTTCACGATCCATATATAGAGGTACAAATAGACTCATTTACGAAAGGATTTGAATGGATTGTAATTAATAAAGCTATTGGATTTGGAAGGACTCTAACAATTCTTTATAATGCTAACTAATGCAATAAGTTGGTAGGAGATATCAAGAGACGCTTTAACATTTAACTGATGCATCAATGTATACTATTATTTAAGTCATGAAACTTTGAAAGCTCTTAAAAGCTTTAAATGAGGTTTTAATACACGAATGATAAGCTTTAAAATGAGGCTTTAAGACTCCACAATAAATGATGGGGACTAAATCTTTTAGTAGATATAGATGTGAAATATGTGTGAAATCTAAAATGATAAAGAAACTCTTTTATAATGTAGAGAGAAATTCTAAGTTGTTAGATCTTATACATTCTTATTTATGTAAATTTAATGGCATGTTAACCCGTGGGGGAAATAAATACTTTATTACCTTTATTGATGATTGCTCTAGATTTACATATGTGTATTTATTGAAACATAAAGATGATGTTTTTAATGCTTTTAAGGTGTATAAGGCTGAAGTTGAAAATCAATTAGGAATTAATATTAAAGTTCTTAGAAGTGATAGAGGTGGTGAATATTTTCCTAGTGATTTTAATGCGTTTTGTGAAGAAAATAGTATTGTTCATGAATGTTCCGCACCACGTTTTAGCCGAACGTAAAAATAAGACACTTCAAGAGATGACAAATGCCATGTTAATGCATTCTGAATTACTTTTTAGTTTGTCGGGTGAAGCTTTACTTTCTGCATGTCATATTTTAAACCGTATTCCTTTAAAGAAAACCCAAATTTCTCCGTACGAGGTATGGAAAGGGCGAAAGCCGAATATTGGGTATTTCAAAGTGTGGGGTGCCTAGCGAAGTTGGGTCCTAAAAGGACCAAGTTGGGTCCTTTACTACAAAAACATGGATCCTAAAAGGACCAGGTTGGGTCCTCAAGGGATACGAAGTGCTTTTGTTGGCTGTGCTACGAATAGAAAGGCATATAGACTTCTAAATTTAGAATCTAATGTCATAGTAGAATACCGAGATGTGGAAATCTTTGAGAACTCTAATTCTAAGGAAAAGGAATCTCAAAATTCCACAAATGAAGAACCTCGAGAGGGGAGTTCCTCTAGGGTTGTTGTAGAACAACCAGAATCTCGGATTAGCAAGAGAGTCCGTAAGACTAGGGATTTGGGACCTGACGAAATAGATTCTCAACTTATTTCTTTTTACCTAGTAGAAAGAAATAGAGAGAATTTTGCCCGAAAGATTCTGATTATTTTTCTTGTTGAAGATGATCCTAAGACTTATATAATGAAGTAGTGGCTTTTCGGGACTCCGTTTTTTGGAAGGATGCTATCCAAGATGAAATGGATTATATTATGTCAAACCACACTTGGGAGATTGTTGATCTACCCAAAGGGTCGAGACCCATTGGGTGTAAGTGGGTGTTTCGAAAGAAATGTCACAGATATGGCACTCTTAGCAATTACAAGGCTAGATTGGTAGCCAAAGGATTTCGACAACGGGAAGGAATCAATTATTTTGACACATATGCACCGGTAGCAAGAGCAACAACAATTAGAGTGTTGTTTGCCTTGGCTTCTTTGTATAACCTGAATGTTCATCAAATGGATGTTAAGACGGCATTTCTAAATGGAGACTCGATGAGGAGATTTACATGGAGCATCCGGAAGGCTATGTGCTTCCAGGTAATAAACAAAAAGTTTGCAAGCTTGTCAAATCCTTATATGGATTAAAACAAGCACCCAAACAATGGCATCAAAGTTTGACTCGGTCATACTTTCGAATGGATTTGTTTCTAACATTTGTAATAAGTGTTTGTACACGAAGGTGCGTGGTAACCATGTGACATTAGGGCTCGGTCTCTATGTTGATGATATTAGGGCTGAGTATGGGTCGGTTTGGGTCGGTTTTGGGGCAAAACCGAACCCAAACCGCTAAATTCGGTTTTTGGTTTTTAGGCTAATGGGTTCGGTTTCTCGTCGGTTTCGGTTTGTCGGTTTCTGGTCGGTTTTGGTTTCGGTTTCGGTTTCGGTTTCTCGGGTTCAACCCATACGCTCATGGATTTTGGGTTTAAACCCGTAGGTTTTGGGTTTTAACCCATTTTCCAGCAAATGTATATATTAAAATATATATTAAATATATATTTAATATTAAATAATCAGGGTTAGGTTCCATATTTTAGTTTTTTATTTTTTAAAATATATATTAAATATTATATAATCAAATATATAAATATATTATGGGCCGGTTTCTGGGTTTGGCTCGGTTCCTGGGTCGGTTTCATAAGAATGGGTCGGTTTCGGTTTCACGGTGCGGTTTCTAAAGTACAAACCGAAACCGAAACCGAAAAATTCGGTTTCTAAAATGTGAACCCAAAACCGAAGGGTTCTCTTTGGTTTCGGTATTCCGGTTTCGGTTTAATCGGTTTTTGTCGGTTTTTTGGTTTTCGGTTTCGCTTTTGCTCAGCCCTAGATGATATGTTGATCATTAGCAACGAGATGAAAGGAATATTAGAAACGAACAGGTTTTTATCTTTCACTTTCAAAATGAAAGATCTTGGACATGTTGATACTATTTTAGGTATCAAGGTTCGTAGAACTAGTGGGGTTTATGAACTTAGTCAATCACACTATGTTGAAAAAGTGCTTGACAAGTTCAAACATTTAAAGTTCAAGGAGGTGAACACCCCTTTTGATCCAAGTGTAAAACTTGAAAAGAATGATGGAAGAGTTGTGGCTCAATTGCAATATGCTAGTTGTAACACCCCCAAATCCGATTGGGTCATTACAGTGCCGTGGACCCCACACCAGGAGATCCACCAGGCGAACACGACTAAAATATAACAAACTGACCAAAAGGTAGAATCACAGCCCCTACTATGATATCAAACATAATATTCCGATATGGAATTTCAACGACCAAAGTGGGCCTACATGGCCAAAATAAAAATACAACAACATCCACGATCATGGCTCGGATAATACAAAATGACAACGACTGAACAAAACTGGAGTACTCCAAACTGTCTGACCGACATGAACACCAAAACAACTCGGACTAGTATCGCCCGAATGCCTCATCACCATCGTCATGCTCCTGTGTCTCAACTCTCTCCTCGCAAGCACCTAAAACATGCAAATATGTTCCGCCCCACGGGGTCAGTTATCCCGATAATGAATGTCAAATACATGTATAACATGATATGCATCCAAAGGCAGAATAAAATGGTACAACAATGGTAATACGAGATGCTCACAAACCAAGGTAAGAATCGAGCATTTGTGAAACACTATGCCCACGACGCACGATCGGTACCTGCTCAATAGGTTAGAATATAAGTGCCCAACGGCGAATCATCAATATAGAACAAAACAATGCATTACCCGAAGGTAAACCAAGCTAAAGTTGAAATAGATACGAATCACAGTGCCCGAAGGCTCCAACGGAAATACCAAAACATCACAATGGACTGAAAGCCACTCAGCCGAAGCTATCAATCATCACAATGGCCCGAAGCCAAATAGCCCGAAGTTGTATCATCTGAGGGCCGAAGCCACGGCACGAAGCCGCATCCCAATGAGGGCCGAAGCCACGGCACGAGGCCGTATCACAATGAGGGCCGAAGCCACGACACGAAGCCGTATCACAATGAGGGCCGAAGCCACGACATGAAGACGTATCATAATGAGGCCATACAATGACCGTGACCTACTGAACTGTAGGTGTTGGGAAACCAAACGCGAAGGTTCAAGCCTCAAGCTTACCCATAATGAGATCACCCAGTAAAGTGACCTACTGAACTGTAGGTGTTGGGAAACCAACCGCGAAGGTTCAAGCCCCAAACTTACCCATCGAGCACTAGCCGAGACTAGCCTCCAAAACATAATTAATCACAAACGGCAATAATCCCAAGATTACCGAATTCACAAGAATAATAGTGTGCTGCCTTGAGTCAGACAACATGACAACAATAACTCATGATGGTCACCGTCCTAGGCTGTCCCAATTCAAATACCTCGACTGTCTTAGGAATGGCCAATTGATCACAACGACTCGACGGATGGGAACTATCCTCGACAGTCCCAATTCAGTACCTCAATTATCTTAGAACGACCACTCGATAACAACGATACAATGGATAGGAAATGTCTTCGACAGTCTCAATTCAATACATCGATTACCTTAGAACGGTCAATCGACAACAATGATACAACAGATGGGAACTATCCTCGATAATCCCAATTCAATACCTTGATTGCCTTAGAATGGCCAATCGATAACAGCGACACAACGGACGGGAATTATCTTCGATAACCCCAATTCAATACCTCGATTGCCTTAGAATGGCCAATCGATCACAACGACACAACTGATGGGAATTATCCTCGACTGGCCCAATTCAATACGTCGATTACCTTAGAATGGTCAATCGATAAACAGTTACAACGGATGGGAATTATTCTCGATAATCCGAATTCAACACCTCGATTGCCTTAGTATGGTCAATCGATAACAACGAAACAATTAAGACAGATGTCTCGGTGCCTTTAATCGGTTACCAACGACGAAGATGATAATCGAACACGTCAATGCCTTCACTCGGCCAATTACAACATCAATAGCAAAATACCAAATAACAATGATCAGAACAATGTCTTATATCGAAACCAATATTAACAACAACAATTGATACATCGATACCGCAGACCGACTATCGATAATAACATCAACAACGAGTATCTCAAAGCCCTGAACGGCTTTTGTCAGCCAACAATAATATTTGGCATAATTTGCCGAAGGGTATCGTATCAAACAATCCCCTGATATCAACAATATCATAGAGAGATCAAGTCTCAAAATGGAGTTGTTACCCAAAATATTATCCGGAGATGATATTGATGGAATGGATGAGTAACGAACAAAATGCGAGAGCACGTCCGAGGGAAAGTAAATAACACAAGATTTGCCGGGTTTGTTAGGCCCGGGCTTGAATGCTCTCGCGAGATATAATTAATATGAATACGTTGGAGTACAAATATTAATGAAAGAGTACAATTACAATGAGTGTAAAAGACCCTAGTTATCTAGCTTTTGAGTGCTGATGATTGCCGGAAGAACTAGAGTTGCTCTGAGTTCTTATTCTCATTTCTGCCGACCGTCTTTTGGTTTAAGAGGTTTCGAGAGTGAGAGCGAAAGATGTCCGAAGTTTATAGCGTAGCCAAGAGTGAGAAGCCAACAGTTCGAGAGATTTCCAAGTGTTGGTAGTCTTCTGTTTATAAGAGTTGGGATGCCTTTAATCCTGACGGGTGATCGCCTTTCTTGTATTATAATAAGAAGGCAATCGTCTTTTAGCACATGGGCTGGTTGCCTTAAAGTCCACGGCTGCTGCTGGCAGCCAGCTGTGCGAACCAATGAGAGGACCACACGCATCTCTTGTCGCTATCTCGGGAGGTCCCACTTTGGACCTTTCGGCGGGTCTGTCGGTAGGTGAGAATGTAGTGACAGGCTGGGGTCAAAGGGCTTTATCCTACGGCGCATTTTTCGGATCTGCACGTGGGTCTCTATCCCGAGTTTCGGCCTTCGTAGACTTGGCGGATGCTGGCATTATACGGGGCATGAGGCGGTCATCCTTGGCTGGGTACCAGAGTCGATCGCCAGGTGCCAAGAGACGATCAACTTAGATGTCGATCGCTCAGCACTTGGACATGATCTGGGATCTTCGTTCTATAGGTGTGCCATGGTTCATTTGACTCTGGTTCGGTCGCCTGGTCTTTGTGCCGATCGCCTGCTGAGGTGTATAAATCTCGACACAACAATTAATTGGCGCTAGAAGGAGGGCGTATCTTAACCTTCATTTTCATTCCGTCCATCCCGAAGAACACTCACTGTTCTCTGGGGCATATACTTGAAGAAACACTCACTGTTCTTCAAAGAAAACCTTCAGAATCATGTCATCTGCCACCACATCGAAGAGCACCACTCTCCGATCCGCCGGACGCCTTATTCCGGCTCAATCCGAGCCCCAACCTACGGCGGAGGGCAACCGCGGTGGCGCGAGACTCTCGATCCCGCCCTCGAGGGACGGCCCTAGCCTCTCGCTCGATCAGTTCCAAACAGCGGAACAGATCGAGGAGGCCATGGACATCCTACGGGAGCGACGGAGAGCATGCGGTACTCCCGCAATTATCCCATCAGCCATCCGCCGCGCGGGCAAACGGAAGCTCAAGGGGTTACTTGTCGAGCGATCGTCAGGAAGCCCCGATTCACGAGCAGAAGTACTCGCGAGGCGGGACAGTTTTGTTTTCAGCCGTATAGGAAGCAACCCATCATGGCGACCGGGGCATTCTGGTCCCAGCCATGAGACGAAGGAGCCCGAATCCGGCACCAGGAGTTCGGCATACCCAACTCCCAAAAGGCAGGTCGGCCACTTAGCCCCCCCTCGCCGAAAAACCGAGATCGGCGATGAAGACCTCATCATCTACCGCGGAACCAGGAGATCGGTACACGGTCGCCTCGGCTCCCACTTCGTGAGCCAAACCACGAGCGACCAAGCTACGACGATGGCCGCAACGCAACGCCAGCTCGATGGCATGAAGGCGCTCCTAGAAACTGGGGCAGGCGCCAAGAGAAAGATCGTCGGGACAAGTGAGCCGCTCGCGGTCCAGATCGAACTCGCCCCCGTGCAGCCAAGGATCACTCCTCCTCAAACACCTTTGTACGAGGGGAGGTCGGACCCCGAGACTCACTTCAGCAAGTTCCGGATCTACATGACCGGATATGGGGCATCAGACACGACCAGGTGCCGAATGTTCCCATTAACACTGGGCGACCTGGCCCATAGGTGGTACATCTCATTGCCACCGTGATCCATCAGTTCCTTTGAACAACTGGCGAGCGACTTCACATCGTACTTCGCCGCCAAGGTCGCCCGACCAGAAGGTCCCCACCGCATGATGAAAATCAGGCAGGGGGAAGAGGAATCCGACGAAGACTACATCGACCGGGTAGATTATATAATCCTCAACGGCGAGCCCGTAAGCGACGAGATCGCCCTCTACTCGGCCCTAGGGGGATTCAATGGTCTTTTGCCCATGTTCAGGCACCTTACGAAGGACATCCCCCCGACCTACGCAATATTCCGCGCCAAGGCCGCATACTTTTTGGCAAGGCGGAGGTTGCTCGCCCTTCGCCAAAACGATGGGGCAGAGACGGCGATCGCCAAGTCCAACAAGGCAGTCGCCAAGCCACCCGGAGATTTCAGGACCTTCGAGGATGTGGAAGCCCATCTATACCACAACCTCAATCTATCTCCGGCTCATATTTTCTACGCCATCCGGGGGCACGAGCGGCTAAGCAAGCCGAAAGCGGTAAGGGACCACAGTCATCTGGACCGCAACAAATTTTGTGCTTACCACAAGAGTCCCGGCCACAACACCGATCAATGCCGCGACCTCCTCAGGCAACTCTGGAGATTGTTCGAGGAGGGCAAGCTGGATAGTCTAGTAACTTAGCCAGAGCCCCGGGCGGAAAGGAACAAGTGCCGCAATCGGCGTCAGAACGACGATCACCAGTCTCCTGATCCGATCGCCAGAATCAAACACGGCGAGCCAGAGGATTCATACGAGTCGATCATCTCGATCTACCCTGGCAGCCAGATCTTTATGCTTCGATCAAGAGGTGGAAACTGCGGAGGTCTTTCCCTAGTTTCCACCATGTCAAACAAAAGGCTACTGCCCAAGCAACATCCCCAAAAATGGAGGACTCACTCGCCATCTAAAGTTCATAATACAACATGATGGACCGAGGCACGAGATCGCCTCCCTCAGCACAACGTATACCGTCGAGGATCACCATCTAACATGATAATCCGAGGTAGAAGAGTGCAACCATGGTCCTGGAAGTCGATGGAACCGACAGCTTTGACCATGCAAGGTTCCTTTGGGCTACGATCGCTCGCCCTTCGTTTAAATACGAGGCGGGCATAGCCGAAGGACCCTCCAAACAAATCTGCGGACATGCTCGCCCGCCCTCAAAGGTTCATCATCTAACTTGGTGGACCCGGACAATGCGACGCGTCCCTACCCCCGTCACAACGTACACCGTCGAGGATTGCCATCTAACATGACGATCCGAGGTAGAAAAGTGCTAACAAGCCGCGGACGTGGAGTCGATTTATCCGACGACGCCCGTGCAAGGACTACTCCAGACCAAGACCGCTAGCCCTTCGTTTAAATACGAGGCAGGCGCAGCCTAACGGAGGACCCTCACAATAAAGTGAGTCGCGAGACAAACCTACAGGTGGAATGTCCCTCGCGCACAAGACACGGTCATGGAGGTCGGTCCATCGAACTCCGCAACCATGCACGGTTCCTCAAAGGTCGAAACAATCGACTTTCCATGAGGGATATGCAAAATTGAAAATCACAAGAACAAGACCGAAGATAGCTCGCCAAACGATTGGGTCGCCCGTCATTATCTTAAAACAATCCCCAGTGGAGTCACCTCACCCCATGTCTTCAACATCGGAGCAAGCTGGGGGCAATTGTTGTGTCGAGATTTATACACCTCAACAGGCGATCGGCACAAAGACCAGGAGACCGAACCGGAGTCAAATGAACCACGGCACACCTATAGAACGGAGATCCCAGATCAAGTCCAAGTGCCGAACGATCGACATCTAAGGCGATCGTCTCTTGGCACCTGGCGATCGACTCTGGTACCCGGCCAAGGACGACCGCCTCATGACCCGTATAATGCCAGCATCCGCCAAGTCTACGAAGACTGAAACTCGGGATAGAGACCCA
Source organism: Orobanche coerulescens (assembly GCA_033398695.1). Taxonomy (NCBI): domain Eukaryota; kingdom Viridiplantae; phylum Streptophyta; class Magnoliopsida; order Lamiales; family Orobanchaceae; genus Orobanche; species Orobanche coerulescens. The sequence continues at coordinate 28,548,275 of CM065815.1, read as the reverse complement.
CGTGCAGATCCGGAAAAGGCGCCGTAGGATAAGGCCCTTTGACCCCAGCCTGTCACTACCTTCTCACCTACCGACAGACCCGCCGAAAGGTCCAAAGTGGGACCTCCCGAGACAGCAACAAGAGACGCGTGCGGTTCTCTCATTGGTTCGCGCATCTGGCTGCCAGCAGCAGCCGCGGACTTTAAGGCAACCAACCCATGTGCTAAAAGACGATCGCCTCCTTATTATAATACAAGAAAGGCGATCGCCCATCAGGATTAAAGGCATCCCAACTCCTATAAATAGAAGACTTCCAGCACTTGAAAATCTCTCGAACTGTTGGCTTCTCACTCTTGGCTACGCTATAAACTTCGGACATCTTTCTCTCTCACTCTCGAAACCACTTAAACCAAAATACGGTCGGCAGAAACGAGAATAAGAACTCACAGCAACTCTAGTTCTTCCGGCAATCATCAGCACTCAAAAGCTAGATAACTAGGGTCTTTACACTCATTCTAATTGTACTCTTTCATTAATATTTGTACTCCAACGTATTCGTATTAATAATATCTCGCGAGAGCATTCAAGCCCGGGCCTAACAAAATCGGCAAATCTTGTGTTATTTACTTTCCCTCGGACGTGCTCTCGCATTTTGTTTGTTACTCATCCATTCCAGCAATATCATCTCCGGATAATATTTTGGGTAACAATAAATGGTACAACACATTCATACACATACATGATAACATTAATCTCATTGACTAGTACAAGTATAAAACTTGCCTCAAACCGAAGGCGAGAAAGTCCTTCCACGACCAACGTACTCGCACGAAACGACGAACGGCATCTTCTGACGATCACAAGCACTCGAACAATCTTTAATGAAATACAATTCATTTTATAACACAAACTCAATAGAAAACAACACCAAAGACAGTTCAATCACGAATCGGTTAAATTCCCCAAACGAATATCATTATTTTCAACTATGAATTTCAACTTCCTCCAATCCTCCTCAATGATCAAATAACATGATCATCATGTTCTTATCACTTATGAAAACAATTCAACAAGAATCACTTAAGAACAACATTATACTAATCATCCTAAAATGATAACCTCACCAATATTAACACTTATCACCTCAAGAACATCACCAACACAAGAAACATGATGTCTAAACGATAATCAATCACCAATTCATCATTAATTCGGATTAATCAACAAAATTAAATCAACCATTTTAAGATTATGATAATCATTACATAATTCATCATAATTCCTTACTAAAATGGTTATAACTCATCCAAGAAACACAAATAACAACAACAATCATATCAAGACTATGTTAATCATATAACAATCTTAACATAATCCTTCCTAGACATGATTATAACCTCCAAACATTCTAAAACATCAAGAACATGATTAAACTCAAGCTGTATCATCATGTTCTTCATCATAAGTTATAAAAACTCATCAAGAATCATGTTATTCTCCATACATCCATCAAAACACGAAGTAATCAACAATAGCAACAACATAATCTCGAGATAAATACAAGATTAAACACGTACCTCTTGTAGAAGTGAAGAACAACTTCAAACCATCAAGAATCACTCCAAACTCCAAGTTCCTAAGCTTCAATCCAAGTTATGAATCTCCGAATCAAGTTGGAAGAGGCAGGAATTTACTAAGAGATGCAGAGGGATGATTTCTAGGGAGAGAAATCAAAAATAGATCGTGAGAAAATGAAAGATGAAGTATGTCTTTATAATCTGCAAATCACATTACGGCCGCTAATCCTCCCTCCTTAACGTACGTAAGAGCTATTACGTACATTATCACCTTAACGTAGCGTACGTTAAGTTCTGCCATAACTCACTGTCTCAAAACGAACCATGTATTACGTACGTAAACAACATTACGTACGTAACCAAACTCACAATTATGTACGTTAACCTCAAGGTATAGCGCACGTAATGTGCGTTGACCAGCATGTCCCAATCGAACTCCACGAATCTAGTCTGGCCCGATCCCACATGCCAAAAGTCAGATGCGATCTGATACCCAGTGTTACGTATGTAACCTGGATGGTTTAACGTACGTAACCTGCAACCCTTAACGTACGTAATGCTTTGCATGTAGCATACGTTAGGTCCAATATACTTAGCCAAAATCAACCTCCAAACACACCAAGCAACATCCGATCGGCAACACAATACCGACGACAAGTATAAATATTTCGATTCCGAAATATCCCAATACAATATACATTATATCAGTCAAATACAATGCTTGCAAAATTCCAAATGAATACGTACAACACAATAGTGAAACGAAAAGAAAAAAATTACCCCCGGATATCACATACTCCCCCCTTAAAAAGAGTTTCGTCCCCGAAACTAAGGGTACACAACGTGGGATATGAACTATCCATCGGGATCTGAAAACAGCATATCCAGGAATACTCCTCAAAATGAACAACTCCGCCGGAGTAACTGGGCCAACCCCTCGGGTCCCTGCGCCTCCTCTGCCTGAACATGACAAAAATCAAGTGATAGAAACACTTAACCAAGTGTGAGATCAGTCGAATCATGTCTCCCCCGCTAGAGACCAGCCAGAAAGTCGTACCACCCGCATGACTCGTAACACCGGCATACACACCCCACGGGAGCCGCACATTGTACATGTCTACAATCATCGGTGTACACTTCCCCATTCTCGTCGGCATTGGACGCCCATGCAAACACTGACTCACGCCACAAAAGGAAAACAACACGCACATATAGTCCTCGGGACCATATCAATCGCACGCCCAAGTTCTCAGGACTTGACGTCTCGAATCACAATGAATGATTACCCGAATTATCACAAAATCTCGTGTACAACACGAAAAAGGAAAAGAAAAATGCATCAACGGCCTCAAATCTCAAGATTCTCAAATATTATAATTACAAAATAGATCAACAACAAATGGTTCACAACCACGATACATTATTACAGATTAAGTTAAACATGAATCCGAAAAACAAAGAAAGGAAAATATAAATCAAGGTTACATCTCAAATGTACCCAACATCGATATCCTCCAGATCATCGACCTCCTCGATTTAAGGAAGACCCAAATCTGAACTCACTGCTCCTCCTCGGCAATCCTTACCTCTGGCTCCCGAAGCCTGATAGGACCCTTTGGATGACGTACGGACTGGGGTAACAAAATCTCTCGAGACCCGTGAGCTCTCTTGAGATCTACTGGCACTAGAACTCCTGCAGTATTTCTGAAGGTGTCCCTGCCTCCCACACAGAAAATATGCAATAGTGGGCACCGTACAACGAGTACTAACATGCCCCGCTGAATCACGGTTAAAGCAAACAACAGTCGAACTCGTCGTCTGAGACGAAGATGCTTTCCCAGCACGAAGACGACTAGAAAATGACCTCTTAGACGTCGGAGCCCGATTTCCCTCTAAACGAACCGGCATCCTAGTCCTCTCACCAGAAGAAACTGAAGGGTTCTTTCGAGTAAGCTCCTTGACCAAAAGCTCTGCTCCAAGAGCCTTCTCGATGAATTCACCAAGTGAATTACAATTATGATTGAGTAACTGCATCATCAACCGCGGGTTTAGCCTCTTGATAAAATACTTGATCTTATCCGCCTCAGTATGGATAACAGACGAAGCAAACTGAAGAAGTCCTTGAAACTTCCAGCAATGACAATAACACCCTCGTCATCGAAGGATTCGGGGTTCAAAACCTCTGAGAACTTGGCTTTACGAAGTGGAGCCGGATAATACCTCTCTAACATGAGAGTCTTGAACTCGCTCCAAACACAATCACAATCGGTGGGTTTCACAGAAACCCACCAAGAATAAGCGCCTTTACTCAAGTAGTAAGCCGCTACTGCCACCTTACTCTCTTCCGGACACTGAACCATGTCGAAGAGTTTATCAAAATGTTCAATCCAGTGAACAATATCAGTTGATTCCGACAAACCCTCAAAAGTAGGCGGCCTCTGATGAGAGATATCGCCGACAATCTGACTTACTCTCCGAGCCTGTCTATAAAACGACACCTGGGATCCCTGCTGTGGTGGACCACGAACCACCGAGGTGTGCATGGTATCCACTATCTGCGTCATCTGAGTCATCTGGGCCATCATTCCCCTCATAAGCAAGAAAGGGTTGATGTGTCCACTCTCAGTCTGATCGACTCCTCGAGTATGACATCCTGAAGGAGAATTGGTCGCGTAGGTAACACCACCGGCCGAACTCTGATCCATCTCCGCATCTGCATGCGCATAGACATGAGGTTCTGGGTTCCAACCCGCCCTGCAGCCTTTACCCCCTATGTCACGTCCTCGGATTCCTCTTTCCATACTAAAAAAATAACGCTCAATCATGATCATAGCTCAAATACGCCTCAACGACCAATCCGGAATGCTAAGTCAATATCCAAACACGAGTATACATACTCAACACATAAAGTATTACATCAAACATGCTAATCATAGCCAATACAGGTCCCACACACTCCAAAACAAATAATCATGAATGAATCGTAACACGAATGTTACATACAGGTTTCAACAAAACATGTATAATAAATGACATAATGAATGTATGAACATAAAAGAGAATCGAGTCCTTACAAAGGTCATACGAAGCTTCGAGGTCTTGCGATACTAGTCCTCACTGATGACAACTCGATGAAAGAGTGATTCATACAATCGTCCAACTATCACGACTCACAAAACCCGACTCTCCAGATTATCATAACCTGACAGCCCCACTACTACCGTGTTGGTAGAGCCACATAACTCACATATCAGGGTATCTCACAACCCAACGCTCTGATACCATCTTATGTAACACCCCAAAATCCTATTAGGTCATTACAGTGCCGTGGACCACACACTAGGAGATCCACCAGGCGAACACGACCAAAATATAACAAACTCACCAAAAGGGAGAATCACAGGCCCTACTATGATATCCAACATAATATTCCGATATGGAATTTCAACAACCGAAGTGGGCCAACATGGCCAAAATAAAAATACAACAACATCCACGATCCTGGCTCGGATAATACAAAATGACAATGACTGAACAAAACTGGAGTACTCCAAACTGTCTGACCGACATGAACACCAAAACAACTCGGACTCGTATCGCTCGAATGCCTCATCGCCATCGTCATGCCCCTGTGTCTCAACTCTCTCCTCGCAAGCACCTAAAACATGCAAACATGTTCCGCCCCCATGAGGTCAGTCATCCAGATAATGAATATCAAATACATGTATAACATGATATGCATCCAAAGGTAGAACAAAATGGTATAACAATGGTAATACAAGATGCTCACAAACCAAGGTAAGAATCGAGCATTCGTGAAACAGTATGCCCACGACATACGATCGGTACCTGCTCAACAGGTTAGAATACAAGTGCCCAACGGCGAATCATCAATATAGAACACAACAATGTATTACCTGAAGGTAAACCAAGCTAAAGCTGAAATAGATACGAATCATAGTGCCCGAAGGCTCCAACGGAAATACCAAAATATCGCAATGGCATGAAAGCCACTCAGCCGAAGCTGTCAATCATCACAATGGCCCGAAGCCAAATAGCCCGAAGCTGTATCATCTGAGGGCCGCGGCACGAAGCCGTATCACAATGAGGGCCGTAGCCACGACACGAAGCCGTATCACAATGTGGGGCGAAGCCACGGCACGAAGCCGTATCATAATGAGGCCATCCAACCGCGAAGGTTCAAGCCCCAAGCTTACCCATAATGAGATCATCTAGTGACCCTGACCTACAGAACTGTAGGTGTTGGGAAACCAACCGCGAAGGTTCAAGCCCCAAACTTACCCATCGAGTACTATTCGATACTAGCCTCCAAAACACAATTAATAACAAACGGGAATGATCCCAAGATTACCAAATTCACAAGAATAATAGTGTCCTGCCTTGAGTCGGACAACACGACAACAATAACTCGCGGATGGGCACCGTCCTCAGCAGTCCCAATTAAAGTACCTCGACTGCCTTAGGGATGGCCAATCGATCACAACGACTCGACGGATGGGAACTATCCTCGACAGTCCCAATTTAATACCTCAATTGTCTTAGAACGACCAATCGATAACAACGATACAACAGATGGGAAATGTCTTCGACATTCTCAATTCAATACATCGATTACCTTAGAATGGTCAATCGACAACAACGATGCAACAGATGGGAACTATCCTCGATAATCCCAATTCAATACCTCGATTGCCTTAGAATGGCCAATCTATAACAATGACACAACAGATGGGAATTATCTTCGATAACCCCAATTCAATACCTCGATTGCCTTAGAATGGCCAATCAATCACAACGACACAACAGATAGGAATTACCCTCGACAGGTCCAATTCAATACGTCGATTACCTTAGAACGGTCAATCGATAAACAGTTATAACGGATGGAAATTATTCTCGATAATCCCAATTCAACACCTCGATTACCTTAGTATGGTCAATCGATAACAATGAAACAATTAAGACAGATGTCCCGGTGCCTTTAATCGGTTACCGACGACTGAGATGATAATCGAACACGTCAATGCCTTCACTCGGCCAATTACAGCATCAATAGCAAAATACCAAATAACAATGATCACAACAATGTCTTAAACCGATACCATATTAAAAACAACAATCGATACATCGATACCTCGGACCGGCTATCGATAATAACATCAACAACGAGTATCTCAAAGCCCTGAACGGCTTTTGCCGGACAACAATAATTTTGGCATAATTTTCGAAGGGTATCGTATCAAACAATCCCCTGATATCAACAATATCATAGAGAGACCAAGTCTCGAAATGGTACAACACATTCATACACATACATGATAACATTAATCTCATTGACTAGTACAAGTATAAAACTTGCCTCAAACCGAAGGCGAGAAAGTCCTTCTACGATCAACGTACTCGCACGAAACGACGAACGGCATATTCCTACGATCACAAGAACTCGAACAATCTTGAATGAAATACAATTCATTCAATAACACAAACTCAATAGAAAACAACACCAAAGACAATCCCTATTCAATCACGAATCGGTTAAACTCCTCAAACGAATATCATAGTTTTCAACTATGAATTTCAACTTCCTCCAATCCTCGTTAATGATCAAATAACATGATCATCATGTTCTTATCACTTGTGAAAACAATTAAACAGGAATCACCTAAGAACAACATTATACTAATCATCCCAAAATGATAACCTCACCAATATTAACACTTATCACCTCAAGAACATCATCAACACAACAAACATGACGTCTAAACGATAATCAATCACCAATTCATCATGAATTCGGATTAATCAACAAGATTAAATCAACCATTTTAAGATTATGATAACTATTACATAATTCATCATAATTCCTTACTAAAATGGTTATAATCCCTCCAAGAAACACAAACAACAACAACAACAATCATATCAAGACTATTTTAATCATATAACAATCTTAACATAATCCTTCCTAGACATGATTATAACCTCCAAACATTCTAAAACATCAAGAACATAATTAAACTCAAGCTGTATCATCATGTTCTTCATCATAAGTTATAAAAACTCATCAAGAATCATGCTATTCTCCATCCATCCATCAAAATACGAAGTAATCAACAATAGCAACAACATAATCTCGAGATAAACACAAGATTAAACACGTACCTCTTGTAGAAGTGAAGAACAACTTCAAACCATCAAGAATCACTCCAAATTCCAAGTTCCTAAGCTTCAATCCAAGTTATGAAGCTCTGAATCAAGTTGGAGGAGGCTGGAATTCATTAAGAGATGCAGAGGGATGATTTCTAGGGAGAGAAATCGAAAATGGATCGTGATAAAATGAAAGATGAAGTATGTTTTTATAATCTGCAAATCGCATTACGGCCGCTAATCCTCCCTCCTTAACGTACGTAAGAGTTATTACGTGCGTTATCACCTTAACGTAGCATACGTTAAGTTCTGCCAGAACTCACTGTCTCAAAATGAACCATGCATTACGTACGTAAACAACATTACGTACGTAACCAACCTCACAATTACGTACGTTAATCTCAAGGTATAGCGTACGTAATGTGCATTGACCAGCCTATCCCAATCGAACTCCGCGAATCTAGTCTGGCCCGGTCCCACACGCCGAAAGTTAGATGCGATCTGATACCCAATGTTACGTACGTAACCTGGATGGTTTAACGTACGTAAACTGCGACCCTTAGGGTACGTAATGCTTTGCATGTAACATTTGTTAGTTCCAATATACTTAGCCAAAATCGACCTCCAAACACACCAAGAAACATCCGATCGGCAACACAATACCGACGACAAGTATAAATATTTCGATTCCAAAATATCCCAATACAATATACATTATATCAATCAAATACAACAACGCTTGCACAATTCCATATGAATACGTACAACACAACAGTGAAACGAAAAGAAAACAATTACCCCCGGATATTACACTAGTGTTGTTGGTTGTCTTATGTACGTGATGCAATGTACTCGAGCAGACTTAGCATTCGCCATTAGTAAAATGAGCAAATTTACTAGCAATCCAGGTGCCGAGCATTGAAAGGCCCTTTGAAGAATTTTTGGATTTCTTTTAAAAATCAAGAATCTTGTAGTTCAATACGGTCAGTTTCCTGCCGTACTAGAAGGATATACTGACGCAAGTTGGATATCAAGTGTCAGCGATAACAAATCTACGAAAAGATGGGTGTTTACACTTTCCGGATGAGCAGTTCTTGGAAATCAAAGAAACAAACGTGTATTACCCATTCAACCATGGAAGAGTTCGTGGATATGGCTTCCGCAGGTCAAGAGGGTGAATGGTTAAGGGATCTTCTTTTAGAAGTTCCATTGGCTAAAGACAATATATCAACCGTGTCAATACTTTGTGATAGTAAATCAACCTTAGCAAGAGCATACAGTGAAGTGTATAATGGAAAGTCTAGACATATTAGTCTTAGACATAACTACATGAGGAAATTGATCAAAGATGGAATCATTTCGCTCACATATGTGAGATCAAGCTTTAACATTGTTGATCCGTTCACTAAACCTCTTGCAAGAGATTTGGTGAAATCAACCTCGAGAGGGATGGGTCTTAAACTCCTTGAGTAGTGATCCGATGATGATGGCAACCCAACCTAATGTTAGGAATTGACTAACATTAGGTTCAACGGGTAAGAACAAGTCATTTATTTGGATGTTCACAACATTATACGGAAATGTTGGTTGTTACTATTGGAGGTTGAGTTTTCTTAACTCTTAATGAAGTTCAGTCATGAGTACAAGCATCTGTAAGTAACAGAGATGATGTAAGAACTTCACCTATGTAAATTTAAGGATGGTGCCATCCCAAAGTAAGAGTTGGAGTTTCTCTCATAAAAAATTCTCGAGACAGGATGAGCACATGGCCATTAACAGTGCTAAGCGTGAGATGTAGGCAAAGAACACTAAAGGCTGTGTGTTGAGAAACACCGACTTTATCACAAGTAAAATAGGTTCAAAGCCTAGCTACCTAATTTTCGATAAAGTCTTGTGTTGCTTGTACTAAGAATTAGTTCAAATCGAAAGATACTTATCTCTACTAACACTCTATATTTTTCTTCTAGATTCTATTTTGTCTTTTCTGAACAAGTTGGGGATTGTTGGAAAAGCTAAATTAAATAAGGAATTTAATTATTTAAAGCTTTTATTTGATTGTTTATGTAATACCCGGTTGTAATTCAGTAATTATCAGTCAGTAATTGTCACTCAGTAATTTTCACTCATTAATAATCAATCATCATTCGTGATTCATTCATTTAGGTCCATTGTTGGCATTTTGTAACCGTGTATCAGTTACCGATCATCATTCATCTCCGTTTGTGGATCGAGACGATAGTATCATCATTATCATCGGGAATATAGTCTCGTGTTGGAAGTATCATCTATCACGTGTTATTGGACTTATTTACAATCATATGAGTATTGTATGTCGGATCATTCACCGTTTGTAACGAGTAGACGGAATTGTTGGATTTTTGTCACTTCCAGGAGCGAGTTACGGCCGTAAGGATTGTCGGATACGGCCGAAACAGGTGTTCGGTGATTTTAGGTCAGTATGGACGAACGGGACTTACGGCCGTAAGGATTTCGGCATACGGCCGTAAGTTGAGCAGGTACGGCCGTAAGGCTTGGCCGGTTATGGCCGTACGTGTCGAGCAAGGTGCCCAGGCGTTTTTGGCCGAAGGCGAGATACGGCCGTAAGATGGGCAGGCTACGGCCGTAAGGGGTGTTCGTGATTTTCAGGATTTGTCGGACGAGGAGGACTTACGGCCGTAAAGGTTGCGGCATACGGTCGTAAGATGAGGCAGGTACGGCCGTAAGGCTTGGCCGGATACGGCCGTACGTTGCAGGCAGGGTGTGTGGTCAGTTTCGACGAAGGGGTCGTACGCCCGTAAGTTTGGCCGGGTACGGCCGTATCGGTCGAGTTACGCCCGTAAGGTGTACGGGTACGGCCGTATGGCTGTCGGCAGGTGTTTTGGATGAGGGTGAGTTACGCCCGTAAGATGGGTGTGGGTACGGCCGTATGGCTGTCGGCAGTTTCTGGACGAAGCCGAGTTACGGTCGTATGAGATGGCTGGCTACGATCGTAAGGCCGTTGACCTGGGATGTTACGGCCGTAAGTAAGCCGAGTTACGGCCGTAACTTCCGGCAGTTTATAAGGGCCTGGACGGGACTTTGTACTCATTTTCTCATTTTCTTCACTTTGTTCCGAGAGAGAGAGAGAGAGCTTGAGGGAGATATTTTTTCATCATCAATCATAAGGGTGTTCGGTTTTCATCATCTTCATTCGTTTGGAGAGCTCGGATAGTCGATCTAACGCGTGTTCTTCAGATCAAAGTGTTTGGATCTTCAAAGGTAATATTCTTCAAACATATTGGATTTCGATTTTGTGTTGAGATGTGATGTTTTGGACGTTATAATCATGTTGTATGAAGGGATGTACGTATGATTACGAGTGTGTTTGAATATTCATTGGATTATTGAAAGGTTATTCAAGAACACTTTGAATATTAAGTTGGATTTGGGAGTTTTCAATTAGTTGTTGTTGAAATCACGAATTTAGATATTTATATTGGAGTTTTGATTGTATTGAAGATGTTTTGTCGATTTGAAACACTCCTTGGGGATTTGATATTGGTATAATTGAGGATTGATTGTAAACAATCGAAGTTTGGTCACAACGTGTTTGATATAATGCCCCAATGAACTTGGTTTAGTCGTATCGACGTTTTGAGTTCGTTATGTTCGTGGTTGATTCGTATGTTGAACGGATTGTTGGTAATTGTGTTATTCAAGGTTGTTCGAGCGACCGACATCTCATTTAGGATGTTTGTTCGTGGAAGGACATTCTTCATCGGTGTTGAGTAAGTTAATTCTTACTCGGTTAAAAGGATATTCATTCCTTTTGTTGTTGTTCATTCATAATCATAACTCATTCATAATTGTATTAACCGTATTGAGACTTGTAATTGACGAATAATCACTTCATTCATGAGGAACGACGGTTCCAGTCATTTCATTGAGCTATCAATCACTTCACCATTATTTTCATCTCGGTGAGTCATTCTTGACTTTGTCGGATTATTATTCATTGATATTCATTATGGTAATTCTCGTTCATATGACCTTCTGGGTTCATATTGCGTGGACGGGTGTGGATGTGTGGAATTTTTAGTCGAGCACGCGATGGTCATGTATTGGGTCACCGATACATTGGACTGTGCACACGGTAACGTTTACCTCCGTGAGACTAATTAGGTACAAGGACTAGTAAGTCCGGGCACTCGTCTTGTACACTTGCACAGAACATTACAGGCGTACTATGATGCTCCTCTTCAGCATAAATTCAGAACTAAGGATATTTCATAACTAAAGATATATCATGATTGTGTATATTCAACCCTTGAGGATTGTTGTTACGTATGGCCCGGCCCGTTAGGGATATTGTTTTCAGGTCACGGCAAGGCAAACGCACGGGAAGAGCATGTTGACGGCAAGGAGTCCCAGTGATACTAGTAGGGGCCCCCAATCCTTTCAGTCATTCATGTTGTTATCATTTTATTTTCCGCTGCAGTTTTCCATTTGGATACTCCGTTTCATTCAATGTTGTGTATTTTATCTTCATATAAAATATACATGTATTCAGTATTCTTGGGTGTGTTATAATGAAACTCCTTATCGGAGTGATGGATGATATAATGTGGTGCGGTACTACAATTATATTATTTAATTCATAAATTTTCATTTGCCTGGTGGGTCCCAGTCGGGGGTCTACAGCACTGTAATATCCACCTAGTTTGGGGTGTTACAGAGTTGGTATCGGAGCGTGGTTTTGAATACTACCTTCCGAATCGTGTCTCATTTGGAATCATCGTCATCGGACTAGTATCATTGGACTTTCGCGTCACGTGTGACCTGTGCAAATGCCGAGCCCATCAGACCGAAAGAAATGTAAGACTTCTAACGCCATGTTATAATTTCTGGCAATAATCATTAATTCATAATTCATCAGTTAACAATCCTCAACATCATTTTCATTTTGATCATGTTAATCATGTTAACTCATTAATCATTCAGTTCATTTCACTACTCAGTAGTTGATCTTGAAGATCATATCATTAATCTTGTTAACTTGTTCAAGATAATCATTTCAAGAATAGCATCAGATAATCACGTCACCTCAGTTAATCACTCATATAATCACTGTGTTAGAGCACGTACGCTCATTTTCATCATTTCATAACATAAATCATAATGTGGTACTCATACGAGATCTATGATTATCATGCGACCTTCGTACTTCAGTATGGAGAGAGCTGTCAGGGGACGCACGGGGAGAGGCCGCAGTGCGGGCCGAAACCCGGGAAATAATCACTCACTGTCGGGAAGTCATACCCAGGACTCAGCTCGATTGGAAGTTGTTCGGGTTGATCCACTCACTTTTATGCAGGTCATGATGACCCATATGCAATTGCTCAATCATCATTACGCCACTCTGGCCGAATTAATCGAGAGAACTCTCCCGTACGAGCCTGCTGCTAAGGAAATTGCTGAGCAACAACCTTCATCTGTCAGCAAGAAATCAATGAAGCGTAATCAGTATGAAGGCGGTCAGTTAACCTTCAATAAGCCTCGTGCGAATCCTAACGTTTCTGAGTGACCTCCTACGGCGCCAAAACCTGCGGGATCTCGATCCGGCGGCCGATTCGGCCATCACTGTTTCAACCGTGGGGCCGCGGTCATTCTGACACTAAGTGTCTCAAAGCTGTCTATCACGTGCCATAATCGTGGGATTGTTGGGCATAAGGCCCGTTTTGCGAAGGACTCCAAGCCGACTCGGCGGCATCTCGAGCCCAAGCAATCGGCGATCGAATCGATCGCTCTGTCAGCGTCGTTTAAGACGACGGAAGCGAATAAAGGCGGATCTCATATTTATCAGACGGGAGCGTCCGGTTCGGGGGCCGGCAAGTCCCGAATTCACGAGAGGAAGAGGACCGACGGTCCAGTAGCCCGAATGACCTCAGGTATACTCGCAATTTTATCTCAACCTGTGTGTACCCTTTTTGATACTGGTGCATCGCATTCATTCATTTCCGAATCATGTTTGAATAGGCTTAACTTAGATAGTCCTATTGATTGTGGGCCTTATATCATTGGTCTACCTGACGGTAGAATAATTTTCGGAAATCATGAGGTTAAGAACTGACCGAATTAAGCTTAATGACCGCAATTGGTTGGCGGACCTCATCGTGGTGGATTTACCTAAGGACGATGTAATATTGGGTATTAGTTGGATGGATCGTCATGATACCATCCTCAGTGTTCGTAAGCGTTTGGTCACTATCATTTCAGTCGTAGGAGCCGAGTGTGTATTTCAAGGAGGTAATCCCCGTTTTTCAGAAGAATCATTAATATGATGAAAGCAGTGAAATTTCTCAATCAGAGGTGTTCAATCATTTATTGTATCATTTTCATCGATTGGCCGTTCTAAGGCAATCGAGGTGTTCAATCATTCGTTGTATCATTTTCATCGATTGGTCGTTCTAAGGCAATCGAGGTGTTTAATCATTCATTGTATCATTTTCATCGATCGGCCGTTCTAAGGCAATCGAGGTGCTCAATCGTTCATTGTATCATTGTCATTGATTGGCCGTTCTAAGGCAATCGAGGTGTTCAATCATTCACTGTATCATTGTCATCGATTGACCGTTCTAGGGCAATCGAGGTGTTCAATCATTCGTGGTATCATTGTTATCGATTGACGATGTACTCCCAGATGAGCTACCTGGTTTATCTCCACCGAGGGATGTGGGATTCACGATAGAGTTGGAGCCTGCTACGTCCCCATTATCGAAGGCACCATATCGGATGGCCCCGACCGAAATGCAGGAGTTGAAGAATCAACTTGAGGAATTGTTCGAGAAAGGTTATCCGACCGAGTGCGTCCCTGTGGGGAGTACCAGTGTTATTTATCAAGAAGAAGGATGGTTCGTTTCGTGTGTGTGTTAATTATCGGGAGTTGAACAGGGTGACGATCAAGATTAAGTATCCTCTACCCCGTATTGATGATCTATTAGATCAACTTCAGGGAACTTCAGTATTTTTCCAAGATTGACTTAAGATCTGGATATCATCAGTTGCGAATTCGAGAGTCGGATATCGCGAGGACAGCATTTTAAGCACGCTATGGTCATTATAAGTTCGTGGTAATGCCGTTTGGGTTATCTAATGCATCTGCGGTATTCATGGAATTAATGAATCGGGTTTTCATCGACTTTTTGGATCAGTTTGTGGTTGTCTTCATTGATGACATTTTAATTTATTCTCGTGACTGGGAGGAGCACGAGTTTCACCTTCATCAGGTTCTCGACGTGTTGAGACGGGAGCAACTCTATGGAAAGTTTTCCAAGTGCGAGTTCTGGATGTCCGAAGTGTCGTTTCTCGGGCATGTAATTTCATCAGACGGTGTGCGTGTTGATCCTCAGAAGACGGAGGCTATTTGGGATTGGCTACCTCTGAAGAATGTTAAGGAAATCCGAAGCTTTCTCGGATTAGCCGGTTATTATCGGCGGTTTGTGTAAGGATTTTCTAAAATTGCTTAACCTATGACGAACCTTTTGCGAAAGGATAAGAAATACGCATGGTCCGACGCGTGTCAATGGAGTTTTGAGGAACTCAAGAGCCGGTTAATTTCAGCACATGTCCTTTCCTTACCACAAGGGACAGAACGATTCGTGGTTTATAGTGACGCGTCCGGACACGGTCTTGGATGTGTATTAATGCATAATGGGAAGGTTATTGCCTATTGCTTCACGGAAATTGAGACCTTACGAGGTTAATTATCCGACCCACGGCCTGGAGCTAGCAGCCGTGGTTTTCGCGTTGAAGATTTGGCGTCATTACCTTTATGGCGTCATCTATCAGATATTCACCGATCATAAGAGTTTGAAGTATATATTTACTCAGAAGGAGTTAAATATGCGACAGAGGCGGTGGTTGGAACTAATCAAAGATTATGATATTGAGATCTTGTACCACCCGGGTAAGGCAAACGTGGTTTCCGATGTCTTGAGTCGTAAGTCCGTTCAGGAGCAAATGCTTGCTCGTTTAATAGTTCAGAAAGAGCTTAAACAGGAATTTCTTAGACCCGAGATCGAGGTCTGGCTTCAGCGAGTGAAGGGCAACCTTGCATGTTAGAGATTTCATCGCCACTTGGGGAGGCAATCAGAGTGAATCAAGGTTCAGACCCATAATTTTTGCACATCCGTGAGGATGTGGCACAGGGGAAAGCCCCTGGATTTGTGGTCCACAAGGATGGACTATTGTGATTCAAAAATCAGTTATGCGTACCGGAGAATGACGAGTTGAAAAACTTGGTTTTGAGAGAAGCTCATGCTACCCCCTTTTCCTTTCATCCGGGGTCCAGCAAGATGTACAATGACTTGAAACAAAATTACTGGTAGAGTAATATGAAGCGAGAAGTCGCAAAATTTTGTTTCGAGAGGTTTAACCTGTCAGCAAGTCAAGATAGAACATCATCAACCGGCAGGTATGCTGGGACCGCTCCCTATTCCAGAGTGGAAGTGGGAAGATATTTCTATGGATTTCACCACGAGTTTGCCGACGAGTCGTCATGGCATGAATACAATTTGGGCAGTTGTGGACCGTTTTACTAAGTCAGCTCATTTCCTTGAGATTAAGGATACGTGGGGTCCCGAGAGACTTGCCCAGTTGTTCATCAAAGAGATAGTGAGACTGCACGGTACTCCTAAGAGTATCGTTTCCGATCGTGACGGACGATTCGTGTCTCATTTTTGGAAATCAGTTCATCGTACTATGGGAACTCAGCTTAATCTCAGTACCGTTTTCCATCCTCAGTCCGACGGAAAATCAGAGAGGACTATTCAGACATTGGAGGACATGTTGAGGGCATGCGTCCTCGATTGAAAAGACGATTGGGAAGCCCAACCACCATTGATTGAGTTCACGTACAATAATAGTTGGCATTCTTCGATTAAGATGTCACCTTACGAGGCCTTGTACGGTCTTCGTTGTCGATCTCCTTTGTGTTGGGATGACTTATCAGAATCAATCGGCACCAAGCCCGATATGCTTATAGCCGCCCGTGAGAAGGTAGCTTTGATCAGGAGTCGTTTGTTGACAGCTCAGAGTCGACAGGAATCATATGCAGATAATCGTCGTCGACCACTAGTGTTCGAGACAGGTGACCACGTGTTGGTCAAGGTATCCCCGAGTCGAGGTATTTTCTGTTTCGGAAAATGGGGAAAGTTGAGTCCGAGATTCATTGGACCGTTTGAGATTTTGGATCGAGTAGGCAGTCTGGCTTATCGATTGGCTTTACCTCCTGCGTTGAGCCGAATTCATATTGTGTTTCATGTCTCTCAGTTGCGGAAGTATGTTGCCGACCCGAGTCACATACTCCAGTTCGATGAAATCGAGATCGCGGATGATCATTCGTATGAGGAGCGTCCTATACGAGTTTTAGAGCGGCGAATCAATCAGTTGAGGAACAAGACGATTCCTTTGGTTAAAATTCAGTGGTGTAGACACGGAGTCGAAGAGGCTACTTGGGAAACTGTGGATAGTATTGATGAGTCGATTCTTGATTGACTCATTCTGTTCTTTCTAGTCGTGTTTTTGTTTGCTTTTTAGTATTTTTTTTCTCTTTTATGCGTGGTGTGTTGTGTTTTTAATTTATAGGTATCCAAGCGAAGATTGTGGTGAAATATGCGCTTTCATAGCTAATATTGGAGTTTATGACGATCAAAAGTTAAAACGGGGCCTAAAACGACAAAGATTGAAGCAGTATCGGTCGAATCTTCTAAATTACAGAATCTCCACTCCGAATTGAGATGTGTTCTCCATTGATATAAATTCCTCGTGAAATTAGCTTCGAAACGGTATATCATATGCTAAAATCCGAGGTGTATTGATACTAGAACGAGGGATCAAGCCGAAAAAGACCAAAAACCGGAAAAAAACGACTCGGCCGTGCCATATAACACGGCCGGGTCTCTGTACAGTTAAAAAGGGCTTTTCCTGAGCAGTACAGCACGACCGTGTCTTCAATGACACGGCCGGGTCCCTACACAACCGGTATTGCATTTTCGGCGCAGTACGACACGGCCGTGTCATGGGACACGACCGAGTCTCAAGACAGATACCTTTTTCCTTATCCAGCGTAGTGCGACACGGCCGTGTCCCAGGACACGGGCCGTGTCACTTTTCGGTTCATGTCACTTTCCTTGATATTTTTGCACACCTTTAAGCCTTTGTCTTGATTTTTTGGCTATAAAACAAAGTGTAGAGACCCTAGGTGAGATATGTTTTTCTTGTTGAAGATATTCTTGGGTGAAAAACACAAGATTGAGGGAGAAAACACCAAAAAGTGAGGAGAAAGTGAGATTATTTCATCATCTTCTTTGTATGTTCTTGGAGTGAAAAATACATTTGTGAGATATAATAATTCCTTGTATCATTTTGTTGTGAATTCTTGAAAGAAGATCATCAAACCTTCATCGGGAGTTCGATTTCGGCATTTACAAGGGAAGTTTCTACCATGTTTTGTTCTTCCATTTACATTATTGTTGTTGTAATAATCATGTGTAGCTAATCATTTCATATGGGTTTTTAGATATAGCCACACACATGTTTTTGATTGTTAGTTCCTTTTGATTTTCCGGGTAAAAGTTTGGGATTGTTCGTCTTGTTCGTTCTTCGTTTAAGAACTTTTGAATTAGATCATCAAACCTTTTTCATTGTTGTTATTATTATTCAAATTGAGGGTTTTTGTCGGTGTTCGCCATCAAACGACCCGAAAGAAACGATTGTGAATGTTGTCGAGCTTTTTCGCGCGATCTTTTAACGATTTACCTCATCAAAAGTAGTCGGTTAATTGATTGTTAGCTAGGGATTCATCCCCATCAAAAGAGTATCCCTCATTTTCGTTGAGAACAATCGTGATTTTTAGAATAACCGCCATCAAACGGATTTCTTTTAATCATGAAGCAATCGATAATTCCAAACCTTATTTATTTGAGTATCGGAACTAATAATTGATTACGTGTGTGTCAGTGACTCTAAATTCCCACATCAATCTCATTATTGTTATCTCTCATTTATCCGACGATCAAATTAGTGTTGTTATCACTTAGTTTATATTAATTTTATGTGTTAGTATTATAATCCAATCGAACCAGTGATGTATTTAAATTTATTTTACTATTGTTCATTCGACTATTTGCCGAACATGATCAAATTTTAAACCGTTTCCAATTCCTCGAGAGATCGACCTCGGAGTTACTTGCCGCTTCCTACAAAAGTGATTCGTACACTTGCTAGTATTCAATTTGAACCATCAAGTTTTTGGCGCCGTTGCCGGGGAATTGGCGTTTAATTTTTAATCTTGTTTTAACAATAGTTGAATTGTTATTCTTGATAAATTTTACTTTGATAAAATTCGCTCTTACTTCCTTTGCTTATTCTTGGTAGGAGATCGTTGGGTAACCCGATTCTTCCGCCCATAGACGAAGTTCAAAGGATTAGAGCACCAAAAATAATGGCCACATCATCAATGGCAAATGACGAGGTGAATCCGGACCTTGAAGAGCAACTTTTGATCCAAGAAGAAAACACTCGTCAACCGAGGGTTGAGAATGTTGCACAAAATATAGATGAGAAAGAAATTCGTCAACCAAGGTTTCCGAGATATGATAATGTTGGGCGAAATCAAGGGATACCCGAAGCTCAACAAGGGAGATATTTCTATCCGAGACAACCACCCGTCGGAATGCAATATGGAGCGAATTATTATCCCGGACCTCAATATGGGATGGAGGCAAACTATAACATGCCGCAACAACCTCCGGTCGAACATCTAATGCAGGACTATGCAAAACCCGTGGTGAACACCGCCATTTCATGCATCAATTAGCACCGGCTGCGAGGAACTACCACATAAGCGGATTTCACATCGAGCAATTGCCCTCATTTCACGGATTAGCACGAGAGGATCCATTATCATTCATCCGAGACTTCTATGTGGCGATTGACAACTTCCCATTAAATGGGTTGAGCGAGGATCAACTACGGATGAAGTGCTTCCCCTATACACTCAAGGATGGGGCGAAACAATGGTTGATGACTTTGGCGCCCGGCTCACTAAGAACATGGGATGAAGTTTACGATAAATTCATTACCAAGTACTTCTCCCATTCAAAGACTACACAATTGAGAACTCAAATCTCAACTTTCAGACAACAAGATGGAGAGGCATTTCACGAAGCATGGGACCGATTCAAAATGCTACTCATTCAATGCCCACACCATCACTATCCGCTTCAACTACTTAATCAATTCTTCTATGACGGATTGACTCAATATTGCCAAGGAGCGGTAGATAATGCAGCCGGTGGTTCGTTTTGGGGTTTGACGGAGAGGCAAGCGTATGATGTGTATGAAACATTGGGAGCAAATTCTCAACAAAAAAGTGTACGTGTTCGTAAGGGAGTCGTTCACCAAGTGAGCGAGAAGGACGAGATGCAATCTAAAATCGATGAGTTTACAAATGAACTAAGATAACTCAAGACTCAAAATAAATCTTCTAGCTCACGAGTTTGCGAGATTTGCGGAGCACACGGACATGATGCCAATTCATGCCCTCATACTTTTCCGGGAGAACAAACCGAACAAGTTAATTGGGCTATGGGACAAAGCACGGGAAGGCCCGAATGGGAAGAGAGGAGAAATAACTATGGCGGAAACGCAAGAAATGCACCTCTCCCAAATACTTATCATCCTGGGCTAAGAAACCATCCGAATTTCTCATGGAGAAACAACAATCCGATGCCATACGACACAAACGTCCAATCTCAATACAACGGAGGAAACCGAGCCCAACAACCAACGCGAAGTGAACCATCTCCACAACAAAGGAACTCTCTTGAGGAGAGTATAGCGGCATTCATTAAGGAGAGCAAGGAAAACCGAGAAGAGAACAATAAGAGGTTCGAATCTTTAGAAGCTTTGATGAAGAAAATGGAGATTCAAATTAGGCAACTTGCTAACGAGGCACGTAGACAAGAAAGGGGTAAACTATCGAGTCAACCCGAGCAATCTCAAGCCATTACCACTCTCCGAAGTGGTAAAGTGATTAATAAAGAAATTAATTCCGAAGTAAAAGAAAGAGGCGATGAGAAAGAAGACGAGTCGGAAAATCAAGAGGAGAAAATAGACGAAGCAACTTCGACTTCCAAGCTTCACAAATCCACTCAACCATATAAGCCACCAATTCCTTTTCCGAGCCGACTTATAAAAGCAAAGCAAGATGAGCAATTTTCCGAAATCTACGACATGCTTTCAAAGGTTCATGTCAACTTACCTCTTTGGGATCTTGTGAAGAACATTCCCGCTTATACAAAATTTTTAAAAGAGTTGACATCCAACAAAAGAAGATACAATGGGAACGAGAAAGTGGTGCTCCATGATGTAGAAGCAAGGGGTCAAAAGAAAGGCGATCCCGGAAGTTTTATGATCGACATTACTATGGGAGACAAGAAAGTTGCTCGTGGGATGTTAGATTTGGGGGCAAGTGTGAATCTCATGCCATACTCGACCTATTTGAGGCTTGGACTCGGGGGAATCAAACCGACAAGAATGACTCTTCAAATGGCGGATAGGTCGGTGAAATACCCTAAGGGAGTCATTGAAGACCTATTAGTGCAAGTGGACAAGTTGGTGATTCCGGCCGATTTTGTTATTTTGGAGATGAGCGATTTCGGAACAAGCGAAAATGAAGGGACAATACTTCTAGGACGGCCATTCATGCTTACAACAAAAACAATCGTCGATGTTGATGAAGGAAAGGTCACCATGACCGTCTTGGGCGAAACCATGGAATTCAACCTGTTCGGTTCATTTCCTATTCCTTCTCATATTTATGCTTCCCATGATGTGAATTTTATTGATTGCATTGATTCTTTGGTTAATGATACGTATTTTCATGATGATGTAGGGGACACGTTACATGATGCTCTAACCGTTGAGCATGATATGGGGCTTAATAATCTAGAAATTGAAGAATATGTTGCATTGTTAGATAATTCCGAGACAATTGATGAAGTTGACGGTTTTAAGATACCATTGGAATTAAAATTTGAGGAGCCCGTTGAAATCACCCCACCCCAACTTGAATTGAAAGAACTTCCGTCATATCTTAAATATGTTTTCTTAGGCAAAAGTGACACTTACCCTGTAATTGTCTCTTCCTAATTAACTCCCTTGCAAGAAAACAAATTAGTAGAAGTTCTAACTAAGTTAAAGGAAACGATTGGGTGGAATATTTCCGATATCAAAGGAATAAGTCCTGTTAGGTGCATGCATAAAATAATTCTTGAGGATAATGTTAAACCGGTTAGGCAACCTCAAAGGCGTTTGAATCCGAACATGTAGGAAGTTGTGAAAAACGAAGTTTTGAAATTGCTAGATGTCGGAGTCATCTACCCGATATCCGACAGTAAGTGGGTGAGCCCTGTGCATGTAGTGCCTAAGAAATCTGGAATAACGGTGGTTCGTAATGATAAAAATGAATTGGTGCCCACTAGAACGGTAACCGGTTGGAGGATGTGCATTGATTACCGGAAATTAAATGCCATAACAAAAAAAGACTATTTTCCTCTTCCTTTCATTGATCAAATGTTGGAACGTTTAGCTGTGCATGATTATTACTGTTTTCTAGATGGTCTTTCAGGTTTCTATCAAATTCCCATTGCTCCGAAGGATCAAGAGAAGACCACTTTCACTTGCCCTTTTGGCACCTTTGCCTTTAGGAGGATGCCGTTTGGTCTTTGCAATGCTCCCGCTACTTTTCAAAGGTGCATGCTATCCATATTCTCCGACTTGTTAGTAAAATCCATCGAGGTATTCATGGACGACTTTTCTGTGTTTGGAACCACTTTCGATGATTGTTTAAATAATTTGACTATTGTGCTAGAATGATGTATTGAGTGTAATCTTACACTTAGTTGGGAAAAGAGTCATTTTATGGTAAAACAAGGTCTTGTTCTAGGTCATGTGGTTTCCAATAAAGGAATGGAGGTTGATAAGGCTAAGTTCGATTTAATTGTTAAGTTACCTCCGCCTTCATGTGTCAAAGAGGTTCGGAGCTTTTTAGGGCATGCCGGGTTTTATAGGCGTTTTATTAAAGATTTTTTGAAAATTGCCCGTCCTATGAGTAACCTTTTGTGCAAAGATGCCAAATTTGATTTTACCGAGGAGTGTTTAGTCGGTTTTAATGCTTTGAAAGAAAAGTTAACTTCCACACATATTGTTGTGGCTCCCGATTGGTCTCTCCCGTTTGAAATTATGTGTGATGCGTCTGACTTTGCTATAGGTGCCGTTTTGGGGCATAGAGTGAATAAATTTTTCCACGTGATTTACTATGCGAGCAAAACGCTCGATGAAGCTCAGGCTAATTACACCACCACCGAAAAAGAATTTTTAGCCGTTGTGTTTATTTTAGACAAATTTCGATCCTACTTGGTTGGCTCAAAAGTGATTGTGCATACGGATCACGCCGCATTGAAATATTTATTAAAAAAATCCGATGCAAAACCAAGATTAATTCGGTGGGTTCTTCTGCTGCAAGAATTTGTGGAATTTAAAGATAAGAAGGCATCGGAAAACGTAGTGGCCGACCATCTATCTAGGATAACCGAGGGAGATAATTTTAAGCTTGATAATCATTTGCCAATTGTTGAAACTTTCCCCGATGAGCAATTATTCGATGTAACAAGGACACCTTGGTATGCTGATATTGTCAATTACATTGTTAGTGGTGTTTTGCAGCCCGACTTGACCTATCAAGGGAAGAAGAGGTTTGTTTCCATGTGCAGGCATTACTTTTGGGACGAGCCCAACTTATTCAGGTTGGGGCCTGATCAGATATTCCGACGTTGCGTCCCGGAGGAAGAGCACGAGAGCATATTATTATTTTGCCATGAGTTGCACTGTGGGGGACATTTTAGCGCAAATAAAACGGCTCACAAGGTCCTTCAATCGGGATTCTACTGGCCAACATTATTTAAGGATGCCTATTTCCATTGCAAGAGTTGCGATCGTTGTCAACGAACGGGTAATATAAGCAAAAGGAATGAGATGTCGTTGACAAACAATCTTGTTGTGGAACTTTTCGATGTTTGGGGAGTGGATTTTATGGGTCCTTTTCCAATTTCCCATGGTTTTGAATATATTCTAGTTGCTGTAGACTACGTCTCTAAGTGGGTGGAAGCAATTCCAACCCGAACTAACGATGCTAACGTGGTTTGCAATTTTTTTAGGGATGTGATTTTCTGCAGGTTCGGGATGCCTAGAGATGTAATCAGCGACAGAGGCACGCATTTTTGCAATAAACAACTTGCAGGCTTGCTTAAGAAGTACAATGTGATGCATAAGGTCGCAACGGCATATCATCCACAAACTTTCGGGCAAGTAGAAGTAAGCAATCGGCAAATAAAGGCAGTGCTCGAAAAGACGGTGAAACCGACAAGAAAAGACTGGGCATTGAAGTTGAATGACGCTTTATGGGCATACCGCACGACCTACAAAACTCCAATCGGAATGAGCCCGTATCGCCTAGTATTTGGGAAAGCATGTCACCTACCCGTTGAGTTGGAACACAAGGCGTATTGGGCAATCAAAGCGCTCAATTTAGATCAAGAAAAGGCAGGGGAGGAACGACTTTTACATTTAAATGAGCTCGATGAGATGCGATACGAGGCGTACGAAAACGCTAAACTCTACAAAGAACGGACGAAATGGTATCATGATAAGTGTATCGTTCGTAAATCTCTCGAACCCGGGATGGATGTTCTGTTACATAACTCCCGTCTTAAGCTCATGCCCGGAAAATTGGTATCGCGATGGGGCAGACCGTTCAAAGTCGTTAAAGTATGGCCGCACGGAGCTGTAGAACTTCTTGATCCTCGGAAGAACGAGCACTTTAAGGTAAACGGGCATAGAGTGAAGCCGTATTTCGGACGAATCGAAGAAATCAATGTGCTTGAGTGCATAGAGGTGCACGATGATGAAGCTTGAGCAAAACGGGAAGAAGTCGAGCTAATGACTATAAAAAAGCGCTACTTGGGAGGCAACCCAACGTTTTAGTTAGATTTTTTTGTCTTCTGTTTTTCGCATTTATTTTCCTTATTTGTTTTTATTCGATTTGAAACTGACCGATTCAACTGTGGGTGTTAAAATTGCAGGAAACGAGTGCGTTTTCAGAAACTAAAAATCTGGGCAGGTAGGACACGGTCGAGTTACCTTTGGCACGGCCGCGTCTCAAAACAGGAGGTTTTGGGCTTATTTTGAATAGAAGGACACGGCCGAGTGTCAGGACACGGCCGAGTCTAAGCACAGTCAGAACTTGGTTTCTGGAACAGCATGACATGGCCGTGTCACAAGACACGGCCGGGCCTCAGTACAGTGAATTTTGATTTTCCATGATAGTATGACTCGACCGTGTCATAGGACACGGCCGAGTCGGCAGACAGTAAGTTTTGTGTTATTATGAACAGAACGACACGACCGTGTCTTATGAAACACTGCCGTGTCAGTCGGTCATATAAAAGGGAGCACGGCCGATTCCCCATTTTTATCTTCTCCAGAATTTTTTTTTTCTTCCTCCCTGCGAACCCTAGCCTCTGAACTTTCGATTTTTCTCTTCGTTTTTAAAGAAATTTTGTGCAAAATTGAGGGGAGATACAAGAATCTACTACGTATTCATCATTTTTTTTAACCAATTTCACTCTTCGAAGGAGCAAATCGGACGAATTGGGACCGGGCTTTAATTTTTTTCTCTCTTCAATATCTCCGAAATCAAGGTATGTTTCTCATATTTTTTATGATTGTTTTTGGTTATGGACATGCTATCATGATTTGAATCGATAGTCCTTAATTATCTAGGGTTCTTGAATAAATTGAAGGTGATGAAATTTGGGGCTTTTCGATAATTCTTCATGCATTGATGATTAAATTTCTCGATTGAAAATTCTTGTAATTAAGGGATGTTTTCCATGATGAAGATGATGAATTTAAATGATAGATTTTGCTTGGGAGTTGTTTTGATCGATAATGATTATATTGGGGGAATTTTATTGCTTGCTATAAGTTTGGGGGAGGAATACGTTCTAAAGTCCTTGGATAATGATAGATTAAATTTTTGCAGAAAATGGCACGAGGAAGAGGACGAGGAAATTCACAACGCGGAAGGGGTAGGAATGGCGGGGAACAAGTGTAGCCGGCAAGAATGGCTATTCAAAGGGCTGTGGAAACCCCGGAATCTTATGGAATCAATCTACCTTAAATGCAATGTGAAAGGTGGGAAATGTTGGGGCAGAAAAAAATGCTCCCTACGAGGTGGCCCGATGACGAATGCATGAACGCAATGGGGATAAGGGAAGATGTGATGAAATTCCTTGAAAGAGTGTATTGGGCGTGGATGATGACTCAACAATGGCCGACTTATAGGTGTCTAACGATGGAGTTTCTCAGCACTCTAACTGTAAGAAGAGATCCGGTGACTCGAGAACCGACCGAAATGACATTGCGGATCAACAACAACGAAGAGAGACTGACTATCGTCTAGTTGGAGGAAATTTATCATGCAAGACACGAGGGCCATTACCCGATAAACCGGTTCACTTGTGAAACATATTGGAGAGCCATGGTAGAATACCCGGGGAGTGAGGCGTGTTATTATATTGCAAGATCGGCTAAAGGATCGAACATTCATAATCCCATACTCAGATACCTACACAAGGTGATTGCGAACACTATATATGGCCGAAAGGAAACTGGGCCCATTTCACTGCAGGAGTTATATATCCTGACTCACATGCTCGACAACACAATTCCGGCAACCAGGGCTATGGTAGTGGAACATTTTGAGGATATTGCGACAAAGCCTAAGGGGTAGATATGGATAGGGGGTTTGATTACCCCTATCGCACTACACTTCGGTATTTCCTTAGATCAGAGGACCCCCCTTCCTGGAAATAAGCTTCTCTCGATCTCCGTGATGAAGGTGATGAATATCCTGGACTATGAACAGCGCATGGTCTTCATGCAGACCGACAATGATCACTTCTTTCTCCCGAATCCGCCTTTGACAACCATAAATAATATTCGGGATATGGGAAATCTGCAAATGGCCACGGAAGCACACCGACGAGCAAGGATGACAGCCGGATTGGCTCCCCCGGGTCACAGCCCTATCGACCGAAATGTTCGACCTCGGCGTATTATGGATGAAGATAGAGCCGATAGGATGGAAGAGGAGGAGGCTTATGAAAGAGGCCCGGATGAAGAGGAAGAAGAAGAGAGAGAAGAAGAAGAAAAAGAAGAAGAAGAAAGCACGAGAGGTCGGCCCGAGACGTCAAGGCGGGCCAAAATTGGACGTGCCCCCTCGCGCCCAACATTAAGGGAGGAGTTTGAGGCCTACCGAGAGGAGTCGAGACGGGAGCGACGCGAGATACTGTCTCTTGTGAGACAAATGCACGAGTGGCACGTCCAGCAAGGCCACTTCCCTCCGCCCCACCAGTAAACCGGTTGTAAGTATTTCTTGACCAACGAAATTCTTTTGTTTAAATACTATACTCTCTTCGTTCGTATATTCTTTAATTCAAGTTTGGGGGGATTAGTCAAGAAATACTTCATTAATCTTGTTTTTACTATTTTGCTTGTTTGCTTATTTTTGGTTGTTTTGAACATTTTGCACTTATTTGTGGTGTGTTTTTTACTTGGTGTGTTTTTATTTTGTAAACTTGATAGAAACTTTGAAGTGTGAATTTTTTTTTGGAATGCCTCGAGATTTATTTCGTTGTTTTGATATACAAATCGAGGATAATTTATTGAGGAAAAATTGTTGATAATCGAAACGGGTGTAAAATTGAATAAGTGGTTTTAATATCTTGGAGGTATGAACAAACCTACTTGTGAGCTTTTGAGCCTTCATGCATTTTCTAAAATGCAAGTTTCATTGTCGAGTGTTTCATTCTTGATTTAAGACTCTAGAACTTGCCTTGGTATCTTGTTTAAAACCACTGGTGTGTGTGTGCAAATTGAGTGAAAATGATTTTTGGCGCCTTTGATCTTAACCTTTCGATTTTGGCCAACCCGACATTTGATCAATCCTAAAATAAACCCAATTGAGGTCATTGTCTATTTCATTATAAAACCACATATCAAGCTTTCATCTACTATAATCCTTCGATCCATACTTGAGCGATTAGAAAATATTTTTGGCGAGGATACTAAGATTGTGGCGACATTGGGTGATATACATATTGTTGGAAGTGTTGAATTGGTGAAAATAATTACTCCGCTATTTTTGAGAACTTAGTAATCGGGTGTATTCATGTGACCCATGTTTATATTCGCGTAAAACGGATCCCTTAGATATGAGTATGCTTGGAAGCAGTTGTGTATGTTTTGATCCTAGTAACCGGGTGTATTCATGTGACCCATCGTTTATATTCGCGTAAAACGGATCCGAAAACAACCGAAAAAAAAAAGTTGGAGCAATAAGGAGGGGTTTGACGCTGCGTTTTTCACTTTCGATAGTGCTTGTTAGTGATTCATAATTAAGGGGATGAAAGAAGGAAACTTAAAAAATCTTGAGCTTCTAAAGCGAATATGGTGATATAGTTCTAAAAATTGCTCAAGTAAAGTCACTTTAGCCACATTTATCCCACCTCGACCCAAGCCTACATTACAAGCCGAGTAAAGCCCTTTTTGATTCACAAAAATATTGCATGCACAAAACAGTGATAGAGATGAAGACGATTGGCAAGCCTATGGGGTTTCTTATTTCATTGAATGAGTTCTGAGCATTTACTTACCCCTATCACTTTGAGAGTGAGTGAATACACTTGACCGATGAGGTTTATATTGCCAAGTATTGACTATGATGTTAAGGAAGCACCCCGGAGGTTTGAAAACTTTGTAGAACTCGACTTATTTTACTTGTGAGTATTGATGAAATTTTCGAAGAAGTCCCGTGAGGTATTTTGACAGTTGAGTTCCCCTTTGTGATTGATTATTTTAAAATGCATTGCTCGGGACGATCAAATTTCAAGTTTGGGGGGATTAGATGAGTCGATTCTTGATTGACTCATTTTGTTCTTTCTAGTCGTGTTTTTGTTTGCTTTTTAGTATTTTTTTTATCTTTTATGCGTGGTGTGTTGTGTTTTTAATTTATAGGTATCCAAGCGAAGGTTGTGGTGAAATATGCGCTTTCATAGCTAATATTGGAGTTTATGACGATCAAAAGCTAAATCGGGGCCCAAAACGACAAAGATTGAAGCAGTATCGGTCGAATCTTCTAAATTCCAGAATCTACACTCCGAATTGAGATGTGTTCTCCATTGATATAAATTCCTCGTGAAATTATCTTCGAAACAGTATATCATATGCTAAAATCCGAGGTGTATTGATACAAGAACGAGGGATCAAGCCGAAAAAGACCAAAAATCGGAAGAAAACGACTCGACCGTGCCATATAACACGGCCGGGTCTCTTTACAGTCAAAGAGGGCTTTTCCTGAGCAGTACAGCACGACCATGTCTTCAATGACACGGTCGGGTCCCTAAACAGCCGGTATTGCATTTTCGGCGCAGTACGACACGGCCGTGTCATGGGACACGACCGAGTCTCAAGACAGATACCTTTTTCCTTATCCAGCGTAGTGCGACACGGCCGTGTCCCAGGACACGGGCCGTGTCACTTTTTGGTTCATGTCACTTTTCTTGACATTTTTGCACACCTTTAAGCCTTTGTCTTGATTTTTTGGCTATAAAATAAAGTGTAGAGACCCTAGGTGAGATATGTTTTTCTTGTTGAAGATATTCTTGGGTGAAAAACACAAGATTGAGGGAGAAAACACCAAAAAGTGAGGAGAAAGTGAGATTATTTCATCATCTTCTTTGTATGTTCTTGGAGTGAAAAATACATTTGTGAGATATAATAATTCCTTGTATCATTTTGTTGTGAATTCTTGAAAGAAGATCATCAAACCTTCATCGGGAGTTCGATTTCGGCATTTACAAGGGAAGTTTCTACCATGTTTTGTTCTTCAATTTCCATTATTGTTGTTGTAATAATCATGTGTAGCTAATCATTTCATATGGGTTTTTAGATATAGCCACACACATGTTTTTTATTGTTAGTTCCTTTTGATTTTCCGAGTAAAAGTTTGGGATTGTTCCTCTTGTTCGTTCTTCGTTTAAGAACTTTTGAATTAGATCATCAAACCTTTTTCATTGTTGTTATTATTATTCAAATTGAGGGTTTTTGTCGGTGTTCGCCATCAAACGACCCGAAAGAAACGATTGTGAATGTTCTCGAGCATTTTCGCGCGATCTTTTAACGATTTACCTCATCAAAGTAGTCGGTTAATTGATTGTTAGCTAGGGATTCATCCCCATCAAAAGAGTATCCCTTATTTTCGTTGAGAACAATCGTGATTTTTAGAATAACCGCCATCAAACGGATTTCTTTTAATCGTGAAGCAATCGATAATTCCAAACCTTATTTATTTGAGTATCGGAACTAATAATTGATTACGTGTGTGTGTCGGTGACTCTAAATTCCCATATCAATCTCATTATTGTTATCTCTCATTTATCCGACGATCAAATTAGTGTTGTTATCACTTAGTTTATTTTAATTTTATGTGTTAGTATTATAATCCAATCGAACCAATGATGTATTTAAATTTATTTTACTATTATTCATTCGACTATTTGCCGAACATTATCAAATTTTAAACCGTTTCCAATTCCTCGAGAGATCGACCTCGGAGTTACTTGCCGTTTCCTACAAAAGCGATTCGTACACTTGCGAGTATTCAATTTGAACCATCAAGTATGCGGGAGAGTTATCCCGAGTTGTTTGACCCTTAGTTTCGAGGATGAAACTCTTTTTAAGGGGGGGAGTATGTAATACCCAGTTGTAATTCAGTAATTATCATTCAGTAATTATCAGTTAGTAATTGTCACTCAGTAATTTTCACTCATTAATAATCATTCATCATTTGTGATTCATTCATTTAGGTCCATCGTTGGCATTTTGTAACCGTGTATCAGTTACCGATCATCATTCATCTCCGTTTGTGGATCGAGACGAGAGTATCATCATTATCATCGGGAATATAGTCTCGTGTTGGAAGTATCATCTATCACGTGTTATTGGACTAATTTACAATCATACGAGTATTGTATGTCGAATCATTCACCGTTTGTAACGAGTAGACGGAGTTGTCGGATTTTTGTCACTTCCAGGAGCGAGTTACGGCCGTAAGGATTGTCGGATACGTCCGTAACAGGCGTTCGGTGATTTCAGGTCAGTATGGACGAACGGGACTTACGGGCGTAAGGATTTCGGCATATGGCCGTAAGTTGAGCAGGTACGGCCGTAAGGCTTGGCCGGTTACGACCGTACGTGTCGAGCAGGGTGCCCAGGCGTTTTTGGCCGAAGGCGAGATACGGCCGTAAGATGGGCAGGCTACGGCCGTAAGGGGTGTTCATGATTTTCATGATTTGTCGGACGAGGAGGACTTACGGCCGTAAGGGTTGCGGCATAAGGCCGTAAGATGAGGCAGGTACGGCCGTAAGGCTTGGCCGGATACGACCGTACGTTGCAGGCAGGGTGTCTGGTCAGTTTCGACGAAGGGGTCGTACGCCCGTAAGTTTGGCTGAGTACGGCCATATCGATCGAGTTACGCCCATAAGGTGTGCGGGTACGGCCGTATGGCTGTCGGCAGGTGTTTTGGACGAGGGCGAGTTACGCCCGTAAGACGGGTGCGGGTACGGCCGTATGGCTGTCGGCAGTTTCTGGACGAAGTCGAGTTACGGCCGTACGAGATGGCTAGCTACGGCCGTAAGGCCGTTGACCTGGGATGTTATGGCCGTAAGTAGGCCGAGTTACGGTTGTAACTTCCGGCAGTTTATAAGGGCCTGGACGGGACTTTGTACTCATTTTCTCATTTTCTTCACTTTGTTCCGAGAGAGAGAGAGCTTGAGGGAGATATTTTTTCATCATCAATCATAAGGGTGTTCGGTTTTCATCATCTTCATTCGTTTGGAGAGCTCGGATAGTCGATCTAACGCGTGTTCTTCAGATCAAAGTGTTTGGATCTTCAAAGGTAATATTCTTCAAACATATTGGATTTCGATTTTGTGTTGAGATGTGATGTTTTGGACGTTATAATCATGTTGTATGAAGGGATGTACGTATGATTACGAGTGTGTTTGAATATTCATTGGATTATTGAAAGGTTATTCAAGAACACTTTGAATATTAAGTTGGATTTGGGGGTTTTCAATTAGTTGTTGTTGAAATCACGAATTTAGATATTTATATTGGAGTTTTGATTGTATTGAAGATGTTTTGTCGATTTGAAACACTCCTTGGGGATTTGATATTGGTATAATTGAGGATTGATTGTAAACAATCTAAGTTTGGTCACAACGTGTTTGATATAATATCCCAATGAACTTGGTTTAGTCGTATCGACGTTTTGAGTTCGTTATGTTCGTGGTTGATTCGTATGTTGAACGGATTGTTGGTAATTGTGTTATTCAAGGTTGTTCGAGCGACCGACATCTCATTTAGGACGTTTGTTCGTGGAAGGACATTCTTCATCGGTGTTGAGTAAGTTAATTCTTACTCGGTTAAAAGGATATTCATTCCTTTTGTTGTTGTTCATTAATAATCATAACTCATTCATAATTGTATTAACCGTATTGAGACTTGTAATTGTCGAATAATCACTTCATTCACGAGGAACGACGGTTCCAATTATTTCATTGAGCTATCAATCACTTCACCATTATTTTCATCTCGGTGAGTCATTCTTGACTTTGTCGGATTATTATTCATTGATATTCATTATGGTCATTCTCGTTCATATAACCTTCTGGGTTCATATTGCGTGGCCGGGTGCGGATGTGTGGAATTTTTAGTCGAGCACGCGATGGTCATGTATTGGGTCACCGATACATTGGACAGTGCACACGATAACGTTTACCTCCATGAGACTAATTAGGTACAAGGAGTAGTGTGTCCGGGCACTCGTCTTGTACACTTGCACATAACATTACGGGCGTACTATGATGCTCCTCTTCAGCTTAAATTCACAACTAAGGATAATTCATAACTAAAGATATATCATGATTGTGTATATTCAACCCTTGAGGATTGTTGTTCTGTGTAACTGACCCCGTTAGGGGATATTGTTTTCTGGTCACGGCAAGGCAAACGCACGGGAAGAGCATGTTGACGGCGAGGAGTCCCAGTAATACTAGTAGGGGGCCCCAATCCTTTCAGTCATTCATGTTGTTATCATTTTATTTTCCGCTGCAGTTTTCCATTTCGATACTCCGTTTCATTCAGTGTTGTGTATTTTATCTTCATATAAAATATACATGTATTCGGTATTCTTGGGTGTGTTGTAATGAAACTCCTTATCGGAGTGATGGATGATATAATGTGGTTCGGTACTACAATTATATTATTTAATTCATAAATTTTCAATCGTCTGGTGGGTCCGAGTCGGGGGTCCACGGCACTGTAATATCCGCCTAGTTTGGGGTGTTACAGTTTACTAAAAGACGAAATAGTGTGTTGTTGTTGAGAGAGTGTGTTTTGTAACGGTCGTGTCTCCTCAATTGGTGGTTATTTTTTGTTGCCGTTTGAATGAACAGTCGTGTCGTTTCGAAACGAACGGTCGTTTGGCCAACAGTCGTATCGTTTGAATGAATTGGTGCTCCTGTTCGTCGAAGCTTTTCGCAAAAAGGTACGATTTCTTTATAAACCGGTCGGCTTCAGAAATCGTTAACTATTTTCGAACCTACTATTCTCATTCTCTCTAAAACACTTTATCCAGAAAATCGTTATTGCCTATTTTCAGATTTCACTCTGTCTTAATGCAGTCCGAAACTAAGGCTTGTCGTATCCTGCGGTATTCTTGTTCATAACCTTCAGACACATTTCGGGGTGCAAGAAATACTATAAGAAAAGCGTTTCCATGCGTGATTCAAGCCTCGACGTCTTCAATTTCGAAGAATTCTCTAACACAAACATCATAACCCAATACCCTACATTTCACAACATTCAACAAAAAAAACCTAATATAAGAGGAGAGTCAACAAAAGTTTCACCATTTATCAACTAGACAATATATTAACGCTTACCTTTTCAGATTAACCAAAGCAGAACCTTCGATTTGAGCAAAAACCCGAACGAAACCCTACATTTTCCTCGACTGTTTCGTCTTCTTCTCGCAGCAGCAAAACGATCCAGAAACTCTATGTTCTTCTCCTTCTCTTCGTCTTCTTCGTCTTTCTTCTATTCGCTTAGAAGGTACAGAGAGAGTGAGAGGAGAGAGTGAAAGCGTGTATGAAAATATTTCCTTAGAGTGCGAGAAATGAATAACCCTAACAAGACCCCTAATGTTATTAACCTACGTGGCATTCCAAGTCACCAGTCTGATTGTCACGTCAGTAAGTGTTTAACGGAGTTAACAAAAAAACGTTAAAAGGGACCCACGCGTTATGTTTTTGAATGTTATGGGACATTTGCATTATAAAAAAAGATAAGGGACCTAATCGTTACAAATAAATAAGTTAAGGGACCTCGAAAAGTATTTGGCCTTATTAACCATGAATATTACTAATTAAATACTATTAAAAATTATAACAAATAGTATTATAAAAATAAACATTGCGACAAAACGAACAATGTCTTATATCTCAGTATTCACTTTTATACTAGTAAAAGAATTTTAGATGTAATTAGTGCGAATAGTAATTAATTATTGTAACTATAAAAAAAGAAAGAAAAGAATATCTTAACGGGAAAAGGTAAGATGCCAAATCATGAAAATAAATATAAAGCGAAAAAAAAGTAGAAGGAAAAACCAAAGAAATTTTTTTTTAGGACTTGGAACGGTGGTGTGAGAGGTCCGATCTCGGTGGGAACCAGCGACTGGATGGGTGGGATTCAGCATGAAGCAATCATTGGGAGACGGCTGAATTTGGTGGGAATCTGCGGTTGGATAAGCTGGGTTCAGCATGAAACAATCACTTGGGGGGAAACTGCTTGTGCGCGGTAGTTAAGAACTAGAGAGTCGAATACACATCTCGCAATTTAACTGATAGCAGTTTTGAAGGATCGAATTCGTTGTTCCGAAAAGTAGTCAAGTGTAAGCTCGAAACCTCAGTATTAAAAAAAAAAAAAAACTTTGATAACCTATGCTTAGTCTACTCGTGCTCCCCTCTCGTTCTGACTCTACATACTCCACTTTTCGTGTATTCCACTAATATATCTTTTATTTTTAAATTTAATTTGTATATTTTCATTTAATTTTACAATTATTAAATAGAATGGAGTAGACCCGATATATTTTGCATTTCATTTTCAGTTTTTTTGTCAATAACGGATTATTAGCGTTGATTATTTCACAATTAGGATCTATAAATATTATTTATTGGTTGATAAATGTTGATTAAAGTCAAATATGCTATAATTGTTCGAAAGAATAATATTTGATATGTTTTAGTCTAGCTTGTTGGGTTTGTCATACCGTTGTCTCTATTGTGTGTTGGCTAAGTCTGGATGGAACAACCTAAATCTTGTACTGTGACACTATCTATCTATCTATATGCCAGTGTGCACTGGAGCAGCTGGTCATAAGGTCTCATTTAAGTCTTGTGTTTGGGTTTTTCCCAAATTCGAACTTGGGCATAAGGATTTGTAAACTAGGATTTCTACCGCTGAAGCAAACCTTTCAAATATATATATATATATATATATATATATAGAGAGAGAGAGAGAGAGAGAGAGAGAGAGGTTCACGTGAGAATGCAATTTAAGTTAAGAAATAAAAATGAATTTTGTTCATAGATCTTGAAAAATGGATGACCTAGATTTATTCTCACAAAAATTTGATGCATATAATGCAATATTTTAATGCATGGATAGTTTGATGCATATAATACATATTTTAATGCAATGTAATTTTGATGCACGAAATGCATATATTTCATGCATAATTAGTACAAAATTCATGCATATTCGCAATTCGCAGGATAAGAACCATTCTCATTTGATCATATATATATATATATATATTGATTCATTAATGAGAATTAATATACCTTTTCACCTACTTCTTATTTATTATTGCTTTTAGTTCAACATTTTATTAGCTCGCAGAGCTTCGAGACAAGAATATTTTCCTCCTCTTTAAAAATCAAAAAATCCGAATAAAGGAAAATCAAATTTTCTGAAACCCTGTCGTTTTCACCTGATCCCAGCCGTCGGGAAACCTAACGCCCAACGTCATCCGTCGTAGCCTGCAACTCGTCTGTAACCAATTGCAATCCTCACGATTTCCCTGTTCAATGGATAGCAGCTCGAGTCCTGCCATAGTCACCCCTCTACTCCGGACGTGTTGCCTTCCCCGATTGAAGCATTCCAGCCAACTGTCACACCGTCTCACCTCTATGGCCTGCGAACCCGACCCGATAGTCCCTCCCAAACATAATTTTTATTACCCCAATCGTGAGATAAGGTACACAACTTGAACTTACTATCTGCCTCGTATGCTATTTAATATACTTTAATTGATTTAGTTATATATTTATACTTTATAATTAGTTAAATTATGGCTAATTAAATCAATTGAACTATTTAAATCACAAAACCCCTGAATTAAATAAATTGCAGCATAAGAATTAGATATCATGTCTAGTAATTATTTGACTGCATTATGTATGTATGTGTATATATATATAGGGATTGATTTAGGTAGGAAAGGTAAATTTCCTAGGAAATAGAAATGAATTTGGGCCTTTGATTGAGTTAGATCAATGGTTGAGATTTATACTCAGTTGTGCTACGTGTTTGTGCTGTGTGTGCTACGCGAACTGAAATATGTAAATTAAGTGAGGTTGTACTATTTGTTTGTGCTGTTTGTGCTACGATGCGATGGAATATGTACTAGACTTAACTTATTTAAAATATTTGCTACGAAATAATGAAATATGTGCTAAACTCACATATTTAAAATCTGTGCAGCATAATAATTCTGATTGTGCTATACACATATGAAAGATGTGCTAGACGGACGTATCTTTTCCTATATTACTACACTAAGGGATTTCTCACCATAACCCACCCCTATATAAATAGATAGATATAGATATAGATATAGATATAGATATAGATATAGGCTTCATAATTAGTACACTTTAATGTATAAATTCTAGTGCCTCCAAAAATAAAACCATGATAATATAATTTTATGAGTATTATTTGTCTAAAATTTAACCATATATTGGTTCAGAAACATATGCTCTTATTACTAATTTTTAATCATGAATGTACTCATGATTATGTCAAACTCATTCTTTCCCTGTCTTATACAAAGATGGCTGGTCTAACTCGTCCTTAATTTGATATTTTGGACTCAGAAGGACTTAAGTACCATAAATGGGTCTCCAACATCGAGACTAACTTTATTCAGAAGGACTATAGTGCTATGATTCTTGACGCTATACGCCAAACACTGTATGACAAAGTGAAAGCGAGCGCACTAATGTTCATAAGGAGACATATCGATCCTAGCCTGATATGGGATTAACTTCAGTTGAAATCCCCTAAATAACTATGAATACCCTTAAAGGTCATTTTGGGAACATTCATATTACATTGCTCCCAGAGTTGACTGTACACTGGAATGAGATCTACTAGCTTGATTGTGAACGGATCAATGATTTCAACAAAGATATGCTCCATCTCAAGGCATGCCTTAACTTTTGTGGAAAGAGAATCATAGAAAATGACATGATATAGAAAACTCTTTCCACCTTCGTGTAATACCGCAAACTAGGCAGTTATTACAGTATTATGGACTCCATCTTGAGACCCACAAGGCGAATACAAAATAACAACAATCATCAATAATTAAAATAATATAACTGCAGTACCGAATTATATTATCGAATACTTCGGCGAGGAGTTTAGACAATACTTTGGCTAACAATGCCAATTAGTCGACATGATCGTCGCAAAAAAATATAAGTATAATCCATGTGAATACGGACATACTGAATCAACAAAAAAGTACAATGCGGTAAAATTAAGTACATGAATAGTACAATTGAAAAAATAGGAGTTTCCTTAAGACTCTTCGTGTGACCATGTGCCTTGACCTTCATTTAACCTAAAATACGATAAAAACATAATTATTCCAGAACCACAAGGTCAATTACATAATATAACAAATATGAGTATGAACGGACAAAATCATAATGCTCAAAGGGAGGATGTCACAGTATGCACGGAATAAAAATATGTTTGTGCATAAGCCACCGACGTGTGCGGAATTCTCAAACTACATGTGTCAGCATGTAGCTAATTAGTCTTATGGAAGTTCCCCTTCAATGGAAAACTCCAATGTGAAAACATGTATAGATGACAATATATGTCTGACTAAAAATACTCTATATTACCAACTGGCACGTGAGTATGACTCCAGGAATGTCACGCTAACAAAAGTGACAATGAAAATTAATAAGAATCAATGAATCCAACAAGAATGAAGACAACTCACCAAAGTGAAACAGAGGTAACACAGAGGACCTGGAACCACTGTTCCTCAAGGAATGAGTGATCGATTCTATCAACAATATCAACTCAATATGAATCACAATTCATAAAATATAATATAATGTATGTCATACGTACAATATATAAAAGAATCACTATCCTCATAACCAAACAAGAATTAACTTGCCTCAATATCAAAGACGGATAACCAAACAAGAATTAACTTGCCTCAATATCAAAGACAAAAATATCTCAACATGAACAAGGTGTCGTTCAACGAAATAATAAATACTCGAATAACTTTGAAAGAAATATAATTCATCAATAACAATGTTCGAAAACCAAGTCTCAATGACTACAATAACCTGTTACCTTCAATAAGGCAACTCAATAACTCCAAACAATCTATCCTAGTTAATTGAAACTAATTACTCAAACTCTTTGTAAACAATCTTCAAAAGTTTACAATTGCAAATTACTCATTATAATACCCCCCAACAACGATTCAAATCCACAGACTACCCATAACATCATCACAAATTCACATCAACATTATAATATAATATTTTAACAATTCAAAATCGAATCTCACTAAGTTCAAAATCCATATTCAAAGTATTCTTCATATAATTCCAATAATACAATGAAATATTCATATCCATATAATAATCATACATATAACTTAAATATATATATATATATATCATGATTATCATCTCAAAAACACCAAGTTCTAATCCAAAATTAAAATCAATGTTGAAGAACAATTACCTCTTGAAGAATGGAAAGGCATCCAATAGTCGAAATTCGCTTCTAATCACTTCCCAAGCTCCCCAATCACGTTAGATGATCAATTTCATGAACACACAAGTGTTTGGATGATATAACTTCTCTCTTGAATCCGCTCTCTCGGAAAAATGAAAAAAAAAAAATAGGAAAAAGGGCAAAAAGCTCCGCCTGAAGTGGTAAATACTGTCACGAGTTAAGGTCGTAACTTAGGTCATTACGTCCATAACTAAACCAACATACGGCTATAACATCTAGACATATGACCGTATCCTACCTAGCTAACACCCACTCAACGCAAAGGTCAATGTATTATGGTTGTAACTCCTCAATATACGGTCGTAACTCCCTATGCATATGGGGGTAATTCAAGAACTGGGATGAAATAAAAGAACAAAGCACCCCTGGCTTATGGACATAGCTCCCTACTACTATTGTCCTAACCAACAAACATAAGACTGTATCATCCACGTATACTGTCGTACTCCATGTTGGACAACCAAAACATGTACATTCTAGACTTAAATATGCGATCGTATACCAACAAAGTGTGGTCGTAACCTTCAGTCATACGTCCATATCACTACCATATACGACCATATAAAAATCTCACAGGAACTCACATACGAACAACTGCAATACGGATGTACACAATAACACATACGGTTGTAGCATCTGTGTTACGACTTTAGTGCTCACACTTACGATTGTAACTGCCCTGTAACAAATCATTCAAAATGTTCGATTCTAATAGCACAAAAATAGGTATGCACAAACATCAATCCAATACGACATCAATATATGGTTCCAAGAAAAATACACATATTAAAATAGTACAAAAACAAAAGATTACATTCGAATATTATTTTTTTCTACTTCTCCCCTTATATTAGTGAACCAGTATAGGCTAGATATGACAACAAATGCATCACTACTTTTGGAAAGCTAATCAACCTCCTTTAAGTGGCTGAAATGCACTAGGTTGACTAAGATAAAAGTACTTCCCCAGACCAATTATGGCAAAGTGAAGGATGCCTAAAAACGGGTCTGGGCGTGGCAAGCCCAAACCACATGAAACAAACACTCACCGTAGAAAGAGGCGTGGTGGTCGAGGTTGTAGTCGTGGACGTGGGATTCTTCCAGCATAAAGGAGATGGTGCTTCCGGCTCTAGTAGCTTAGGAAAACAAAAAACATCTGCCCATCATCCTGCCCCCAAGGCTCGAGTTGGCGAAGAACCTCATTATCAATGTGGAGATGCTGAATATTAATACAAGAACTGTCATGCAAGTAAACACATTGAATCCAACTACAAGAAGTACAAAGAGTCCAAATAAAATGAAGTTCACCGTACGGAGGAAGATGATACAAACATGGCCCCTAATGCCAATTTTGTAGTAATCGATTGTCGTATCAAGCCATGCGTGCTATGCACAATCATTAGAAGCACCGCTTATGATTGATTTATGTTTACTTATTTGTTTATATTCGGCACTTTTGCGTGAGACAATTGTTTCTTACTTTTTTTTAGTCAATGGTTGTATGCACTTTTGATTTTTGAACAAGATCTTATTATTCCTTATGTTATATTATTAGCTTTATTTCAAAGTAATGAATATTGCTTGAATTTTTTATGATTCGAAATTTTCCTCTTTTAATAGGAACGAATCCAGGAGAATTTGAACCTCTCGTAGATAGTGGGACCACACACACCATTCTTCGAAATAGGGTTCTAATAATTGAATTAACGCCTGCCAAACCTCGATAACTACGATGATTGGATCCTCCCAACTCCTCCAGAAAAACACAATGCCCAATTATTGATGCCTAACGACACTTTCTTCTAAGTTATTGATGATCTATATGCATCTAGAGACCATCAAATCTTAATCAGCTTCAACCTTCCATGTTGAAACCCATTATCAGAATGGAATAGAGTTCTTTTATATTACCTCTAATAATATGGACGAAAATGCATCAAAGAAACTCATGAGTCAAAGTAGTGGACTGTACTTCTACCATTAGAGAATTTCCGAATTCTCTGTTGTCACCAAAAATGAAATATGTGACAATTACTCATATATGTTTTGGCACGATGGACTAGGTCAACCTGATCGAGATATGATTATCGGAAAACTAAAGAACTCACACATACATCTTTTCTTCAAGTGAAAATGCAACAACTCAACACGAAGTACGATCTTGACTTTAATCAACCATGTCATCTAAAGCACTGACTATATATATGCCCTTGTACGCACTTGACTATGTCAAACATATCACTCCTTTTGAAAAGCCTGATTTTAGCCAACATTGGAACGAGACCTTCCTACCCAAAGACACAAAAGTAAATATTTCATTCTTATTATAACATCCCAAAAGGCGGATATTACAGTGTCGTGGACCCCATACTGGGACCCATCATGCGATACCAAAATACAGATTTAATATATATTACCTTGTGATACCGAACCACAATAAATAGTCATTATTCCGGTTAGGAGTTTATAAATAGTATGGCCAATCGCCTTAGCGTACATAGGATACAAATACAAGTATAAACCATATGGAGATGGAATATACTTCAAATAACAATACAATCGGTCAATAGTTTAAATGAAGCGGAAAATAACATTACACGATTTTCAAGCATAACCGGACAACAAAATATTTGGGGCCCCAAACTAGTATCCTTCGAACCCTTCGTCGTCACCATGCTCTTCCCGTGCCTTGCCTTTGCCTCGACCTAAAATACAACACAAGTAGTTCGCCCAAAACACAGGGTCAGATATACATGATAAATGATTCTCCAGGCATTATACAATTCACATATACTAGATCTCAAAGAAACATCCCGACTATTGAACATACCCTCGGGCATATGAACAATCAGTCACAAACCATCGAACATATCCAATCATACATGGACTATGAATGACCAAACAATATGGCTCAAGATGGACATCACAGTACGCCCGATCCGGAAATGTATCCGTGCACATGTCCACCCCGTATACGGAATCCAGAATATATGTGTGACAATGTACCTAATTAGCCTCACGAACTACGTCTCGTGTGCACAGTCCAATATGGAAATATCCGTGTATGACTATATATGTGCCTGGCTAAAAATCCTACACAATAACTAATCGGAACCCAGATATGATTCCAGCTATGTCATGATACAACATGACAATGAATTCAATAAATCACATATCCGATTAAGGATCAAGAAACTCACCGAAGTGACAATAAAGATCAACGAGATCAAAGATTAAAAGGTGATGAACTTGGGAATGCAATCCCATGATGAAAAACGGAACATCATCAAGAACAATATCAAACTACGAATCACAGATTCATAAGTATTTCATATACACGAAACGTATAACCATCACAAGAATTCAATCATCATTATAACCAAGCAAGATAACTTGCCTCAATTCCGTATGTGAACGATAGTCTTTCTCTAAACGATCAAACAAACGGTATCCTCGATTAAATACTCAATCGAACAAGCAACCTTGAATGAAACATAATTCATTCAATAATATATTCACATAATATTGATATCAATTCATAGGAAACGACACCTGAAACCTACTCGTTCAATTAATTCTATTACAATGAACATTCTATCAACTATTTGTGAAATTCAATACATATGGTTTGTCTTCCACAAATCGGATTACTATACTAAAATGTCCTTTTAATACTCTTGTTATCACTATAAACAAGTTTATACATTAAACACCTTCAATTCACCATTAACAATCGGATTAACCAAGTTCTTTAACATCTACGTCCTTTATTACACAAGGATCATTGAGAACTAACATTATCACCAATAATCAATATATCTTCCTAAGAACATTATTAATTTATTAATATGGTGATCAACACATACCTCAGGTATCAACACAACCGATTTTCATATATAAGAGTTATAGTTGTGTTCATCAAAACCCTTTTATCATCTCTCAAAGACTTTGCTAAGCCAAAATAGAAATGAAGTTGTAGGTTTTAGGTTCAACAACATCACCCTAAACTCTAACATTCATCAAGTTCTTAACATGGTGTTCTAATACATTTTATGTCAACAATTCCATCGATTAAACTTAACTACGATGAAGCTAATGATTATTATTGTCCTAATGATGTTAATAATCCAGCAAGATGAGTATGATTCTTATAAACATGATCATTACCATTAAAACATCAATAATATCTTCATTCCAAACCCTTAATTACCATATTCATCAATAAGTGTTAAAAGGCTTAACTGCAAACATGTTTTACTTGATTAATTCAACACTAGGTGTAGTATACCATATCACTAACATCATAACTAAAAAAATATAGAGTAGAATCGCACAACATACGTTCAGAAACGAAGAACAACCACCAAAACCACAAGAACACACTCCAAGCTTCAAGAACACCTCTAAACTTCCAATCAACAAGCTCCAATCCAAGATGCAAGGCTCAAATACAAGTTGGAAGGGGGTATAGTCGGTCTAGGGAGGTAGGGGGACGATAGTTGGAGAGAAAAACCAAGGTTGGGATGTGCAAATGAAAGACACAAGCTGTCTTTTTATAAACTGCACAGTTCATTACTTACTTATTGCATGAAGATAACGTACGTTAATCCCTTTACGTACGCTACACCTAGAATGTTACGTACGTAATCTGCCTCCAAAGACTACTGCCTCAAAATACCAACATCATTACGTACGTTATAGCCTCAGCATTACGTACATAATATACGTCAACTTGGCTGCCTCGAAAGGGCCAAATATCCGGATCATGTCCGGCTCCCCATGCCGAAAGTTGAGATCGGATAAGATTCTCAGCGTTACGTACGTAACCTGAAAAACATTACATACGTAAAGCCAACGAATTAGCGTACGTTAAGTTAAATCTTTAGCGTACATTAAATACAGAAAACCTAGCCCAA
The DNA here is from genome assembly GCA_033398695.1 of Orobanche coerulescens. Classification (NCBI taxonomy): domain Eukaryota; kingdom Viridiplantae; phylum Streptophyta; class Magnoliopsida; order Lamiales; family Orobanchaceae; genus Orobanche; species Orobanche coerulescens. The sequence continues at coordinate 28,504,219 of CM065815.1, read as the reverse complement.
AAATGTAACAGTCTACACAACGTCAAGAAATCAATCACAATGCGAATGATAGTTATAATCAAGTCTGTTCAGATATATCCGGACATCAATAAACATTAACTAAATGTAACATGATTACAACGATACTCAAATTATCTGAATAATACAATGGTAGATAAGAAATTACTGTCGGATATTACATACTCCCCCCTTAAAAGGAGTTTCGTCCTCGAAACTAAGGGTAAAGAACTCGGGATACCTCTCTCGCATGCTGCTTTAGGTCTCCCACATAGCCTCCTCGACTCCGTGTCGTGACCACTGAACCTTCAGCAGGGGAATCGTCTTGTTCCTCAATTGTTTGATCCTCCTCTCAAGTATCTGTACGGGACACTCCTCGTACGAATGATCTTCCGCTATCTCGATCTCATCGAACTGAAGTATATGACTTGGATCAGGAACATACTTCCTCAACTGTGAGATATGAAACATGTTATGAATCCGACTCAGACGTGGTGGCAATGCCAGATGATAGGCCAGATCACATACTCGTTCCAAAACCTCAAACGGCCCGATATACCTCGGACTCAGCTTGCCTCTCTTCCTAAAACTAAAAACACCTCGAGTAGGGGACACCTTCATTAGCACATGGTTGCCAACCTCGAACTAAAGTGGTCGTCGACGGTGGTCTGCGTAAGACTTCCGTCGGCTTTGAGCCGTTAACAAACGATTCCTAATCAGAGAAATATTCTCATGGGCTGCTAACAACATATCAGGTTTCTTACCCAAAGATTCAGATAGGTTGTCCCAACACAAAGGGGATCTACAACGACGGCCATACAATGCTTCATAAGGTGCCATCTGAATCGAAGCGTGCCAACTATTATTGTAAGTGAATTCTGTTGTGCGGCGATTTATACGCCTCGATGACGATCGGCATAATGGTCAGGATCCAGCTAAAGAAGGCAGACGCTGGGCAAGCACCTAGCGATCGACGTCCAAGGCGATCGTCTATAGGCATCTGGCGATCGCCAATGATATCTGATTGTAGACGATCGTCCCATACCGCATGTGAATCTGACACCCGTCAGAGTCTTCGAAGACCGAATCTTAGACGAAGACCCACGTGCAGATCCACAAAAGGCGCCGCAAGATAAGACCCTTGACCCCAGCCTGTCACCAACCTCACACCTACCGACAGGCCCGCCGAAAGGTACAAAGTGGGTCCTCCTCAAACAGCGACTCAGGATGCGTGCAGGCTCCTCAGTGGCCCGTACAACTAGCTACCAGCTGCAGCCTCGGACTTTAAGGAAACAGTCCCACGTGATGAGACGATCGCCCACATTATTATAATATAGAATACGTCAGTCGCCCGCGATCGCCGGGGAGGACCCAACAACCTTTCCTACTATAAATAGTAGGCCTCCAACAGTGGCCAGATTATCGAGAGTATAGTAGAAAACATACAATGATACTCATTCACAAAAACAGAGCATCAAAAGCAAGAACTCACATAGCTTCATATCTGGTTCTTCCGGAAATCTTCAAGCTTTATAGCTTAGATAACTAGAATCTTTACACTCATTGTAATAACATTCTAACATTGATATTTGTACTCCATAGTATTTATATTAATAACATCTCGCGAGAGCATTCAAGCCCGGGACTAACAACCCCGGCAAATCTTGTGTTATTTACTTTTCCACGGAAGTGTTCTCGCATTTGTTTGTTACTCGACCTTTCCAGCAATATCATCTCCGGATAATATTTTGGGTAACAGCAATTGGCGCTAGAAGGAGGGGTTGCTATATCTTAACCTTCATTTTTTATTCCAACCGTCTCGAAGAACACTCAATGTTCTCCGGGGCATATACTTGAAGAAACACTCACTGTTCTTCAAAGAAAAACCTTCAGAGACATGATATCTTCCACGACCTCTAAAAGAGCCACCCTGCGATCTACCGGACATCTCATTCCGGCCCAGACCGAATCCCAGCCTACGGCGAAAGGTGACCGCGGCGAAGCTAGACTCTCACTCCCTCCCCCGAGGGACGGACCCAGCCTCTCACTCGATCAGTTCCAGATCGCGGAACAGATCGAGGAGGCTATGGCCATCCTCAGGGAGCGACGGAGGGCATGCGACTCGCCCACCATTACTCCATCCGCCATCCGCCGAGCAGGCAAGCGGAAGCTTAAAGGGCTATACGTCGAGAAATCGTCAGAAAGCCCCGAGCCACAGGAAAAGGCTCTCATAAGGCGGGATGATTCCGTTTTCAGCCGCCTAGGGAGCGATCCCTCATGGCGACCCGGGCATTCAGGCCCCAGCCGGGAGACGTCGGAGTTCGAATCCGTCACCAGGAGTTCGGCATATCCGACTCCCAGAGGACAAACTAGCCAACGGGCCCCCGCTCGCCCAAGAATCGAGCCCGGTGGCGAAGAACTCGTCACCTACCACAGGGCAAGGAGATCAGTACATGATCGCCTTGGCTCCCGCTCCGAGAGTCAATCAGCGAGCAGTCAGGCTACGGCGATGGCCGCCATGCAGCGCCAGCTCGACGAAATGAAGGTGCTCCTAGAAACTGGGGCAGGCGCCATGAGATCGATCGCTGGACCAAGTGATCCACTCGCGGTCCAGATCGAGCTCTCCCCGGTTCAACCGAAGATCGCTCCCCCTCAAACACCTCTATATGAGGGGAGATCGGATCCTGAGACCCATTTGAGCAAATTCCGGATTTACATGACCAGATGCGGAGCATCGGATGCGACGAAATGTCGAATGTTCCCATTGACATTGGGCGACCTCGCCCACAGGTGGTACATCTCACTACCACCTCGCTCGATCAATTGTTTTGAGAAGCTGGCGAACGACTTCACTTCGTACTTCGCCTCCAAAGTTGCTCGGCCAGAAGGCCCCCACCGCATGATGAAAATCAGGCAGGGGAAGGACGAGCCCGATGAAGACTACATAGACTGGGTAGATGAGATAGTCCTCACCGGCGAGCCTATTAGCGACGAGCTCGCTCTCTACTCGGTCCTGGGGGGATTCTATGGCCATTCGCCCATGTTCAGACACCTCACAAAGGACATCCCCCCGACCTACGCGATCTTCCGCGTCAGGGCCGCTGATTTTCTAGCCAGGCAGAGGATGCTCACCCTACGCTTAGGCAAGGGATCTGCCGGGGAAGGGAAGGCGCCTACTTCCGTCCCGAGAAAGATGGTCGCCAAACCCAAAATGGCGATCACGAAGCCGCCCAGGGAATTCAAGGCTTTCGAGGATGTGGAGGTTCACCTCCTCCGCAACCTCAACCTATCTTCGGCCCACATTTTCAACACCATCAAGGGGCATGAATGGCTTAGCAAACCGAAGCCGGTGAGGTACCCCCGTCATCTAGACCGCAGCAAATTCTGTGCCTACCACAAGAGTCTCGGCCACAACACCAGCCAGTGCCGCGACCTCCTCAGGCAACTCTGGCGGCTTTTTGAGGAAGGCAAGTTGGATAACTTATTTACCAAGCCAGAACCTCGAGCAGAGAGGACCGGAGGGTGCGAACGCCGATAAAATGATGGAATCCCTCCCAATCCGGTCGCAAGGATCGAGCAGAATGAGCCGGAGTACTCTGATGAATCGATCCCTCCGATCAACCCTGGCGGCCGGATCAATATGCTCTAGGCGGGAGGTGGAAACCTCGGAGGACTTTCCCCGGTTTCCACCATGTCGAACAAAAAGCGGAAGGCCGAACTGAGGGTGTTCGCCGGGGTCCATGTCGTGGTACCCCCAGAGCCGACCATCTCCAAAGACGCACTCATCTCTTTTTCCAACAAGGATAGGGAGGGAGTGCAGTGCCCCAAAAAGGATGCATTGGTGATCTCTCCATGTATCCTTGGGAAAATGGTCGATCACGTGCTGGTTGACAATGGGAGCTTTTGCAATATCATATTCAAATCCGCTCTTGATTAGCTCGGCAACATGACCAAGTTTATCAAGCCATTTGACATCGTGCTCCAAGGATTCGGCGACAGCACAGTCCAAGCCTACGGGAGGATCAAGCTCTCTGTCGAGCTAATATGTCATTACGATCCCAAGGTTAGGATTCCTTGGAACCTAAACTTTGTAATCATAGATAGGCCCAGCATCTATAATGGGTTCCTAGGTCGTCCATTTCTAGAGACCTTCGAAGCGGTCGCCTCTTCTTTCTTTTACTGTATCAAATTCCCCACTGTCGATGGGACGGTCGGTACTGTAAAAGGAGACCAATTAATGGCTCAGAAATGTTTGAATTACTCCTGTGTCATAACTTCTTTCAATACTTCCCGTGCTATTTGTAACATCGAGACGATCGACAATCAACCGATGGAGATCGATGAGCCAGGCACATCGTACCAACCTTACTCAGAGGATGCCATCGCACATCGATTAACGGACGACATCGAGCCAAGGATCGGGTTCGAGCCAAGCCTCGACATTGATCCAAGGATCGAGTCCGGAAATCATTCCAAACGAGAAGCGACCGTCCCCATTGAAGAGTTAGAAAGTGTAATGATAGATCCGGCTCGTCCGGAGCGGGAGGTACAGATCGGTGCAAGCGTTTGTCTTGAGTTAAAGGAAGATATGATCAACTTACTACGTAAGAACATCGGAGTTTTTGCTTGGTCGCATCAAGATATGGTCGGCATAAGTCCTGAACACGCCTGTCACTATTTAAAAATCGATCCGGCAAGGAAGCCTGTTCACCAGAAACGTAGAAAGTTCGGTCCGGAGAAGTACGCAGCGCTCGATATAGAAGTCAAAAAGCTACTCGATAACAAACTAATCGGAGTAGCTACAGACGAGCCACAATGGGTATCCAATGCGGTGCTCGTCAAAAAGTCGAGCAATTCCTGGAGGTTATGCATCAACTTCACTGACCTCAACGCGGCATGTCCAAAAGATCACTTTCCGATGCCTCATATTGACCACTTGGTCGATAGCACAGCAGGCTGAGAAATGATGTCGTTCATGGATGCCTTCGCCGGATACCATCAGAGCCCCATGGCGGAGAAAGACATAAAACACACATCGTTCCACACGGAAAAAGACATATAGTTTTGGGTCCGGATGCCGTTTGGTATGAAGAATGCAGGGGCGACCTACCAGCGGCTAGTCAACGGGATGTTCGCCAACCAGATCGGCAAGACCATGGAAATCTACATTGACGACATCGTGGTCAAAAGCTTCAAGAAGGAAGATCACCTCGATGACCTTGCCGAGACGTTCGACATCCTCGAGAAGTTCAACATGAAGCTGAACCCGAAGAAATGTAACTTCGGGGTGAGCTCCGGAAAATTCCTGGGGCACATCGTGATCCAAAGAGGGATCGAGGCGAACCCCACCAATATCCAGGCGATCCTCAACATGCAGGAGCCACGAAATGTCAAACAGGTTCAACGCCTCACAGGTTGTCTAGCTGCCCTCAATCGTTTCATATCTCGGCTCGGGGATAAAAGCAAGCCATTCTTCGCGACCATAAAAAAACAAGAAGTTTGCATGGACGAAGGAGAGTCAAATAGCGTTCGCAAAAATTAAGGAATAACTATCTAGCCCTCAGATCCTGGCAAAGCCGATCCCCGGCGAAAAGTTATTCCTTTACCTGGCGGCCTCGGAAGTCGCGCTAAGTGCTGTATTAGTGCGAGCAGAGGGGCAAACCTACTTGCCGATATACTACGTTAGTCAAGCGCTCCATGACGCGGAAACGTGGTACACGCCTCTGGAGAAGATCGCCTACGCTCTAGTCATGAGTGTTTGTAAACTAAGGGCCTACTTCTTCGAACATCAAGTGGAGGTTCTGACGACTCTCCCTCTAAGGCAAGTTCTGCACCGACCAGACACCAACGGGTGACTCCTCAAATGGTCACTGTAGATCACCCAATACGGTATCACATACGCTCCTCGCACGGCGATCAAAGGCCAGGCTCTGGCGGACTTCGTGGCGGAGTTAACATTCCCTCACAGTCCGACCCAGGTCGGCCGCCCTGCTTGGAAACTGTACGTAGATGGCTCGGCAACCAACTCACGAGCAGGGGCAGGGATTGTCCTCATCAGCCCCGACGGCCAAAGTTTCACAAATGCAGTGCGCTTCGGGTTTCGTGCGACCAACAATGAAGCCGAGTACGAAGCCTTGGTAGGCGGGCTCGATCTAGCCCTCGCCCTGGACGTTCGCCGCCTCCATATCTTCATGGACTCCCTCTTGGTCGTGAACCAAGTCAAAGGAGAATATGAGGCGCGCAACGAACATATGGTCAAATACCAAGAATTGGTCGCCGAAATGTGCACGAAGTTTGAGGAAGTGCTAATCGAACAAGTCCCGAGAGAGCACAATTCCCAGGTCGACGCCCTATCCAAACTGGCATCATCAGATGGGGCGGCCGATTTCTCTAACATCCAAATCACAAAATCAACAAAGCCGGCGATCGACAGAAACCTGGTTACCACAGTTACCATCGCCGAAGAGAACTGGATGACTCTGTTCATTAAATACTTGAAGGACGGGATGGTCCCCGACGACCGTATCAAAGCTCGCCAGCTCCAGCTCCGTGCAACCAGATACACCCTACTGGATGACCGGCTTTACAAGCGAGCTTTCAGCCTTCTCTCCTCAAGTGCATTACGCCGGAGGAAGGCCGGCTCATTTTAGCCGAGATCCATGACGGGATCTGCGGAAACCATGCAGGCGAGCGAGCTCTCATCCACAAAACGACCAGGCAAGGGTTTTTCTGGCCTACACTACAAAAAGATGCAATCGCCTATGCCAGATCGTGTCACATGTGCCAAGTGATGGGCCCAAACATCAAGCTCTCCCCGGAGCAGCTCACCTCAATGTACAGTCCATGGCCATTCGCCCAATGGGGCATCGACCTTATAGGTCCCTTGCCGACGGCGCCAGGGGGCTGTAAGTTTGCCATCGTAGGGGTCGATTATTTCACTAAATGGGCTGAGGCCGAACCACTCAACAAGATCGGTCAAGAACAAGTAATTAAGTTCATTTGGAAGAACATCATATGCCGGTTCGGTCTACCTCAGGCTATCATCTCCGACAATGGAAAGCAATTCGACGGTTTAGAAGTCATGCAATTCTGTGAGAAATGGGGAATCAAAAAGTTGTTCTCGGCCCCCTACCACCCTCAGACGAACGGCCAGGTAGAGGCTGTAAACAAAATCCTCAAACACACGATCAAAACACGACTCGAATCCAGACAAGGATGATGGGCGAGCGAGCTCCCAGATGTTTTGTGGTCTTATCGAACGACGACTCGAAACTCAATTGGCGAAACCCCATTTGCCCTCGCCTTTGGAACAGAAGCAGTGATCCCTTCGGAGATCGCCATCCTCAGCCACCGAACTGAACAAGAGATGACGACGGACAATGATATGGCCCGACGAATAGACTTGGACATGCTGTAAGAACGGCGACTGACCTCGGAAATGAAGAACACAATCCACAAAAGGAGATACGATAATTTATTCAATTCAAAGGTCAAGGAAAGACGATTCCAAGTGGGCGACATAGTCCTCAAAAAGGTCCAGACTCACACGGGAGTCTTTGGCCCAAATTGGGAAGGCCCCTTCAGGATATCTAAATGGCTAACTGGAGGAGCCTATGAACTTGAACACCCTGACGGCACTCCGGACCAATATCCCTGGAACGCCGTACATTTGAAGAAATACTACGAATGAAAAATCTATATTCAGTTACCCAATGTACAAAGAGTATAATGAGATTTTTCTATCCCATCTATGTGATTCGCCTCAACGAAAACAAACAACTAAAGAGAGGACGACTCGCTCGCCCTTAAGAGATCGTCGTCTAACCTGAAAAACCTATGCAAGCGATCGCCCCCCAAGCACAACATATACCGTCGAGGATCGTCATTCAACATGGTGATCCGTGGTAGAAAAAGTGCAGCCATGGTCCTGGAGGTCGATGGAACCGACAACTTCGCCCATGCAAGTGTAACACCCAATTTTTTTTTTTTTTTTTTTGCGGAAATAATATAAAGTTTGACACCAATTCATAAAGGGACTTCATTTATTTAATTTAATAAGCCAATAATGGCAATCAAGTTATCAAACTTCTAAAGAAAACAACATAAGTAAAACTTTCTAATATAGAAATGACAAAAGCGGAAGTACTAAAAATGTTCATTGACTTAAAATAAATCACAAAGGTGTCACGAATGCTCCCACAGTCCTTAGCCTCCTTAATCGTAATACCTGAAAATGTTAAGTAAAACCGTAAGCACAAAGCTTAGTGAATTCAAACACAACATTATACCAATATCCACAATCACTAGACCTAGATTAAAATATATAGTTATAACATTTAAACATAAGCCAAGAACAAATTAAAGCTTATGAGGAGGGCTAGTAGGTTACCCGCATCTCACAAACCGAAGAGTATTGGGTTAATCTTACCCTCACCTCACATCCCGGAGGGTATTGGAGTAATTATACCTAACCACGCGCACCGGACAAAATCCGGATAATTGCTATGATCCCCTCAACAATAAACATACAGTGCACATGTATAATTAACAATTTAAGCATGCATTCATACTATCATACAATAATGATAATTTAACACTCACGTGCTAACCTAGCAATCATAAATATTGAGACAATGGAGTGAGAGAACTCACCTTGAATACTTAAGGGAGATTGCTAAATCAAAACTGGCTACCACACTTGAGCAAATGCCAAAACTTCACCTATTATAAACTAGGAGTTAGGATATACCCAAAGATGAAGCTTAAAGACTTAAACAAAATCTGGACAGCAAGGTCTAAAAACAGACCCGCTGTTAAAGATGGATTTACTTAATTTTCCTAAGTATTAACATATCAATATTAAATTTTTCTAAGAAACTAGAGTTTTCCCCCTTTTTAAAACAGTAAAGAACTCACTCTAACTCCAAAATATGAATTTATTATGATGCTTTTAAAAAGACATCGCAGTGCAGTCCCAAATCATAGGAATCAGTAGTGTTGGCCAATTCTACCCAACTTGTGGGTAGACATTGTCCAAACTAAAAATCACAGAGATAATAGACATAAATAACAAAGTCTCAGAGTTGGAATCGACCAAAAAGGGTTTCCCAAACTCTAGATATGAAATTCACAACATGACTAATTACAAAACCCTTAAAAGCTGATGACAGAAAACTGATCTGGAGTGTGAACTCAATATGACCACGAAATACTTGGAGATAACATCCCATAAACTCCAGATCACAAATTTAGGTCATAACACACATATGGGAACTTGGAATCCCATCAGATCATTTCCCAAGCCCTAGAAACGAATAAAACAAATTGACCTATCAGATCAGACCCGGATCAGACCTACCAGCAAAGATGCTGTTCTTGCCCATGGATAAAGTCCTAATTAGTGAGAGTGACCTTCATAAGAAAGTTACCCAACACAATTTGTAAACTTTTGGCACAGGTTTTAGATCCGATTGAGTTATAGAATTAAAGTTATGATTTTTGTAAGATGACTACAAATCTGATGGAAACAGAATCGTAGCCAACCCTTAATCTTTTTAACCAATCCATTCCTCTCCCTTTTGAAACACATTCCTAGATGTGTTTATCACCCAAATTCAGTCCCCTATGAACATGGTGGCACTAAAAAGGGCTAGGGGTCATTGGCATTTCATTTAGTCACAAGGAAAAGAATCAAATCAACATAATATATGACAAACCACTTAAACTCATAATTTTCCCCTTTTTTTTTAAGGGTTCCTTGATCTTTCAAATACACAAACATTTATATAAACATCTTAGAAGATGCTATAAAGTTGTATACTTAGATCTAAACATATTGATATGGATATGTTGAGAATCAAAATAATAATTAACAAGAATTATAACCATTCACAAGATCTATCACATTTTATCACCTAAATAAAACTTGGTGATTTCCATGGTTCATTTAGACCTTGTATTTTATATAATCATCTAGATCCATCATACACCATGTATATGGTGTAGATATAATCTAGAGATGATGATAACATACAACTTATAACAATAACAACATTGGTTAAAACCATAAGATCTATCTTCTTTAAATCACACAAGTTACAACTTGATGATTTTTATGAATCATATAGATCTTTTACATAGTATGATCATCTAGACTCATCATACACCATATAGAAGATGGTGATGAAATTTCTAGATGATAATCAACACTTAAAACAATTAATTGAATATAAATCAAAAGAAAAGATTAAAACACCTTAAAAGATCTTACCTAAGCTTGTTACACCAACAAGGAAGTGAAAGAGAAAGATGATTGTGGCTTTGGAAGAGAAAAAATGAGAGAGAGATGGGAGAGATCGGCCGAAGGAGGGAGGGAGGAGGAAGTTTAGGGTTTTTGTGATATTTTTATAAATCATTTTAGGATAAAGCCTAATGACTACACTAATGGGCTAGGCTCAAAACTCATTTCTTTTACTAGCCCAATATAATTAAATCTTTCAATTAACTTAGCCCAAAACTTGTATTTTAATCTAACTTGGCTAATTAATTAAACCCATCATTTAAAATAACTAAATACCATGAAAATAATTAACGTACCGGGAAGAACCGGGCGTTACAGCAAGGTTCCTTTAGGCTGCGATCGCGCGCCCTCGAAAGTATATCATCTAACATGATATACCCGGACAAGGCGACGCGTCCCTACCCCGTCACAACGTATACCATCAAGGGTCGCCATCTAACATGGTGACCCGAGGTAGAAAGGTGCTAACAATCCACGGGCGTGGAGTCGAATAAACCGACGACGCCCCGTGCAAGGACTTCTCCAGACCGAGACCGCTCGCCTTTCATTTAAACACAAGGCATGCGCAGCCTAACGGAGGGCCCTAACAATAAAGTGAGTCGCGAGACAGACCTACAGATGGAATGTCCCTCGCACACAAAGACGCGGTTATGGAGGTCGGTCTATCGAACTCCGTGACCGTGCACGGTTCCTCAGAGTCGAAACTGTCAACCTCACTCTAAGAATCGGCAAAACTAAAGATAGCTCACCAGACATACTATTTTTGTTCCCTTACTTACACTAAGTAAACGAAAACAAGGGGCAAAGGAGAGCTATTCCTAGATGCGATCGGGAAGAAAGACCATACTCTATCTGCTTCGTTCTAACACATAAATATCGATCGATCTTATTAAAGAAATTTACAAGTATATTCAGATCTATTCAGACGATTGTGCAAAGTCGAAGTGATGCAGAACATTCAGACAGTCGATCATACAAACAAAACATCAGGTGCAACTATGTAAACACTTGTATAAATTCACAGGCAAACATTCAGAGGCGATCGTACTTATAAAGAATCAGATACGAAAAAGGAGTATTTTATTCAAGTCGAGAAATTCATACAATACAAGCCCGAAGGCAATACAAGGAAAAACAGAAAATTACAAGCGGTGAGAAAATAAACAACTCCATCACTCAGGCCGCCCCCGACTGGCCTTCGCCCCCAGCAGGCGGATCGGTACGCGCTCCCTCATCGACTTCAGGATAAATCAGTTTATCCGGAAAAGGATACTAGCTCAAGTCAATCCCCAAGTCGGTGAGGTCGAGGATCGGCAGGGAGAAGTCCGGCTGCAACGGATGCTCAAGTACATAGGCTTTGAAGGCTTCCATCATAGGGCCGACCTTGACCCCTACCTTCTTGGCAGCTCGGATAGCGTCGGCGTAAGACAGATAGTAGGCAAACTCGCCGATGTATGCCACATTAAGGTAGGGATCGGTCTCGATTGCCTTCAAGTGCCCTTTCAAGTCCGAAGTCGTCTTCTCAGCATCCGCAAGTTCGACCACCTTGGCGTCCAGTTCTCCCTTCGCTTTCTCCATCTCGCCGTTGAGACGATCCACTGTCGCCTTCAACCTAGTCACCTCCTCCTGTGAGGCCGCATGCATCCGGCGAGACTCCGTCACTTGTTCGCGGAACCGATCCGCCGCCCCCCGGGACCGGTCAAGCTCCTGCTTCATCCGGTCAAGGTCCTGCTTGGCTCGCTTGGCCGTCTCCAGATATTCCTTCTTCATGGCTTGGATCCAGTTAGCGAACTCGGCATTCTAGTTCCGAGCGGCCTCAAGATCTTGATGGAGGCGAGCATTAGAGGGTCGCCCCTCATAATCCTTGTTGGGAAAACAAGAACCCTGTATCGAATCAGCCGGGACATCCAATCCCTGTATCGAATGGTACTTGATAAAGAGGTTTTGACATATATGCCAATCCGCATACAGTAAAGGAAACTGTATCGAAGCATTGGGGCATTATCCTGTATCGAAGACCTGCCTCGAATCAGCATATTGTGAAGCCCTTCAGTACAGCAAGAAGTCTTATAAAAGACCAAGTATGGAAACTGTCTCGAAACTCAAATACAGTTATCTTCCATACAGCTCACAACAGGACAAAGAAGGAATCTCCAGAAGTCAAGTCCCGTTGAATAAAGAAGTATTTAAATACTCAAGGATAAAGTATTTAAATACTGTCAGTCAACAGATCTTCAAATCCCGCTAAATCCGGATCGTGTTATAATCCCGTTGGAATGAAATCTCATTCAAACGGATACATCTCAATGGATATATATTTCAAAGACTATATATATTTCATCCAGATGCTGAAGATCAGTTACCCAAGCTATCGAAATTATTATCAGAGCAAAACATATCTCCAAAGCTTACTGCAACTCAGATCAAAAGAGATATACAGTGCTCATCATTCTGAACAACACTTCATCAGCTGAAAGCCCTTAAAGTCAAAGTTGTTGTTCCCCATCTGTTCTATACTTTGAACAAACAGCCCTGTGTGGACTGAACAATCTGTGCTTCTCCGGAACTGTGTGTGAAGGATTTGCATTGAAGAAGACGAAGCTTCAGAACTGTGCATGAAGAAGCAAGTCAAAGAATTAGCTCAAAACCAATCTGTGTGAACGGTTGAAGCTAAGATCTTTATATCAATCTGTGTGAACAATATATTGATTGTGTGTGTTGTTATAATTACGTAGTTGTGTACGTAGTAATTATAATAAACTTTTTACTCCTGTGTGGAGGACCAGTGTACGTAGAGGGGTTTACCTCGAACCACTTTAATTACTGTGTTATTTACATTCAGCTTTTACTGTTTTAATTACTGTGATTAATTAAGTATACTCTATACATTTAGTTGCTGTATCCACAAGAACCTCATCATATCCAAGACTTCCGCTACGCACTCAGATTTAAAATCCATACAGTTTGTTGTTTAAACTATTTCCCAAACTGTATCCAGTATACTTAGTGGCCAACAAGTGGTATCGGAGCGGTTGATTCTAAAAAGAATCTGTCGTATTTTCAACCGAATCAGATCCAAAATCACTTATTTTCAAAACAGTCTCTTTCATTCCTGTATTATCACATGGATACTTCTATGATTAACAAAGTCCCTATGTTCTCTATTAACGAATTTGACGACTGGAGAATTAGAATGGAGGCTCATCTTGCAGCAATGCACGAAGAGATGATTTTTGTTATACAGGATGGTCCTATCAAGATCATGAAGGTGAACACGGCCGCAAGGATTGAAGGCCAAGCCCATGCTGAGATGCTCGAGAAGGATCGCGAGCAATGGACCACAGATGAAATAAAGCGAGCAAACCTTGACAACGTAGCTAAGAACGCATTATTTGTCACTCTTGACAAAGGCACGTTCTCGAAGGTAAAGAGCTGCAAAACAGCCAAAGAAATCTGGGATAAACTCAAGTTGATTTGTGAGGGAACTGAGCTCTCAAAAGAAAACAAGATTTCAAAACTGACTCAGCAATTTGAGACTTTCGAAATGAAACCAACTGAGACACTTGAGGAACTTGACCTCAGATTCACTGGTATTGTTGGTGAACTTGAAGCGTTGGGCAAAATTTATACCCAAAAGGAGAAGAACTTAAAAATTTTCAGATCTCTCCCAGCCCGATGGGACAATAAGACCACAGCTATGCGTGTATCTTGTAATCTTAATGAAATATCTACTTTTGATCTCTTCTCTGACCTCAAAGCTTTTGAGTATGATCTTGACAAGAGAGAAAGTCAAGAATCTCCTTCAAAAGTCACGGCTCTAGCCATGTATCGAACCGTCGACACAAAGCATGCCTAGTTCGTCAAGCCTAGTCACAAGAATGCCGTGATGACGACGACATCTGTCTCAAGATGAAATGGCGCTTCTCATGCATAAATTCAAAAGTTCATCAAACACTGAAAGACTCCTACGTGCCCAAACACATCCACAAGGTAAGTACCGAAACATCATCTGGTGATGCTAACCTGTGCTATAATTGCAGGAAACCAGGGCATTATGCAAATAAATGTCCTCATCCCAAAGTCCAAAGATTACCGGAGGCCGAGCAACAAGAGAGAGATGAAAGAAGACGTGCTTGGAAAGACAAGCTCAAGGCCCTGATTGGAGAATCAGAAGCCTCCCCCACACCATCCAAATCAGCAGAATGTCTTTAGGTGGTCACTGAAAGTGATTCATCTGACGATGAGTTCGATGATAAAGCATATATGTGCTTTATGGCCAAAGACATTCCAGAAGGTGAAGACAGCGACGATGAGGTAAGTTCAACCTCAGCTATTCCGTCAAATGCATCTCATACTTTTGAAAACATGATGAATGAATTTAAAAACATTCAAAAGGCCCATGAGACTCTAAAAGCGAGAATATACTGCTTCAATTAACTAATTTAGAGTGAAAGATGAAAATGACTTGCTGAAAATAAATTATGAAAATATGTCTCTTGATTGTAAAACCAGCAAGGTCGATTTTGAAAAACTCATGGAGAGCAATCATCAACTTGCTCATGAACTAAGTGAGGCTAAAACTCACAACGAGAGCAAGACAAATGATTTGGTTCTACTTCAAGCCAAAATCACAACTCTCGAAAAGCGAAATCGAACTTGAGACCACTCAAATCGTTCGAGAAATCATCCAAAAGAATGGAAGAAATTGAGAATCGGGCAAAATGCTCATGATAAAAGTGGCTTAGGATACAGCTCATGTTCAAACAAAGGAAAAACTAGTACAGTGTTCGTCAAGAGTGTGGAACACATTCTAGAATCGGAAGAAATCCCTAGTCCCGTGAAGGAACCTGCTGTACCGAGAAAACCGAAGGCTGCTATTCCGCCCCCGCAATCCTATTCCGCATAAATGGAATCATAAGCCGTTCCAACCTGTGAGGCACACTCAACGGCATGCTCCCGAGCATATCAACAGCGCCAACACTGCTCGGAAGGAAGGTCAGTATCCAACCACCAAAGGCCCGCACGGCAGATTATCAAGACAAAGACGCCGAGGTATTGGATACAGGAGCCCCGTTATCCCTCGAGACAGCAGATGCCGGTTCAGTATCAACAACAGCATTGGGAATCCAACTGGAGACCCAGAAGGCAAGCTGTTAGGCCTAAGAAAATGGCTCCACCTCCAAGACGGCACTCGTACTGGATTAATAATAATAACCCTGAATTTTTCATGCATAATAATTATCATGGTTATAACAGCTATGGATATGCCCCCCGTAGATATCACAACACTGTACCGAGTATGTCCTACAGTAAACCAATTGCTGCCAGGAAAATTTGGGTACCAAGAGGAACTAACATTCATGGACCCAAAAATCAAAGGGGACCTAAATCTACTTAATCTTTTTGTTACAGGACATTCTAGAGGAGGATACCTGGTACTTTGATAGTGGATGCTCTCGACACATGACCGGAGATAGGAGCAAGCTATCAGATTTTGTAGAAGGTCGCGGTCCAAAAGTTCGTTTCGGTGATAAATATAAAGGAAGAACAAGAGGGAAAGGAAACCTACTTGTCGGGAAATTCAAAGTCACCGATGTTGCATATGTTGAAGGCTTACAGTATAATCTACTTAATATTAGCCAGTTCTATGATAAACAGTTCTCGGTGAAGTTCTATATAGATCGTTGTAGAGTCAAGAACATCCAAACCAAGGAAGTTGTGCTTACAGGAAGCAGATCAGGTAATATGTATATTGCTGACTGGAAGCCTATGAGCTCCTCAATTCCATGCTTTGTTGCCAAAGGCACTGCAGATCTTAGCTGGTTATGGCACAAGAGGATGTCTCACGTCAACTTCAAGACAATCAACAAGCTCTCAAGACAGGGAATGGTTAGAGGTTTGCCAAATGTGTCATTCAAGAAGGACAGCGTCTGCGGACCATGTCAGAAAGGCAAACAAATCAAGTCAACCCTGAAGAGCAAATCCTACCTTTCAACCCAAAGAGTGTTGGAAATGCTACACATGGATCTCTACGGTCCTGTAGACCCAGTAAGTTTGGGAGGTAAGAAATACTGCATGGTTGTTGTTGATGATTATTCCAGGTATGCTTGGACGATCTTTCTTAGCAAGAAGAAGGAAACAACATCAAAGCTGTCTGAGCTCCTGAGAAAGTTGCAAAATGAAAAGGCATCGAGTATCTTGTGCATTCGTTCCGACAGAGGTACAGAATTTACTAACCGCTTTATAGAGCAATACTGTTCGGAGAATGGAATACAGCACGAATACTCAGCTGCCCGTACACCTCAACAAAACGGTATTGCCGAGCGAAAGAATAGGACGTTGAAAGAAGCAACAAGGACAATGATTGCCGCAGCGTATTGCCACAAAGCTTCGGGTAAAGCAACCAATACTGACATGCTACACTCAAAAGCTATTCGTCAACAAGCACCACAACAAAACAAAGATATGAGGTATGGAACAACAAAACTCCGTTAGTTTCGTATTTCCACATTTTGGATGCGGTGTTATGTATTGAATAATGGGAAATACCAACTTAGAACCTTTGATGAGAAATCGATGAAGGAATATTCGTAGGATACTCCTCCGTCAGAAAGCTTTAATCTTTAATAAAAGGAAGGCGACGATCGAGGAATCGATTCATGTAGTGTTTGACGAACCACACCTTGACCTACAGGAGTAGATGATATCACTCAACATTCACCATCTATCTATCTTAGATCCTCCAACTCCCATAGAACCCGTAGTTGATTTAGAAATCAACCCCGCACTGTAAGAATCGATGTGGATGAAGCCGACACTGCATAAGCCGAAGTCGTATCCACGTAATCTTTCGATACAAGACGGATCTGAATTAGAACCCGACCGAAGATGATTGAGAGATCACCTGCAAGAGATGATCATTGGAAACATAAATGCTGGTGTTTCTACTCGTAGGAGAATACAGAGTACACAAGGAAATGTACTTTGTGCACAAGAAGAATCTGATGCTGAGATATCACAGTTTCCTGAATGGAAATCTCAATCCGAGCTTAGAAGACTCAATATGTGCACTATTGTTGTATTCTTAGCCCAGTCCGAACCTATTTTGACCATAGACGCTCTTAATAATTCTCATTGGATAACATCTATGGAAGAAGAGCTTAACGGTTTCGAAAGAAACAATGTATGATATCTTGTACCCAGACCAACACATCAATCGGTTATAGGAACCAAATGGGTATTTCGAAACAAAAAGGATCGAAATGGACTTATCATAAGGAACAAATCCAGACTAGTCGCACAAGGCTATAGTCAGGAAGAAGGCATAGACTATGATGAAACCTTCGCCCCTGTAGCGAGACTAGAAGCCATCAGGATATTTCTTGCCTTTGCCGCCCATAAAAGTTTTATTGTATACCAAATGGACGTCAAAAGTGCTTTCCTGAATGGAGATCTTGCAGAAGAAGTTTATGTTGAACAACCACCAGGGTTTGCCAACACAGACGGTATCGATCTAGTTTACAGGCTAAGAAAAGCGCTGTATGGACTTAAACAAGACCCTAGAGCCTGGTACGAAACCCTGTCCCAAAGATCTAACCAAAGAACGGATTTGAGAAAGGTGTGGACAAGACCCTGTTCAAGATACAGGAAGGTGATGACCTTCTTATGGTGCAAATCTATGTGGATGATATTATTTTTGGTTCAACTAACCTTGCTCTATGTCAAAGGTTCTCTCATCTCATGCAAAGTAAATTTGAAATGAGTATGATGGGGGAACTTAGTTATTTTCTAGGTTTGCAGGTAAAGCAGATGCCTACAGGTATTTTCATCAACCAAGAAAAATACAGCAAGGAGCTTCTCAACAAATTTGGAATGAACACTTCCAAATCCTCGCCAACCCCCATGAGCACTTCCGTGCAAATTAGTGCTGATGAAGCTGGAAAGCCATTTGACCAATCACTCTACAGGAAGCTCATTGGTTCGCTCCTGTACCTAACGGCTAGCAGGCCCGATATCCAGTTTGTTGTTGGAGTGTGTGCAAGATATCAAGTTGCACCTAAGGAATCACACTTCAAAACAGCTAAACAAATCCTGAAGTACATTAAAGGAACAGTCGATGCAGGACTTTGGTATCCTAAGGAAGGCGGATTCGATTTAGTTGGATACAGCGACTCGAATCTCGGAGGCTGCAAGCTAGATAGGAAGAGTACAAGTGGAACTTGTCACTTTCTTGGACCTAGACTCATTTCTTGGTTCAGTAAGAAGCAATTGGCTAATTCTCTTTCCACGGCTGAATCAGAGTACTATGCTGCTGGTAGTTGCTGTATACAGATCCTTTGGATGCAGCAACAGTTGTCAGACTATGGAATCGATGCCAGAGAGACTCCAATCATGTGTGATAGCACGAGTGCAATTGCAATCACGCACAATCCTGTTCTGCACTCGCGCACTAAGCATATCAACATGAAGCATCACTTCATAAGGAATCACGTCGAGAACAAGGATGTTCGCCTTGAAAAGTTCATACAGACGTTCAGCTGGCCTACATCTTCACCAAGCTGCTCGACACAGCAAGATTCAACATGCTCAGACAAGAATTAGGAATGCTACAGCCAGACTCCCTATAAGTAAATTACTGTTTTTACTCAACAAATTGAGGGGGAACGCTGTAAGACCCAAGAATACAGTATCCAACGTTAATTATTTGTACACTCAGAATCGTCAATATAGATCAGTAGCGGCGAAGACATATGAATCCTACGGACGTGTGCAATAATTAAGGGGGAATCTTGTAGGACCCATGAATACAAAGATTAATCCTTAAGTTCTTTGTATGGAATTTAAAACCTATACGTACCTTTTTAAGGGGGAACGTTGTATCGACGCTTGAAACAAAGACATACTATAGGATTTCGATTCGGTATATATATAATATCATATTATTTCTTTTAAAATGATTTTTGTCCACGTGCCTGCTTTTTATGTCAAACGTCATGTACATTAAATGCCTTAAACGACATCTGGACAACTGAATCTCAAAAGCCGCGATGTTTTAAATTATTTATTGTTATAAAACCTCCGTTTTAGGCATATAGGGTGACACAAATGTCAGAAATGGGACCCGCTCATTTTATAAACATTTAAATGGATTAGCGTACGAGTTACACTTTCCCATCTTAACCATTGATTTCAAAAACCGGTTCCCATCCCTTAAAATCTGACCATTCGTACTCTGCAAAACCCTATTTCGCCGCCCAACTATAAAAGGACTGAATCTGCCATTAGAGACTCTTTACGCTTTCTGCAAATTCAAGAGTTCTCAAGCAAAAATAGCCTACATACTATTCTGCATTTTACTGCATATTTCGATTATTTTCTTGCACTTTTTCTTAAGTAATCATCAAATGGCTGGACAAACCTCTTCTCCTGCTCTGAAGAAGACTGCTAACATCATTGATGGCCGGATCTTTTCAAGATCTGTTATCATTGAGCACATTCTGTCTGAAACCAACGACGCAGAACCCATGGAGTACATCATCACTCGACTTCGTCAACAAGGCCTTTATCGCTTTGGAAGTCAGACTGCTGATAAGTACGATGCAAATCTGGTTGAGGAATTTTACCTCAACGTCGCCGTACGCTTTCTGTCATTGGCCCAAGGAGGTCATGTTGCCGACATCACCGCTACAATCCAGGGAGTTGAGATCCGTATAGATAACGATCTGCTCCAGAACATCTACAGGCTACCCGCTGATGGCCTTACTATGGATCAACTTGAGACATTCGGGTCTCAAGAGCTGATCACTAAATTTTATGGACTGTTCACAAGATCCAAAGTTGTTAACATGGTTCAGACTACATGTCACAAGAAAATTTTTTGTCTCCCATATGTATATCTTCATGATTTTTGCTGCAGGATAATTGAGAATCGAACCGGTGCGTTCGAAATGTGTACCAACCTGAGGTTCAGGATGATGGTGGCTATTCTGACCTGTGAAAAGGTCAATTGGTGCCAAATAATCCTGAAACGCCTGCAAGAGGAGGTGTGCAAACCGGCCACCCAGAAGAGATCTTTTGGTTTGATGTTAAACTATATCCTGACGAAATGCGGACTGTCGCAATCCGCCTATGCTAAGAAGAATAACCCCAGGATATACCTAGGAGGCGTCAAGCCTATTGCGTATAATCAAACCACGATGGTCTGCAACCATCCAAAAACTGAAAGTATGCCAATTTCCGCAGATCCACGAGATGAATCCTTGAAGTTCCAGGAAGTGGAATCTTCAAAGAAGAGAAAGAGATCTCACAGCAAGAAACCCACTGCTGGTGAGAAGCCCAAGAAGAGACTTAGGAGGCTTTCGAAAGTCAAATCTGCCAAGCCCACCGAAGAAGTCTCCCCCGTGGCTCAACCCACTGACGAAGAACCCCAGGGCCCAACCCCTGTGGAAGAGGTGTCTCCTACTGTATCGACAGTAGATCCTGAGCCTTTGGCGGCTAGGAAGGATAATGAGACATCTGCCACTGAACAAGACTTTAGCAAGTCGGCTGCCCATTTGGAGCCAACAGCTACTTTTCCTCTGCGGGATCCCACACCCGTACAGGATCCATCTTCCTTCAGGGAACCATCCCCTGTAAGGAGTCCCACTTCCATACAGGATCCCATACCTGTACAGGAATCCCTCGCGACAGCGTCTCCAGACATTGTACGTAGTCCTTCCCCCGACTCCATCATTCATAAGACCCTTATTTCTGTTCAAATTGAACATGCTTACGAAAGATTTCTCACATGGAAAGGCTACAGGCTAGCTCCGTACGAAACATTGTACAACTGGAGCGATTGGAGCCAAGAAGAAAAATTCGTCTCAGAAGTGACGGACTTAATGGAGATTGAAGCCCTGATCCGATGGGAAAATGCCTTCTGCAAGGAGCTGATTGAAAGCCATCTGTTGCAGAAATATGACGCTAGAAGGAAAGGAAAGGACAAGTCAGAGGACTCTCCCGCAAATCCAAAAGACGATGACCATGACTCGGCATTTACGACGACGATGTTTTCAAGCCGGTCCGACGAAGAGTCGTGAAGAGGCCGAAGCCACAGACGCCTCTCCACCCAAAGGCGACGAAGGGTCATCAACCGAACAATCCCCCTTTGCCACAAAGATGAGAACATTCCGTGAAGAGGAATCGGTCCTACAGTCGAGGAAGTTGAAGCAATTTTGGAACAGGCACTGAGCTCTTGCCACCGAAGAAGTTGTACGAAAGACAACGGAGGATTCGATCCCTCTGTATACATGTCATGAAGAAAATTCGCAACAGAAGCCACTCGGCCCCTGTCGCGAACTGTAACTATTGCTCCCGCCCCTTCAACCGTGGAATCCGAGGACGGTATCGAACCCGAGGATGTCCAACTTACTTCACGCCCAACCGTGAATGTAAGGAGTTTGAACAGCTCTGAAGACTTTGCTCAACCAGATTCTCCTATTTCTGCCGCTAGGAAAGAGCGCCTGCGCGCACTTGGTCTTCAAACTGTATTCATTCAGGATGCAGTGAATGCTCTGTCTTCCGTTGAGAAAGCATTAAATTGGATGCATACTTCTGCTGTGGAGGAAATGACCACTCTACAACATGAAGTATCTCGTGTTGTCAAGGCATTCATTCTTCTGCCAGAAGTTTTCAAGCAAGCTTTGAAAATCATGGAAGACAAGCAGGAGCAACTCCTGAAGGAAGAAGGAACAAAAACACGAATAGCTGAAGCCAAGACCGCATGTGCCATGATTGAAAACAGCTCTCAATTGCGCGCCCACGATAAATGCATCAAGGACATGTCGCAAACGCTTTCCTCCCTTGTGGAAAGAATGTCTAACATCGAGACGAAACAGGATGCTGCATTAGAGATCCTAGAACGTCTTGATGAAGCCAAAAAGGGGGAAGAGGCAAGAGAAGCTGCTAGGAGAATCAGGCTACAGCAAGAAAGGGAATTCGAGGCCGCTCAAGACAGCATCACTGCTGAGTTAAACAGGCTAGCCCCTTCATCCCAAATTTTTAGGATTTCAGGCTCCCGACCTGAATTTCATGATCCAAATGTCCCGTGGCAAACTCTTATCCAGAGACCTTCTGAAATTCGTCTGCCGACCAACCGCAACCCTACTGCCGATGAAGTGAAGCAATGGAGGAAAAACGAACTGATGAGATACTTCGCCAAACTCGTCAGGGAATCCGCCATCTTCAAGAGCTATAAGACTTTAGTGGAGGCCGCAGAGAAATTCACGAAGATGCTAGAAGATGGAAAACTCCCTCTCCAGCTTGATATGAAGAGCAAACACAAAAGAGGAGATCGGATCACCCATCCACAAGACTGGATTCTTGCCTTTGATCGATCCTATGAAGGAAGAGCTATATACCAGGATCGAGGCAACGATTCCCTGCAGAACTGGTGGCGTGGTACCGAGAATGATCCAGGGAGAAAGCCGTGGAGACATGCAGATCACTATAGGAGTTGAAATCCTTGTATATTATTTTTGTCTTTGTAATTTTTTTTTCCTTCGAAACAGCAAACCATGTACTCAATTTATTCTGAATATCAATAAAAGTGTTTGTTTGTCTTGAAAGATTACAACTCGTAATCTACTGTGTTGATGTATGATTACTTAAAATTTATTTGATAAACAAACTCAAGTTAGGTAACTTGATTGAAAATAAAGTTGTACGAACTAGTCTACGAACATTTCATGATTTCAGTTGTAAGCTTAGAGTACATTATAAGATTGTGCCTGCGCGCCAATCATAAGCTTAAGTTGTAAAAATCCTTAACTGTATCGAACTTGCCTGCGAGCAGTTCATCATTTAGACTAAGACAGACCTTTTGACGAAAGACCAAAAAATCTGCCAGAAGACATCAAAAGAAGATCGCTTCATGAAGAAGGTTTTGGCATCATCAAGAAGACTTGAAAAGTTAAGAAAGTAAGTCTTGGCAAATTGTCAAAAAGGGGGAAATTGTTGGGAAAACAAGAACCCTGTATCGAATCAGTCGGGACATCCAATCCCTGTATCGAATGGTACTTGATAAAGAGGTTTTGACATATATGCCAATCCGCATACAGTAAAGGAGACTGTATCGAAGCATTGAGGCATTATCCTGTATCGAAGACCTGCCTCGAATCAGCATATTGTGAAGCCCTTCAGTACAGCAAGAAGTCTTATAAAAGACCAAGTATGGAAACTGTCTCGAAACTCAAATACAGATATCTTCCATACAGCTCACAACAGGACAAAGAAGGAATCTCCAGAAGTCAAGTCCCGTTGAATAAATAAGTATTTAAATACTCAAGGATAAAGTATTTAAATACTGTCAGTCAATAGATCTTCAAATCCCACTAAATCCGGATCGTGTTATAATCTCGTTGGAACGAAATCTCATTCAAAGGGATACATCTCAACGGATATATATTTCAAAGACTATATATATCACATCAAGATGCTGAAGATCAGTTACCCAAGCTATCGAAATTATTATCAGAGCAAAACATATCTCCAAAGCTTACTGCAACTCAGATCAAAAGAGATATACAGTGCTCATCATTCTGAACAACACTTCATCAGCTGAAAGCTCTTAAAGTCAAAGTTGTTGTTCCCCATCTGTTCTATACTTTGAACAAACAGCCCTGTGTGGACTGAACAATCTGTGCTTCTCCGGAACTGTGTGTGAAGGATTTGCATTGAAGAAGACGAAGCTTTAATCGTGTGTGAAGAAGCAAGTCAAAGCATTAGCTCAAAACCAATCAGGTGTGAACGGTTGAAGCTAAGATCTTTATATCAACTGTGAACGATATATTAATTGTGTGTGTTGTTATAATTACGTAGTTGTGTACGTAGTAATTATAATAAACTTTTTACTCCTGTGTGGAGGACCAGTGGACGTAGAGGGGTTTACCTCGAACCACTTTAATTACTGTGTTATTTACATTCAGCTTTTACTGTTTTAATTACTGTGATTAATTAAGTATACTCCATACATTTAGTTGTTGTATCCACAGCAACCTACTGTATCCAAGACTTCCGCTACGCACTCAGATTTAAAATCCATACAGTTTGTTGTTTAAACTATTTCCCAAACTGTATCCAGTATACTTAGTGACCAACAATCCTTAACGGCTTGGGCGGCCATCGCCGCCGCCTGGAGAGTCAGGGCGAACGTCGCCTGCATGGCATCTCCAGACCGCCTACAAGCAATCGCGTCAAGATTGGTCGTCCAAGCCTTAGGCAGAGAGGTGATGGCCCGGGAGACATAAGAATGGACATCGAGGGACTGGCGCAGAGATTTGTCGCCAGGAAATCCAGCACCATCGGCGAGACGTCCGGATCGGCAAGACGGACCCTGCAACACAAACAAATAAAAACAAAGGAGTTAGTATACATCCTACATAAATAGCCTAACTCATAAAGATCAAACCGGTCTTACCTGTTGACCAGCTCGGGGTCGCGGCCGAAAAAGGGCTTGCCCCGAGGAGTTTCGGCTTCGGCGATTACCGCAGCCTTCAGGAAGCCGGCCAAGGGCCTGGAGCTAGACCCCTCTGCCATAGGAACAGCAGAGATAGGTGGCGCGGCAACCGGCGGTTCCAAAATGGATACCTCCACCTCAGCAGTCGGCAGGGGCTCCTCCGGCCTCCGCCTCTTGCGGTTGCGCTGGAGCTTCTCCTCCTCCCGAGCCTCCGGCTCGACGATCGGTACAGTAGCAGGCCTCACCGCACGGACAGGACAGGACGTCGTTGCAGGGACATGACCCATCTTCTTTCCCTGGTGAAGGCGACCCAACAGACTAGGGTTCGACATAGAAATCTCTTGCGGTGGCTTGGCGTAACGGGGAAAATGGATCTCTGTCAAAGAAGAAATTCGGCCAAGTTAGACATCTACTTCAAATCAGACGATCGTCATACAGAAAAAAGGAAGTGAGACTTTATACCTGTAACCTTCAGATGGCGAGGGTAGCGAAACAATCGAGCTCCCAACCGATGAAGTTCGTGGTTGACTGTGTGAATGTCAATGAAGGAGTCCGGCAGACTTCGAATTCGCTCCCAGATGATCAGAAAGTCGAAAGGAAGGTCGCCGATCACTGGAACAAGAGAGCCTGAAAAAAGGAAATGAAATTAGATTAGTCCAAGATGTATCCGATCAAAGGGAGAGTTAAAACCCTTACTCGGATTCCTCTCCCGAAAATTGGTGGGGATCTCCAAATCTTCCTCCGGCCTATCACTCGACGCCGACCTCTACGCTCCGCCGACCCAGCACTATTTTGCCAGGTCGCCCCGAGTCTTGTTCGGCACCCCGAGGACCACTCTTCCCATTCGACCTTGAATGTGATAACTGCCGACCGACCCCTTCTGTGTAGTCAGTTTGAAGAGATAGTTCATTTCCAGTGTAGAAGGTGTTAGGAGTATGCCCTCGAATGCCACTCAGAGGATGTTGAGTGAGGGCATTGCACTTGTAATTATGTAAATCAATTATATAAGGCAATGAATGTTTCTTTATTTACTGGAAGTTACTGGCATTCCTAACTCGTAAATAAACGTGTAGAAACTAGTCCGTGTATTTGAGAGCAAAACGTTCCACTCCTTATTGGATAAGGGGGTCGGCACTGGAAAGGTTTATAGCTCAAATACTTAATCGTTCGCAAGTCAATGAAACTTGACTGGGCGTTAAGTTTATGTGAAGACTTGTATGACGTGTTCTTTGACATGGAGAGTGCCTGTCGAACGCTATTGGTTAGTGGGAGCACACGTTATAGGTATGCTAATTGGATTAGTATACTCGAACCGACTCACCCTCGATTCGTCACACGGATTTCACTCCGGGACAGTCAATGACGGAATCGAAAGGTTGCGATAGGTATTCGTGAACCTTCGACTTGAGGATTTAGTAGGGATGTGCTTGTGACGTCAAGATTTTCATTAGAGTAGTTAGACCCTATAAACCGGAAGGCGGGGGTCAACCTCGACGTGCATCTTGATGGGCAAGTAGCAGGTCCTACTGAATACCAAGATAGAATTCTTTCTCCTGTTAGTGAACGGGTTATATGTCCTATGCGGTTATTGGCAGATGAGATCATAAGTCTTTGGCCAAAGCATTGGAGCTATTTGTATTAGATACGAGAGCTCGATGATCTCGATTTGCATTAACACATGCATAGCGTCAAGTCTGAGATAGGTTTGACCGACCGTGACCCTATAACTTGATCGGGACATTTGAAAGAAGGGTTTATACGTTCTCGGTATTCACGACAGAATGGTTCTTGAATGATCCCAATCATTCGTTCTCGATCTGGCAGCATGTAGGCCACCAGTGGCTAGGTGGTGCTACTACTCTTTAGTTCCTCCCATTCTTGATCGAGACGGACCTACCGAGTCGCGCATTAGGATTGACGACGGAATGAATCGAGCTTAATCTCTCATTATAAATATTAGATATTGGATATCTAATTTGGGACATTGGATGTCTAAATCGATTTATTAGATAAATTGATTTACGGCCAAATGAATTAAATATATTACTCGGTGATTAATTTAATTCATGAATATAATTATTTCTTGGAGAAATTAATTATGTTATTATGTATTTGATATGATTAATTAATTGGATTAATTAATCAATATAAATACATCGGAACGGAATCGGAGTTTATCTGTTTGGACTCACGGGAGTCCGAAACGGACCGAACTCGCCCGGCTCCTTCTAGATGGCCACCCCTCTTTCCTTCCCTTTTCCTTGGTCATAGTCTCCACATGTTGGTGGAAGACTTATGTTCAATCAAGGGGACAAATATCACACCTTGGTGATATTGTCTAAAGTAGGAGATCTTGGGGAGTTGAATAAGAATACAAGTGGAGACAAACTCTCACTTGCTACTACACAATTCCAGCCGTGAGCTTTGAAGAAGTGAGAGAGAAAAATATTTTTTCTTAGTCTTCATTTTCATCTTCTTCTTCACTTTTGTTCTTGAGTTTTCTTGGAGAAAATTCAAGATATATTAAGAGAGATATATTATACACTTAGAGTGTAATAACAAAAGCTTCACCACTTGATTCTAGCCGTAACCTTAGAGGTTAATCGAGTGTTGTTGTTCCGGTCGTTTTTCCGGCGCGTGGCAAGTAGAGACGCGGTGTTTTCGGCGTTGGATCGTTCAAGGGCTTGGAGCGGATTGAACTCATAGAGATCAAACTAAAGCTTGGGGAATAGCTCAAGAGAAGGTTTCCATTTAATCAACGGACTTCGAGGGTTAGTTTCTTACGACTCTTGCTTTTCGTTTATATATTCGTATATACGTAGCTCGATCGATCCTCGTAGGGATTCGGATCGAATTAATTTTCGTTTTACCGCTTCCGCTGGGCCTTCGTTTTAGGCACCGAATCCCAACAGAAGGAAGACGGAACAACCGGTGACCGCCAAGAATCGTCAAGGTGCTAATGATCTACAGCCAGGCGTTCTGCGTCAGCTGGAGCGGCGCTAAATTCCAGGCGACCAGTAAATATGACACGGCGAATGGCAAGGGGAACCGCAGTCCGGCCTCCAGAATCATCTTGTTAACGGTGACCAGACCCTCGGGAGGTTGGTCGGCACGTTCATTCTCCGAGGGCACGTGCAGCGAGACGTCAGAGGGAATATGGAATTTCGCCCTCCAGCGACTCAAGTCTTTCTTGGTCACCGAGCTCCGAATCTGACCAAGAGTCCATAGAGAAGGGTCAGCGGCCCGAAACGCCGTCCGCTTCACTGGTTCATAGGGGTGAGCGGCGGAATATACCTCGAAATCAAACTCGGGGCACGGTCTGGCAATCCCCTCCATAAGACCGGCAAAGTCCAAAAAGGCCTGGCCGAAAACGCTGTTCTGCTCTCAGTACAGCCTCGCCGCGTCGTCCTCATCCACCGGCGGGCCCCTCTGCCTCATCGCCGCCGCCGATCTCGCCACGACAGCTTCATTGAAAAGCTCTTCAATCTCCGCGGGTGCAATCCCCGCACGAATGGCCTCGACGGCCGTTTCCATATGAAGACCCACGGGGGTTTCCTCCCGGTCAGGCGAAGCCGCGACGGTAGAGGAGCTACCAGCCTCGAATATTTTAGATCCTCCTCCAGACATGATCTTAAAAGTAAAGGGGAAGAGAAAATTTGTGTTCTTACCTAAAAGGAAAATCGGTCGGCACAAGAATCTTCGAAAAAATTCAGCAAAGTCTCGACTGAAAAGCAGGGGCGCATAAAGAGTGGAACTATAATGGCCCTAGCCCTTTTATTGGCGAGTGCAGGGACCTTTATGCAAATAGGTGAAATCCCGGGGGCTGAAGTGCAACTGTCGGGAGGGGGACATATTAAATGCAGCCCTTGAAACCCGCGTACGCGTCTTTTCGAGGGAACGCCAGGCTCCCCCAATGGTAGCGCGACGCGTGTCCCTGCAACGTTTCAAGAGCTCGCCTTCATTTCCCGCTATTTCCAGTGCATAAGGAGATCGTCCGGTTTCGAAATCGGTCGTCTGGGCGACGATCGTCCTTGTCATAAGCAGACGAGCCAATCGTCTAAAACAAATGATCGCCAACAGTTCCACCTCACCCCATGTTCTCAACATCGGAGCGAGCTGGGGGGCAATTGTTGTGCAGCGATTTATACGCCTCGATGACGATCGGCATAATGGTCAGGAGCCAGCTAAAGAAGGCAGACGTTGGGCAAGCACCTAGCGATCGATGTCCAAGGCGATCGTCTATAGGCATCTGGCGATCGCCAATTATATCTGATTGTAGACGATCATCCCATACCGCATGTGAATCCGACACCCGTCAGAGTCTTCGAAGACCGAATCTTGGACGAAGACCCACGTGTAGATTCACAAAAGGCGCCGCAAGATAAGGCCCTTGACCCCAGCCTGTCACCAACCTCACACCTACCGACAGACCCGCCGAAAGGTATAAAGTGGGTCCTCCTCAGACAACGACTCAGGATGCGTGCAGGCTCCTCATTGGCCCGTACAGCTGGCTACCAGCTGCTGCCTCATACTTTAAGGAAACAGTCCCACGTGATGAGACGATCGCCCACATTATTCTAATATAGAATACGGCAGTCGCCCGCGATCGTCGGGGAGGACCCAGCAACCTTTCCTACTATAAATAGTAGGCCTCCAACAGTTGCCAGATTATCGAGAGTACAGTAGAAAACATACAGTGATACTCATTCACAAAAACAGAGCATTAAAAGCAAGAACTCACAGAGCTTCATATCTGGTTCTTCCGGCAATCTTCAAGCTCTATAGCTAAGATAACTAGAATCTTTACACTTATTGTAATAGCATTCTAACATTGATATTTGTACTCCAGAGTATTTATATTAATAACATCTCGTGAGAGCATTCAAGCCCGGGACTAACAACCCCGGCAAATCTTATGTTATTTACTTTCCCACGGAAGTATTCTCGCATTTGTTTGTTACTCGACCTTTCCAGCAATATCATCTCCGGATAATATTTTGGGTAACAACAAATTCCACCAAAGGCAGTTGGGCTTCCCAGTCGTCCTTTCAATCAAGAGTGCATGCCCTCAACATATCCTCTAGAGTTTGGATAGTCCTTTCAGAATGACCATCGGTCTGCGGATGAAATGTTGTACTGAAGTTCAACTGCGTACCCATCGCACGATGAACTGCTTTCCAGAAATGTGACACGAATCGCCAGTCACGATCCGACACAATACTCTTGGGGGTGCCATGTAACCTTACAATCTCTTTAATAAACAGCTGGGCCAATCTCTCGGGACCCCACATGTATTTAATCTCCAAAAAGTGGGCTGATTTGGTCAGACAATCCACAATCACCCAAATCGTATTCATCCCTCGATGACTCGTCGACAAGCTAGTGATAAAATCCATCGATATGTCCTCCCATTTACACGCGGGGATCGGGAGTGGTTTCAGCATTCCTGCTGGTCACTGATGCTCAATCTTAACCTGCTGACAGGTTAAACATCTCGAAACGAACTCCACACGTATGGCATGCAACCGCCGGCTTCGGACATTTGGACTTGATATGCCCCTGATCTCTACAGTTGTAACACATAAAGGACGAGTTGGCTGCTCGAGGATAAGAATTTGTTGATTTGGTTGTAATGGGTGGCCGCTCGGAAAAGGTCGGCACAGATTGGGGCTTCTTGAATGTTCCCAAACTGCCATCAGTTAAGTCTGCCTGTTCTGGATCTCTTGTCATTGGATCATGTTTGCTTACGGAAATCTCTTTCGCGATAAGTTCATACTCAAGAGCTTTTTCAATGAATTCTGGTAGAGTCGTGCAGTGGTGATTAAGCAATTGCATCCTCATTCGGGGTTTAAGCCTCTTGAGAAAGTTTTTGATCTTATCGGCCTCCGTTCGGACAATCGACGAGGCGAGGAAGAAGTGCCTGAAATTTCTCGACAATAGATAGTACATCATCGTCTTCAGACAGGTCTGGGTTCAGCAATTCTGATAGCTTGGCCTCACGGAGTGGACCTGGATAGTAACGGTCTAACATGAGGTTTTTAAATTCCTCCCAAGTATATACACCATCAGCTGGCCTCACCGAAAGCCACCAGGTGTGGGCGCCCTTGCTAAGATAGTAAGCTGCTACGGAGACATAATTCTCTTCTGTGCAGTCCACCATCTCAAATAATTTCTCAAAGTGTTCAATCCAATGTACAATATCAGCAGGCTCAAAGGAGCCTTCAAAAGTCGGGGGTCGCTGGAGAGAGATGTCGCTGATGATCCAACTCAC
The DNA here is from genome assembly GCA_033398695.1 of Orobanche coerulescens. Taxonomy (NCBI): domain Eukaryota; kingdom Viridiplantae; phylum Streptophyta; class Magnoliopsida; order Lamiales; family Orobanchaceae; genus Orobanche; species Orobanche coerulescens. The sequence continues at coordinate 28,473,157 of CM065815.1, read as the reverse complement.
GGGTCCGCTGTGCACATGAGGTGGTGGATGAGGCCCCTGCTGCTGGCCAGTAGTAGCTCTCTGCATAGCTTCCATCAATGACCCATCTGGGTCATCTGAGCCATCATGCCCTGCATAACAACATAAGGATCGACACGCGCATCCTCGTGTTGAGTGTGGTGCGATTGGTCCCCAGAAGGTGAATCACTGCCTATGGAACTCTGCTCCACATTCGAACGCGTGTTGGCTCGTGGTCTCGGGATTCGGCCCCTTCCGCGGCCTCCTTCCCCTCTGCCACGGCCTCTCAGATTTCTTCCATACTGAAATAATCAAACAGTAATAATAACCATAAGCACAGTTCATGACCGTCTTTATGACCAATCAAAATTCATGCTAAGTTAATAGCAACAAAGGAACTACATATTCAAGAAAACAGTTCATAATGAAGTATCGACACTACGAGTGCCACACAGAATATCATATCGACATCGAGTCGAACAATTTTAATCACATAATCAATCCAGAATTTACCTCGAAATATCAATTAGATAAATCCTGCCACAGATCCTCGAAATATCAAGATCAACAAAGAGATCCATTTCGATATCAATATCACGCCAGTAATTAAATCATGGCTCATAAAGTACATACCGTATTTGGCTCGTAGCGTCAGGCGCTTACACAGGTCACACGTGACACGAAGGTCTCTTGATACTAGTTCATTCCACAATGACTCTTAAAGAGAAAACGACGCTCTGATACCATCTTCTGTAACACCCCAAAAGGCGGCTATTACAGTGCCGTGGACCCCACACTGGGACCCAACAGGCGATACCAAAATACAGATTTAATATATATTACCTTGTGATACCGAACCACAATAAATAGTCTTTACTCCGATTAGGAGTTTATAAATAGTATGGCCAATGGCCTTAACGCACACAGGATCTAAATACAAGTATATACCATATGGAGATGGAATATACTTTAAATAACAATACAATCGGTCAATAGTTTAAATGAAGCGAAAAATAACATTACACGATTTTCAAGCATAACCGGACAACAAAAGATTTAGGCCCCCGGAACTAGTATTCTTCGAACCCTTCGCCATCACCATGCTCTTCCCGTGCATTGCCTTGGCCTCGACCTAAAATACAACACAAGTATTTCGCCCAAAACACAGGGTCAGATATACATGATAAATGATTCTCCATACATTATACAATTCACATATACTAGATCTCAAAGAAACATCCCGACTATTGAACATACCCCTAGGGCGTATGAACAATCAGTCACAAACCGTCGAACATATCCAATCATACATGGACTATGAATGACCAAACAATATGGCTCAAGATGGACATCACAGTACGCCTGATCCAGAAATGTGTCCATGCACATATCCACCCCGTATACGAAATCCAGAATATACGTGTGACAATGTACCTAATTAGCCTTACGAACTACGTCTCGTGTGCACAGTCCAATACGGAAATATCCACGTATGACTATATATGTGCCTGGCTAAAAATCCTACACAATAACCAATCGGCACGCAGATATGATTCCAGATATGTCACGATACAACATGACAACGAATTCAATAAATCACATATCCGATTAAGGATCAAGAAACTCACAGAAGTGACAATAAGGATCAACGAGATAAACGATTCAAAGGTGATGAACTTGGGAATGCAATCCCATGATGAAAAACGAAACATCATCAAGAACAATATCAAACTACGAATCACAGATTCATAAGTATTTCATATACACGAAACGTATAACCATCACAAGAATTTAATCATCATTATAACCAAGCAAGATAACTTGCCTCAATTCCGTATGTGAACGATAGTCTTTCTCTAAACGATCAAACGAACGGTATCCTCGATTAAATACTCAATCGAACAATCAACCTTGAATGAAACGTAATTCATTCAATAATACATTCATATAATATTGATATCAATTCATAGGAAACGACACCCTAAACCTACTCGTTCAATTAATTCTATTACAATGAACATTCTATCAACTATTGGTGAAATTCAATACATATGGTTTGTCTTCCACAAATCAGATTACTATACTAAAATGTCCTTTTAATACTTTTGTTATCACTATAAACAAGTGTATACATTAAACACCTTCAATTCACCATTAACAATCGGATTAACCAAGTTCTTTAACATCTACGTCCTTTATTACACAAGGATCGTTGAGAACTAACATTATCACCAATAATCAATATATCTTCCTAAGAACATTATCAACTTATTAATATGGTGATCAAAACATACCTAAGGTATCAACACAACCGATTTTCATATATAAGAGTTATAGTTGTGTTCATCAAAACCCTTTTATCATCTCTCAAAGACTTTGCTAAGCCAAAATAGAAATGAAGTTGTAGGTTTTAGGTTCAAGAACATCACCCTAAACTCTAACATTCATCAAGTTCTTAACATGGTGTTCTAATACATTTTATGTCAACAATTCCATCGATTAAACTTAACTACGATGAAGCTAATGATTATTACTGTCCTAATGATGTTAATAATCCAGCAAGATGAGTATAATTCTTATAAACATGATCATTACCATTAAAACATCAAGAATATCTTCATTCCAAACCCTTAATTACCATATTCATCAATAAGTGTTAAAAAGATTAACTACAAATATGTTTTACTTGATTAATTCAACACTAGGTGTAGTATACCATATCACTAACATCATAACTACGAAAATATAGAGTAGAATCGCACAACATACCTTCAGAAACGAAGAACAACCACCGAAATCACAAGAACACACTCCAAGCTTCAAGAACACCTCTAAACTTCCAATCAACAAGCTCCAATCCAAGATGCAAGGCTCAAATACAAGTTGGAAGGGGGTATAGTCGGTCTAGGAAGGCAGGGGGACGATAGTTGGAGAGAAAAACCAAGGTTGGGATGTGCAAATGAAAGACACAACAGTTCGTTACGTATGTTATCACATGAAGATGACGTACGTTAATCCCTTTACGTACACTACACCTAAAATGTTACGTACATAATCTGCCTCCAGAGGCTACTGCCTCAAAATACCAACATCATTATGTACGTTATAGCCTCAGAATTACGTACGTAATATACGTCAACTTGGCTGCCTCGAAAGGGCCAAATATCTGGATCATGTCCGGCCCCCCATGCCGAAAGTTGAGATCGAATAAGATTCTCAGCGTTACATACGTAACCTGAACAACATTACGTACGTAAAGCCAATGAATTAACGTATGTTAAGTTAAATCATTAGCATACGTGAAATACAGAAAACCTAGCCCAAAAATGTAACAATCTACACAATGTCAAGAAATCAATCACAATGCGAATGCCAGTTATAATCAAGTCTATTCTGATATATCCCGACATCAATAAACATTAACTAAATGTAACATGATTACAATGATACTCAAATTATCCGAATAATACAACGGTGGATAAGAAATTACTGTCGGATATTACACTTATACCGAATATAAGGAGATATTTATGGATATATTCATCGAGAATGTGGACCAGTTAGATAATTTATGGTTTTGTTGGTGGACATGTTGGTCACATGTCGAGCTCATATCCACTTAAAATATTATATTTTCAAACTACTAGTTCAGATTATATGACTTAGGCTCACCATACTGATCATCCATATAAGTCCATTAAATTTGATAATACATGAGAGACATGAGAGTTTATATCTAAAGTATTTTAGGATTAGTGGATTGTCAATCGGGATCGATGTAGAGCATTTTGTATCCCATGTGTATTACATAAAACGATCTCATAGAGACAATCATCAAATGAATTGAGATGGTGGTTCAGACATTAATTTTGCACACCAATTTTACCATTTGTGCTTGGGGTTATGAAGTCCTACATGCAGCTCCACTTATTTATTTCAGACCCACTACTGGTCAATCATTTTCTGCATACCAATTGGTAACTAGAGAAGAGCCTGATATTTTACATTTCTGCATATTTGTTGTGCAACTTTCATGCCAATTGTTCCACCATAAGGCACGAAGATGTGTCCTCATAGAAAACTAGGTATTTGTGTTGGATATTAACCCCCAACGATTATCTATTACTTATAACCTTTGATAGGTGATTTTTTTATTGCATGTTTTGTGGATTGTCACTTTTATGAGATAGTATTCCTATCTTTGGGGGGCGGGTAGAGAACATAATTTCTCAAGGAACGTCATTAATTGTCACGATCCATCCCCACTCTGTTTCATTATGATCCCCGAATTCACAATATGACCGTGAAGCTCAAAGAATACTCTATCTTTAGAACGCAGCAAATTCGATGCCTGATGTATTCGCTGATATTGCTAAAGTGACAAGATCCCACATTCTAACTGCATGTGTGCATGCAAGGTTAGAAGTCCCTAATAAGGGCATATCACCAATGTACTGCAATCGCACTCGACAGAAGTGCGATTAAGGTCGTGGCTCCCAAAAGGAACATGGAGGGGCCACCTAGTCCACTTTACAACCCAGGGAAGAAAAAGGCAGGTGAGGCAGAAAGTGGTCTCTTAATCATCAATACTAGGAACCTTCCTAAAAGATAATGTCTGACTATAGCTATATCCATGAATCATTACTCGGGGACACTTCAAAACTCGATTCAACACCAGCGAACAAAGAATCTTGATAAACTATGAAACTTTATATGATTTGATGGAACAATCTATCAATCGTATTGATGATGTGTTTGCTACATCTTTATAAAGAAAACAAATTTTGGAATTGCAACCATCATAGTGTACATCGATGATATGAACATAATCAATACTCTTCATAAAATAAGATAAACCACCGGATACTTGTAAATTGAGTTTGAGATGAAGGATCTTGGAAAATTTATTTTTGCGTAGGCATTTAGATAGAACATCGAGCTTGTCTGTCCAAAAGATGCTCAAACACTTTAATATGGAGAAGGTGCACTCGATTAGCACTCTCATAATTCGTCGTAGTTTGGATGTAAAGAAAGATCCTTCGTCCAAGGAAAGATGACGAAGAGCTTTTGGGAGCTGAAATTTCTTAAGTGCAATAGGCGCATTATTGTACTTGACTCAGTGTGCATGGCATGATATCGCATTTTCAGTTAATTTGCTGGCTAGGTTTACTTCAGCATCGACGTGGTGTCATTGAAATGGTATCAAGAACATCTTCGATATCTAGAAAGAACATTAACATAGTAATCTCTTTTCCGTATAAGCGGGAAAATAAAGATTCTTACAAAGAGGCAAATGACAAAGTAAATGATAATGCCAAAGAACCTACACCGACAAATGTGTTGGTAGGATTTGCCAATGTTGGGTATATCTATGACCCACACAAAGGTCTCTGCCAATCTGCTTAAGTAGTTACATTGGGAACACCGCTATATCTTGGAGATCGACTAAGAAAATCATTGTGGCTACCTCCTCGAATCACGCTGAGATTAGCACTTTGCATGAAGTCGTCTGTGACTATATATTGTTAAGGGATATCATTATACCACTAGTATAAAAATATCATTTCACATCGAAAACATCGGTTATGTTGGAACCGATGTAGAAAGTGACGTGGTCATTTTCTAGATCGGTCCTAAAATAACCGATCTAGAAGTGACATGACCATTTTCTAGATCGGTTGTTTTAGAACCGATCTAGAAAGTGGACTTTCTAGATCGATTGTTTTAGAACTGATCTAGAAAGGACTTTCTAGATCGGTTATTTTAGAACCGATCTAAAATCCACTCAAAAAATTGTATTTAAATTTAATATAAATGTAATTTATTCATACAAATCACTATAGCCTTGTGGTTGGGACTTGACTCCCCAACCACAAGGTCAAGGGTTCAAACCCTCATGGTGATAAATTGCAATATATTGATATTTCAGGTCAGGGTCGGGTCGGGTCGTGGCCTGACCCGGTCGGGTCGGGTTTGGGCTGGGTCCGGTTACTTTTTTTTAAAGTAAGACTTTCTAGATCAGTTAAATAAGACTTTCTACATCAGGTGGATCTATATCGGTTAAACAACCGATTTAGAAAGTCTTTTTACCCGATTTAGAAATTGTTTTTTAGTAGTGTACATATTCGAGGTAACATTTGTGATTCCACCACTGATGCACCCATATGAATTTATGGAGATAATGCAGCTTGCATCGAGTAGATAAGCTTGGATATATCACGGGGGATAACACGAAACACATAACTCCTGATTTTTTCTACAAGCAGCAAGATGCTCTCCTCAACATTCAGGTAAAGCAAGTGAAGTCTGAGGAGAATGTGGCAGATTTTTTTCTCAAATCATTATCCAAAGTCTTGTTTGAAAAACATGTGAGAAGTACCGGAATGCATGCAATTTTCAAACACCCGAGATTGATGTAATGGTCGAAGGAGAAGGATGAGTTGTAAAGAAACTTACTCACCGACGTTGTACTATTTTCTTTGATTAAGGTTTATTTTTACACTGTATTTTGTTACTTGGCGAAACTATTAATGAAGAAACGACTCATACACAATTTTTCAAAGATTTCTTGATTGATGTACAAATATGGAGATCTTACCGGGTTTTCATCACTTGAAAAGGTTTTTAACGAGGTAACTAGATATATCGAGTTTACTGATCTATTAATGATCATCTTAGAGCGCATTGGTCAATGTAACGACCATATGAGGGCATAGACTCAAAGGATGAAGTCTAGCCTTATATGTTGAGATGATATACTCTTTTTCGCACGATCAAGTTGTTTTTTCAATTGGATTTTTGTTTGACGAAGTTTCAACGGAGCCACATGACATGCATTAAGGATCTTGACACAAGAGAGAGCGTTGAATGAACAATACTTAGGGGTTTTTACTTTTTTCCATTAATATCTGAATGGATTAAGCTGTCTGAGTGGATTAATCTGTCTAAATTGAAAAAATATCTTATTGTTTCTTTGTTTTCTGAATGAACTATTTGAATGACATAAATGACCATTTTACCCCTCAATATGAATTAAGTCCTTTTTGATAAAGGACGGATTGAGCATTTTAGTTTATATAATCAATTTAAATTATATGACATGATATTTATTTTAATTTATATTATAATATATATTCATATATCATATTATAATTTTCAGATATATTTAAATAATCAGACAATATTTTTATAAATATATTAAGTTATATTTTAATATATATAGTTATATTAATTTTTTTAATAGTCAATATAAAAAAATCAATTTAAATAATATAACATAATATATATTTTATGAGTGTATTATATGTAAAAATATCTCATAGTGCCATCAAATTCTGTTAGCTCCTCGAACGGCAAGTATAAAAATGTAAGGCGGATGCAACCTAAAGGATGTTTTTTTTTTTTTACTTTTCAATATTAACCATTTTTTTTTATTTACTCAAACCTCAAGGATAGTTTTTGTATACCCCTTGAATTTTAGGATAATTGTTAAAACTATTCAGCAAAGGCAGTAGAGACAGTTTAAAATCAGTCCGATGTATTTTTTTTTTTTTAACCTAAAGTGAATGAGTAGTGGGCTTTTGAGTCAAGTCTGGGATTGGACACAAGTAAAGGGCACTCTCAAACCTGATCATTTCAGTTTCATCACTTTATTAGATTTAGATCGTCATTACATGGAACTTATCTTAAAAACTTAAAAAAAAAAAAACATCCAAGTTCAACAGCAAGGCGCTCAAGTCCAGTCGACCTCCTTGCAACGACTGGTGGACTAGTCGCCGACTCGTCGCAACTAGTCGACCGACGTAACAACCATGGTAAAGTATATAATATATAATAAGTAAAACATACATTTATTGTATTCCATTTTAGAGTTTTGCGAGTTCCACCAGCTATATGAGCTCTATAAAACCTAGATACAAAATACGAGTAATTTGGTGAAAAAGAATAGCACTCTCAAACACTTTAATATGGAGAAGGTGCACTCGATTAGCACTCTCATAATTCGTCGTAGTTTGGATGTAAAGAAAGATCCTTCGTCCAAGGAAAGATGACGAAGAGCTTTTGGGAGCTGAAATTTCTTAAGTGCAATAGGCGCATTATTGTACTTGACTCAGTGTGCATGGCATGATATCGCTTTTTCAGTTAATTTGCTGGCTAGGTTTACTTCAGCATCGACGTGGTGTCATTGAAATGGTATCAAGAACATCTTCGATATCTAGAAAGAACATTAACATAGTAATCTCTTTTCCGTATAAGCGGGAAAATAAAGATTCTTACAAAGAGGCAAATGACAAAGTAAATGATAATGCCAAAGAACCTACACCGACAAATGTGTTGGTAGGATTTGCCAATGTTGGGTATATCTATGACCCACACAAAGGTCTCGCCAATCTGCTTAAGTAGTTACATTGGGAACACCGCTATATCTTGGAGATCGACTAAGAAAATCATTGTGGCTACCTCCTCGAATCACGCTGAGATTAGCACTTTGCATGAAGTCGTCTGTGACTATATATTGTTAAGGGATATCATTATACCACTAGTATAAAAATATCATTTCACATCGGAAACATCGGTTATGTTGGAACCGATGTAGAAAGTGACGTGGTCATTTTCTAGATCGGTCCTAAAATAACCGATCTAGAAGTGACATGACCATTTTCTAGATCGGTTGTTTTAGAACCGATCTAGAAAGTGGACTTTCTAGATCGATTGTTTTAGAACTGATCTAGAAAGGACTTTCTAGATCGGTTATTTTAGAACCGATCTAAAATCCACTCAAAAAATTGTATTTAAATTTAATATAAATGTAATTTATTCATACAAATCACTATAGCCTTGTGGTTGGGACTTGACTCCCCAACCACAAGGTCAAGGGTTCAAACCCTCATGGTGATAAATTGCAATATATTGATATTTCAGGTCAGGGTCGGGTCGGGTCGTGGCCTGACCCGGTCGGGTCGGGTTTGGGCTGGGTCCGGTTACTTTTTTTAAAGTAAGACTTTCTAGATCAGTTAAATAAGACTTTCTACATCAGGTGGATCTATATCGGTTAAACAACCGATTTAGAAAGTCTTTTTACCCGATTTAGAAATTGTTTTTTAGTAGTGTACATATTCGAGGTAACATTTGTGATTCCACCACTGATGCACCCATATGAATTTATGGAGATAATGCAGCTTGCATCGAGTAGATAAGCTTGGATATATCACGGGGGATAACACGAAACACATAACTCCTGATTTTTTCTACAAGCAGCAAGATGCTCTCCTCAACATTCAGGTAAAGCAAGTGAAGTCTGAGGAGAATGTGGCAGATTTTTTTCTCAAATCATTATCCAAAGTCTTGTTTGAAAAACATGTGAGAAGTCTGGAATGCATGCAATTTTCAAACACCCGAGATTGATGTAATGGTGAAGGAGAAGGATGAGTTGTAAAGAAACTTACTCACCGACGTTGTACTATTTTCTTTGATTAAGGTTTATTTTTACACTGTATTTTGTTACTTGGCGAAACTATTAATGAAGAAACGACTCATACACAATTTTTCAAAGATTTCTTGATTGATGTACAAATATGGAGATCTTACCGGGTTTTCATCACTTGAAAAGGTTTTTAACGAGGTAACTAGATATATCGAGTTTACTGATCTATTAATGATCATCTTAGAGCGCATTGGTCAATGTAACGACCATATGAGGGCATAGACTCAAAGGATGAAGTCTAGCCTTATATGTTGAGATGATATACTCTTTTTCGCACGATCAAGTTGTTTTTTCAATTGGATTTTTGTTTGACGAAGTTTCAACGGAGCCACATGACATGCATTAAGGATCTTGACACAAGAGAGAGCGTTGAATGAACAATACTTAGGGGCTGTTTACTTTTTTTCCATTAATATCTGAATGGATTAAGCTGTCTGAGTGGATTAATCTGTCTAAATTGAAAAAATATCTTATTGTTTCTTTGTTTTCTGAATGAACTATTTGAATGACATAAATGACCATTTTACCCCTCAATATGAATTAAGTCCTTTTTGATAAAGGACGGATTGAGCATTTTAGTTTATATAATCAATTTAAATTATATGACATGATATTTATTTTAATTTATATTATAATATATATTCATATATCATATTATAATTTTCAGATATATTTAAATAATCAGACAATATTTTTATAAATATATTAAGTTATATTTTAATATATATAGTTATATTAATTTTTTTAATAGTCAATATAAAAAAATCAATTTAAATAATAGAACATAATATATATTTTAATTTATATTATAATATATATTCATAAATCATATTATAATTTTCAAGTATATTTAAATAATCATACAATATTTTTATAAATACATTAAGTTATATTTTAATATATATAGTTATATTCATTTTTTAATAGTCAATATAAAAAATCAATTTAAATAATATAACATAATATATATTTTAATTTATATTATAATATATATTCATAAATTATATTATAATTTTCAGATATATTTAAATAATTAGCAATAGTTTTATAAATATATTAAGTTATATTTTAATATATAGTTATATTAATTTTTTTAATAGTCAAAATAAAAAAAATCAATTTATATAATATAACATAATATATATTTTAATTTATATTATAATATATATTCATAAATCATATTATAATTTTTAGGTATATGTAAATAATCAGACAATATTTTTATAAATATATTAAGTTATATTTTAATATATATAGTTATATTAATTTTTTAATAGTCAATATTAAAAAATCAATTTATATAATATAACATAATATATATTTTAATTTATATTATAATATATATATATATATTCATAAATTATATTATAATTTTCAGGTATATTTAAATAATCAGACAATATTTTTATAAATATATTAAGTTATATTTTAATATATATATATATATATATAGTTATATTAAATTTTTTATCAATAAATAGTTTATATTTTATGAATTTAAGTATATAATGTTAATATATATTTTAAATTTATACTATATATACTCAATTATAATTATAATTATATGATAATTTATACTATATATACTCAATTCTTTTATTATTAGAGAGGGTAATTTTGTTATATTGGGGAAGTATTTCTAGCTTAATGGTAAGGACACCCCAAAAGTTGTTTAATGAAAAAGACATTATTAAGATCATTAAGTTGAAAGTAAACAGCAAAATATAGCTGATCGATTAAGCTGATTAAGCATTAATAGAGGTGTTCACGGTTCCGGTTCGAACCGCCGAACCGCCGGTTTTGAACCGTTGACCGCGGTTCGGTTAACCGTTGACCGCGGTTCGGTTCAAAACCGGAACCGTGAACCGTTTTTAGACGATTCGGTTCCGGTTCGTCAAAATGACGAACCGCGAACCGGCGGTTCAAAAATTCAAAAAAAAAATTCACAAATTCAAAAATGTGGCCGTTGTGAACCGGCGGTTCAAACCGGAACCGGCGGTTCAACGGTCACATTTTCAAATTTTTATTATTTTTTGTACATTTTTACACCTATAAATACCCCCCTCACATCCTTCATTTTTCTCACACCAACTATCTACTTTCTCTCTAATTTCTATTATCTCAACTATCAAGTATACACTTTTACTTCGAAAAAATGTCAAGTGGTCAATTCAATCGGGGAAAGGGAAAGGCTATCACCGGCATTCCTCGACGTGGAAGAGGCGGTGCTAGTGGTAGTACTCCTCCTCCTACTCATACTCCGAGTTCTCATTCTACACCAAGTCCGAATTTTGGAGATTATGTTCCCGATGAATTAACCGAGGAATAAATCAACGAAATGTTTGAAGCCTCAAAATCGATTCATGAAGATGATGAGCAAGAGCAACCAACAAAACCAAAACAAAGGAAACCATCCGAGCTGAAATCTCCATTATTTGCGATCCATTATACAAAAATGGACGACGTTGCATCCGGTCCCGGTTATTTCTTGGCCAAGTGCAACTATTGCGATGAAATGTACAAGTTTAAAAAAGGAGGAGGTTACGGGACACTCAATGGCCATATACAAAGACAATATCCCGACAAAGTTGGCATCGAGTCTAATCAAACCCAACTTCGAGGCACGGCGACGTCGTCTAATGCCCCCAATCAAGGTAATAGTACTTTATTTAAATTTAATCCAATTACCGCTAGAAAAGAATTAGCTAGGTTTGTTTGTGGTAAATCTCTTTCTTTTAACTTTGTCGACGACCAAATGTATGAAAATTTCACTCAACTAAGTTTTAATCCCGCTAGTAAAAAAAATTCACGCTCCACCGTAACTCGTGATGTTCGAAAAACTACTAGCGAGGCAAAATTAATTTTAGCAAATATATTTTTAAACTTAGATCATAAAGTTTGTATATGTTCCGATGCTTGGAGTGATCATTGGGAAGCAAATTCATATATGGGAATTACTTGTATTTGGATTGATGATTCTTGGACTATACAAAAACGTTTAATTGGTTTTAGAGAGTTTAATATCCCACATACCGCTCAAAATATTTCGCATAAAATTCATACAATTTTATCTGAATATAATTTAGTACAAAAAAAATTTTCAATTCCTTTTGATAATGCTAGCTCCAATACAGCTAGTTTAGAATCACTTATTGCAATATGTGAGCCATCTCTTGGTGGTAAATTTTTTCATGTTAGGTGTATTTGTCATGTTCTTAATTTATGTGTTCAAGATGGTTGAACTGTTTTACAAGAAGCATATGCTCCTATCCGTGAAGCAATAATGTATTTAATTAGACATTCGGCTCTAGGTAAAAAATGGAAAAGATATTGCATAAAAAATAATATTCATCCAAAAAAATTTTCAAAAGATGTGCCAAATCGTTGGAATTCTACTTACAATTTGTTAAATGATAGTTATGAATATCGTATTGCATTATGCAATTTTTATAACGAAGAAAAAGTACCCGTTTGCTTATTGCCAACTCAATGGGATAAGTGCTCTAGTTTAATGGCACTTTTAAAAATATTTAAAGAGGTAACTGAATCTTTGTCCGGTGTTTATTATCCTACTTCTACACTTGTTGTTGAACATTGTGTTAAAATTGTACTTGTATTCAAGTCTTTAATTAAAGTTCCCGAGTTATTTAATTGTATAAAAGAAATGAGAGACAAATGGATTAAATATTTCGCCTACATTCCTCCAATTTTTTTAGTTGCTAAACTTTTAGATCCTCAAGTTAGAGAGGAAGGTTTGCTAAAATTACTTTCACTTTACTATAATGCTTTATTTCCTAATCCTATTGCTAATTTTAGTCCTCCAAATCCTAGCGAGTTAGTTCAAAATGCAAAAAAATTATTATCTACTCTGTATCGTGAATATGCTTGGTCTTGATCTTGGTATGGGTTCTTCTTCTCCTGTTCACATTCCTTCTAGTATTAGTACATCTTTTTTTGGTTTTGCTATTCCGGATCTTAGTGAATGGAATGCCTATCAAGAAGATTTATCCCGAAAACGAACAAGGTACCAAAGTAATGCTTATCAAGAACTTGAAAATTCTTTAACTACTTGTGAATTGGGAGCTTTAGAACGTGGTTCGGATGGTAATAACAATCTTCTTAAGTGGTGGGCAAAAAGGTCTACAATATTTCCTGTAGTTGCCACGATTGCGAAGGAAATACTAGTTGTCCCCGCCTCAACAGTTTCATTGAACAACCCTTGATGTAGGAGGATACATTACGGATGAGCAGCGATCTCGATTGACGCCTCAAAATCTTGAAGCCCAAGAATTATTGAATGATTGGGTGAAAGCCGAGTTACGCCAACAAGAACCAAATTATAATGAACAAGAAGACAGTGATACATATGATACCGGATCTAGCAATGATTCGGTTGACTTGGGTGATTGAACCATCTCCTCTCCGCCTCCACCTCCGCTCCCTAAGGTAAGTATAAGGTAAGTGAACTACGAGGACTTTGATTCCTAAGATAAGGGGATACGTAGGCAACTTAATCCAAATATTTAAAGTTGAAATTCTTAATTTTAACTTTGAATATTTGAATTAAGCTCAAGTCCATTTTATTTTTTTTTTCCTTCCCCCCACCAAATTTAAAAATGAACTACGAGGACTTTGATTTTGATTCCTAAACTCTAAAGTTACGGATATCAAATACGTAGGCGCTTAATTCAAAGATTTAAAATTACAAAATTCAAGTTTAGACTTTAATATCTGAATTAAGCTCAAGTCCAATTTTTACCCCATTTTTTCAAATTAAAATTTAAAAATTAAAAAAAAAAAACGCCGAACCGCCGAATCACGGTTGATTCGGTCGAATCGGCGGTTCACGGTTCAAAACCGTAACTGTGAACCGCTATAAGGCGGTTCGGTTCCGGTTCCGATTTTTGGCAAACCGGAACCGGCGGTTCCGATTAAGTAAAAAGTAAACAAGCCCTTGATATACCTTAGTCTGGTTTCTTGAGCTTTTACTTATATTATTCGTATTCTAAGGGGGGAGGGAGTGGGTGCGTGAAGGAGCGGTGTGGGGTGGCTCACTCGCGGGAACACCGCCGCCGGTCCTTCCTTCACTCACGGGGAGGTCATGTTGAGTGAGGAGGTCACGCATGGGAGGAAGTGAGTGAAGGCTACAAAAAGTAAATGTACTGTTTTTTAAGCATAAGGTACAAGTGTTTATTGTTTTTTTTAATTGTATATATAGAAGTGAGTGAAGGGTGAGTGAAGTGGCGCCTGCAAAAATATGAGTGAGTGAAGGAAAAAGTGAAGAATGATGTGGCGTAAGGAGATTGGTTGTGAGTGAGTGGAGGGAGAAGGGTGAGTGAAGCACTCCCTCCCCCTAAGGGTGGACGGAGTGGAGAGCGGGTAGGGGTCCGGGTACCAAGTACCCGAGCGGGTACACCGCCCCGCCTTGCGCGGGTACTTGGTTCGATTAAGGAATTCGAGCTCCGAGCTCGCAAGGGTACCCGTGCTTGTGTTTGTATTTTTTTTTCTTTTGTCTTCTTTTTTGGTAAGGAAAATGGTTTTGCAGGTACCAAACATGGTTTTGCAGGTAAGGAAAATGGTTTTGTAGGAAGAAGGTGGGAGGAAGAAGGTTGGTATGTATTTAAAAAAAAAATTCACTCCTATTTAACACCTAAATTTGCACCTCATTTTTCAAAATAAAAACACACAACACAAATTACAACACACACTAATCTTTCAAAAACACCAAACTATGGATCCAAGGAGAGGTAAAAAAACTTTCACCTCGCGTCAAGGTCGGTCTCAACCATCCCCGAATCAACCAAAACAAACTCCGTTAGGATTTAGCCAATTTTATTCTCAACCATCCCCGAATCAATTTTATGTTCCACAACCCCAATCTCCACAATTTTTCCAATATAATATGGGTCCTCCTCAATTGAATCCACAACACTACAACATCACTGCTACAAGCGAGTTTTCCCCATTCGAAAACCTTAGTCAAGACGTAGAGTACGTACCCGAAACACAACCACTACCAAACGAAGAAGACGAAGAAGAGGAAGTTCAAGAAGTCGATCCGAGAGGGAAGAAAAAAGCTTTCGCCGGGAGGAGGCCCCGTGAAGTTTGGACGCCGGCACAAGAGGAGGCTTTGGCGAAAGCATGGGTTCAAATCTCCGAATGTGGTGTTGTCGGTAATGAACAAAAGTCCGACGATTTTTGGAAACGGATTCTCGAGCATTACGAGACAACTTTGGGTTCGAGTTCACGAACATTTCATGCGTTGAATACCAAGTGGAGAGCAATGAAAACGGTCATGGGTATTTTCAACGGCTACTACCTCCAAGCGGTACAATTACATAATCTATACTTTATTATTTACAATTACATTATTTTGTTTTTAGCTAAACTTTTTTATTTTACGTAATCTGTACTTTTTATTTACAATTACATTATTTCGTATATAATGTAGAAACGTGCTAAGGCTAGTGGGTGCAACGACTTGGACGTGGTGAGGCAAGCTGAAATGGATTTCTATACAGCAAGAAAAAGACAATTTACTCATACCAGAGCGTGGGAGATTGTCAGAGGTCATGAGAAATGGTTGGAGCAAGAATGTTTTCAAGATATTGCCGGTGCTGCAAGCAATTCTTCAAAAAGGAGGTCGGGGGAGTATGACTCGGCAAGCAACACCATTCCCGACATGAATGAAGACCCCACCCCTCCAATTGAATCAAGAAAAATGAAAAAGAAGCAAGCTGCATCCTCCTCGTCGATCTCAAGCGTTGCGGATGAAATCAACGCCTACACACAAAAGAAGACACAATATTTGGAAGAAAAACGCGAGATGGCGAAACAATTGTTGGCTACACAACTCGAGGGGGCGAAGTTCAAGAATACACAACGGGAGTTGAAGTTTTTTTTGGAGCTGCATGATCACATTCGCGATCCCGCTATGTTGGAATTAGTTCTTACCCAGAAACGTGAACTTGCGGCCAAACACGGATGGGCTTGCAATTTTTAAATTGTAGCTTCAAGTTATTTTAATTTCAACTTATGTAATGTTTTTTTTTAAGTTGTAGTTTCAATTTTTAAGTTGTAGTTTTTTAAGTATTATGTAATGTTTTTTATTTTTAATGAAATGGTATGTTTTTATTTTAAATATTGTATGTGATTTTATGTATTTAAAAAAAAAAATTCGGGTACTAGGATACCACTCCCACAAGTTAGGATAGTGTTAGGGTAGTATTGGGATAGTTTTGAGTTGAAAGGTTTTTATTGAATAGAGATGATGTAGCACCCTCAAAGTATTAGGGTATTAGACAACCATTCCTCCCTCCCTAAGTAGGTTATATCGGGTTGAAATCTTCTATATCATGGACTCTGAGCCTATATATCTAGGCTATACATTTCACCATACTTCTTATTTATTATTATTCTTTATTGTTAGTTTTCTATAATTATTATTAAATTAATTTGTTTGGTCAAAAAAAATAAATTAATTTGTTTGATAGTGGGACACACAACATTAGATAAAGGATGTCGGCTCTTGTTTCTTTCTCTTCTTCTTCCCCTCTATCTTCTTCTTTTTTTTTTTTTTTATGACCCAGGTTGAATCCTGGGGGTTGTAGGTCCGATCCCTCATTCCTACCCCGGTTAAATCGCAGGTTATGCCCTCAGCAACCCGGTTTTGAGGATGCTTCAACTGAATAAATATACAAGGTTTAAATCCCTGAAAAGAGCAGATGCTCCCACGAGGATTCGAACCCACGCTGCATGCCACCAGCGCGAAAGATATCCCCCTCCTTTGCCACTGAGCTATGCCCTGGGGGATATCTTCTTCTTTTTATCCTTTCCTTTTGTGCCTTGGCGCAGTTGGCCACCTGACCTTCAATTTAGTTGGAGGTCAGGGGTTCAATTCCTAGTGGCAACACTTTGGAATTGAATTTCTCAAGGCCCAATGATCCCTTAGTCTTTGACTAAGGGTTAGGGCCTAGCCCTCCGATCCCTCATTCCTACCCCCGGTTAAATCGCAGGTTATGCCCTCAGCAACCCGGTTTTGAGGATGCTTCAACTGAATAAATATACAAGGTTTAAATCCCTGAAAAGAGCGGATGCTCCCACGAGGATTCGAACCCACGCTGCATGCCACCAGCGCGAAAGATATCCCCCTCCTTTGCCACTGAGCTATGCCCTGGGGGATATCTTCTTCTTTTTATCCTTTCCTTTTGTGCCTTGGCGCAGTTGGCCACCTGACCTTCAATTTAGTTGGAGGTCAGGGGTTCAATTCCTAGTGGCAACACTTTGGAATTGAATTTCTCAAGGCCCAATGATCCCTTAGTCTTTGACTAAGGGTTAGGGCCTAGCCCTCCAGTCTGTTGGTGGAACAATTAAATATCGGCGCGGTGTGGGAGGCGGATCTCGGTGGGAACTGCGGTTGGATTTGGGAGTCGGCGTGGAAGAATCACTGGGACGACTCCAAGTGCGCGGTAGTTGAGGATATTTAAGAACCTGAGATACACATCTCGCGATTTAAGCAGTAGCGATCTTGTGGGATCATTATCCCGTCTAATCAGTGTAAGAACTTAACCCTGGTATCAAAAAAAAATAATAAATAGGTATAAAGGGATTTCAGTAAAAAAAAAATCTCATTTCTTTAAAAGAAAAAAGAAAAGAAAATTTATTTTATAAAAAGACAAGTTTTTAATCGACACTCCAATAAAAATACTGAGACATAGGAGTGTATTTCTTTTACCCAAAGATTTGGATAGAATCTCTATAAAGACTCTTTCCCTGGCTATAAATTTCCCCAAAACCCTTCCTTCCTCCCAACCCCCCAAAATATGGAACTGGGCTTGAGCTTAGGAGATGGATCAAAAACCCTTGGAGTCTTTAAAGGAAGCCGACCAGCAGAACAGGATAAAAAACCCACCAAGATGAGAGGTTTAGATTTCTGCATGGCTCTGGGTCTCAACCCTCCTGCAGCTGCAAATCAAGAACCTGATCGAAAAGCTCAAGAAATCCGCGGTGATGATGATGATGGTGATGAAGATGATCAGATATCACAAGGAGATGATGCGAGCGATGATAATCAAGGAAAAAATACTGTGCAGATAAATCTTCTGCCTCTTCTTCCTCCAGTTAATCCTCACCGCCGGATTTCCTCTCAGCTTGATCAGTCTTTGCCTTGGTCTTCTGATATTGGTATATTTGTCTGAGAGTCATTTAGTAATTGGTCTTTTATGAAGAAATGTATGGGCATCAACATTGGACACATGCCCATCTATTTGCATGATGATATGAATGATGATGAATGATGCACCACATAATTTTAAGTGAAAAAAATTATTTTATTCTCTCGTTGTTTACCTTTAATTAAACCCATCAAGCTAGAGAAAAAATAATAATGAAAACTCTCACAATTCCATTTTTTCTTTTTTTTTTTAAAAAAAAATCCGAAAAATTATTAATAGTATTATTTTTGGTGGGTTCTTTTAATTTTTATGAATTAGGGAGTTCAGAGAACTCATCGGGGAACATGGGCCTACCGGCGGATGTGGGGGGGTTGAACGTGCACTGGCTGTCGGCGGCGGCAGCCGCGACGGAGGAAGTATCCTCCGCAGACAGCGACGGGTCTCTGTTCATTCGCAGTGGATTTGGCATGTGCCGAACTATTACTGAGATTGATCATCTGGGTGGTAGTACGAAGAGATCATCAGATCAGCTCGAAACCGCCGCAGGAAACGACGTCGCAGAGGTGGGGAGATCATCGTCCAGAGCCAGTGACGACGACGAAAATGGAATCAACACGAGAAAAAAACTCAGATTATCTAAACAACAGTCCGCTTTTCTTGAACAAAGCTTCAAAGAACACAACACTCTCAATCCTGTAAGCACACTCATCAAATCCATATTAAACAAAAAATAAAAGAGATTGATTTTTTTTTCCGTGTTTTTTTATATTACAAAAAAAAAAAGTATTTTGCTCTTTCCTTTGAATCGATCGGGGTTTGTTTGGGTGAGACAGAAACAGAAGCTTGCGCTTGCAAAACAGCTTAATCTCAGACCCCGACAAGTCGAAGTCTGGTTTCAGAATAGAAGAGCCAGGTTTGTACGCCGAACCAAATTTAATCTTGTATTTTCGCATTGTCGCTCTGTTGAATTAAAAGGGTTTTAGGCATATTACCCCTATACGCATTACCCTACGACGAATATCCAGTATTTTTAAAAATTGGTCGATTATCCTACTCTGTAAATAAACAGACACACAGTCTCGTGTTTTCAAAAAGGTGCGTTCTTCGCTCTCAATCACATGGTGCACGAGGGGTTGTAGCTAGGGATGTTTTCGGTTTGGGTCGGGGTAAAATTTTCGAAATCCAAATTCTCCCAAATTTTAAAATTCGGTTTCGGTTTCGATCGGTTTCGGTATTCAAAATTCAAAACTCAAACCCTCCTCAAATATTTCGGTTTCATATTAGTTCGGTCAAATTCGGTTTTGAGCCAAACATATTTAATTTATATATATTTATTTAATAAAGTAACAAAAACATTAATTATATTAATAAAACTTGTTCTAAAATAATAGATAGATCTTTAATTAATATATTTAATCATTATTTTTATCAAAACTACAATATATGTGTAGATATATTATATTATAAGTTTAAAAACTTTAGTCATAAATAAAATTTTATATAATATAAATAATTCGGGGTAATTCGATTAGGTTCGGTTTTAAGTTATCCAAACCCGAATTAATTCAGTTTCGATTTCGGTTTGTAAGTTTCAAGTTCGGGGTTGCTTTCGGTCGGGAATTTTCGATTCGGTGCGGATTGGTTCGGATTGATTGGTCGGTTTTTGGATTTCTATAACACCCCTAGTTGTAATCATAAAATACGGGGTTAATATGCAACTTTTTAGAACACATGGGGTAATACAATTTTTTGAGAACACATGTGGTGATGTGTTTATTTTATTTAATATTCCCAGGAATAATCAACTTATTTTCTAAAATACATGAATAATCGGCCTATATAATTTACACATGATGATAAATTTAGCTCATTTTGTAAAACAAATAGGGCAATTCGTCGGGGTTTTTTTTTTTTAAAAAATATTTGTCAAATTTTTTATTTTGAATTTAATTTTAGCGATCCCATCTCAACTGATATCTACTCTTATTAAATAATGTCTTTTTTTGGGGGGTATAACAAACATGTATGTTCTCTGCATTTCTGCATTCACACTCATATATGCCTAGATTCACCACAGAAACACACAGTAAAATGTGTTTTCACACACACACACAGGACAAAGCTGAAACAGACGGAGGTGGACTGCGAGTACTTGAAGAGATGTTGCGACACACTAAATGATGAAAACAGAAGGCTACACAAAGAACTGCAAGAGTTGAGAACCCTCAAAACTTCCAAGCCATTTTACATGCAACTCCCGGCCACCACCCTGACCATGTGCCCGTCCTGCGAGCGCGTCGCCTCCGCCTCCACCGTCACCGCTCCACCTGCAGCCGCTAGAACGGCCGCAGCTATCCCATTTCCTCTAACCAGACCAAGATTTTACCCTTTTTTGCAAACTCAGACACAACCTAATGATCAACCTGCGGCATCATAAATAAATGTGATTGAGAGAATTAGAATTTTCAGTCTTTTAATGGTTGTGGTCCTAAAGAGTATTTGTACATATAGAGGAAAAAGAGAAATTGTTTTTTTTTTTTTTTTTTTGGTTGGGTTGGGGGGTAGGGGGTGGGGGTGGGGGGTTATTCCTTTTATGTTATGTGTTGGAAGGAGAGGTTTGTATGATTTTGATGGAACTTTTCCAGGATGAGCAATTTTTGAGGCTCATTCTATGTTTAATGTTGTTTTGTGGGAGAATACAGTTAGTAAGCAGAAAATATTTTGGAAGAAAAATGCAAGCATTTCTTCCTTCTTTAATGGCTTATTTGGTTTGGGACATGATTAAGAAGTTCAATTTGGGAAAGAAGTATAAACTGTCTTATATTGTTTTCTCCCTCTTTTTTGTCTTTAAGTACACATAATAATACCCTTAAAAAAACCACATTTTTTTATGTATTATATATATATATATATGTTTTATATATATATATAGGAAATAGATCATATAAAAACTAATTAGCTTGTGAAATCTAGAAATTTTTGCAGGGCATTGATATTAGTCTTTCTAGCATTTTGTAGATGAGTAGAATTATACGTTTATGTATTTTTTATTGCATTATTTGTCGTATACTAATGACCAGAACGCAACAAATAATAACAAATATGCAATGAAATTACTTAATAATACAATTGGTTTTTAAATTTCACCATTAAGGGTGTTCCCACTATATATATATATATATATATATATATATATATATATATATATATATTATTTCAAAAATTGACCAAATAGCTCACCAAGTATGCAAAAGGAGTGTTGTGATATATATATATATTATTTCAAAATTTTACCAAGTAGCTCAACAAGTATGCAAAAGGAGTGTTGTGATTTTCACATTTTATCATATATCTTGGTTGGTAATGGTAGAACACTATTTGTTTTTTCAAATTTTTTGGATTGATATTTATATGGCTTTTAATTCATCCAACCAGATGATCCAATAATGTCATTTGGATTAGAATACTTTGCACCATCTAACACATGTTCCATAGATTTTTTTCTCTCTCTGGTCAACCCATGAGAGCCACCACTCCACGTGAGGTATAATCCCTTTGTGGATCTTTGTTGCAGTGTTTCTGCTTCTTTCATCTTTATCTCCTTTTCATCTTTATTTATATATCATCATTTAGATCTCCCTCTCTTTGCCTTTAATTTCAATCCCTTTGCTCTTTCCAAGTCCTATATTTTTCATCTTTAATTATGGCCGACCATGATCCAAATCTCTGCCTCATTGGTAAGGTTTTATCATATCGCCGTAATTTAAGTAAATCTGGGGTAATCTCAATTGTTAAAGGGGCTTGGCGTACAAAAGAACCATTTGAAGTCCACCCTTGGGATCATAACTGTTTTTTATTCATCTTCAAGAATAGAAGTGATGTCCAAAAAATCATTGATGAATCTCCATGGTCGGTTATGGGTTATTATCTTGCTCTTGCACCTTGGAATCCGGAAAAGACTATGGAGGAAATCGACTTTAATCGAGGTATGTTTTGGGTACAGGCCCATGGTCTTCCATTTGGTAAAATGACAAAAGGTTATGCCATAGAGTTGGCGTCAAAAATTGGTACCCTAATCGAAGTCGATTGTGTGGGTGAGGGACTTCAGTTGAATCGATCTTTTTTACGTTTCCGAGTTGAAGTTGATCTAAATGTACCTCTGTGTCCTGGATTTGAAATGGCTCGTGATGGGTTGAAGCCTTTATTTGTGTCTTTTAAGTACGAAAGACTTTCAAAGTTTTGCTATGCATGTGGGCGTTTGGGACATGAGGATGAAACTTGCAATTACCCAAGAGACCCGAGATTTACTAGAAATATAATTGATAATATGCGTGCAAACTCGGCAAAATGCATCTCGTTATCTTCTAAGTCTCCTACAACTGTTGATTTATGTCCTATAGCAATGCCAAAAAAAAGGAGACTCTAATTCAGAAGTGGTTGTTCAGGACACAATTTCTTCTACGTCGGTTAAAACAACTGAGTCCTTACCTTTAGTTTCAAGTATGGTTTCTGATGAACCTGCTACTCTTACTAATCCGACTCCTGCTAGACCATATGTAAGCGAACAAGCTCCTACCTATGGTATATGTCGAGTTAATCCATCAAGCATATCACCCAATAATACCCACCCATACCACACAGCCAATCATGTTCAACTCCCTGCTCATGTCATCCTGCAAGACTCCTCACGGAATGCTATTTTTAACCCTCGTGACAAAAACAAAATGCCAATAAGTGACAAACCAGTGTATTTTGTCACATCACCATCTGAAACCCCGGATACAAGCCCTGAAAGGCCTACAACCACACCAACCCGCCTTGCCATCACCCATGTTGAATCTGCTCTGTCAAAATTATCAGTAAAGCGAAAAGAAGGCCCCTCAGCTGATTCCCCTCCTTCCGCCAAAAGACCAAAATCAGCTATAGAAATACAATCACTCTCGTTACCAGAAGCCCATCCATTGGATAGTACCCAACAACAATCAAGGCGTATTGTGAGCTGAAGAGCACGGAAGAACAAACAAGCTTTAGTGAATCTTGATTCGGAGGCTCTCAATTCTCTAATAGATGTTACAGTCGAAAACAAGTTCACTGATTTACCAAATGTCGAGTTAGCGGGTGTGGTGGCTGCCCCGGAACAGCCACACGATCAATGTTAGTGCTGTCATGGAACTGTCAGGGAGTTGGACGATCTCTGACAGTTTCAAATTTGCGAGAACTCTGTGGAGTTCATCGTCCTGACATTGTTTTCTTAATGGAAACAAAAAATTGTGAGGAAAAGTTGGAATCTATTCGTCGTTTAACATCTTTTGACGGGTATTTCTACGTTAATCCACATGGCCAATCAGGTGGCTTGGCTTTATGGTGGCATAATAATATTTCTGTTCAAGTGATAAATGGTAATAAGAATTTGATTCTTGTTGAAGGTAGCAGCTCCTCCCCTTCCTTTACATTTCGTGCTTGCTTTATATATGGGCCTCATTCTAGGGATGATAGAGCAAGACTATGGAATAGGATCATTAATCAAGCAACATCCTGTATTGGGCCTTTTTTGGTCATTGGTGACTTTAATTTGATTGGGGATATAAGTGACAAACAAGGAGGTTCGGTTAATGTATCCAGGCGAATTGAAGAGTTTCAGGAATTTATGTATGCGTCTGAATTAATTGAAATTCCTTTCAAAGGTATGGCTTATACATGGGATAATAAACGTAATGGAAGGGAGAATGTCCGAGAACGGTTTGATCGGGCTTTGGGAAATGCTGCTCTTTTTGGGAGCGATCACTCTCCTTTGATATATAAGACTTGTTCTTCTCCAAAGAAACGCCGAAAGTCTTTTAAATTTGAATCTATGTGGACTCTTGAGGAATCATGTGAGCACACAATTCAGGATTCATGGTGCACCTTTCATTTAACTGATCACATGGAAAACCTAAAGAAACAGCTTGCTTCGTGTGCCGTGGGTCTCCATTCATGGAGTCGAAGTCATTTTGGTAATAACAAGAAAATCATTGGTGAGCTTACAGCCGAATTAACTCATCTTCAATCATTACCTCCTACCATCGAAAATGGGTCTCAACAACATGCCATTCTTTCAAAGCTTGAAGAAACATGGTTGCGTGGGGAGATGTTTTGGCATCAAAGATCAAGAGTTAATTGGATTCAATACGGTGATAAAAATTCACGTTTCTTTCATTTGTCAACAGTCCATAGAAGCCAACGAAATAAGATTCAAATGCTAAAGAATGATCAAGGTGATTGGGTTGAAAACTCTGATGAGCTTCATAAGTTAATTCGTGATCATTTTAACGCTATTTATTCATCATCAGGTGACCGGGATTTTGATGGCGTCTTAGATTCGATCGCCCCTGTTGTGAGTAGCAATATGGCAGCCCAGCTTGAGAGCCAAGTTTCACAGTCAGAAATCGAAAAGGCTGTCAAAAATTTGGGTGGGCATAAAGCCCCGGGTGAAGACGGATTTCCTGGTCTTTTCTTTCAAAGATATTGGCACATTATTGGAGAGTCGGTTAGTAGAGCTGTTATGCAATTCTTTAACACTGGCAGTATGCTCCCTTCTTTGAATAAAACGCTTGTAGTGTTGATCCCAAAAGTCCCCGCTCCAGAATCTATTGGACAATTTCGTCCAATTAGTTTGTGTAATTTTGTCTACCGAGTCATATCAAAAGTTATGGCAAATCGATTGAAACCGATTATGCATCGTATTATATCTCCACAACAGTCCGCGTTTATTCCAGGTAGACTTATTCAAGATTGCATGATCGTGGCAAATGAGGCGTTTCATTATATTCGAAATAAAAAAAAGGGAGATCAGAAGGTTATGGCTTTGAAGCTTGATCTGAATAAGGCTTTTGATAGAGTTGAGTGGGACTTTCTAATAGCAACATGTCGAAAGTTGGGTTTTGGTGAAACTTGGTGTAAATGGATTTTAGCGTGTATATCGTCATATGACATGGAGCTTATGATTAATGGCGAATCCATTGGATCTATCAAACCTTCGAGAGGCATCCGTCAAGGAGATCCCATGTCTCCATTCTTGTTTATTATCGTAGCAGATGTTCTTTCTCAAATGATAAATAATGCCATGCAGCGCTCGATTCTTACTGGCATCAAAATGTCTCGCAATTGTCCGGTAATATCTCATGTTTTCTTTGCCGATGATTCTCTGTTTTTTATAAAAGCAAAAGCTTCGGAATGTGATTGTCTGATTGGTTTAATTGATCAATTTTGCAAAGCTTCTGGGCAATCTATAAACTTTTCAAAGTCTGAAGTAACTTTTTCTCCAAATACGTCCATGGATGAACAACAATTCTTTTGTAATCGAATTGGAGTAAAGAAAATGGATCCTCATGCAAGATATCTTGGTTTACCGTCTATTCATGGCCGAAATAAAGGTGAATTGTTTCAGTTTATTCTTGATAAAGTTCTCAAAAAAATGCAAGGATGGAAACAAAGGTTTTTATCGCAAGCTGAGCGTGAGGTTTTGATCAAACGGTTATCCAGGCCATTCCCTCGTATGACATGCAATGTTATATGTTACCTAAAGGTTTCCTTCAAAAACTTTTAGTTCACATAAAGCGCTTTTTCTGGAACGGGGATGCGCACGAGCGTCACATTCATTGGTTAAGCTGGGATCGTATTTCTCAGGCTAAGGATGATGGTGGGCTTGGTTTTCGTGATCTTTCTTGTTTCAATTTGGCCCTCCTAGCTAAGCAAGGGTGGAGGCTTATTATCAATCCTGGTAGCTTTTGGGGTCGTGTTTTAAGAGGAATATATTTTCCTCGTTCTAACTTTCTAACGGCTACAAAGGGATCTCACCCTTCGTGGCTTTGGCAAAGTCTCCTTCTTGGAAGAGATCTTACGCCCGTGGTGTTATTTGGCAAGTTGGTAGCAGGTCAAACATCCATTTTGGAAACAAAAATGGATTCCATATCCTGATGACTTTTACGTTCGACACCCTCGCGGTCCATTCTCTCCGGATGCTCTTGTTTCTGATTTTATTAATAATGGAGCATGGGACGTGTCTAAGCTTAATGACATGGTTCTTCCGCAAGAGGTTAGTCTTATCTCACAAATTCCTATATCAAAAACAGGGGCCTCAGATAAACTTGTGTGGCATTATGAAGCAAAAGGAAATTATAGTGTGAAATCAGCTACCGCCAAGCGCTCCTTCAACGTGAGAATGACTCTAATATGATGACCTCTTCATCATCTGGCCCAAACAAAAACTTCTGGAAACAATTGTGGAATCTTAAAACTTTGCCAAGAGTTAAGTTTTTTTGGTGGAAGGCTTGTTCAAATGCTTTAGCAACTCATGAAAACCTTTCACGAAGAGGGTGTAATTGCTCGCCTATATGCCCTATTTGTAATGCCAATGTTGAAACAGTTGAGCATTTATTATTCGAATGTCCATGGACAAAATTGGTGTGGTTTGGGTCGCCGCTTGGTTTACGTTTTGATGCTTCAGGTGGTTCGGTTGTATCGCGTGTCCAGGCTCTGTTAGAATCTGTAAACTCAAAGTCGGAACGTATGAAACTTCACACTTCTTTGGCAAATATTGCATGGCAAATATGGAAGAGTCGGAATGGAAAAGTCTTTAATGCTTATCAGCCTTATCCTCCGCATACGATATCTTCTGTCAATTCAATGGTATGTGAGTTTAATTCTGTGTTTCCTTCATCATCTCCCACCGCTTCTGATTTGGTTTATCGTGATGTTTCTCAAGAGAGTTCACTTAGGTGGATCCCCCCCACCAATAACTGTGTGAAGCTCAATTGTGATGCATCTTATAAACCATACCGAGCTGCTTTGGGTGTCATTGCACGTGACTCTGCATGGTCAATTTTGTTATGTTCTGGCGAGATTTGGTCTGCTTCTGATCCGCTCATGGCTGAAGTTTTAGCCATCAGACATGCTTGTCATTTAGCTATCTCACACGGTTGGCAAAATGCAATAATTGAGTCGGACTCCAAATTGGCTGTTTCTTTTGTTTCTTCAGAAGCTGACCCTCCTTGGACCGTAGCTGCTATCGTTCAAGACATCAAGATATGGGCATCCCAATTAGCTCTCTCTTTCTCATGGGTTAAACGCGAATGTAATTTAGCGGCTCATTGTGTTGCTAAAATAGCTTTTAATTCTCATGAAAACTTTGTTTGGGATGTAACTTTTCCTGTAGAATTTTCCTCAATTGCGAGGAGTGATATCTAATTTTTGTGGCTGCGGCCTCTCTTTGCTCAAAAAATCTAACACATGTTGCAAAAGTATTACAGATATATCACTACATTACAATAATTACAAAACCAATGATTTGAATTGACATCTAAGTGTAATATTCTGGTAACCAAATTATTACTTATAAGTATTTAAAGGTGACCTTTAAATACGATATATCAAGCAATCAAATTGCAAATATAACTGGTATTCAAATACGATATAGCAAGCAATCAAACTGCTATTTATAAGTATCTCATGCATCAACTATATGTAATTATTCTATATGTTGGACCTATGATTAATTTATAAATATTGTATATATACATGTAAACAACTCTTTATATTATTCGATAAAGGCCGGAGTAGGATGACGAAAGGCGAATACACTTGCATGAACGTATCATTAATGTTACACTTGTAAAATAATAATTCATCTGTTGATCAGTTCTTATGCAATGTTGGACTGGACGCGAAGTTCATTGGATTACAAGAATGTAACTGAGAGTCGGATATCACAAGTACAAATCGAGGAGATCAATTCTAGTGAGTGCTTGAGTAGTGTGTTATATTTACATACTAGAAATTACTCGTGTCATGACACGTGCCAATGATATAATTAAGTTGAAAAATAAATTACCAAAATATAGGTTCTCAAAATTCTATCGACGGCTGACGGACCTGTCGTGAGAAAAAAAGGGGAAAAAAAAAGAACCGCCGGTAGGCCGGCGGGCCTGGTATTAAAAAAAAAACCCGGCCGCCGGTGGTGGCCCACTGGAAAGCAGGTCGGCGGCCTAGCGTAAAAAAAAAATGTCCGGTAGCCGGAGGTCCGCGGGCCTTCGACGGTGGATCGACAGAAAACAGGCCGATTGCCTGACGTTACTAAAAATCGGTTCTGGGAATTGACTGCCGCCGTCGGAAAAGCAGGCCGTGACGGCTTGAAAAAATCCTCGCTTAAAAAAGTAAAAATAGTTGGCTGGTCCCAGAGGTCCGCCAGAAAGTTAAAAAAAAAAAAAGTTATCCACTTGCCGCCGTCGGAAAGCAGGCCGATAGTTTAGTGTAAAAAAAATAATATAGTTGGTCGTATGGCTGTAAACGAGCCGAGCCGAGCTTTCATCGAATCGAGTCGAGCTTCATTTTTTTTTATAGCCGAGCCGAGCTTCCTTACCG
Source organism: Orobanche coerulescens (assembly GCA_033398695.1). NCBI lineage: Eukaryota > Viridiplantae > Streptophyta > Magnoliopsida > Lamiales > Orobanchaceae > Orobanche > Orobanche coerulescens. The sequence goes on along the minus strand of CM065815.1, from coordinate 28,444,105 downwards.
AACGAAAATCGTGTTCGAGCTCGAGCTTGTTAATAAACCGAGCCGCACAGGAGCTTTTATCGAACACAAACAAGCCGAGCCAAAATGAGATCTTAACGAACAGCACGTTAACAAAAAAAATTTTAACCCATTGTCACAAAAAAAAAAAAATCTCGTAAGTTCGTAACTAGTGTTTTGTCCCGGATTATTGTTTCTATTTTTTTTTTTAAATTATTTCTCGATGATCCAACCGTACAGATGTTAAGGTGTATCTAATTTATTGATATTTTCAACTTTTCAAAAAATAAAAAATTAATTTGGTTGAAGATCTTAATAGATCACTGCTATTCTAACTAGTACTCGTAACTAATGCTTTGTCCCGGATTATTGTTTTTTAAATTGTTTCTCGATGATCGAACCGTACGGATGTCAAGATGTATCAATTTATTGATATTTTCAAATTTTCAAAAAATAAAAAATTAATTTGGTTGGAGATCTTAATAACGAATAAAAAATTTAAAACATACATTTTTTCGAGTTTTTTCGAGCCGAACCGAGCTCGAACGATTTCGAGCCGAGCTCAGCCGCGCATGGTGAAAGCTCGGCTCGAGCTCGTTTTCTTATCGCACATATTTTTGTGTTCGAGCTCGGCTCGAGCTCTTAACGAATCGAGCCAAATCGAGTCCTTAACGACTCGAGCCCTTACTTCTCTAGATTGGTACTCGATTATTATAATTTGAGAACCGATGATATTATCCAACAGATTGGCTTGTAGATGGATTATGTGTTATATATTTATAAGTTCTGGTGACGTTTTGAGGATTTCGGTATCATTTGAGATACAATATACACATTTGGATTCGATTTTATTTCATAACTGGGAATATGAAATACAAAATATGGTAATGAATGATTTGATGTGGAATGCTAAGGTTAAGATGGTGAATTGTAATGATGATATTCTTTACATATATGCTCACATTGATATGTATCTACTAATGTTAATGAGATCGTTATTATCTGTTAAATATTGTGGTTGATCCCGTCGTGCAATTTAGTTCTGAGTACTTAGAGATCCAATTTGTAGTGATCATAAAGAGATGAGCTTTTTGGGAGATACTTGATATGATATGTGATTGGGAATCGAGAATTTTTAGTTGCTTGTTATATTTGCTGCATATGTATTTTAAAATGATTTTTTGACTTTTGCGAACTTGAGTATATTTTGAAGAATCGATTCTCTAAATTATTTTTGTCGGTAAGTTCATGGCGGTTTAACGTACACTTTTAAGCTGTATAAGTTTTGACATTTTTGCCTCATGTTTTCAAATGGATTTTATGATTGTATTTGGCAAAATAAATTCTTGAAAAGTCTTTTGAATATTTTAAGAATTATTACTATTATTGGCCTTAAAGAAATTGTGAAAATGATTTTGATCTTAAGCATACAATGCATTTGTCGCAAAACTCCACCAGCCCCCTCTGATGTGCGAGTTCCGACAACGGGAGAAGAAAGGACTTGCGGTGCCACGTGGAAGTTAAGCTCAATAATTAATTCCTAGTGCCCACTCGAGAATCAGTAAAAAAGGATTACTGTTGTAAATATTGTAAAAAAGAATTAAATATTGAGATAGAGGAGCCCATTTGTCTTCACACATTTTAGCATAATAATGAGTAGTATATTGATGAGTTTGTAGCACAAAACAATCTCTGAAATGAATGGTGGTCTAAATTGGAATTCACGAATAAAAATCTTAAGGAGTTATAATAGGCATGATAGGTGGAAGTATGTTGGGATGTCCCGGGGTTCAAGGCATGTTTTAGGCAAAAAGGGTGTGCGCGCGCGCTTTGGTCTAATGGTTTATACAGATTGAAGAGAACACAAGATTTTTTTTTTTCAAGAAATTCACAGCAGCTGCTGTTCAAGTGCGTATAGAATAAATTTTCAAACTGAATATAATAATCTGCCAAATACGCTAATGGATGAATTAAATTGGACAATTCTGTGTGACAGGTTCAATCGAAAAAGTATTAACAGAAAAATCGAATTCATGATGTTTAAGTCTCACGTTCACCTACTTTACGGAATATACTACGATCACATGTAAAGCGAACACAAAATTGAATATACATAATAGTGGACCAGGCGTGGGTAGAAGGGTGAATGATTATATTGGGGACAAAGGTGGCATATTTATGGATGTGTCTGCTAAAGTGGGTGTCCTTTTATCACCACCAATTATTACTACACACACCACCCCAAGTAAGTACACTCCCCATTATTGATTTTCAATACTTCTCACGTGACATCAAGTCTCTTTTGACCTTTGCTAATATTGTATTGTATTGTTGGGAGGAGGAATATACGGTCGACTCTTTTTCACAGTATATCGCGTTGAGATTTTTTTTCATATCATATATATATATAAAAGAGTAATTATTATATCATAATTACTAAATAAAATCATCAATTAATCACTTTTTTTACATATTCTCCTAATAATTACCACTATATATTTTACCCTTCTTTTGAATAAGTTACTGTCATTTAATATTAGTCTTGCTTTAAAATTACACAAATATTAAGAAAATTTAATAATAATTAACTAATTTCATATTTGTTCTTATTAATTATATTAATTTAATAAACCAGCTATATTAATTACTGTGTTTGTTTATATTGATGTTGAAGAGCCCATAATAAGTTAAGAGTATTTTTGGGATTTTTTTTTTTATAAATTTGCATGAAAACTAGAAAATGACATGTATTATGCGATAAATTTTATTTCCAAACATGGGTAGTATTAAGGGACGGAGGGAGTATTATACTACTTTCTTCCTCTACAATAAATGTTGCTAGAAACAAAACAAGAGAATTTTGGCCCAACAAAAAGCCCTCTAAGTTCTGTTTTTTGGCTTAATTTTAGTATGTTTCAGTTCAATTAAGTATAGTTCAGTTCAATTCAGTAAATTTAATTTGATTCAGTATGATTCGATTCGCTTCGATTCGATTCGATTCGAACTTTAAGATCAATATTATTATTATTATTTATTATTATTATTATTATTATTATCAATAATATTATTCCGAGCCAAATATTATCAGAGGGTGTATATTTGATATATTTTAGGTAATGATTAGTATAGTAAAGATGGTAAATGTACGATGAAGATTAAAAAGTAAAAAGTGTTGATGATGAATGCGTGGTGGACATTAAAAAGTAAAAGATGATTGTTTGATTGATTGTGAAAAATGATATATGTAAATTTACTAAAAGGACATATTTTTTTAGAAAAATATAAACCTTTAGGCGGGACGGAGGGAGTATATAATAATTATTATAATTTTTTATTTAGTATTATTATTATTATTGCTTTTATTATTATTATTATTTTATTGTTGTAATATAAATAATAACTCTTATTGTTGTATATATTATTTTTAATATGAATAATTAATAATTTTTATTGTTGTATATATTGTTATTTAATTTTTACTATTAATTAGTATTATTACTATTATCAATATCAATATTCAATAGCATTATTATTTATTTTTAGTATTAATAATAATTTTATTATTGATACTATTATTATTATTATTGATTGATATCAATATTATCAATAGTATTGCATATATTTTGTAAAATTATTCATTATTATTATAATTGTCGTTGTGATATAAATAAATTTTTGTTGTTGTATTTATTTTTATGTGATATTATGATTATTCTTTATATTAATATTATCAATAATATTATATATAATTTTATTATTATTATTGTTATTTTTTTAATATATATTATTATTTATTGTTATATATACTTGTTATCTAATAATAATTATTGTAATTATTATTATTACTATTGTTATTATTATTCAGTAACTTTAGTTCAATTCGTTCACTTCAGTTCAATACAATTCAATTCTGTTCAGTTCAATTCAGCAAAATTCAGCTAAAAAAGAACATAACCTAAGTCACCGAATGATCGCTACTATGCTTTTAGTTCTCAAGATCATTTCGGTATTGAGCAAATGGTTGTTTTACTTCAAGCCCTCTACGGGACGTGTCGTAGAAAATCGGAAGGTGCGATTCAAACACGCCACGAGGTTCATAACGTCACGATAATTGAATTGAAATCATGCTTTATATTTTGGAGATACACTCAACAAAACAAGAAAAAAAGTTTGTTAACATACACACTCACAATTTTGATAAATTTCAAGGTGTCCTTACAAACGAAGATGATGACTATTTATAGCCAAAATTTTACAACTATTACAATATAAAAATATAAATAAATTTCTTGATAAGTTCCTATAAGGACTCAGAAATTAGAAATTCAACATTCAAAGCTCTAAAGTCTGATCAAAGACTAATCAGCCATAAGTTAATGAGTCAACACATTTTTAGGAACAAAAATCAAACACCATGACTTATGTTATGAAAATAAGAAATCAAAGTTAACAATATGCTATTGTCGTTCTAGTAGCATAAGGGCTCCATAACTTCAGAATTTGGTGATGATGTCTTCTAGATGATTGTAGCACTGCCTCTTAGCTATCCAAATACCCTTGAACCATCTCAATAGGACATCAGACGTGAAAGTTATGACCAAAATACAAAGATACATCGTATCTGAAAATTCTAGCGCCTGCTTTCACTTGTACCGTATTTTCACCACTGCAAATATCCGATTTTGATGTTATGATGAACATAAAAAAATTTAGGACTTTATCTTAAATTTCCGAAGGTGTAAATACGAGCTTCATTGGACATCATATGTAGAAGATACATCTGAATTACGAAAACTGCTCAAGTTAGGCTTAGCGCTTAGAATGCTCTTCTACTCCGAGACTTCATATGGCATCAACACTTTTGATCTAACATGTGACCTTATTATAGTGTAAGCAATTTAGAAAAGGTAAATGAATCCTATAACAACTAAAAGTAAATATTATAAATAGATTATTATACGGACACGGCTTCAATGATACAAATAAAGATGTTAGCGTATTGATTGTCACCGATCTGATTGAAATTATTTTGCACGAGCATTATTAATGAATTCTTTATCGCTTTTGTTTGTGATCTTATTATTAGCCCCACATGAATGTATAGTTCTTCTTCAAATTGCTTCTTGATTCACATCACAGAACACTTTGAAAAAAAATACAATTAGACTTTCTAACTCGAGAATGGCTTGCCATCTCTTAATATATCTTTCCCATATAAAGTTGATAATAATACAATGTAGAAATAGTTTGTTTTGCCCTTTGGCATGTAGTAATATTCTTTTCTGCCCCAAGTTTAGTAACAACTCTTTTGATACCCAAATTGTCGAAATTGACATTTACTCGAATAAAATTCGAGTCATATATTATAATTTCGAGTAATATAATTTCGAGTCAACTTCAAAAAAAACAATATCGAGGAAGGTTGAAAATATGGGTTACCGGAGTCCGAAATTTCGGGTTACACGAGTCCAATTCGTGTCACCCGAATACAATTCGGGACATGTAAATAAAAAAAGTCTCCCGAATGAATTCGGGAGATGTAAAAAAAAAAAACCGGGTTACACGAGTCCAATTCGTGTCACCCGAATACCATTCGTGTCACACGAATTTTTTTTATACATCTCCCGAATGAATTCGGGAGACATATCTTTTTTTTTTTTTTCATCTCCGTTCCGTCGGGAGACCACTTCTTTCTTTCTTTCTTTTTTTTTTTTCATACATCCCGAATGAATTCGGGAGACATATCTTTTTTTTTTCTTTTCATCTCCCGTTCATTCGGGAGACCACTTTTTTTTTTTTTTTTACATCTCCCGAATGAATCGGGAGACATATCTTTTTTTTTTTTTTTTTTTTTTTTAAATTCGATTGACACGAATTGGACTCGTGTAACCCGTTTTTTTTTTTTTTTTTTTTACATCTCCCGAATGAATTCGGGAGACTTTTTTTTTATTTACATGTCCCGAATTGTATTCGGGTGACACGAATTGGACTCGTGTAACCCGAAATTTCGGACTCCGGTAACCCATATTTTCAACCTTCCTCGATATTGTTTTTTTTTAAGTTGACTCGAAATTATGTTACTCGAAATTACAATATATGACTCGAATTTTATTCGAGTAAAGGTCAATTTCGACAATTTGGGTATCAAAAGAGTTGTTACTAAACTTGGGACAAAAAAAAAATTACTATATACAAAAGGACAAAACAAGTTTTCTCTAATACAATCATATTCATATATTGTTCTTAGAGTCAAAAATAGATATGATTATGTTCATGTGACAACATAGTCTCTTCTGTCTTTCTACGGCTTTTTTCTTTTTCTTTTTTCTTTTGTTTTTGATTGTTGTTGTGGTTGAATTCTTAATTCACACCCAATTAAAAGAATGAAGGAATAAGGATCATTTTCTCTTAGAAAACTATAAGGAGATTTATTGAAGGTGGCAGTTTGGACACGCCAATGCATACTATATAATATTTTTGGAACTTGAAACGTGAGGTTTTATATTTGACTAACGAGACAATTTTCAACTCTTCAATGATGTTTATCGGCTATGGTCAATTCCAATTAATGATGTAATTGCTTTTTTTTTTTTGTGGTGAAAAAATAAATAAATCATTTTCTGTGTTTATTTATTGTTTGTCCGTCTTCACCTTCATGATTATATATGCACTTTTTTTTGGTAATTGATTATATATGTATTTTAATAACATATGAAATATATAAATGAATCAATTTTGACATAATTATTGCATTATTTAGAGAATCAATTTAATTTATATATGTCTCACATCTTATACAACGTAATCCATCCTTTAAAAATATTCGTTGATATATGTGTTGATAACCGATTTGATCAACGTAACGTGTGCTGACCTGAACTAGGTGGGTCAAAGCCACGTAGAAAACAGTAAAAAAGATAAAGTGAGTTGGATCACGAAATTTTATTGATGATCGTAATCTGTGATAGAGCCGAGCTGAACTTTTAAACCGGTCTAAATTAATTGCTTGTTTTTTACAAGTCTTCTTTTTATATTCTCTCTCCTTCTCTCAAAAATTCCAAAAGTCCTTTCTTTTTGTACATTCTGTCTATATATAGAAAATATCGGCCAATCAGCGGGCGACAGCTGGAGAATGTTTGGGAATGCTTCCAAACACTTGTCAGAGGGAGAGTGCGCCTTAGACACGTGGCGGCTTTCGGGGACTGCTTTGGGAAGAGAGAGGACAGAATGCGTTAACTGTCCTGTGTGCCTGTTCCGCATGTCCTGTGTGCCTGTCCCACATGCTTCTGGCGATGCTTATCCGTTGTGGTCGGTACTGGGGTCGGCCCTCGGATCTCCTGCTGCTCTGATCGGTCGTATCATGACGGTATTTTGGAGCGTATTTATCCTATCTTTGGTCGATCCTTTCGTCCTTGCTCCGGATTGGCCATCTCTGTCCGGTCCGATTTTTAACGGGACCTGGGAGCAAATTTAATGTGTACTCGGTCGGTCCTCCCTGCTACTATGCTCGGACGATTTACCCGAAAACCAGTTTTTTTGTCCTCTGGTCCCTTAACCGGGATGGTTGAGCTGGTGGGGAGTGCAATCGTGAATGTCAAGACGAATGAGCGATCAACCGTATGCATCGCCTATCGCCCATCTCCTTACACACACAATCCATCTACATAGAAGAAAAATTATTATTAGGAAAATAAATAGCATAAAATCTTAGATGGTGCTAAGATTTTGGCTTTCCCGAGATATGACCATTGCGTGCACTTATAGAAATATTACTAACATGTACTAGTTCAATCTATTTCATTAATTTATTGCTCTTTTAGCTAAATTTTCATTTTTTCCCTTTTAACACTATATCTATTTCCCCGACTTACACGTACAATTTTAAATAAGATAATTTTTCTGTGAAATTTAATTCATTATGATTACTCTCCGTCAAATGAAACTATTTCTAATTAGATTTTAGCAATATAATTAGCTTTACTTGATCACAATCTTACTAATTTTAGTTGATATTCTGTTTCTCGATTACTATTTGTGAAAGACTCAATTATTATTTAGACATCAAAACTTAATTATTTTTATTACAAACTTATGTTTTAATTAAATAAATAGATATTAGGATAAAATATTATTGAACAAATTAAAATTTAAATGAACTTTAAGTAGTAGAAATTTATTATTTAGATCAAAAAATTAATATGTAATTAAATAATATAGGAGAGAGTCCTACTATTTGTATGTATTCTCATCCAACTTCTATAATTACAAATTTAACTAAATCAACATGGAAAATTACAAATTTCGTCTTGTAATGTGCCTGATGTGCAATTTTGGTCTTGTAATGTAATTATGTTTAAATCAACATGGAAAATTGCAAATTTCGTCATGTAATATGGCAGTTGTGCAATTTTGGTCATGTAATGTAACCACGTTCAATTTTAGTCATTTATTGTGTCAATTGGTTCAATTTTAGTCCTCCGGTAGCAGAATTGGCCATGTGTCGGGCACGTGATGACAATTCCCAATTTCCCCCCAAAATATCATCTGTCATGCACATGATACACTGACGTGACGAAAAATGCTAAGAAAAATGCAAAAATGCAGGAGCATTTTTGTAACCTAAACAAAGGGAAAAAAGCTCAAATTAAAAATTGTAAAACTTTTTCCGTCAGGTCCCCAAATTGAAACAAAAACAAATACCATAGGATCCTTGAAATATAATCTCTTAAATCACCACCAAATCTCTCGTTGAATTTTAATTTTTCCTGGATTAAGTATGAAGGATGATTCGGTGACTGATTGTTGCGAAGTTTGGTCGATAAAGCTGATTCAGTTGAAGAAAAATGTCGTCTTCCTCATCAAATTATGCAGATTTCAGTTGCAATTGTGATAAAAAAGCAAAATTGAGAATGTCTAGAACAAGTGATAAGCCCAGAATGATGTCAGGATCTATGATCTGCACCCAAAAAAACTTCTTTAAAAGCTACCAGAAGGCCTTTCTGTTTATCAGACGTAAAATGTCCAATCTTCACTCCTATTTAGCCCAACATCTTCCTTCAAAACACTCAAAAACCATTTTCAGTTGCCATAATTTTTTTTAATGTGAATTAAAGGTTTTAGTGCGAGGAAATGAGGGTTTGTGAAGATGTTTTTTTTATATGTATTCATTTGCTTCGAATTGTAGAAATGAGTTTGTGAAGACTGGAGACGTGTTGTTTTCTTGTTTAATTTCGTTTTAATTATTACAAAAGACACCATTATTTTCATTGTTTTTACATTTTTTAATTTTGATCTTTTTGCAAAAACGCTCATGCATTTTTCTCTTTTCCTTAGCTTTTTTCGTTGTGTCAGATTATCATGTGCACGACACGTGATATTTTGGGGAAAAATTGGGAATTGTCATCACGTGCCCGACACATGATCAATGTTGGGATTCGGTGCCTAAAACGAAGGCCCAGCAGAAGCGGTAAAACGAAAATTAATTCGATCCGAATCCCTACGAGAATCGATCGAGCTACGCATATACGAATATATAACGAAATACAAGAGATACGAGAAACATACCCTTGTAGTCCGTTGATTTAAATGGTGTCCTGCTCTTGTGCTATTCCCCAAGCTTTAGTTGAATTTGCCTACGATCCAATCCGCTCCAAGCTCTTGGATGATCCAACGCCGAAAGCACCGCGTCTTTACTTGCCACGCGCCGAAAAAATGAACGGAACGACGATCACCTTGCTATCCTCCAAGGATACGGCTAGAGCTAGGATGATAAAGCTTTCGATTGTGATTATAACACTCTAAGTGTATAAATCACTATCTCTCAATTGATTTCTTGATTTTTCTCCAAGAACAACCAAGAAGAAATGAAGAAGAATATAAAGACTATTGAGAAAATAATTTTTCTCTCTCTCACTCACACAACTCACGGATTAAATACAATTGCACCAAGTGAAGTCTAGTGAGATGACAAGTCTTCTCTTATTCTTTATACACAACCCACCTCTTCACACAACTCATCCACATGAGAAAATGCCCCACCATGTCATTATCATCCATTAAAGAATGGAAAGAAAAGACAATGGGAAGGTAGGTCGAAGGGGGAGGCCAAAATGAAAAATCGAACGAGTTCGGTTCGTTTCAGACTCCCGTGAGTCCAAACAGATAAACTCCGATTCCATTATGATGTATTTATATCGATTCATTAATCCAATTAATTAATCTAATCAAATACATAATAACATAATTAATTTCTCCAATAAATAATTATATCCATGAATTAAATTAATCACCCAGTAATTTATTAATTCATTAGGCCTGTTGGCCACTTAAGTATACTAGATACAGTTTGGAAAATAGTTTAAACAACAAACTGTACGGATTCTAAATCTGAGTGCGTAGCGGAAGTCTTGGATACGATGAGTTGCGTGAATACAACGAAGTGTATGGTGTATAGTTAATATATCACGAGTAATTTAAAGCATTAAAAGTGAAGGTAAATAACACATTAATTAAAGTGGTTCGAGGTAAACCCTCTACGTCCATTTGGTCCTCCACAGGAGTAAAGTTTATTATAATTCTGCGTACACAACTACGTAATTATAAACAAACCTATCCTTGTATCGTTCACAGTTGATACAAAGAATGTCGCTTTCAATTGTTCACACAGATTGGTTAAAGCTTCCTTCTTGACTAGCTTCTTCACACACGGTTCCAAAGCTTCGTCCTTATTCGTCCCACACAGTCGAATAACTTGTTGAGTTCACACGAGCTCGGTTTTACGAGAGGTAAAGGTAGGTAACCAAGTAAGAGCAATGACTTTGAATATGAAGTTCTTGGTGATGATGGTTGTTCTTGATGTTGAGCCTTTGTATATCTCTTTCGTTCTTAATAGCGGTAAGCTTTGGAGATATGTTTGCTCGATGATAACTTTTGATAGCTTGAGTGTTAGGTTACTTTGGTAGCGATCTTCAATGTCTTCATAGGATATATATAGTCTCGAAGAAAGTATCCGTTGAGATGTATCCGTTTGAATGAGATTAGTTCCAACGGGATTATGACACGATCCGGTTTCGCGGGATTACGAAGATCGGAAAGGCGCGGTATTTAAATACTTTATCCTTGAGTATTTAAATACTTCTTTGTTCAACGGGACTTGACTTCTGTTCCTTCTTTGTCCTGTTGAGAACTGTATGGAAGATAACTGTATTTTGAGCATCGAGACAGTTTCCATACTTGGTCTTTTTACAAGTCTTCTTGCTGTACTGACGAGCTTCTCTTTATGCTGATTCGAGGCAGGTCTTCGATCCAGGATGAAGCCTCAAAGCTTCGATACAGTTTCCTTACTGTATTCGGATTGGCATATATGTCAAAACCTCTAATATTATTCGATACAGGGATCGGGTATCCCGGCTGTTTTGATACAGGGTCTTTGTTTTCTCAACAATTTCCCCCTTTTTGACAATTTGCCAAGACCTTAACTCTTCGAGTCTTCTTGATGATGCCAAAACCTTCTTCATGAAGCATTCTTCTTTGATGACTTCTGGCAGATTTCTTGGTCTTTTGTCAAAAGGTCTGACTTAGTGACTTAGTCTATAATAATGAACTGCTCGAAGGCAAGTTCGATACAGTTTAAGATTTATTACAACTTAAGCCTATGATTGGCGCGCAGGCACAATCTTACAATATATTCTAAGTTTACAACTGAAACTGTTCGTAGACTAGTTCGTACAGCTTATTTTTCAATCAAGTTTATCTAACTTGAGATTCCTATCAAACAATTTTAAGTAATCATACATAAACACAGTAGATTACGAGTTGTAATCTTTCAAGACAAACAAACGTTTTTATTGATATTCAAAATGATTGAGTACAAAGTTTGCTGTTTCGAATAGAAATTACAAAAAAAATACATAGATTTCATCTCCTTATCTATAATCCGCATGCCTCCATGGTCTTTTTCCTTGTTCATTCTCGGTGCCACGCCACCAGTTTTGAAGAGAATCATTGCCTCGATCCTGGTATATCGCTCTTCCTTCATATGAACGATCAAAGGCAAGTATCCAATCTTCTGGATGAGTGACCCGATCTCCTCTTCTATGTTTGGATTTCATTTCGATTTGGAGAGGGAGTTTACCTTCTTCTAGCATATTTGTAAATTTATCTGCCGCCTCCGCTAACGTTTTATAATTTTTGAAGATGGCGGATTCCCTGATGAGTCTGACAAAGTATCTCATCAGTTCGTTCTTCCTCCAGTGCTTCACTTTGTCGGCAGTTGGGTTGCGGTTGGTCGGCAGACGAATTTCCGAAGGTCTCTGAATAAGAGTTTGCCAAGGGACATTGGGATCATGAAATTCCGGTCTGGAGCCTGAAATTTTAAAGCTTTGGGATTGAGGTGCTAGCTTGTTCAATTCGGCGGTGATCTTGCATTCAGCGGCCTCAAATTCCCTTTCTTGTTGCGGCCTTATTCTCCTAGCAGCTTCTCGTGCCTCTTCCCCCTTTTTGGCTTCATCAAGACTTTGCAGGATTTCAAGAGCAGCGTCCTGTTTGGTCTCGATGCTGGTCATTCTTTCAACAAGGGAGGAAAGAGTCTGCGACATTTCTTGAATGCATTTGTCGTGAGCACGCAGTTGAGAGCTGTTCTCAATCATTGCACAAGCGGTCTTGGCTTCAGCAATCCTCGTCTTTGTAGCTTCCTCCTTCAGCAGTTGCTCCTGCTTTTCTTCCATGATCTTCAAGGCTTGCTTGAAAACTTCTGGCAAAAGAATGAATGCGTCGGCAACACGAGATACTTCATGTTGAAGAGTGGTCATTTCTTCGACGGCAGAGGTGTGCATCCAATTCAGTGCCTTTTCAACGGAAGATAGAGCATTTACTGCATCTTGGATAAATACAGTCTGAAGGCCAAGAGCTCGCAGGCGCTCTTTTCGTGCAGCAGAGATCGGAGAATCTGGTTCGGCAAGGTCTGCAGTGCTGTTCAACCTTCTTACATTCACGGATGGACGTGAAGTAAGTTGGACATCCTTAGGTTCGGTACCGTCCTCGGATTCCATGGTTGAAGGGGCGGGAGCGGCTTCCTGTGATTCGGCGACAGGGGGTTGAGAAGCGTCCTGTTGCGAAGGTTCTTCAGCAATCATGGATGCAGGAGGGACTAAATCCTCCTGTTGGCTTTCAGGAACGGCTTCTTCGGTCGCAGCAGGCTCAGGTGCCTGTTCCAAAATTTCTTGAACTTCCTCGACTGGAGGGACTGATTCCTCTTGGTCGGGAATGTTCTCGGCATGTGAAGGGGATTGGCTTGGGTAGAAGGCCCTTCGTCATTTACGGATGGAGGCGTCTCGAGCTTGACCTCTTCACGACTCATTCTCGGACACTGCTTGAAGAGCATCGTCGTCGTAAATGCGAGTCATGGTCTTCGTCATCTTTTGGATTGGTGGGAGAGTCCTCTGACTTATTCTTTCCTTTCCTCTGGCGTCGATTTGTGCGGAAGGTGGCTTTCAATTAGATCCTTGCACGAGGCGTTGTCCCATCGACGGGGCCTCAATTTGATTGAGTCTGTTACTTGAGACAAATCTCTCTTCGTGGCTCCAATCGCTCCGGTTGTACGGTGTATCGTGCAGCTAGCTTAGCCTTTCCATTGCAGAAATCTTTCGTAGGCATGTTCAATCTGAACCTAAAGAAGAGTCGATTAATGATCGAGTCGGGGAGGGACTTGAATAACGCCTGGAGACGCTGTTTGAGGATTCTGTGCAGGTATGGGATCCTATACGGAAGATGGACTCCTTACAGGGGATGGTGCCTGAAGGATGATGGATCTGCACGGGTGTGGGATCCGCAGAGGAGAAGTAGCTTTTGGCTCGAATGGGCGTAGGCTCGCTAAAGTCTTGATCGTTGGCGGATGTCTCTATATCCGTCGTAGCCGCAAAGGCTCGGGATCTACTGTCGATACGATAGGAGATACCTCTTCCACGGGGTTGGGCCACAGGGTTCTTCATCGATGGGTTGCGCCACGGGAGACATCCTTGGAGTGCTTAGCGATTTGATTTTGAGAGCCTCCTGAGTCTCTTCTTGGGCTTCTCACCCAGTGAGTGTTTCTTCTTTGTGAGATCGCTTCGCTTCTTTGAAGATTCCATTTGGGACCTTCAAGGTTTCATCTCTTGGGTTGGCGAAATTGGCATGTGCACGGTTCTCGGGTGGTTGCAATGCATGGTGCTCTGGTTATACGCGGTAGGCTTGACGCCTCCTAAGTATATCCTCGAGCTATTTTTCTTGCGTCGGCGGATTGCGTCGATCGCACTTCATCGGGGATGTAGTTGACATTAAACCAAAGGATTTCTTTTGGGTGGCGAGTTTGCACACCTCTTCTTGAAGACGTTTAATTATTTGGCACCAATTGACCTTTTCACAGTCAAAATAGCTACCATCATTACGAACCTTAAGTTCGTGCACATCTCGAACGCACCGGTTCGGTTTTCAATGATCCTGGAGCAAAAGTCATGAAGATAAACAAAATGAAGAAGAAAATTTTTCTTGTGACAAGTAGTTGTCACCATATCAACCACTTTGGACCCTGTAAATAGTCCATAAAACTTAGTAATGAGCTCTTGAGACCCGAACGTCTCAAGTTGGTCCATGGTCAGGCCATCGACGGGCAGCCTGTAGATTCTCTGGAGCAGATCGCGATCGATACGGATCTCCACTCCTTGAACTGTTGCAGTGATGTCAGCAACATGACCTCCCTGGGCAGTGATGAAAACGGACGGCGGCGTTGAGGTAGAATTCCTCAACCAGATGGGCGTCGTATTTGTCGGCGGTCTTGCTCCCAAAGCGATAGAGGCCTTGTTGTTGAAGACGAGTAATGATATATTCCATAGGTTCTGAGTCGTTGGTTTCCGAGAGAATACGCTCGATGATGACAGGTTTGGAGAAGATCCGGCCATCAATGATGTTGGAGGATTTCTTCAGAACAGGGGAAGAAGATTGACCAGCCATTGAAGTTTTCTTAAGAAATAAGGGTGCAAGAAAACGATGGAAATTCGCTGTGAATATGCAGAAAAATATGTAGGCTGTTTGCTTGAGAACTCTTGTAATTGCAGAAAGCGTAAAGAGTCTCTAATGGCGTAATCTGATCCTTTTATAGTTGGGCGGCGAAATAGGGTTTTGCAGAGTACGAATGGTCAGATTTTAAGGGATGGGAACCGGTTTTGAAATCAACGGTCAAGATGGATTTAGTGTAACCGGTACGCTAATCCATTAAGAGGTTTAAAAATAGAGCGGGTCCCACTTCTGACATAGGTTGATACCCTAAATGCCTAAAACGGCGGTTTAAGAATAATAAACAATTTGAAAACATCGCGGCTTTTGAGATTCAGTTGTCCAGATGTCGTGTAAGGCATTTAATGAACATGACGTTTGACATAAAAACAGGGCACGTGGATAAAAATTATTTTAAGAGGAAATAATATTATATTATATACTGAATCGAAATCCTATAGCATGTCTTTGTTCTCGCGTCGTCTGACGTTCCCCCTTAAAAAGGTACTAATCGGTTTTGAATTTCATACAACAATATTTGGATTAATGCTGTATTCATGGGTCCTACAGTATTCCCCCTTAATTATTGCACACATCAGCTGTAGGATTCATATGCGTTCGCTCTACGATCTTGTATTGATGATTAAGTGTACGGATAATTAATGTTGAATCTTGTATTCACGGGTCTTCTGACATTCCCCCTCAATTGTTGAGTAAAAACAGTAAATGACTTACAGGGAGTCTGGCTGTAGTATTCCCAATTCTTGTCTGAGCATGTTGAATCTTGCTGTGTCGAGAGGCTTGGTGAAAATGTCGGCCAGCTGAACGTCTGTATGAACTTTTTCCAGGCGAACATCCTTGTTCTCGACATGATTCCTGATAAAATGATGCTTCATGTTGATATGTTTAGTGCGCGAGTGCAGAACAGGATTGTGCGTGATTGCAATTGCACTCGTGCTATCACACATGATTGGAGTCTCTCTAGCATCGATTCCATAGTCTGACAGTTGTTGCTGCATCAAAAGGATCTGCATACAGCAGCTACCAGCAACATAGTACTCTGATTCAGCCGTGGAAAGAGAGTTAGCCAATTGCTTCTTACTGAACCAAGACACGAGTCTAGGTCCGAGAAAGTGACAAGTTCCACTTGTACTCTTCCTATCTAGCTTGCAGCCTCCGAGATCCGAGTCGCTGTATCCAACTAAATTGAATCCGCCTTCCTTGGGATACCACAGTCCTGCATCGACTGTTCCTTTAATGTACTTCAGGATTCGTTTAGCTGTATTGAAGTGTGATTCCTTAGGTGCAACTTGCTCGCACACACTCCAACAGCAAACTGGATATCGGGCCTGCTCGCCGCTAGGTACAGGAGCGAACCAATGAGCTTCCTGTAGAGTGATTGGTCAAACGGATTTCCGGCTTCATCATCACTAATTTGAACGGAAGTGCTCATAGGGGTTGGCGAGGATTTGGAATTGTTCATTCCAAATTTGTTGAGAAGCTCCTTGCTGTATTTCTCCTGGTTGATGAATATACCTGTAGGCAACTGCTTTACCTGCAAACCTAGAAAATAACTAAGTTCCACCATCATACTCATTTCAAATTTACTTTGCATGAGATGAGAGAACCTTTGACATAGAGCAAGGTTAGTTGAACCAAAAATAATATCATCGACATAGATTTGTACCATTAGAAGGTCATCACCTTACTGTATCTTGAACAAGGTTTTGTCTACAACACCTTTCTCAAATCCGTTGTTGGTGAGATATTGGGACAGGGTTTCGTACCAGGCTCTAGGGGCTTGTTTAAGTCCGTACAGCGCTTTCCTTAGCCTGTATACTAGATCGATACCGTCTGTGTTGGCAAACCCTGGTGGTTGTTCAACATAAACTTCTTCAGCAAGTTCTCCATTCAGGAAAGCACTCTTGACGTCCATTTGGTATACGATAAAGCTCTTATGGGCGGGAAAGGCTAAAAATATCCTAATGGCTTCTAGTCTCGCTACAGGTGCGAAGGTTTCATCATAGTCGATTCCTTCTTCCTGACAATAGCCTTGTGCTACTAGTCTGGATTTGTTCCTTATGATAAGTCCATTTCGATCCTTTTTGTTTCGAAATACCCATTTGGTTCCTATAACCGATTGGTGTGTCTGCAGGTACAAGATACCATACATTGTTTCTTTCGAAACCGTTGAGCTCTTCTTCCATAGATGTTATCCAATGAGAATTGTTAAGAGCGTCTATGGTCGAAACAGTTCGGATTTGGGCTAAGAATACGGCGATAGTGCACATATTGATCTCCTAAGTTCGGATTGATATTTCCATTCAGAAGCTGTGAAACTTGACATTAGATTCTTCTTGTGCACAAAGTACATTTCCTTGTGTACTCTGTATTCTCCTACGAGTAGAAACACCGGCATTAATGTTTCCAATGATCGGCTCTTGCGGGTGATCTCTCAACCATCTTCGGTCGGGTTCTAATTCGGGATCCCGTCTTGTATCGAAAGTTTACGTGGATACACCTCGGCTTATGCGGCATCGGTTTCATCCACATCGATTCTTACAGTGCGGGGTTGATTTCTAAATCAACGACGGAGTTCTATGGGTGTAGGTGGATCCAAGATAGATAGATGGTGAATGTCCCGAGTGATATCATCTACTCTGTAGGGTCATGGTGTGGTTCGTCGAACACTACATGAATCGATTCCTCGATCGTCGGCTTAGTTTATTAAAGATTAAAGCTTTCTTGACGGAGGAGTATCCTACGAATATTCCTTCATCGATTTTTCATCAAAGGTTCTAAGTTGGTCCTTCCCATTGTTCAATACATAACACTGCATCCAAAAATGTGAAAATACGAAACTAATGGAGTTTTGTTATTCCATACCTCGTAGTTTGTTTTGTTGTGGTGCTTGTTGACGATACGGCGGTTTGAGTGTAGACGTTGTATTGGTTGCTTCACCCAATCTGTGGCAATTTGCTTGCGGCAATCATTGTCCTTGTTGCTTCTTTCAACGTCCTATTCTTTCGCTCGGCAACACCATTTTGTTGAGGTGTACGGGCGGTGAGTATTCGTGCTGTATTCCATTCTCCGAACAGTATTGCTCTATAAAGCGGTTAGTAAATTCAGTACCTCTGTCGGAACGAATGCACACGATACTCGACGCTGTTTCATTTTGCAACTTTCTCAGGAGCTCGGGCAGCCTTGATGTTGTTTCCTTCTTCTTGCTAAGAAAGATCGTCCAAGCATACCTGGAATAATCATCAACAACAACCATGTAATATTTCTTACCTCCCAAACTTACTGGGTCTACAGGACCATAGAGATCCATGTGTAGCATTTCCAACACTCTTTGGGTTGAAAGGTAGGATTTGCTTTTCAGGGTTGACTTGATTTGCTTGCCTTTCTGGCATGGTCCGCAGACGCTGTCCTTTTTGAATGACACATCTGGCAAACCTCTAACCATACCCTGTCTTGAAAGCTTGTTGATCGTCTTGAAGTTGACGTGAGACATTCTCTTGTGCCATAGCCAGCTAAGATCTGCAGTGCCTTTGACAACAAAACATGGAATTGAGGAGCTCATAGGCTTCCAGTCAGCAATGTACATATTACCTGATCTGCTTCCTGTAAGCACAACTTCCTTGGTTTGAGTGTTCTTGACTCTACAGTGATCTATATAGAACTTCACCGAGAACTGTTTATCACAAAACTGGCTAATACTAAGTAGATTATACTGTAAGCCTTCAACATATGCAACATCGGTGACCTTGAATTTCCCGACAAGTAGGTTTCCTTTCCCTCTTGTTCTTCCTTTAGACTTATCACCGAAGCGAACTTTTGGACCGCGACCTTCTACAAAATCAGATAGCTTACTCCTATCTCCGGTCATGTGACGAGAGCATCCACTATCGAAGTACCAGGTATCCTCCTCTAGAATGTCCTGTAACAAAGAAATTAGGTAGATTTAGGTCCCCTTTGATTTTTGGGTCCATATATGTTAGTTCCTTTAGGTACCCAGACTTTCTGACAGCAATTGGTTTCTTGTGGGATGTACTCAGTGCAGTGTTGCGATATCTACGGGGCATATCCGTAGTTGTTATAATCATGATAATTACTATGCATGTAAAATTCGGGGTTATTATTATTATTCGATGAGTGCCGTCTAGGAGGTGGAGCCATTTTCTTAGGCCTATGACTTGTCGTCTGGGTCTCCGGTTGGATTCCCAATCTTGTTGTTGATACCGAATCGGCATCTGCTTTGTCTTGAGGGATAACGAGGCTCCTGTATCCAATGCCAGGCGCCTTTATCTTGAGAATGCTGCCGTGCGGGCCTTTGGTGGTTGGATACCGCCTTTTACGAATGATCGGCTTTGATGATATGCTTGTGGAGCATCTTTGTTGATTACGCCTTACAGTGGTTGGTTCCACTGTCTCGAATAGTAGAGTTGTGGGGGCGGAATTGCAGCCTTTGGTTTTCTCGGTACAGCAGGTTCCTTTATGGGACTAGGAGTAACTTCCGATTATGGAATGTGTTCCACACTCTTGATGAACACAGTACTAGTTTTTCCTTTGTTCGAACATGAGCTGTATCCTAAGCCACTTTTATCATGAGCATGTTGCCCAGTGCTCAGGATTCCTTCCATTCTTTTGGACGATTTTTCAAAAGACTTCAGAATGGTCTCAAGTTCAGTTTCTCGCTTTTCGAGAGTTGTGATTTTGATTTGTAGTAGAGCCAAATCATTTGTCTTGCTCTCATTGTGGGTTTTAACCTCATTCAGTTCATGAGCAAGTTGATGATTGCTCTCCATGAGTTTTTCAAAATCGACCTTGCTGGTTTCACAATCAAGAGACATATTTTCATAGTTTATTTTCAGCAAGTCATTCTCATCTTTCAGCTCTAGATTTGTTAATTGAAGCTGTATATTCTCAGTTTTTAGAGTCTCATGGGCTTTTTGAATGTTTTTAAATTCATTCATCATATTTTCGAAAGTATGAGATGCATTAGGTGGAATAACTGAGGTTGAACTTACCTCATCGTCGTTGTCTTCACCTTCTGGAACATCTTTGGCCATAAAGCACATATATGCTTTATCATCGAACTCATCGTCAGATGAATCACTTTCAGTGACCACCTGAAGACATTCTGCAGATTTGGATGGTGTGGGGGAGGCTTCTGATTCTCCAATCAGGGCCTTGAGCTTGTCTTTCCAAGCACGTCTTCTTTCATCTCTCTCTTGTTGCTCGGCCTCAGGCAATCTTTGGACTTTGGGATGAGGACATTTTTGCATAATGGCACGGTTTCCTGCGATTATAGCACGAGTTAGCATCACCGAGATGATGTTTGGTACTTACCTTGTTGACGAGTTTGGGCTGTAGGGAGTCTTTCAGTTGTTTGATGAACTTTTTGAATTTATGCATTAGAAGCGCCATTTCATCTTGGGACGAGGATGTCGTAAATCCTTTGTCGGCATTCTTGTGACCGGATTCGACGAGCTAGGCATCTTTGTGTCGACGGTTCGTCTGATGTAGAGCCGTGACCTTTGAAGGAGATTCTTCAGCTTTCTCTCTTCTGTCAATGTCATACTCAAAAGCTTTAAGGTCATAGAAGAGATCAAAAGTGGATATTTCATTAAGATTACAGGATACACGCATAGCTGTGGTCTTAATGTCCCATCGGGCTGGGAGAGATCTGAAAATTTTTAAGTTCTTCTCCTTTTGGGTGTAAATCTTACCCAACACTTCAAGTTCACCAACAATACCAGTAAATCTGAGGTCAAGTTCCTCAAGTGTTTCCGTTGGTTTCATTTCAAAAGATTCAAATTGCTGAGTAAGTTTTGAAATCTTGTTTTCTTTTGAGAGCTCAGTTCCCTCACAAATTAACTTGAGTTTATCCCAGATTTCTTTGGCTGTTTTGCAGCTCTTTACCTTTGAGAACGTGCCTTTGTCAAGAGTGACAAATAATGCGTTCTTAGCCACGTTGTCGAGATTGGCTCGCTTCCTTTCATCTGTTGTCCATTGCTCGCGCTCCTTCTCGAGCATTTCAGCATGGGCTTGGCCCTCAATCCTTGCAGCCGGATTGACCTTCATGATCTTTATGGGACCATCCTGTATAACAAAAATCATCTCTTCGTGCATTGCTGCAAGATGAGCTTCCATTCTAATTCTCCAGTCGTCAAATTCGTTAATAGAGAACATAGGTACTTTGTTAATCATAGAAGTATCCATACTGATAATATAGGAATGAAAGAGACTGTTTTGAAAATAAGTGATTTGAATCTGATTCTGTTAAAAAGAAATACGACTGATTCTTTTTAGAATCAACCGCTCCGATACCACTTGTTGGCCACTTAAGTATACTGGATATAGTTTGGAAAATAGTTTAAACAACGAACTGTACGGATTCTAAATCTGAGTGCGTAGCGGAAGTCTTGGATACAGTAAGTTGCCGTGGATACAGCAACGAAGTGTATGGTGTATAGTTAATATATCACAGTAATTTAAAACAGTAAAAGCTGAAGGTAAATAACACAGTAATTAAAGTGGTTCGAGGTAAACCCCTCTACGTCCACTGGTCCTCCACACAGGAGTAAAAAGTTTATTATAATTACTGCGTACACAACTACGTAATTATAAACAAACCTATCCTTGTATCGTTCACACAGATTGATACAAAGAATGTCGCTTTCAACCGTTCACACAGATTGGTTAAAGCTTCCTTCTTGACTAGCTTCTTCACACACAGTTCCAAAGCTTCGTCCTTATTCGTCCCACACAGGTCAGAATAACTTGTTGAGTTCACACAGAGCTCGGTTTTTACACAGAGGTAAAAGGTAGATAACCGAGTAAGAGCAGTGACTTTGAATATGAAGTTCTTGAGCTGATGATGGCTGTTCTTGATGTTGAGCACTGTATATCTCTTTCGTTCTTAATAGCAGTAAGCTTTGGAGATATGTTTGCTCTGATGATAACTTTTGATAGCTTGAGTGTTAGGTTACTTTGGTAACTGATCTTCAATGTCTTCATAGGATATATATAGTCTCTGAAGAAAGTATCCGTTGAGATGTATCCGTTTGAATGAGATTCCGTTCCAACGGGATTATGACACGATCCGGATTTCGCGGGATTCTGAAGATCTGAAGACTGGCAGTATTTAAATACTTTATCCTTGAGTATTTAAATACTTCTTTGTTCAACGGGACTTGACTTCTGTTCCTTCTTTGTCCTGTTGAGAACTGTATGGAAGATAACTGTATTTTGAGCATCGAGACAGTTTCCATACTTGGTCTTTTTAGAAGTCTTCTTGCTGTACTGACGAGCTTCTCTTTATGCTGATTCGAGGCAGGTCTTCGATACAGGATGAAGCCTCAAAGCTTCGATACAGTTTCCTTACTGTATTCGGATTGGCATATATGTCAAAACCTCTAATATTATTCGATACAGGGATCGGGTATCCCGGCTGTTTTGATACAGGGTCTTTGTTTTCCCAACAAGGCCGTAAATTAATTTATCCAATAAATCAATTTAAACATCCAATGTCCCAATTTTAGATATCCAATATCTAATATTCATAATGAGAGAATTAGCTTGATTCATTTCGTCGTCAATCCTATTGCGCGACTCGGTAGGTCCGTCTTAGTCAGCAATGGGAGGAATCAAAGAGTAGTATCACCACCTAGCCAGTCTGGTGGCCTACACTGTACCCCAACTGAGAACGAATAATTGGGATCATTCAAGAACCATTCTGTCGTGAATACCAATATACGTATAAACCCTTCTTTCAAATGTCCCGATCAAGTTATAGGGTCACGGTCAGTCAAACACTATCTGTACTTGATGCTATGCAGGAGTTAATGCAAATTGATATCATCGAGCTCTCGTGTATCTAATACAACTAGCTCCAATGCTTTGGCCAAAGACTTATGATCTCATCTGCCAAGAACCGCATAGGACATATAACCCGTTTACTAACAGGAGAAAGAAATCTATCTTGGTATTCAGTAGGACCTGCTACGTGCCCATCAAGATGCACGTCGAGGTTGACCCCCGCCTTCCGATTTACAGGGTCGAACTACTCTAATGAAAATCTTGACGTCACAAGCACATCCCTACTAAATCCTCAAGTCGAAGGTTCACGAATACCTATCATAACCTTTCGATTCCGTCATTGACTATCCCGGAGTGAAATTCGTGTGACGAATCGAGGGTGAGTCCGTTCGAGTATACTAATCCAATTAACATACCTATAACGTGTGCTCCCACTAAGCATTAGTGTTCGACAGGCACTCTCCATGTCAAAGAATACGTCATACAAGTCTTCACATAAACTTAACGCCCAGTCAAGTTTCATCGACTTGTGAACGATTAAGTATTTGAGCAATAAACCTTTCCAGTGCCGATCCCCTTATCCAATAAGGAGTGGAACGTTTTGCTCTCAAATACACGGACTAGTTTCTATACATATATTTACGAGTTAGGAATGCCAGTAACTACCAGTAAATAAAGAAACATCCATTTGCCTTATGAAAATGAATTATATAATAACTAGCACAATGCCCTCACTCAAACTCCTCTGAGTGGCATTCGAGGGCATACTCCTAAAAATCTCCCACTTGCACTCAATGCCACACACTATGGTATCTAATACCCATGTTTTCCAGATGACGCTCCAAGCTAATCTAAGGAAGTGGCTTGGTCAGTGGATCAGAGTCGCTGAGTCTACTCTATGCAGCTCAATGTATCTCTTGCGAACAAATTCTCTTACGGGATGAAACTATCTCTCAATATGTTTTGAACCATTGTGAAACCTCGACACATAGGCCTATGCTATTGCTCCATCGTTATCGCACAAAAGTGAAAATAGGCAGCACAACACATGGTGTCACTCGAAGTACACCCAGTAACTTCTAAATCCAAAAACCCTTTCTTAGAAGCCTCCGAGGCTGCTTGATACTTAACCTGACTGGTGGAATCAGCAGTCGAGCTATGATTGGCACTATGCCAAGTTACTGCTCCTCAATTAAGAGTAAACTTTAGCCAGAAATAGACATTGAGTCGTCTTTCTGTCCTTAGAAGTCTAAATCAACGAATCCCATCACATTCAGTTCTCCATCTCCATATTTAAGAGCCAGATCTCTAGTCCTTCCAAAGTACTTGAGAATATTCTTTATGGTGGTCCAATGTTCCCCACCTGGGTTTTCCAGAAACCTACTTACCACGCTTCCAGCATGCGTAATGTCAGGTCTTGTACACAAAAAAGCATACATAAGACTACCCACGACCGAGGCGTATGGTATATTACTCATTTCCTTTCGTTGTTCCTCACATAGAGGACACATCTTCGAGGAGAGTTTTATTCTATGTCGCATCGGTAGGAACCCTCTTTTAAAATCATCCATCTTAAATCGCTTTAAGATTTTATCTATATAGAGGGCTTGGGCAGGACCTATCATTCTCTTCGCTCTATCCCAGTAGACTCCAATCCCAATAATATAAGTTTCTTCTCCCAAGTATTTCATGAAGAAATTACTCGAAATCCAAGCTTTCAGAGAACTGGGCATTCCCACATCATTTCCTATTAGTAGAATGACATTTACATATATTACGAAGAGTGCGATCTTGCACCCACTAACCCTCTTGTATACACAAGGTTCCACTTTATTTTATACGAAGTCAAACTCTTTGATTGCCTCGTCAAAAATGAAGGTTCTAACTACATGAAGACTACTACAGTCTATTTCATAGAGTCTACATCCACCATTGCTAGGTCATTTGTCGCGGGTAGGTCTCTTGGTTATCACCTGGAACCTCATGGAGACCCAGTTCCTCCAAGTGCATAAGGCCATACCTCTCAGGTAAATGAGACACCCTACTAGACCTTCGAGGTGGTTGTACTTGTGTTTCAGAAGGTTCGGTTCTAATTTCTTGCACAGGTGTCTCCTAAAGAGTTTCATTGTATTCTTCCAAAGAAATATTTCTACCTGCTCCGCCTTCCTAAATGAAGTCATCTTCCAGGAAGTGTGCATGCAAAGCAACAACGATCTTTCGATCTTCGAGCATGTAGAATAGATAAACCATCGTCCCAAATGGGAATCCAATGAAATGTCCTTTCACAGATCTTGCTTCCATTTTTTTCACCTTAGTCTTCTTGACATAGGCGGGACATCCCCAAATCTTAATATGATTAAGACTTGGTTTCCTGCCCTCCCACATCTCATGTGGAGTTTTACGAACGGATTTGGAAGAACATCTGTTCAAGATATAAGCGACAGTTAGGAGTGCATACCCCCACAGGTAAATCGGTAAGTCAGTATAGCCTGGCATGGAATGGACCATGCTCAACAAAGTCCGGTTCCTTCTTGCTGACACATCATTTAACTGAGGAGTACCTGGAGATGTTAGTTGTGATACTATTCTATGTTCCTTAATTAACTCGTCAAACTCCATACTCACATACTCACCACCTCGGTCCGACCGAAGTGCTTTGATATGATTTCCAATTTGTTTCTCGGCTAGGGCCTTAAATTCCTGGAATTTCTCAAAGGCCTCGGATTTATGTTTCATTAAGTATACATAACCATACCTATTATGATCATCTGTAAACGTAATAAAATACTGATATCCGTCACGTGCTGCTTCAAAGCACCACATACGTCGGTATGGATTAATCCTAGTTTATCAATGGCTCTTTCAAAAGTCCTTGTGAAGGGGAACTTAGTCATTTTGCCTTTAAGGCAAGATTCACAAGTAAGAAAGGGATCTGATCCCAATGGACCCATAAGTCCAGCTTTTTCCATTTTGTAAACCTTGGTCTGACCATCATGACCAAGTCTAAGATGCCATTTCAAAACTTGATTAGTTTCATCCCTACTATGCTTCCTAGTCATAGTATTCACAACGACTTTGTTACTGAGGTTTAGATGATACAATCCATTTAACAATGTAGCAGTGCCCACGAGTTTATTTCTAAAATAAATTTTGCAGGCACCATCACCAATGAAAAATGAAAAGCCTTTCCGATCCATGACTGGAATGGATACAATGTTTTTATGCCCCTTGGGCAGAACAAGTACATCTTATAAAGTTAGAACAAAACCGGAATCTAAACCGAAAAGAAGTGATCTTATGTCGGTTTCTTCGACACTATTCCCGCTTCCGACAGTAACCATCACTTCCCCAGCTCCAAGCTTCCTACTTTGTTCCAGATTCTGATTCACGGTACAAATATGAGAACTAGCACCAGAATCCAGTATCCAAGAAGTAGAAAATACAGTAGCAGAACAATTTGTTTCCAAAACTAAAATTTCTGTACCTGAAACGCCATGAAGAATCAGACAGTATCTTGCCCAGTGGCCCAGCTCATCGCACTTGAGACATGCTTCCTTTATCTTCTTGCTCTTTGGAGCCATCGGGGCCTTGCCCTTACCTTTAAGGTCCTTGACTTGTGGTCTCGTCCGCTTTTTGGTCTTTTTCTTCTTATTCTTGGACCTCCGAGATCTAGAAGAAATCACAAGGGCGGACTCCTTCATCTGCGGAGTCTTCATCTAAGACTGAGCGGTCACTAGTTTATTCATTAGCCCAGCTAAGTTACATGCAATCTCATTGCAATTGAAGTTCATAACAAACTGTGAGAGGGAATCAGGGAGAGACTGTAGGATAAGGTTAGTTTGAAGAGAAGTATCCATCTTAAAATCAAGAGCCTCCAATCTCTCGATCATGGATATCATTTTGAGGATGTGGTCCCGACCCTTCTCACATTCCTTCATCCTTACACCGAATAGTTGCTTGGATATCTCATATCTAGCAGTTTGACTGTGCTCACCATAAAGCTCGGTTAAGTGAGATCGAATCTGCCTAGCAGAAGTCATTTTCTCATGAGATCTCTGAAGCTCATTAGACATAGAAGCCATCATGTAAGCACGGACTTTTACGTCATCCTTAACCCACTTTTCGTGGTTTTCAAACTCTTCTTGATTGGCTCTAGTCTGCACTAGAGGCGCCGGAATATCCGTCTCAAAGACGTATCCCAGTGCCTCAATACTAAGGACTATCATCAGATTGCGGAGCCAATCCACAAAGTTAGGTCCGATCAAGGTGTTCTTTTCGAGTAGAATTGCGAGTGGTTTCATTGTCATATTGAGAGTTATGTCTGCATTAAGTACGACGGATTAATTAGTGACTCGTTCAATTATGATCTGAGTATAGAATTAAGGTCTTTTCTATTCTTGTTACCGAGCTCCCACTATTTTTATCGGAATAACACACTCCCATGTGAAATCCGGAAGTATCTTTCGCTCTACTTCATAGTGGTGATCGAGTTCTTTATAAATCTTAATAGAGGACAACCGAACAGGTTTCTAGTCTATTAATTTTCATAAAGTGGTGTCCAACACCAACCCATCTAATGGATGATTCGATTTTCTTTTTCCCCTTGTTAACTCCCTTCAACCTATATGATTTCTATGATTCGTTAACAAGTTAAGTTTATACCATCGCCGCAAATCAGTTTTACAATTGAATCTTATCCGGCAACCTATCAGGTTTTTAGGGATAAAATTTGCCCCAACCAAAGGCATCCAATGCTCTCCCAGTAATTTATCCATCCTCCCCGAGCGACTACCTCGATTACTCGGAAGCATAGCACATCCGGTTTGGATTTCAATTTCCCGAAAGCTCGATGGAGGGAAGGAAAACCTTGAAACCTTATAAACTTAATAATTTGTTGTGGGACAATTTTCGCGATTAATGTTACACTTTGCACATTATTCATTTAAGCGCGTTTGTGCATTCATATGAACAACCATTCACAACCTAGTTGCTACCAACATGTAGTTCATGGACCGTTCCTAGAAATAAAAACTCTGTAATCTAATTACAAGTCTTCGTCTTGAATCTTCGTCTTCCCGAAACGGATCTTCCTCCGGTCTTCGTCATTACATATAAATTTTACATTAAAAAATTGCATCACAGATACAAATAATTCTAGTAAAATAAATAGGCTCAAAACAGCTTTTACAACCCCATCGAATAAAACCGAACGATTCAAAACTAAGTCCATGAACCACATCCACATTCAAAAGCATTCATCTAATAAATACTGTATAAACGCATTGCGTAGAGATACATTGATCTAATCAACATACAAACAATAAATAGAATTGATCCAATCAATTCACACAATCGGTAATATAAAAACGTTCAAAATATTCGGCCCACAAATATTCCAATTAATCAAATTTCCCTTATAAAATGAAATACCATAAATCATTTTAATCATATTAAATTCAATTTAACATGCGGGAGATTAATTTTATAGAATACACAAAAAAATTGAACCGGGGTGAAACTGCCTGCCGGACACGACCCGTGCCGATTGGCACGGTCGTGTCACCATCGACAATCTGCCGGCCAGACACGGCCCGTGCCGAACGGCACGGTCGGGTTACCCCGACAGCTTGCAAAGCTGGCCTGCCAGACAAGGCCGTGCCAATGACACGGTCGGGTTGTCCCGACAGCCTGGCGGCCAGACACGGCCCGTGCCGAATGGAACGCTCGGGTCATCCCGACAGTCTGCCGAGACTGGCCGGCTGGAACGGCCCGTGTCGCCTGACACGGTCGGGTCAACCCGGCAGCTTCCTGCCCCTTGTCCGAAAAGTCGTCCGACGATGATTCGGAGCTAGATTTTCGACCAGATATCCAACATCAATATTTTCCGACTTTCATATCTTCAATATAAATTACATTTCCAAGAAAATAAAGATTTATATTTAGACATAAACTTACGAAAAATACAACTACAACGAATGAAAAACATACACCAAGATTATGACTCTAAATAATTCCAAATCATTCACCATCTAATCAAGCATTCCAAATGCCAATATCGTATATACGATCGCAAGACCTACGCTCCGATACCAATGTTGTGATTCGGTGCCTAAAACAAAGGCCCATCGGAAGCAGTAAAATGAAAATTAATTCGATCTGAATCCCTACGAGGATCGATCGAGCTACGTATATACGAATATATAACGAAACACAAGAGATGCGAGAAACATACCCTTGTAGTCCGTTGATTTAAATGGTGTCCTTTTCTTGAGCTATTCCCCAAGTTTTAGTTGAATTTCCCTACGATCCAATCAACTCCAAGCTCTTGGATGATCCAATGCCGAAAGCACCACGTCTCTACTTGCCACGCGCTGGAAAAGCGAACGGAACGACGATCAACTTGCTATCCTCCAAGGATACGGCTAGAGCTAGGATGATGAAGCTTTCGATTGTGATTATAACATTCTAAGTGTATTTTTCTCCAAGAACAACCAAGAAGAAATGAAGAAGAAGATGAAGACTATTGAGAAAACAATTTTTATGTCCCTCACTCACACAACTCACAGATGAAATACAATTGCACCAAGTGAAGTCTAGTGAGATGACAAGTCTTCTCTTATTCTTTATACACAACCCACCTCTTCACACAACTCATCCACATGAGAAAATGTCCCACCATGTCATTATCATCCATTAAAGAATGAAAAGAAAAGACAATGGGAAGGTAGGTGGAAGGGGGGGCGGCCAAGATGAAAAATCGGACGAGTTTAGTTCGTTTTGGACTCCCGTGAGTCCAAACAGATAAATTCCAATTCCGTTATGGTGTATTTATATCGATTAATTAATCCAATTAATTAATCATATCAAATACATAATAACATAATTAATTTCTCCAAGAAATAATTATATCCATGAATTAAATTAATCACCCAGTAATTTATTTAATTTATTAGGCCGTAAATTAATTTATCCAATAAATCAATTTAAACATCCAATGTCCCAATTTTAGATATCTAATATTCATAATGAGAGAATTAGCTTGATTCATTTCGTCGTCAATCCTATTGCGCGACTCGGTAGGTCCGTCTCAGTCAGCAATGGGAGGAATCAAAGAGTAGTATCACCACCTAGCCAGTCTGGCGGCCTACACTGTACCCCAACTGAGAACGAATAATTGGGATCATTCAAGAACCATTCTGTCGTGAATACCAATATACGTATAAACCCTTCTTTCAAATGTCCCGATCAAGTTATAGGGTCACGGTCAGTCAAACACTATCTGTACTTGATGCTATGCAGGAGTTAATGCAAATTGATATCATCGAGCTCTCGTGTATCTAATACAACTAGCTCCAATGCTTTGGCCAAAGACTTATGATCTCATCTGCCAAGAACCGCATAGGACATATAACCCGTTTACTAACAGGAGAAATAAATCTATCTTGGTATTCAGTAGGACCTGCTACATGCCCATCAAGATACACGTCGAGGTTGACCCCCGCCTTCCAGTTTACAGGGTCGAACTACTCTAATGAAAATCTTGACGTCACAAGCACATCCCTACTAAATCCTCAAGTCGAAGGTTCACGAATACCTGTCACAACCTTTCGATTCTGTCATTGACTGTCCCAGAGTGAAATCCGTGTGACGAATCGAGGGTGAGTCGGTTCGAGAATACTAATCCAATTAGCATACCTATAACGTGTGCTCCCACTAACCATTAGTGTTTGACAGGCACTCTCCATGTCAAAGAACACGTCATACAAGTCTTCACATAAACTTAACGCCCAGTCAAGTTTCATCGACTTGCGAACGATTAAGTATTTGAGCTATAAACCTTTCCAGTGCCGACCCCCTTATCCAATAAGGAGTGGAAAGTTTTGCTCTCAAATACACGGACTAGTTTCTATATGTATATTTACGAGTTAGGAATGCCAGTAACTACCAGTAAATAAAGAAACATCTATTTGCCTTATGATAATGAATTACATAATAACAAGTACAATGCCCTCACTCAAACTCCTCTGAGTGGCATTCGAGGGCATAATCCTAACAGTCAACTCCGATGTCGGAAGACAAAAATTGCATCAAGTGACACAATAAAGGACTAAATTAAACGTGATTACATTGAGGATCAAAATTGCACAGCAACCACATTACAGGATGAATTTCGCAATTTTCCCTAAATCAACACGAATAAATCTTCAAATAATGTGTTTAAAGATAGCCGTGGATATTTATCCGCTATATGCAATTTAAAGATTCACACATCGAGTATCTCTTTATTTAAAAGATTAAGTTCGCCAAATTTAATAATATCCTCGAGTTCAATGAATGACAACATTAAATTTGTTAATTTTGTTTGCCCTTTTTCGTGAAATAATTTGCTCTTTAAAGTTGAACAATTTTGTGTATTTTTGTTCCCAATGCTACGTGCGGTTTATAGACATGTATTTTTCAATCCTCGTTTTATCATTCTTCCCAGTGAATGGAATATATACTACAACAAAAAGGCCTTTCGCAACGTTTTTTAAACGTTGTGATAGGTCTTTCATAACGTTTGCACAAATGTTGTATTATCCAACGTTGTCTTAGGTCCATATTTATGACAATGTTCTTTAAACGTTGCGGAAAAAATTATCTTAATTGTGATCCTAATTTTGAGTTTTTTTTAACCACGATTGGATAAACATTGTTAAAAACCTTTAACAACGTTTAGTAAACGTTGTTAATAACTTCCACAACATTTACATAAACATTGTCCTTGTGTATTGATAGCGTTCTGAAAAGGTTGTTAATAAGTTCCAAAACATTTACAAAAATGTTGTCCTTGTGTATTCACAGCATTTGAATAAAACATTGTAGAAAGTTATTTTTCTAAAAAAAAATATCTACCCCCAAATTCACCTATTGCACCTGCTACATTTTTTTATTTTTTTCACTTATTTGCTTTACCAATAAATTTCAAAGCAAAACAAAATTGTAACAATTAGTTAACTAACATTAGTAAGAAATTGATGTAACAAAAAGCAATAAAATGGTTCACTTAATTTTCAAGCTCAAAAGACTTAACTTACTTCATTTAGCTAATAAATACATTGAACATATCTAATACAAAACACATATATTCCCCAAAACTAGAAACTGCCCATAATCTACGAAATGCAAGTTCCCAAAACTAGCAAAGATCTTCCTTCTCCAGTTCTTAATATAGTTTTCAGCATATATATAAATATATAGTCTTGTACCTCAGCTTAGCGCGTCCTCTCTGTTGCTGTAAGTGTAGAATTGTGAGACTAGTTAGTGCGAGGGGGAGTCACTCATTTGCGATCAATAGTGACAGTTGTACGAGTATCTCTTGAATTTGAACCATAACAATCACGAACATTAGAGCTACTATTATGTAACGACGGAGTGGGTGACTTCCCATTCAAATTGTCCATTGAACCAATACTATGCAAATGCGCAGAGGCCATGTTTGAATTTGCTTTCTCCTTTGACGCAAAACTCTAGGAACAACACAAGTTAACATGTAAATGAAAACTATAAATAACTCTAAAAACAATGTTCTTAACTACAAAATACTTGCCTGCATACGCATTAAGTGTCTCATCTCCGCCATTTCATTCTCTAAATGTTCAAGCTTCTCCATTTTTTATTCAATTATGAAACTTGATTCTCAAGTGCTTGGACTTTCTTTGAACTATTCATGTAGATACCTATTTTTGATGGGGTAATACCAAATCTCATTCCTCTAACTCTTCCATTTCTCTCGGGTCCGAGTATTTGAGAGAGTGCATCCTCATTAATTGATGTCAAAGCGGAGGTTTGAGAGGATGTGATCTCTTATATTTTACTCTTAAAAATTAGTAAACAAACAAGTATTAAATGATAGATTAGTCAAAATACTCCCTCCGTCTCAAAATGATCTTCTATTTTTTCTTTGTTGTTACTACAATTGAACTTTGAGAAATAAATATGGATTGATTTGATTATAATATCAATAACAAGTTTTTGTATTTTTATTAGGATAGTTAAATCAACCTAAAATAATTACTCTAAGTTCATTCATAATAATGACATAAAAGATTGGCATTTTGGGACGGAGGAAGTAAAAAAATAAAGTATGATTTAGTTGAAATGTCACTTACCACACAATCGGCAATAAATGGAGTTGGTACCATTCCTTTTACTGTGTGCTTTACACCAAATATCTTATCTCCTTAGAGGCTTTTCTGGAATCTCCTTTCTCTAAAAACAAATAAGCACTATTTAAATTAAAATACAAAAATAAAAACATGTAATAATGTACTCCCTCCGTCCCACCTCACTTGATACCAAAAAAGTCAATTTGGTGTCACGTGAGGTGGGACGAAAGGAGCATTGATCAACTTATAGAAAGTTATCATTTCATCTGCTAGTCGAGCATACCCCTTCCGACCCATTGTATGTGGGGCATGATTATTTGCCCTAATCTCCTTATACATTTTGCTCTTCATCTACACCATTTTTTATGTTAGAAAGAAAATATACAACACAAACTACTTATAAAAAACTGAATTTACCTCAAATTCATTTGATAACTTTTCTGCGATAAAAGTGCTCCACTCTTGAAGAGATATGTTATCCGGTTTAAGGGATGCAAATTTTGATTCTTTATCTCGCATTTTTGATGCATCTCTAAGAGATTCTATCAGCTTCGATTTAGACTGCCTCCAACGAGTGCCCATTTGTTGAATAATAAGCTTCTCGTGCGTGTCATCAATCTTGAATCTCCCCTGTACATAAACATCATATCACAAACAAGGAAACATGTACACTTGAATTTTTATGGTCAAACCCAATTAGATATATTATCATTACCTTAACACATGTCCACAAATTTTTCTTTGTTTCTTTCTCAACTTTCCTTCAATCATCAATATTGACCGGTACAAACTGTCGTGCTAAAGCACCCAATAATGAAGATAAACACTCGGAATGCTCACTGATAAGTTGTCCTATTTCATTGAAATCCACCATTATTAGTTCCGTAGGATTTGAGCATAACTCTCTCAACCTTGTTGGACCTCTTTTTCTCTTTCCCAATACTTCTTGTTCTCCAACCAACTGCTCTTCACTGGGATATTCATTAGGAACTTCAGTAGAAACACGCGGAGGATACATCCTCTGCATATTATCTTCATGAGAGGGATTCGACCCTTTTTCAGAAATTCGAATGCATTCGTTCCCTTGTTGTTGCGAAATTGCAACCGATGCTAAATGTATTTTCTTCATGCGCTTGCTCCCCTTTCTTGAACTCTGCATAGATCATTGTAAAGTTAGTAAACACAATATTTGTGTGTATATATTTTATAAATAAAAACAATGACATACGCAACAAAAATCTGCATTGAAAAATCTTCCTTACAAACTAATTTAAAAAAAAATGTTTTTAAAAACAATGACATACTACTTTACAAACTGATTTAAGTCGGAGGGAGTATATAATGTTGGAACAATATTTTTCATAACGCATTTTGAATATTTTGATGATGTTTTACAATGCAAAATTAACATTCCATATTTTCATTACATAACGTACGTAACAAACCATTCGTAACGTACGTAACAGTAACATCGTATTAAGTATTTTGAGTACAGGTTACGTATGTAATACCTATTGTATAACGTACGTAATTTTCGAAAATCAGCCCGTTGCATAGAGTCAACAAAGTAAGTCAACTGTTGCAATAAAGTCATCTGATCCAACGGATATGAAGACGAAACATAATGTACGTAACGCGTGATGAATAATGTACGTAACAGGATTTAGCTAGAGGTCTGCCCATTTCCTTATGCTACATTACGACCGTTACACGTATGGTGTAACGTACGTTACATGGCTTACGTACGTAACGTAGGTTACTTAGCGTACGTAACATAGGCCTACTATTCCAACGGAAAATGTCTCCAGGAGGCTATAAGTACATGACATCCAAGGTGTTGGAGATATACAAGAATTCACAATAATATACAAGCATACACAAGCAATTTCTGAGCATATCAAGCTATCATTATACTCTGAAAAGATTATTCTGATACGAGAAGAATTATTCTATCAATACGATATCTACATTCTTGTATCAATGTGAGCTATATTTTGTAAAGAAGAGTTTCCTTACTCGCAACTTTTGTTGAGTGATTGAGAGGCTGTCTTGTATCTTTAAAATAAGAGAGATTCTAGTGAGGTTGTTCTTGAGCTCGGAAATCAAGAAACTATAAAGCTCGGCACTAATCTTGAAAGTGTTATTGTAAGAGTTGGTACTAAACTAGAAAGTGCATTCAAAGTTTTAGAAAAGTCCTAGTTGATAACACTAGGTAGGGGACGTAGGCTTCGTTAATAGCCGAACCTCTCGAACAAATTCTTGTGTCGTTTCATTTTCGCTCTTTCTTTTACTCTGATTAATTGCTTCCACACAAAAAGAGTTCAAAACTCTAATCCGCACTATTCAACCCCCCTTCTATTGAGGTATCAAACCAACAATTGGTATCGGAGAGGTCTCTTTTTCACCGATCTAACACCCGCTAGAGAAAAGATTCATATATGGCCTACATCCATTCTTCTCTTGAAGGTAATGCTCTTAATCGCCCTCCCTTCTTCGATGGTTCAAATTTTATGACGTAGAAGAAGAAAATGTCTATCTTCATCCGATCCCATGATATCGAAATTTGGAAGGTCATTGCTCTTGGACCTACTATTCCAAATAAGACTGATGGCTCACTCAAAAGTTTTGAAGATACAATGAGAGCGACTGGAAGAACAATCATTTCAATAGTAAAGCAACTCAGCTGCTCTACTGTGCTCTTAATCCTGAAGATCACAACAGAATCTTTTCATGCGAAACGGCCAAAGAAATTTGGAAGATGCTCGAGATTACTCGGGAAGGTACGAGTCAAGTCAAAAAAATGAAAATTAATATGCTTCTTCACGATTATGAACTTTTCACTATGAAAGAAGAAGAAAGCATTACTGCTATGCTTGACCATTTCTCGGCTATCACAAATGGACTAGACTCGTTTGGCAAACCTATATCAAGTAGTGATAAAGCTAAGAAAATCCTACGATCACTACCGAGAGAATGGGATGCAACAGTTACAACTATTATGGAGTCGAAAGATATAAACACAATGGAATTCAGTGCTCTTATTGGATCCCTTATCAATTATCAGATTGTCATTAAATCTCGGAATTAGAAACCAAATCAAAAAGAAAAATAAAGGCTGATCGCCTTCAAGGCGAAAGAGGATAGTGATCCAGAAGATGAACCGATCGATGACGAGGATGAAGAAACAGCTTTCTGTGCTAAAAATATAAAGAAATTCAAAAATCTCTTACAAAGTCGCCGGAGAAATATCAAACAGGAACCCAGGGATGAATCTAAAAAGATTCACTTCCCGCAAAATAAAAAGTTCGACAATACTTATCGAAGGTGCGGTGTTCTAGGGAACTTTGCTAAAGATTATTGTGCTGCTGCGCCTATGAGTTCATCAAAACCACCTCATGAGAAATTCAAAAAGAAAAAAGTCTATGTTGCTACATGGAGCGATGATGATGAGGATGATAAACCACAAATTCAAACCAATCTAGCTTTAATGGCCCGCGCAACTGAGGACGGCGATGCAGAAGACGAGGTAATTGATTCTTCTCATGAAGAACTTCTTGATGCTTTCAAATCTTTAAATAACGAGTATGAAAGGTTTGCAATATTAATAAAGATTTGAAAAGAAAATAAAGTTTCTTAAAAATGAAAATTTAGAATTATTGAATAAAAGCAAAGATGTGTCTATTGATCATATTAATTGTTTGGAAACCGAGAAAATTCTGAGAGATGATTTACACAAAACTCAGAAAGAACTCAAGCTTTATGTTAGAAAATTCTCGTGTGGTAATGAAAAATTTGAACAACTCTTATTTAGTCAAAAATTCTTTCTTTCGAAACAAGGACTCGGGTATAATGCATTTCCAATTAAAAGGTCCTTAGATATTACCACGAAGAATTCAGATAATTTAAAAATGGAAATTTCATCATGTCCAAAATGTTTAAAACCAGGACCTACTGAAACTTATTGTAGAAGTTCCAGACGAACTATAAAAGTCAAACAAATTTGGATGCCTAAAGGTACCATTGTTCCAAATCAAGTCTTTATGTATAACTCTACAGGACCCAAATTAGTTGGGTACCTATAAAACGGAAGAAAATTATCTTTGTAGGTACAAGCAAGGACAATAACGTTATCAAATAAATGGTATGTTGAAAGTGGATGTTCAAACCACATGAGTGGGAACGAGTATCTTTTCACAAAGCTGAAAAAGGAAGACCGGGGTTGTGTCACATTTGGTGATAATAAAAAGGGCCAAATCAAAGGAACAGGTAAGATAGGTAAGAAACTTTTACCAACTATAGAAAATTTTCTTTTTGTTGATGGTCTTTGTCACAATCTCCTAAGTGTTTCCCAATTATATGACACTGGTCTCAAGTTAATTTTTGAAATTATGCATTGAACTATAATGAGAAAAGACAAAATTGTTTTTATTGGCTTACGTTATGGAAACATTTATATTGTTGATCTGCAAGACGAATCCTCTTTTAATGAAAAGTGCTTAATTTCTTATGATGAAAATGCTGTTATTTGGCACCGTAAGTTGGGTCATCCCTCTTTACCTCTACTTTCAAAATTGGTCAAAAATGATATTGTCCGTGGTCTACCAAAATTAAATTTCAGAAAAGACCACATTTGTGAGGCCTCTATTGAAAACATGCTAGAGGCTCATTTAAACCCAAAATAGAAATTTCCACTAGCCGTATTCTTAAATTAATTCATATGGATTTGATTGGACCATCTCGGCATGCTAGCTTGAATGGTAAACTTTACACTTTAGTTCTGGTTGATGATTTCTCTAGATTTACTTGGGTAAAATTCTTAGCAAATAAAAGTGAAGCTTTTAATGAGTTTGTTAAGTGGTGTAAAGTTACCCAGAAAGAAAAAGAATTACCAATTATCGCCATCAAATATGATCACGATGGAGAATTAAATTCTAATGATTTTGAAGATTGGTGCGATAAATATGATATTGGGCACAACTTTTCGGCACATCAGATACCTCAATAAAATGGAGTTGTCGAGAGGAAGAATCGCTCTTTAGAAGAAATGAGCCGAACAATGCTCAATGAATATGGGCTACCAAAATATTTCTGGGCCGAAGCTGTAAACACTGCCTGTTATGTTATTAATCGAGTCCATCTTCGGAGAAACAAGATGATGACTCCATATATTCAAAGGTAAAAAGCCCAATTTATCTTACTTTCATCCGTTTGGTTGTAAAGTCTTTATTCATAATAATGGTAAAGATAATCTGGGAAAATTTGATTGTAACTCGGATATTGGTATATTTCTTAGATATTCTACTAATAGTAAAGCTTATCGTATTTTTAATTGTAGAAGAGGCTCAGTAGAAGAGTCGATTCATATCAAATTCGATGATACAGTTTTACCCCCAAGAAAGGTTTTTTTTAAGATGATGCAGGTATGGTCCCAGCTACTGAAGTGTCATAAGCAACGAAGGAATTAGAGAATCTTGACTTAAGATCGGACAAGCAGGAGGATAATGTAATATCCGGAATTTCTACTACTGTAGTTTAATATTATTTTATCCAAGTTATGTTGTATAGCGTGGAATCTATACAGTATGGATAAAATAATGAAGGACTGAGACATCTGTATTTGTATAATTGTCGTAATTGGTCTACAATTGTATATGAGGATATCGTGTATCAGAAGTATCATATGAGAATATTATTGGATTCAATATATGTATTCAGTATGTGTGTATGTATTTTCGGTATGTCGAGACAAGCAGGAACGGTTGGAAATGGCTAAGTGTAGAGCCCTTAACGTACGTTAAGATTTTGAGATAACGTAAGCTAAGTTGCTAGTGTTACGTACGTTATGGCCAAGGCATTACGTATGTAACAAGAGGAATCAAACAGGACCGAGTCATGGTCGGCAGGTGGGACTCGGTGTCGGCAGCGGATGTGGACAGGCGAGTCAACCCCGACCATTACGTACGCTAAGGACGGACTATTACGTACGTTAACGAGTATGTACTGTAGCAAGTCAACGTACGTATTACGTATGTTATGGAACAAGAGTTACGTACGTAAGGCATTGAACAAAATGAGTCAGTTAACTCTGGACTGTCGTTACGTACACTACCAAAGTCAGATAGCGTACGTAAATGGTGGTTACGTACGTTAACATGGGCATGTTACGTACGTAACGAACTGGAATGTTTTATAAGTGAATGCCCGTCTTTCATTTCTCTTCATTATTTCACTTTGTTCTTCGCCTCCAAACACTTAGAGAGGGAGTTTTAGCTCTCCTAAGTCGATTGTGAGCTTGGAAACATGGGATTGGAGCTTGGATATG
The DNA here is from genome assembly GCA_033398695.1 of Orobanche coerulescens. Lineage (NCBI taxonomy): Eukaryota > Viridiplantae > Streptophyta > Magnoliopsida > Lamiales > Orobanchaceae > Orobanche > Orobanche coerulescens. Next base: position 28,404,787 of record CM065815.1, on the reverse strand, counting down.
AGGATATTGATGATTCTTCAAGTATTTGCTTGCGTATTTCATCTTCTAAGAGGTATGTTGGATAATACTCTCTTTTAATCCGGATTTCGATGTTGTTGCTGATGAATGATTCCTATGAAGATGATTATGATGTTGTTGTTATGGTTCTTGAGGTTATATGAACTATATGTTGAAGGATATGATGGTTTATGTCTTGATTATGTTGGTTATGATTATAGAATCATAGTGTTCTTGGTGTTCTTGGTAGAATTGTTTCGATTCTTGATCTTAGGCGGTAATACTTTTTTCCCTCTTTTTCTCCTTTTATGTTATTTATGTAACGATCATTGACGGTTTCAACGTTTGATTCATGTTAGCCGACCCCAAATCATTTTGGGACTAAGGCTTAGATGTTGTTGTTGTTGCTTGATATTAGGAGGATCATATATATACACCTTGAATTATGAATGAGGATTGTTTAGATGTTAGAGGATATCGAATTCATTGTTTTGATGACTATGAACAAGGTTTCGAATCAATTAGTGTTCTTGAGGAACTCCTTGATGAATTTAACATAGCAAGACGATCGTATATTGAATTATCGGTATTTTTAGATACGAAGATCGAATGTTCATTGATTGTTGTGGTAGAATTCATATGTTCTCGATGAAATACGAATCATGATATCAATTTGGAATCCGGAAAGATTGTGATTGATCACTAAATATGATTTTCTTTACATTCTTATCCGTAATTGTATTTTGGTTATGAATTCGTAATTATTTGAGTTGGATTTTTCGGACTTGTGTCTAATCGAGATATTGTGAAATCGTTGAGTTTGTCGATCGGTTATATTGATTGGTAATTATCAGATTTCGGTTCATATGGTGGATATAAATTCGTAATGGTTTGAGTTATACTATTTGGTTTTGTATATGATCGAGGTGTTGATGAATAGTTGGATATATCGGTTATTGATTGCTATTGAACTTGTTGTGTATCGAATTATAGTAATAGGTTGAGATTATTGATCGGTGATTATAACGTATGTTGCGGTCGTGTTCGAGTATGTTCGTGAATTGCATGGGTCAGGGCCGAGGAGCTCGTAGACGAAGGCAATGAGATTGGTAGCGGCTTCATCATCGTTGTATCGGTATCGAGGCAAGTTATTACTTGCTCAGTTTATAATATTTAATGATTGGTTTCCGTTTCATTCGTTTATAATTCGTATAACAATGTTTATAATCGTAATCACAGGAGATTTGGGATTATAAGTTGTATTTGAGTTTTGGGAGTTAAATAATAATGTATATGGTTTATCTCGGCTATTGGCATATTCGGGTATCAAGGTTACGTTGTGATAAAGATGAGGATATGAGTATTTATAGTCCATGGTACGTTTGGATCGCCGAGCATTGAGGATAATCGCCGGTGCTGATTTGACATCGAGATTTCTCCTGAAGGGCTCGGGACAAGTATCTTAGTTTGATTCAGTTTAGTGTTGACATTGTTGATCATGTAGGTTGTCATTCATGTTGCTGAACATGAAGTCGGCCTAGTTGTTTCATCATAGTGTCGTTCATGTTTTGATTCATATGTTGTTCATGTTGATGAACATATTGAGTTGCATATGTGTATGCATAATTATATTGTTTATGTTATGTTGATCCTGTGAGATCATGTGATCTATGCTGAGGGCGCTGGATCGGATGTCCACTATGCTTTGGTCCGACGGGATCATCATGAGGATCTATGCTGAGGGCGCTGGATCGTTGGACAGGTTTTCCACCATGCTTTGATCCGACGGGATCATCATGTGGATCTATGCTGAGGGCGCTGGATCGTTAGATTACCCAATGTTGTGTTGATGGAATCATGTGGATTCGCATCATTGATTTTATCATGTGTTGTTATTATGCAAATGTATATTATGGGTTTGCCATAAGTATACATTGTCATTATTGATGTGAGCATATTGACGTTGTCATACGAGTATGCATTTGTAGGTCTTGTGTTAGGACGATGTCCGTATGTGGCATTGATCTGACCTCGGATTACACTGACATGATTGTCGTGGCATTTCATATCTTGAGGTATGTTCTGTATTTCCTTTCGTATTTGTCTTTTGATGGACAATCGGTTATCGTCTTGGGATTTGATGATGCTATCCGATGGATCGTATTGGTCAGAACTGGTATATTTCCGTATCGTGAGTTGGAAATGATAGTTTGAGAATCTTGAGTATTGTTTGAGGTACAATACAGATATTATGTTGGAATTTATTGGTTAATCGAGTACGAGATATGAAATGTGATAATGGTTATTCTGTTGAGAATTATTTGAGAAACTAAAGTTACTACGATAAGAGTACATTGGCCGTATTCTTATTTTGTATTCTCATTGCTATGTAATTATTAATGTGATGTGACAGTTATCATTGTTGGATATTATGGATGACCCATCGTGGGCTTTCTTTGTAGGTTCTTGAGATATCGAGCTTGTAGCGGTCGTGGAGAGATGAGCTTCCCGGAGGATAGTGGCTAGGGCATGTAATTATGTATTGAATTTCCTGATCAGTTGTTGTATTCCGCTGCTAGAGTATTTTAAATTGTTTGTCTTTTCCGCTGCATGAGTATTTTTTTGGCCTTTTGGTATCTGGTAACTTAGGTTACTTTGGCAACCGTTTTCTAAACTATTTTGTCGGTACGTGTAAGCGATAGCTTAACGTTTTTAAACTGTTGAGTTCTGGCATTTCTGGCCTTGTCCTTGTAACACCCCCAGAATACGTCCGGAAATGTTACACGCCGTAGGCCCTTCTCACAAGGATCTACCAGGCTAAACTCCACTAGACTACACAATGATTGACCGACCGGGGTCAATCTAAATACAACGCAGACCGACATGGTCATTATACAATTCATAAACTAATGAATTTTACATCTCAATGACAAAAATAAACTTTCACGTAAAAGGGGATGACGACTCCATTCAATAAATGAAAACTACACCCGTGCAAGGGTGAATACTTAACCAAATGGGAAAAATACCGACCAATATGAAACAAAAGAAAAGACTCTGACTCTGGTGTGATTAGCATCGTTGTCCTCCATCTCCTTCCAAGCCAATCCTGTGATTGCTCCCATTTGCCAAAACACGAGCGCATATGAGCACCCACCCCGAAAACTCGGGGGTTAGCAAACTGGAATTTTGCTAGTGCAAGTACATAATGTTCAAGATATACGAATAATAACAACACAAAACTCAACAGCCGCGAAGCCTTAACACAAACCATACATTCCCATAGTCAACACAGTATAGCACTCGCATACACAAGGTGAGAAATAATCACATAGTCATATTCTCTATATGGAACGTAACACCAATTAAACTTTAAACGAACCCAAGGAGTCAAAAGATTTACTTTTTAAATCTATTCTTATAAAGAGAAAAGTATTTTGATAAGATAGTTTGAAAACATTATTAATGACTCGGGTCGTCTTGGGGTTTTAAACAAAAATCGAATGGGGATGCTTTTAGAAAATAATTTCAAGAGCTCTTGGGGTCTCGACCCAAGATATGGAAAATGATTGCACGAAAATATGTCAACATTATTCAGGATCCTCAATCCAATTTATAGAACACAGTCACAAACGAAATCATTACAACATCTCACGGGTATCTCAACCCAATCCCATTAACATCATCACGAGATCAATCATCTCAACGTTTCAGAGGGCCCTCGACCCAATACACAGAATAGCACCACAATACAATCAAAGGCACAATCTCTCATTCGACATATCCTGCTCAAGACCCCCGATTAATTAACCCTCGGAGATTTCGTCAAACCTCCTTGGTTAATTAACCCTGATACCAACGCTTTAAAAACAAGTTGAAACAAACTTTTCAAAAACGCGAATCGCGATCTATATCAAGACAAACGTTTAAGAGAGAGTTTGAAAGATTTTAGATACGAACATCGTTCGGTAACGGGGTCTTAGCTATCACTCAAATACCCGAAACCAATAAGCCTGCCAGGCGCCTCCCTTGCACACCTGTGTACCGGCATTCACTCCACTATGTTGGCCGCTCCTTGAACATGTCACTGCGCCGGCGATCACTCCCGCAAGAGCCGCCCCTTGACACACGCATTATGTAACACCGGCGTTCACCACCCATATGGAGCCGCACATTGCAGCGTACACCAGGCCGGAGTGCACGCCCCGCCCTCAGAAGTTCCCGGATATGACGTTTCTCACAACAAGTATCCACATTGTTTCAAACATCAAGCACACAGACAAACGTCACCACAATTATCAACTCGATACATCAAGTTACACAATTTTCTCCGCTAGTCCATAACCACACAAATAAACAATAACACGCACGTTATCAATCAAACTCAATCACAATAAGCCTTCAAGCATAACCAACCAACACCACACATATATCCCTATATTGCGACTCAACCGAATATATATATATATATAAACTTACTATATTATAAGAATAAATATAGTTTACCCATCAATCCAAGTCGAGTACGTCATCTAGTGTTAGTATTCATCACTCGTCATTCACCAATATAGGCGCTTATATCAATATATGTATATACATACATATATTTAACATATAAATATATATACATGTATAAAACTAGATATATATATATATATACATGCACACATATATATATACACACATTTATACATCCGTATAAATTCATACACTTCGACAACAATGATTTCACGCAGTTACAATTCGTATATCAAGGTACTTGCCTTGGAAATCTCTCACGAATACTTCAGAAAATGCGGTTGATTGGAGAAATCCGGAACTCCAATGAAAACAGCGATCGGAAAGGCTCAACACTAGATTTTTGTAGGGAATTCGTCCCTAGTATCCTATCATTAAATAAACAACAAATCACACGAGGAAAACATCGCAAAACAACCAATTTTCTCTCTGCGGCATTTTCCCGGACACCTTGAAGGCGTCAAACGAAAGTTCATATAAACGACGAATCGGAAATGGTAAAACCGTGGAAAGATGATGAAAATGATAGAATACTACTTAATCTACAATTATCCATCAGAAATATGAGTTAAAACGATCAAATCGGACAAAATCAACTAAAACCCCCAAAACTAGATTTTAAGAAAACTTGCCTTGATTCGGTCGATCGGAGCAAGTTATGGAAGGATTAATCGATGTTATGAACTCCAAAACTTCATGGATTTAACCCCTAAAAACATCCCTCCATGATCATGAAATCTCCAGCCGCGGAAGGGTATGAAACGAGTGAGAAAAATGAAGAAAAACCCGACTGCTCTGCCATATTTATACCCCTATAGGACACGGCGCAGCAAAGCGGCCAGAGACCGGCGCCGGGTGTCTCGGCCGTGTCTCGGCAGGCTGCTGGTCCTGGCCGACCCGGCGCAAGACACGGCTGGGCAGCGCCGTTTCGAGGCCGTTTCGCATGTCCGGCGGCCAGGACTCGGTCGATCCGACGGTCAGAAAAATCCGAAACTCGGACACGAGCGTAAACCGAAAGCACGGTTACGAAGTACTCGTAAGGACGAATCCGAACACTGAGAGAACACATGATTCCGACCACCCGAAGGCTCGAAATTCGACAACGGAAAGTTATTACCCCAAACTTTGGGAAATTACGAAAATGGCCCAAAACGTCCGAAAATCACGATACGTGATCGAATAACCAAACCGAAGTTCACAACACGTCTAACAAAGTTAAACGGACTTACGGGAAACTCGAAACAGTAATTTCGAACGAGATTCACAAGAATCGAACTCGAGTGCGGAAAAGTCGTTAAGAAACACGGAACTCAACAAAACAATACCGAAACGAACTCGGATGACAAAAAATGCAGAATTAATCATTCTCAGAATGATGAGACGGTCCCAATAGAGTCTTCAAAATGGACTTCCGCCGAAAAAAGAAAATTACCGGAAATCCGAAATTGCGGATATTACAGTCCTTTCAGATGAGATCTTACAACGGTTTTGATAAACAGATTTTATATAGTCTTCAAATGTTTTTAAAATACAGTACCGTCGTTAGCCTCTTGGGCGATTGTAAATATTTGCGAAAATTTCCTTCAGCCTTGTGGGTTCCATCTCGGGGCCCACGACGCTGTAATATTCCTGGTCGGATCTGGGGGTGTTACAGAATATGGTATCGGAGCATAGGTTGCGAAAATCTAGGCAGTCGGGTCGAGTTTGGGTCGTGCTTTTGTCGTGTCATTCGAGTTGTCGGTTGACAAGTGTTTGAGCTCTGGGTTTTGTTGTTCACTCGGGCTTGTGCGTTATGTGATTTACCAGTGTGGTACTGGGGTTGTTGTAAACTTTTCCAAATGATGTTAACATGTTTCTTCGGACAGAACTGTGTTGTGTTCTCGAGTTGAACTGATTTTGCAAAACGTGTGTTTTGAAAATATATGTGTTGAGTATTTTCTAGAGTTGAGACATGTGCCAGTATCATGGGGAATTGCCGGCTTCATAATTTGTAAGTATTTGGATTTTTGAATTGCATTGAAATTTATTGCCGTTCTAAGTTGATATGCTTTGAGATTCAGCAGATATTATGCGTCACAGTATGAGGTGACAGAGTTGAGACAAGATTGATGATTTTGAGAAACTATGATTTTGGAAATCAATATGTCGGTTAAATTTCGCATCAGAGTTGTGCATTTGGGAGAATTGTTGTGAATGGTTGAGGAGAACATGTAGTCATGTTAGTTCATTTTGTGATATATGAACTGTTTTTGAGCATTTGAAAATGGGACTTTTCAAAATGAATATTTTACGGATGTTTTACGGAAAATGATTTTTGGGCCGAGACCCAATCGATTTTGAAATAGTTTTGTAACTCAGGACTTGGAGTTCGAAAAGAGTTTTCTATTTTTTTTAAAACTTCTTGTAACGCGGAACAAGATACGGGCTGAGACCCTAATGTTTCAAAAGAAGGCCTTCCTGTTTTCTAAAACTCCCGAGATTTGTAAAACACTTTACTAATCGTTTATCTACTTCGTTTCTGCCTTTCGGAGTTTTGGTTTGCCTATTCAAATGAAACTTCTCGGGAAGTCTTTCGCTGTGTTGGTTTGTTTCAATGTTTTGTCATAGCATAATTGAGGTGATCCAGGATGGGATAATGGTTGACGTTACGAGTCATATGTGGAAAAGGAGTTTTTGTCGGAGTCTATACATTGAGATTGTGGAACTTTATCGTGTGGTTTTCCAATGAAATATCAGTGGATATTGGTGACGACCCGAATTGGTATACATGAGTATGAATGTGGTCAATCAATTGCATAGTTTTCATTTTAAAACTTCGAAATCGTGTGGATTCGAAGGAAACTGTTATTGAATACCTGGCGTTAACAAGCCAGTTTAACTTTTCGAAAATTAATTTCGTGGTCTTATGAAAATTTATGTTTTGGAGTTTTGAAATTTTTGAAAGAACTTTCTAAAATTTGTCTTCTTGATGAGACTATGTGATTTCAAACTGTTTTGGAAAATGTGGTTGATATACATACGCATTTAGTGCATAATGCATATCGTGGTGAAGTTCTGAGTGAGACTCACAAACGGGATAACATACTAATGGTACGAGGAAAAGAGATCCGAACTTTAGTATGGTAATTTGGTTATCCAGGGATGATCGGTTGATCGATCAGATAAGAGAAATATGTTGCGTATTGTAGATTCAGGTACAGAATATGAGTTTGGAACTTTGGATTTTGTGAAACCGGGACATATGGGCTATGTGATTCCATTGGTATGGTAGTAGCGCGATTTTACCATTGTGATTTTTGAATGATTTCTTTGTAAGTGTAGATTTGGGGATGGTGACCCCATGCTGGTTGTTTTGGATATTGAATGGTCATTCCCACTCCATATATGATTGGATATGTTCGTCGGTTTGTGATTGGTTGTTCGTATGCCGAGGGGTATGTCCACCAACAGGGTATGATTATTGAGATCCACTGTATGTGATTGGTGTGTCGTTTTGAGAATTTTGTTCGTTCGTATATCGGTTTATGTGGTTCTGTGTTGATCATGTTGGAGCTTACCGTGTGAAGGTATTCTCGATTATCGTTGATCGTTCGTCGGTAATATTAGAGTTATCATGTTGATGATATTCTCGATTGTGTTTTGACCTTTGGATTGGTCATATTAGAGTTTATCATGTCGATGATATTCCCGGTTAATTATTGGTTGATCATTGTTGGTGATCATATGAACGTTCAGATTTTGTGTCGATATTTCAGGATTTGTTGCTATTGTGATGGGCAGTTGTTTCACAGATGTATCGTGCATTATTGGTTTTTAGAAGATTGGGACTTGATTGTGTAATCAGGCAGACAGGATTTGAAACAGATAGATTATTTCATCCGAAGATGATATATTTTTGTTGAGGTTCATGGAATGTGATTGTAAGCGTGTCGAGGCTTTACAGTGAAGTCACTTGCTAGTATCTCAGGAGATCGTCGACTTGGCACATATGCAAGTGTGATGTTTGGCTATTCGTTAATGATGATGATTGACTGTTTTTGTGATGGTTTCGGGATATTTTGGTTGAACGGTTTGTTTGTTTTCTATGACGAATTGCAAGTTTCGAAGACGAAACTTATTTTAAGTGGTGTAGTATGTAATATCCGGAATTTCTACTAATGTGGTTTAATATTATTTTTTCCGAGTTATGTTGTACAGCGTGGAATCTGTATAGTATGAATAAAATAAATAAAGGAGTGAGACATCTGTATTTGTATAATTGTCGTAATTGGTCGACAATTGTATATGAAGATATCATGTATCAGAAGTATCGTATGAGAATATTATTGGATTCAATATGTGTGTATGTGTTTTCTGTAACACCCCCAAGATATTTGAGGTATATTACAGCGCCGTGAATCTCTATATGGGACCCACCAGGCTGAACAAGCGTCATACTCATCGACTCACAGAAACAACAGAATAACACCTCGTCATAAAGACGCCCAACAAAATAATCCACCCGGTTCAACCGGTCAAACATAACACCATAAACCGACACAAACATAATAAACAACAATACAATCCTGACGAGTAAAAATTCTTAAGTACTCGAGTACTTCTATTAGTTTAAAGACCACAAAAGGTAAAAAGATAGAAGGCAATAAGACACCACTCGTTCACAATCATCACGCACGGCCATCATCCGCATACTGGTCCAAAGACCCGCTCGTCTCGATGAACCCGACTGAAATTCATAAAACGAATTTCCCCAAAATGGGTCCCCAGAGGGGTTAGCAATTACGCTAGTACAAGTAACCAAATGAACGACTTACATCTTACACATATAGTAAATGCATGCAATCAAGAAAACATAGTTCCAAAACACTCATTTCCGGAAATGCCATAATCAAATTACATTTGTAAAAATGCACCACAATTAACCGCGGACCCACGGCCATTGGATCCCTACCGAGACCCCGTCGGATCTAACCCGTAGTGGTTAAAAGCAACTCGCGGTTCCACAGCTTCGTGGAGCCCTACCGAGACCCCATCGGATCTAACCCGTAGTGAGTATACACACACACACACACAATTCCCATACAATACTACTATGTCAAGATCGTAAGTTCATAAGGATACTTGCCTCGGTTAATAGACGGTGATACGAACGGAAAGGAAGGATCGAACACGACCGCGAGGAACCGGCGGAAATGAACCTAACGATTCGAATAACACAATCACAATCAACTCTAGACGAATACGGAAATGGAATACACCCGAAAACCCGCCTACGATTTATGTATATTCGTACCAAAAATAACAACGAGGGCGGACCACAACCAAACCCTCTCGATTCCGTAAAAACCCACAAAATATCCATGAATCCGTAGGAAAGCTAATGATACTAACAATATTAATCGTATTCATCATGAATCCACCAACAAAATGGAACGAATCGGAAGAAAAATCCCAAAACCCCCAATTAATCCAAAAGTAGGGTTCTAAGAGATATTACCTTTGAAGATCCAAGTACTATGATCCGTAGAACACGCGTTAGACCGATTATCCGGGCTTCACAACTGAATGAAAATGATGAAAATCAACCCTCAAGTGATGAATGATGAGAAGTTCTCCCCTCAACTCTCTCTCTCTCGTGCGCAGGTGAAGGAAAGGAAGAAAAATGGCTGATTTCGCCCAAAAAAACGAAGTTATACGGTTGACCGCATCGTGTGCCGCGGCTCAGCCGAAGTGTGCCACGGCACAAGCCCAAAATCGCCTCTGTGGTTGGCGGTGTCTGCCGGCAGCGTCGCCGCGGCACCGTCTGATCGGGTTTTGGCGAAAATGCCACAGGTGTCTGCCGCGGACGGGTGTCTGCAGCGGCTTCAGCGATGTGCGCGGCCCCGACGGTGTGCCGCAGACTGACAGCAGGTGTGCCGCGTCTGCGGCATGTGCCGCGGCACACAGTACAGTCCGCTCGGCCAAAAACTGGAAAAATGTGTGTGCCGCGGCGCACACTGCTTGTGCCGTGGACCACACCCCCTTTGGGTCCTAAAATGATGAAAAATGATCCGGGAAGAGAATAAAAGCAATATGAATCAATATTTGGGAAACAATAACACGAAATGGATCCACGGCAACCCCGAAACGGCAGTTCCGCACAACAATAACGAGAATCAGATCAATAGATGACAGGAAAGATACACTGAAAGATACACGAGGGTTACTACAATCGAAAAATACACCGGAAATGAAAATACAAGGGAAAGAAAAAATAAGGATATTACATTCTACCCCTCTAAAAATAAGTTTCGTCCCGAAACTTAAGAAACAAACAACTCAGGGTACCTAGCACGCATGCTATCCTTGGTTTCCCAAGTTGCCTCCTCGACACCGTGTCTCGACCACTGCGCTTTGACCAAAGGGATCGTCTTATGCCTCAGTCGTTTATCACGATGCTCCAAAATCTTCAAAGGACGCTCCTCAAAAGTAGTATCTTCAGCGACATTAATCTCGCCATAATCGATGACGTGACTAGGATCCGGGACATATTTCCTCAGCTGGGAAACATGAAAAACGCTATGAACATGACTCAAGGCCGGAGGTAGCGCCAAACGGTATGCCAACCCACCGACTCGCTCGAGAATCTCAAAGGGTCCAATAAATCTCGGACTCAACTTCCCTTTCTTCCCGAAACGAAAAACTCCCTTCGTCGGCGACACCTTTAGCAAAACGTGGTCTCCCATCTCGAATTCCAAAGGTCGACGACGGACGTCGGCATACGACTTCTGTCGACTCTGGGCAGTCAACATCCGTTCCCGAATTAATTCTATCTTCCGTATCGTCTCTAAAACGACATCCGGCTCGGTCCCGACCAATTCGGACGTCTCATTCCAACAAATCGGTGATCGACATCGCCGCCCATAAAGTGCCTCATACGGTGCCATCCGAATCGACGCGTGCCAACTGTTGTTGTACGTGAATTCGATCAATGGCAAATGTTCCTCCCAATCACTACTCCAATCGAGAGCACAAGCACGCAATATATCCTCTAATGTCTGGATAGTGCGTTCTGACTGTCCATCTGACTGGGGATGAAAAGAGGTACTCAAACGCAAACGGGTACCCGACGCCTTATGCACCGCCTGCCAGAAGTGCGATACAAAACGGCCATCACGATCCGAAACAATAGACTTCGGAGTACCGTGAAGCCTCACAATCTGCGCGATAAACACACGGGCTAACTTCTCCAGGCCCCAAGTGTCCTTGATGCCCAGAAAATGTGCCGACTTGGTCAGGCGATCAACAATCACCCATACCATATTCATGCCCGACCTCGATCTCAGCAGGCTCGTAATGAAATCCATCGATATATCTTCCCATTTCCATTCCGGAACAGGAAGTGACTGTAATAACCCGGCCGGTCGCTGATGCTCGATTTTGACCTGCTGATAAGTCAAACACCTCGCTACAAACTGTGCGACCTCCTCCTTCATATCATTCCACCAGAAATTCCTTCTCAGGTCCTTGTACATCTTACTCGAACCAGGATGAACGGAGTAAGGTGTAGTATGGGCCTCACGCAAAATACTCTGTCTCAACTCTGAGTCGTTCGGTACACATAGCCGACTCTGGAATCTCAAAACACCATCCTCGTGAATCACAAACCAGGAGAATTTCCTTTAAGAACGTTCTCTCGGATTTGAGTAATCATCGGATCCTCTAACTGCTTCAGCTTAATTTCATCAATCAAAGACGACGAAATCTCTAAAGCACAAAGTTGCCCGACAGTTCCAGGCAACAAAACCTCAACATCTAACTCGATCAAAGCCCGCCGAAGCTCAGACTGAGACATAAGGATCTCAAGAATTCGCAATGCAACCGGTTTCCGACTCAAGGCGTCGTCCACGACGTTCGCCTTGCCCGGCTGATAAAGGATTTCGAGGTCATAATCCTTAATCAGCTCTAACCACCTCCTCTGCCTCATATTCAACTCCCGCTGAGTAAATATGTATTTCAGACTTTTATGATCGGTAAAAATCTGACATGCAGAGCCGAAAAGATAGTGACGCCAAATCTTGAGTGCAAAAACGACTGCCGCTAACTCCAAATCATGAGTAGGGTAGTTCAGCTCATACGGCCTCAACTGTCTCGACGCATAGGCAATGGTCTTGCCGTGCTGCATCAATACGCACCCAAGACCCTGACCCGAAGCATCACTATAAACGGTAAAACCCTCGTTGCCACATGGCAACACCAAAACTGGGGCTGAAGTCAAACGCTTCTTCAGTTCCTCAAAACTCGACTGTCTCTCGTCATTCCAGACGAACTTCTCGGATTTCTGGAGCAACTGCGTAAGTGGCCGAGCTAGTTTCGAGAATCCCCCGACGAACCTACGATAGTAGCCAGCCAAACCCAAGAAACTACGGAGCTCTCTCACATTATTGGGCGGTGCCCAATCCAACACTGCCTCGATCTTCTGCGGATCTACACGAACCCCCTCGGCTGAAATCACGTGACCTAGAGACATCACTTCCTTCAGCCAGAACTCACATTTCGAGAAATTCGCATAGAGTTGCTCGGTCCTCAAAATGTCTAACACTACCCGCAAATGATGGGCATGCTCTTCCTCGTTCCTCGAATAAATAAGAATATCGTCAATGAAGACGACGACACACTTATCTAAATACTCGATAAAGACTTTGTTCATCAACTGCATGAACACCACCGGCGCATTAGTTAACCCGAACGGCATAACTACAAACTCATAATGTCCGTATCTCGTCCGAAAAGCTGTTTTCGGCACATCGGACTCTCTCACCCGGAGCTGGTAGTACCCCGATTTCAAATCAATCTTCGATAATACCGCAGCTCCCTGCAACTGGTCGAACAAGTCATCAATTCTCGGCAAAGGATACTTGTTCTTGACGGTCACCTTGTTTAGTTCGCGATAGTCGATACACAAACGTAGTGAACCATCCTTCTTCCGCACAAACAGGACCGGTGCGCCCCAAGGTGAGGCGCTCGGTCGAACATACCCCGACTCAAGAAGCTCACTCAACTGCTTCTTCAACTCGGACATCTCTAAAGGTGCCATGCGATAGGGTGCCTTCGAAATAGGATCCGCGCCCGGCTCTAACTCTATAGAAAACTCGACCTCACGATCCGGTGGCAATCCCAGTAACTCGTCAGGAAATACATCAGGAAACTCACTAACGATTGGAATCGACGAAAGATCGACTCCACCACTCTCCGCCTTCAAGGCGTAGCACCAATAGCCAGTACACCCCTTTCGTAGGAGTCTCATCGCCTTCAAGGCGTTAATAACGAATTTCTGGTTCCCCCTCTTTCGCCCGGCGAAAGAGTGCTCAGTGCCGTCTTCGTCTAACATGGTGATGATCCTCGTGCGGTAGTTCATGATTGCACCATGCCGCTCGAGCCAATCATCCCCGAGAATTAAGTCCTCACCCTCAATACCCACAACAATAAGATTAGAGGCCCAAGCCCTCTCACAAATAAATACAGAACAGTCTCGAACCTCCTGATCACCAACGATCCGATCACCGCTAGGAAGCTTAACGATGAAGAGCTCACAAGACGTCAAACAGTCGAGACTCAAACGGCGCATACAATCCAAAGATATGAACGAATGCGTAGCACCAGAATCGAAAATCACACTGACAGGATGAAAAAGAATATGAACGGTACCTGTCGCCACGGTAGCCGCTGGGTCATCGGCTCTCCGCATATCATAGACACGCAGGTGGGCTGAGCCGACACTGGAAGCTCCCCCCCTAGAGGGCTGACCCCGACCTCTCCCCCGACTAGCACTCTGCGGAGATTGAGGAGCAAACGATCCTTGATTCACACTTAGTTCCCTAGGCGCTGGAATGGAAGCCCGGGCACCAAGGATTTTCTCCCTCTCAGCACAGAAAGCAGCCTTGTGACCCGGCTGGCCACACTGATTACACGTCAGCAAAGGGTTCGGACAAATACGACTGATGTGGCCCTGATGGCCACAGTTAAAGCACTTCACCTCTAGAGAAGGGGCACTGGCAGCCCTACGGGGAAACCCAATAGATCGAGCTGGGCCACCACCAGCGGAAAAGTTAGCAGACTGGAATTTCTGCTGACCCCCACCTTTGTGGCCCGAAAAATTCCCGGCGGACTTCTGCTTCTTGCTGTCGCGGGCCGCCTCACTCGCCGTCACAGACATATCATAAGCAAGGGCCCTACTCTGATAATCCTTCAAAGTAGTACAGACGAGCCCCGACATATAGTCCCGAATCGACAACTTCATCCATCTGGAAAAATGGAAAATTTTGTCACTCTCCTCGACAACTTGGGTCTTCACATAACCCAACTCCTTGTTAAAATAGGCAATAGCCTGAGATACAGGGATATCCCGTGGTTGAGCATCATAGAAAGCATGTACTCGAGCCTGTCTGAGCGGCCACGGGCAATATTCGGTCTCCATCAATTCCTGAAACTCGGCCCACGAAGCAACATGGTCTTTGGGCCCAACGGCCTCCCACCAATCCATAGCGTCCCCAGTGAGAAAGTACTGGGCAATGGGGACCTTACGGCCCTCGGGACAGTTGGTAGCAGTAAAGACTTTAGATATCTCCTTGATCCACCCCTCCCAGCCGATCGGGTTTGAAGCTCCCGAAAACTGAGGAGGATGCATCTTGATGACATCCTGAAGCCAACGATCCGCTCCGCCCCGATTAGCATGGGCCGGATCCGGGTTCTGAACCGCCTGAGCTATCGCCGCCATTTGATTCACCATTTCTTTGCCGCGGCCGCAATACCAAGGTCGGCGCGCTCCTGAGAAGAAGCATGACTGTGACGGTCGCCGGTACTGCCGGCTCCCGAAGACTGCGACGTGGCCGCCCCACCGGCTGCCCCACGTCCCCGGCCGCGTCCACGGACACGACCACGACCACGCCCTCTTCCAGCATCCATACTGATCTTAAAGAAGTAGCAAAGGCCATACGATGGTAAGTACAAGAAGAAAACAATCACAATCGAGAATCAAAGGTGCGATACAAGGAAACAAGGAACAGAGTAAGGTAAAACTTACGGACACTGGTAGTATCGGAATCCTGGCAGCGTGATGATGATGTGCAAAACAAAACACAACAAGACCCAATAAACCGACAAGCCTAGGTATCCATAAACCTAGTGCTCTGATACCATTTTCTGTAACACCCCCAAGATATTTGAGGTATATTACAGCGCCGTGAATCCCTATATGGGACCCACCAGGCTGAACAAGCATCATACTCATCGACTCACAGAAACAACAGAATAACACCTCGTCATAAAGACGCCCAACAAAATAATCCACCCGGTTCAACCGGTCAAACATAACACCATAAACCGACATAAACATAATAAACAATAATACAATCCTGACGAGTAAAAATTCTTAAGTACTCGAGAACTTCTATTAGTTTAAAGACCACAAAAGGTAAAAAGATAGAAGGCAATAAGACACCACTCGTTCACAATCATCACGCACGGCCATTATCCGCATACTGGTCCAGCACCCGCTCGTCTCGATGAACCTGACCTGAAATTCATAAAACGAATTTCCCCAAAACGGGTCCCCAGAGGGGTTAGCAATTACGCTAGTACAAGTAACCAAATGAACGACTTACATCTTACACATATAGTAAATGCATGCAATCAAGAAAACATAGTTCCAAAACACTCATTTCCGGAAATGCCATAATCAAATCACATTTGTAAAAATGCACCACAATTAACCGCGGACCCACAGCTTCGTGGATCCCTACCGAGACCCCGTCGGATCTAACCCGTAGTGGTTAAAAGCAACTCGCGGTTCCACAGCTTCGTGGAGCCCTACCGAGACCCCGTCGGATCTAACCCGTAGTGAGTATACACACACACACACACAATTCCCATACAATACTACTATGTCAAGATCGTAAGTTCATAAGGATACTTGCCTCGGTTAATAGACGGTGATACGAACGGAAAGGAAGGATCGAACACGACCGCGAGGAACCGGCGGAAATGAACCTAACGATTCGAATAACACAATCACAATCAACTCTAGACGAATACGGAAATGGAATACACCCGAAAATCCGCCTACGATTCATGTATATTCGTACCAAAAATAATAACGAGGGCGGACCACAACCAAACCCTCTCGATTCCGTAAAATCCCACAAAATATCCATGAATCCATAGGAAAGCTAATGATACTAACAATATTAATCGTATTCATCATGAATCCACCAACAAAACGGAACGAATCGGAAGAAAAATCCCAAAACCCCCAATTTATCCAAAAGTAGGGTTCTAAGAGATATTACCTTTGAAGATCCAAGTACTATGATCCGTAGAACACGCGTTAGATCGATTATCCGGGCTTCACAACCGAATGAAAATGATGAAAATCAACCCTCAAGTGATGAATGATGAGAAGTTCTCCCCTCAACTCTCTCTCTCTCTCGTGCGCAGGTGAAGGAAAGGAAGAAAAATGGCTGATTTTGCCCAAAAACACGAAGTTATACAGTTGACCGCATCGTGTGCCGCGGCTCAGCCGAAGTGTGCCGCGGCACAAGCCCAAAAACTGCTCCCAGGGTTCGGCAGTGTGCCGCGGCCCGGTCGGCATATGCCGCGGCACCCGGTACAGTCGGGTTTTGGCCGAAAGTACCACACGGGTGTGCCGCGGCCCGGACGGGTGTGCCGCGGCACTGACTCCGCAGTGTGCCACAGCCCCGGATGGGTGTGCCGCGGCACTGACTCGGCAGTGTGCCGCGGACCCGTCGGCATGTGCCGCGGCACACAGTACAGTCCGCTCGGCCAAAAACTGGAAAAATGTGTGTGCCGCGGCGCACACTCCTTGTGCCGCGGCCCACACCCCCTTTGGGTCCTAAAATAATGAAAAATGATCCGGGAAGAGAATAAAAGCAATAGGAATCAATATTTGGGAAACAATAACACGAAATGGATCCACGGCAACCCCGAAACGGCGGTTCCGCACAACAATAACGAGAATAAGATCAATAGATGACAGGAAAGATACACTGAAAGATACACGAGGGTTACTACAATCGAAAAATACACCGGAAATGAAAATACAAGGAAAAGAAAAAATGCGGATATTACATTTTCGGTATGTCGAGAGAGGAAGGAACGGTTGGAAATGGCTAAGTATAGAGCCCTTAACGTATGTTAATATTTTGAGATAACGTACGCTAAGTTGCTAGTGTTACGGACGTTATGGCCAAGGCATTACATACGTAACAAGAGGAATCAGACAGGACCGAGTCATGGTCGGCAGGTGGGACCCGGTGTCGGCAGCGGATGTGGACAGACGAGTCAACCCCGACCATTACGTATGCTAAGGACGGACTATTACAAACGTTAACGAGTATGTACTGTAGCAAGTCAATGTACGTATTACGTACGTTATGGAGCAAGAGTTACGTACGTAAGGCATTAAACGAAATGAGTTAGTTAACTCTGGACTGTCGTTACGTACGCTACCAAAGTCAGATAGCATACGTAAATGGTGGTTACGTACGTTAACATGGGCATGTTACGTACGTAACGAACTGGAATGTTTTATAAGTGAATGCACGTCTTTCATTTCTCTTCATTATTTCACTTCGTTCTTCGCCTCCAAACACTGAGAGAGGGAGGTTTAGCTCTCCTAAGTCGATTGTGAGCTTGGAAACATGGGATTGAAGCTTGCATATGAGGAGATTGATGATTCTTAAAGTATTTGCTTGTGTATTTCGTCTTCTAAGAGGTATACTGGATAATCCTCTCTTTTAATCCGGATTTCGATGTTGTTGCTGATGAATGATTCATATGAAGATGATTATGATGTTTTTGTCATGGTTCTTGAGGTTATATGAACTATATGTTGAAGGATATGATGGTTTATGTCTTGATTATGTTGGTTATGATTATAGAATCATAGTGTTCTTGGTAGAATTGTTTCGATTCTTAATATTAAGAGGATCATATATTGGAAAATATGATTATATACACCTTGAATTATGAATGAGGATTGTTTAAATGTTAGAGGATATCGAATTATGTTGTTTTGATGACTCTGAACAAGGTTTCGAATCAATTAGTGTTCTTGAGGAACTCCTTGATGAATTTAACATAGCAAGACGATCGTATGTTGAATTATCGGTATTTTTAGATATGAAGATCGAATGTTCGTTGATTGTAGTGGTAGAATTCGTATGTTCTTGATGAAATATGAATCATGATATCAATTTGGAATCCGGAAAGATTGTGATTGATAACTGAATATGATTTTCTTTACATTCGTATCCGTAATCATATTTTGGTTATGAATTCGTAATTGTTTGAGTTGGATTGTTCGGACTCGTGTCTAATCGAGATATTGTGAAATCGTTGAGTTTGTCGATCGGTTATATTGATTGGTAATTATTGGATTTCGGTTCATATGGTAGATACGAATTCGTAATGGTTTGAGTTATACTATTCGGTTTTGTATATGATCGAGGTATTGATGAACTGTTGTGATTGATTAGTTGGATATGTCGGTTATTAATTGTTATTGAACTTGTTGTGTATCGAATTATGGTAATAGGTTGAGATTATTGATCGGTGATTATAACCGTATGTTGCGGTCGTATTTGAGTACGTTCGTGAATTGCATGGGTCAGGGCCGAGGAGCTCGTAGACGAAGGCAATGAGATTGGTAGCGGCTTCATCATCGTCGTATCAGTATCGAGGCAAGTTATTACTTGATCAGTTTATAATATTTAATGAATGGTTTCTGTTTCATTCGTTTATAATTTGTATAGCAATGTTTATAATCGTAATCACAGGAGATTTGGGATTATAAGTTGTATTTGAGTTTTGGGAGTTAAATCATAATGTATATGGTTTATCTCGGTTATTGGCATATTCGGGTATCAAGGTTACGTTGCGATAAAGATGAGGATATGAGTATTTATAGTCCATGGTACGTTTGGATCGCCGAGCATTGAGGATAATCGCCGGTGCTGATTTGACATCGAAATTTCTCCTGAAGGACTCGAGACAAGTATCTTAGTTTGATTCGGTTTAGTGTTGACGTTGTTGATCATGCAGGTTGTCATTCATGTTGCTGAACATGAAGTCGTCCTTGTTGTTTCATCATAGTGTCGTTCATGTTTTGATTCATATGTTGTTCATGTTGATGAACATATTGAGTTGTATATGTGTATGCATAATTATATTATTTATGTTGTGTTGATCCTGTGAGATCATGTGATCCACTATGCTTTGGTCCGACGGGATCATCATGGGGATCTATGCTGAGGGTGCTGGATCGGATGTCCACTATGCTTTGGTCCGACAGGATCATCATGGGGATCTATGCTGAGGGCGCTGGATCGTTGGACAGGTTTTCCACCATGCTTTGGTCCGACGGGATCATCATGGGGATCTATGCTGAGGGCGCTGGATTGTTGGATTACCCAGTGTTGTGTTGATGGAATTATGTGGATTCGCATCATTGATTTTATCATGTGTTGTTATTATGTATATGTATATTATGGGTTTGCCATAAATATACATTGTCGTTATTGATGTGAGCATATTGACGTTGTCATACGAGTATGCATTTGCAGGTCTTGTGTTAGGACCATGTCCGTGTGTGGTATTGATCTGACCTCGGATTAGAGTGACATGATTGTCGTGGCATTTCATATCTTGAGGTATGTTCCGTATTTCCTTTGGTATTTGTCTTTTGATGGACAATCGGTTATCGTCTTGGGATTTGATTATGCTATCCGATGGATCGTATTGGTCAGAACTGGTATATTTCCGTATCGTGAGTTGGAAATGATAGTTTGAGAATCTTGAGTATTGTTTGAGGTACAATACATATATTATGTTCGAATTTATTGGTTAATCGAGTACGAGATGTGAAATGTGATAATGGTTATTCTGTTGAGAATTATTTGAGTAAGTAAAGTTACTACGATAAGAGTACATTGGTCATATTCTTATTTTGTATTCTCATTGGTATGTATTATTAATGTGATGTGACGGTTATCATTGTTGGATATTATGGCTGACCCGTCGTGGGCTTTCTTTGTAGGTTCTTGAAATATCGAGCTTGTAGCAGTCGTGGAGAGATGAGCTTCCCGGAGGATACTGGCTAGAGCATGTAACTGTGTATTGAGTTTCCTGATCAGTTGTTGTATTCCGCTGCTAGAGTATTTTAAATTGTTTGTCTTTTCCGTTGCATGAGTATTTTTTGGCCTTTTGGTATCTGGTAACTTAGGTTAATTTGGCAACCGTTTTCTAAACTATTTTGTCTGTACGTGTAAGCGATAGCTTAATGTATGTTTTTAAACTGTTGAGTTCTGGCATTTCAGGCCTTGTCCTTTCAAATGAGATCTTACGACGGTTTTGATAAACAGATTTTATATAGTCTTCAAATGTTTTTAAAAGACAGTACCGTCGTTAGCCTCTTGGGCGATTGTAAATGTTTGCGAAAATTTCCTTCAGCCTTGTGGGTTCCATCTCGGGGCCCACGGTACTGTAATATTCCCAGTCGGGTCTGGGGGTGTTACAGATAATCCTTTCAACATTCCTAAGGAATGGGCTGTGATATCCGCATTTTTCCTCTTTTCTGGTATTTTTTGTTTTGGTGTATTTTTCGTTTTAGTGACTCGCTTGTAACCTTATTGATATTTTGAGAATATTTAATACTGGACTTTTTGTTATACGAGCATGTTTGGGACCTATTTTACTCAATTCCGCGTTTAATGTCATTTCCGTCGCTATTTGGTTCGATTCTCGTAATCGTTGTTCGGAACTGCCGTTTCGGGGTTGCCGCAAATCCTTCTTATGTTATTATGCATGTTGTGAGATTTAGTTTGGTGTTACGATTGTGTATCGTGTATTTCGGATGTTTTGGGCTGTTTTGTATTCCCAAAGTTATGGGGTAGTTACTATCGTTGTCGTTTTCCGAAACCTTGGGTAGTCGGAATCACGTTTTCTTGTAGTACTCTAGTTGGGACTCGAACTCGTCGTGCGGGTGTCTTCTTCAGTCTGTTGTTTAGTGTCGAGTGCACATTGTTTTCATCCGGGGGAGAACTCGTTGTTTTCCAACTTTGAGGGATGTCTGTTCTGCTGTCTGCACTCGTTAACGCACGCTAATGATGCCCTTAGCACGCACGGGACATTCTAGAGACCCTCTAGTTGTTTGTTGTAGCCTGACAGCGCACGCTAAGATCGTTTTTAGCGCACACAATGGTGGAATTTAGCGCACGCTAGTTAGGTTGGCAGCGCGCGCTAATCCGGTACTCCAGTAAGGGCAGTAGGTTTTTGAGGTTCTGGACTCCGGACAGGATTGTACAGGTAGCGCACGCTGATAATATCATTAGCGCGCGCTTTAATTCTATAGTAGCGCACGCTAACATCTTAGGACAGGAGCTACTGGACTACTGGATGACCCCGTTAGCGCGCACTAACCACGAGAGTAGCGTGCGCTAATTAGATCCAGTATATAAGGGCCAGAGCAGGTCAACTCCTGTCATTTTTTCCTATTTCTTTTCCTCCTCCGCGTTTGAGCGATCCTTGGGCGATTTCCGGGCGATTCGAAGTCTTATAACTCCAAGCCATCATCTTTCTTGAGTTCTTGGTGTATATTAACAACACCAACACTTGTTCTTCATCTTCAATCCAAGGTAATCTCTTAGAACCCTACTTTTGGGAAATTTGGGGATTTTCGATTTAATGTCCGATTCGTTCCGTGTTGTTGATTAATCCATGATGTATGTGATTAATCTTAGTGGTATTCATGTTTTCCCTACGCGTTCATGGTATTTTTGAAATCGAGAGGGTTCGGGTGCAATCCGCCCTCGTTGTTGTTTTTGTACGAATTTACATGACTCGTAGGTGGGTTTTTGGGCGTATTCCATTTCCGGTCCTAGGCAAATTGATTATTGACTGTTCGTTTTCCGGAAAAGACATGTCTGGTTTTGGATTTTGAAATGACTTGATGCATGCACTATGAAATGTGTAAGCGAATGGTTTGTCTTGATTACTTGTACTAGCGTAATTGCTAACCCCTTTGGGGACCTTTTTTGGGGAATTTCTTGTTATGAATTTCAGGTGGCGTTCAGTCGGTTGAGCGGGCACTGGAGCAGTACGAGGATGCTGGCCGGGGATGTTGACGTGTGCAATGGAGTCCCTTTATTTCCGTTGTCCATTTTGATGTGTTTGTTTTCCAAACTTGTGAACTTATAGATAGTACTCGCGAGTACTTAGGCACTTTTGATTTAGGATATGTTTTGTATGTTAAATCGCATTTGTGAATTTGGGTGATGTCCTGTTTACCGGTTGTACCGGGTGATTTCATTTAGTTATTGTTGTGGTGTTGTGTGTTTCTCGCTAATCGAGATGGTTAGATGAGCGGTATTGTTTATTTAGCCTGATGGGTCCCACGTAGGGGTCCACGACGCTATAATATGTCCTGAATATCTTGGAGGTGTGACAAAAAATGGTATCAGAGCACTAGGTTTATGGATACCTAGGCTTGTTGGTTTGTTGGGTCTATTTGCGTTTTATTTTTCACACCGTCATCCCGCTGCCATCATCTCGGTACTCCCAGTGTTCGTAAGTTTTCTTACTCGATTCCTTATTTTTTCATATCGTACTTCTGTTCCTTGAATCGTGACTGTTTTTCTCTTGTACTTACCATCGTATTGCGTTTGCTACCTCTTATCTCCAGTATGGTTGCTGGAAGAGGCCGAGGTAGAGGTCGTGGCCGTGGCCGTGATGCGGCTGGGGACTTGGGGCAGCCAGTGGGGCGGCCAAGTCACACTCTTCTGGAGGTGGCAGTAATGATGGTCGTCAGGGCCATACTGCTACTCAAGACGACACAACCAACAATGGCGCCGACGTTGGTGTTGCAGGTATGATGCAACAAATGGTGAACCAAATGGCTACGATAGGCCAGGCGGTTCAAAACCCGGCTCTGGATCGTACTGCTCAGGCCGGAACAGATTGTTGGCTTCAGAATGTCACCAAGATGCATCCTTCTCAGTTTTCTGGGGCTTCAGACCCGATTGGCTGGGAGAGGTAGATCAAGGAGATGTCCAAGATCTTTGTTGCCACCAACTGCCCTGATGATCGCAAGGTCCAATCGCCCAGTATTTTCTCACTGGGGAGGCTGCTGATTGGTGGGAGGCTGTTGAGCCTCAGGATCCCAATGCTTCGTGGGCCGAGTTCATAGACCTTATGGAAGCTGAATACTGTCCGTGGCTAGTTTGTTAGGCCCGAGTCCATGCTTTTTATGATGCTCAGCCTCGAGATATTCCGGTTTCTCAGGCCATTGCAGATTTCGACCGGGAATTGGGCTACGTGGAGGCCCAGGTTAAGGAGGAGAGCGACAAGATTTACCACTTTTCTAGGCCGATGAAACCAAAGATTCGTGATTACATGTCTGGGCTCGCCTGCACCACCCTAAAGGACTATTAGAGTAGAGCTCTTGCTTATGATATGTCCTTGACGGCCAGTGAGGCGGCTCGAGAAAGTAAGAAATAGAAATCTGTCGGTAACTTTTCGGGTCACAAGGGCGGAGTTCAGCAGATGTCTAAGTCTGCTAACTTTTTTGCGGGCGGTTCAGCTCGTTTTTCTGGGGGCTTTCGAGGTACTGCCAGTACCTCCACTCGAGAGGTCAGATGTTTTAATTGTGGCAAGCCGGGCCATAGGAATCGGGAGTGTCCTCGACCGTTGACTTGTCATACTTGTGGCCAGGTGGGCCAAAAGGCTTTCTTTTGTGATCGTTTAGGGCAGAATACCGCTAGAGGGGGACCTTCCAGTGTCGGCTCTGCTGTAATTTCAGCCGAGGGGGTCCGTATGGATTAAGGCATTGTTGGATTGGGCACCGCCTAAGAATGTGAAGGAGGTCCGTAGTTTCTTGGGTTTGGCTGGCTACTATCGTAGGTTCGTCGAGGGGTTGTCGAAACTGGCTCGGCCACTTACCCAGTTGCTTCAAAAATCTGAGAAGTTCGTCTGGAATGATGAAAGACAATCGAGTTTTGAGGAGCTGAAGATGCATTTGACTTCAGCCCCGATTCTAGCGTTGCCATGTGGCAATGAGGGTTTTGCTGTTTATAGCGATGCTTCGGGTCAGGGTCTTGGGTGCGTGTTGATGCTGCACGACCATACTGATCGATGAAATTAAACTGAAGCAGTTGGAGGATCCGATGATTACTCAAATCCGAGAGAATGTTCTTAAAGGGAAGTCTCCTGGATTTGTGATTCACGAGGATGGTATGTTGAGATTCTAGAGTCGGCTTTGTGTACCGAACGACTTCGAATTGAGGCAGAGTATTTTGCGGGAGGCCCATGCTATGCCTTACTCAGTTCATCCTGGTTCGAGTAAGATGTACAAGGACCTAAAGAGGAACTTTTGGTGGAACGATATGAAGGAGGAGGTCGCACATTTTGTAGAAGTAAGATGTACAAGAATTTCCCCCAAACAGGTCCCCAAAGGGGTTAGCAATTACGCTAGTACAAGTAATCAAGGCAAACCATTCGCTTACACATTTCATAGTACATGCATCAAGTCATTTCAAAATCCAAAAACTAGACATGTCTTTTCCGGAAAACGAATAGTCAAAATTAATTTGCATAGGACCCGGGCGAAACCACTGGTCCCATTCGAGGCCTCTAAGGACCCTACCGAACTGGCCATAATCATAAAACAAATCACGCACATGCATCGCCTAGGACCGGGGAGAAACTACTGATCCCATTCGAGGCCTCTAAGGACCCTCCCAAACTGGCTAGCAAACAAGCTCGTAAATCCGGAGTCAAGTCACGGATTCCCCCAAGGCCCGGTCTGACCCTCCCGGACTGAATCACACACATATATACATCACCATTTCATGTTGAGCATAAAGGTTTCCAAGAATACTTGCCTTGAGTAATTAACGACGAAATGGATGGAATGGAGAAACAACCACAATCATTAGGAACTGACAAACCCGAACCTAACGATTCAAAGAATACAATCACAATCATTTCTAAACGATTACGGAAATGGAATATACCCAGAAACCCACCTACGATTCATGTAAATTCGTACAAAAACAACAATGAGGGCGGATCGCAACCGAACCCTATCGATTTCACAAATACCACGAAACTTACTATGAACTCGTAGGGAAAACAAGAATACCACCAATATTAATCATATACATCATGGATTAATCAACAATACGGAACGAATCGGACAAAAACTCGAAAACCCCCAAATTTCCCAAAAATAGGGTTCTAGGATATTACCTTAGATTAAAGACGAAGAACACGAGTAGATGTTGTTAATCTACACCAAGAACTCAAGGAAGATAATAGTTGAGGTGATTGGAAGAAGAAATCGCTTCTCGATCGCTCGGGCCGTGGGGAGGAAGAGAAATGAGTAAAGTGGATGGATCAGGGTCAACTCTCGAGTATAAATAACCAAGTGGTTTAGCATGCGTTAACGGATCACGGTTAGCGCGCGCTAACAGCCAAAACTGGTCCAGAACATGCGGTTCTAACCCGTTTGCGTGCACTACCGGAAAATAGCATGCGCTAACAGTCCCCCAATAGCGCGCGCTATCGAGCTATAGCGTACGCTACCTGTTCTCCATCCCAAGTCCAGAAACATTCTGCCCACTTTGGACTGCCGATTTAGCGCACGCTTTCACACACCTAGCGTGCGCTATGCCTCGGCTATAGCGTGCGCTAATATACAGATTTAGCATGCGCTAAGCTGCTCGTCCAGAGAACAGAAACAACATACTGCCACTGTTGTACTCGAGTCATTAGCGTACGCCACAAAACGAATATAGCATGCGCTACATAAAGTCATTAGCGTGGGCTACAAAACAAAATTAGCACGCGCTAACGAGTTCAGACAGTAGTACAGAGAGCATCCAAAGATAGAAAACGGCGAATTCTACCTCGGATGAAAACAACGCGCATCCGACACCAAACAACGGACTGAAAGAAGAAATACGCACGATGAGTTCGAGTTGGAACTAAGGCACTAAAAGAAAACATGGTTCCGACTACCCAAAGGCTCGAAAAACGGCAATGATAGTAATTACCCCATAACTTTGGGAAATTACAAAACAGCCCAAAACATCCAAAATACACGATACAAGATCGAAACACCAAACGAAAGCTCACAACATGCACACTAACATAAGACGGATCTGCGGCAACCCCAAAACGGCAGTTCCGAATAACGATTACGAGAATCAAACCCAATAACGACGGAAATAACATACAACGCGGAATTGAGTAAAACAGGTCCGAAACACGCTTGGATAACAAAAGGTCCAGTATTAAGTATTCTCGAAATATCAATACGGTTACAAGGGAGTCACTAAAATCAAAAAATACAGCAAAACGAAAAATACCAGAAAAAGAAAAAATGCGGATATTACAATTGTTTAAACATAACCATTGAAAAATCTGATTTTAAAATCTACTTTGAAAAAAAATGCAATAACAAACATAATGACACTATAGTCAGCATTGAGACGGAGGAAGTATATATTTTATAACTAAAAACAATGACATACACATGTAAAATCATTATGATAACACTAATTCTTACCTCTATCCCATCATTACCCATTGTGATCACGTCGACAAATTTTGATACAGTTATCTAAAGATCCTCCTACTCAGCCTCCACCTGTTATATGGAAGAAAATCAATCAAATTTTTTTATATATGCTAGTACAAGTAATATAATAAACAAACATAATGACACTATAATTAAGAGAAAATAGTCATAATAACATAAATACTTATTAAATATACCAATTTGTCATCACATCCCACTCTTGCGCAAGCACTATCTTGGCCATCATCGTTTTTATCAAGCAAAGATACATCAAGTGGATTATACGACAATTCACTATTCTCATCATCACTCTTATCGTAGATCTCCATATCATGATAGCCCCTTGGTGGTAGTCTGACAACAACTTGCCAATTAGATGTTTTGCTTTTTCTCCAATAGAACACTTGTGAGGCTTGCGTTGCTAGTATAAAAGGATCTCCTTTAAATTGATCTTGAAATTGAGCAAAGTTGACTAATGTAAATCCATCTTCAACCTTCACTCCACGATAGATATTTGCCCAATCACACTTAAATCCCGTAATGACATATTGTGTTGCTATCGGCAATTGTCATTTGGCCCAGATTGACGTATTGTAGTTGATTCAAGTGAAACACCATTATTCTGTGTGGACTTTTCAGTGTTCTTGGTACGAAATCGACGATCATTTATTATATAGACAGAATATGAGAGCGCTTGCCTTCTAGGCCCATATGATAACCACTTTATTGTTTCAGGAACTTCTACTTCGCCTGAGGCTATTTGGTCTTTAACCTGTATATTTACTTTAAATAAATAACATACTTATTCACAATGTGTAAACTAATAAATTCCAAATAATATGTAAAAAACCTTTTTTGTAAACCAACTAGAGAAAATGTCTGAATACATCTTTGAAAGTTGTTCATCAGACAGATCAGTATGTACCATTTTGTTAAATTGTAAGTTGTTCCTTGAGGTTTGTGTTTCTTTTACAAATATTCCCCAGACGGGTATTTATAATTGCAAAAGCTAAATTTTTTTTCCGCCACTTAGGTTAAACCTCAGGGGTAATAATTGTAGTCATCGTTAGGTACTATTCCTCACTAAACTTTGTGTGTGCCTGAAAAGTATTCTTGAGTCAAAATGGTGTTCGCATTATTCAAGGGAACAGTTTGAATTGCCTCGTCTTATGTATGTTTCTCGTGAGAAGATGCCTCGATTAGATCATTCTTCACCTGAAAAGTCGGTGTTGTGCATGTTTTGGTAATTATGTTTCATGACATTCTTCACATTACCTGCTTATATTTCTTTGTATGCTCCTTACCTACTTAATATTGAATGTGATTACTGTATAAACAAAATCTTCTTTATAAGTAGGCAATTCAAAGCTCCTTTATACATGTCTGCAAACATTCGTATGACCTTTTATTTCAGCAGTTTGAAAGTTAGCATTAAATCTCCTACTTACAAAACGCTGGATGATTAGTGTCATTTTGTTGATGTTTTAGTGAGAAAAAAAGAAAGAAGACATATGAAGCACTTGCTCTTAATTTATCGAAACTATTTGCTTTTTACATTGATCATAAACAGTCGATATAAAATATATACCTTATGGATCGATTCCATTTAGAACCATTTTAAAAAATTTAAATATGACACGTAAAAAATAAGCCTACAACATCAATCTTAAGAACCTATTTAAATTATTTGCATTTTACATTCGCTTTTAAAAATAAATGTAAGAAATATGTATTACATCCTTTTTTTAACCAATGTAGTGTGTGACAACTTTATTACAAGAATGTCACCACCTTACTTCTACATCAGTTCTGACACTGGATGCTATGTGCCCCATGGAGTTTTCTACTGATGTTGTGCGCATGTGTGTAAAAATCCTCCTCAATATTGTCTTGTTTCTTTCTCTTTCTTTATTGATTCTTTTTCCGTTTTAGATGCCTTTTTTATTTCCTTTTAAAATCCTGATTATTTTTTTCATATTCTCACACTTAAGTATTATGTGTCCGGTTGATGTATCTTGTGATTTCAATAGCTTGCAATGCAATCCTATATCACAATTTTAGGAGGCACTCATGCACGCCTATTAATTCTTGACATTTTATTTATTTGTTTACCCATATGATGTTTTTAGAAGTGCGCTTTTCTGTTTGCTAATGTTTTCTATACTTCGTCACTTTTATAGATAACTGCACAAGATATTGCTATGTGTTTCTTTTGATGAAGCAAATATGAAGCAATCGAGGCCTTTAAAATATATAAAAATGAGGCTGAAAACAACTGAACTGTAAAATAAAAGCAGTCTGAAGTGACTAATGCAGTGAGTATGTAGCACCATTTGAACAATTATGCGCTGATTTGGGCATAATTCATCAAATGACTGCTCCTTATGCTCCTCAATCAAATGGAGTTGCTGAACGAAAAAATCGAACCCTGAAAGAAATGATGAATGCTTTATTATAAGTTCAAGGTTGCCGCAGAGCATGTGGGGGAAGCTATTCTTACATCTAACCACATTATGAATAAAGTGCCACACAAAGGGAAAGATATAACTCCATATGAGTTATGGAAAGGGCGCAAGCCTTCTTTCAAATATCTTAAAGTGTGGGGAACTGGTTGATCTTCCACCAGGATGAAAACTGTAACGACCTGATTTTTCTAAGGTATTTTATGAATATTTTTAACAATAGGAAACTTGTGGAAATTTCAAGCCGTTACGGGAAACTAACATTTTCTAAAGAAAAACATTCGCGGGAATAAAGTGGTTTTAAATCTTTAATACAACTATAAGAATATAGCGGCGGAAAATAATTACCAAAAACAATGTTAAGTGTTTCATATTAACTTGAGCAGAATTAAAAGAGATAAATAATATTCAATATATCATAAGTCGGCCTGCCCTGCAATTCGTTGCTCGACATTTCGAATTAACCTGAAAATTGTACATAGAAAATTGGATGAGGTTTCTATTACCCGTGGGAACATCACAAGTCAACAATAATCACAATACATAATGGAGACATAGCATGGATATTTGTTATATCAACATATAACTTGATCATGTAAACATGTGACTGTTGGAATTTTGGCTATAATAAAAGAGAAGTTTTTGAAGGCATCCCACATCGATCAAATAAATAAGTTTGGTGGTCTTCAAGTCTATATAAGAAGACCAAAGCATAGGTTTCTAAGTGCCCCAATCAATACACTTGAAGTGTTCGGTTCTTTCTTTCTCTCTTGTGTTTAGAGCGTGAAAGATGTGAGTTAAATCTTCGGAGAGTGTGGGTGTAATTGGGGGGGTTGGCTTGAGAGATTAGTCTATGTGATTGTAACAATTTGTCATATAGTAGAGTTTTCTCTCTAGAGGCCCGTGGTTTTTCTCCGGTTTTGGAGTTTCCACGTATATTCTTGTGTTGTGGATTATTATTATTTTTCATGTTATTTCTCGATTATTTCTGCTCATCCCTAGTGGATGAATGTGGGATCTAATTTTTTCCCAACAAGTGGTATCAGAGCTCGGGTTGGGTCTCTTGAAATTCTGAGTATGCTCTGTGGTCGCAGCGATGTCTGACCTTCCACATCAGAAAAGATTTCCTGAGCGGTGTCGGGGGTCTCATTTTGAGGCGGTTGTTCATCAGGCTAGGGTGGTTCAAGCAGGTGGATAAATTTGATGGAAAGATCAAGTTTGGCTTATGACAAGTATAAGTCAAGGATGTGTTGGTACAATTCGGGTTACACAAGGCTATGAAGGTGAACTGTCAAGGTGGAGGTGGAGTTAATCTGGCAAATAACTCCTAATCCGGGCTAACATTGTGATAGTGATGATTTTCTCTGATGAGAAAATGTATGTCCTTTTGGCATATGAGTTGTCATTAAAGAGGATGTGGTTATGTTAGCGGGTCCACGAATTTGCGCACGGGTATTGGCTTGTCATGGAAAGATGCCGGGTGTGATGGAATTTTACACGGGCATTGATTTGACATGGATGTAGGGTGTGTGGTGGAATTTATACACGGGTATCAGCTTGGCATGGATACAATGTGTGTGTTATGTCGATGGCTGAAGGACTTCCAGGAGGGCCAAAAGTTGGGAGTTGTACCATAAATTTCAGCGGGTTTTTCGATATGTGCCGAGGAAATTCTTAGAATGGTTGATTCTAAGTGTTTAAAATTCTTAGACGGGTTTGTTCTAAGTGTTCTACTCATATGGTGGAGTAGGTTATTCTCTATTTTGAGAATTGTGATTCTTTGGTTTAAGAATCATGATTGTCGGTGAAGACAATGGATTGTGGGTGAAGACGGTGAAATTTTATTTTATTTAGCCAAGGTGGAGTTTGTTGGAATTTTGGCTATAATAAAAGAGAAGTTTCTGAAGGCATCCCACATCGGTCAAATAAAGAAGTTTGGGTGGTCTTCAAGCCTATATAAGAAGACCAAAGCATAGGTTTCTAAGTGCCCCAACCAATACACTTGAAGTGTTCGGTTCTTTCTTTCTCTCTTGTGTTTAGAGCGTGAAAGATGTGAGTTAAATCTTCGGAGAGTGTGGGTGTAATTGGGGGGGTTGGCTTGAGAGATTAGTCTATGTGATTGTAAAATTAAATGAAATCAAAAATCAAAACAAATGTGAGATTTGTGTTGAGGCAAAAATGACGAAACTACCGTTTCATTCGGTAAAACGGAACACAAAACCCCTTGAATTAATTCACACAGACGTGTGTGATTTAAAATTTGTGCAAACTAAAGGTGGTAAGAAGTACTTTATCACTTTCATCGATGATTGCACAAGATATTGTTATCTTTATCTTTTGAGAAGTAAAGATGAGGCTATTGAAGCATTTAAGAACTTCAAGAATGAAGCCGAGAATCAATTAGGCTTTCGTATTAAGATGGTTCGAAGTGATGTGAATATGTAGCTCTATTTGAGGAATTATGCAACGAAAGTGGTATAATTCATCAAACCACGGCTCCATATGCACCACAATCTAATGGCGTTGCTGAACGTAAGAATCGAACACTTAAAGATATGATAAATGCCTTATTAATTAGTTCAGGATTGCCCCAGAATATGTGGGAGGAAGCTGTCTTGACAGCTAACTACATATTGAACAAGATTTCATGCAAAGGTAAGGATGTTACTCCTTATGAGTTGTGGAAAGGAAGAAAACCATCATACAAATATCTCAAAGTGTGGGGGTGTTTGGCGAAAGTTGAAGCTGTCTAAGATGATCGATTGTATCTTTATTGGTTATGCACTTACAGCAGCGCTTACAGGTTTGTTGTACACAAATCAAAGATACCCGACATTCATGTAAATACAATGATTGAATCAAGGAATGCTGTATTCTTAGAAAATATCTATCCTTATAAGAATAAGGTTGATCCTAACTCTAACAGAAGAGTTGATGATGAAGCTACAAGTTCTAAACTTGTATATGAGCCTATGTGTTATGAAACCATAGATGAAAATGAAGCCTCCAGCTCGAATCCGGTGTTATCTGAATGACCGAATCGAAAGTGACCTAGGTCTACACCAATCAATGTAGAACCTAGACGAGGTACTAGAGTACAGAAAGTAAAGATATATGGACCATACTACGTCGTTTTGATGTTAGATGGTGAACCGGTATCTGTAAAAGAAGCTTTATCCGGTCCAGATGCGGCTTTCTAGAAAGAGGTAATAGACATTGAGATTGAGTCTATTATGCTGAATCATACTTGGGTGTTAGTCGAACTACCACAGGGTTGTAAGGCTTTAGGATGCAAATGGATCCTAAAGAAGAAGTACAAGTCTGACGGTACTATTGACAAATATAAGGCCCGACTTGTAGTTCAAGGCTTTAGGCAAAAAGCTGGTTATGATTTCTTTGATACCTACTCGCCCGTGACAAGACTTACTTCTATTAGGGTGCTACTCGCTATTGCTGCTTTGCGCAATCTCGAGATTCATCAAATGGATGTTGAGACTGCATTCTTGTATGGAGAGCTGGATGATGAAATCTATATGAAACAACCGGAAGGGTTTGTGGTACCTGGGAAAGAGCATACGGTATGCAAACTACAACGGCTTTATATGGTTTTGAACAAGCACCTCTGCGGTGGCATTTGAAATTTGATGAAGTGATGTTGTCAAATGATTTCAATATCAATGAGAGTGACAAATGTGTCTATGTTAAGAAAACGGGTGACAATTACGTTATTGTTTGTCTATACGTAGATAACATTTTGATAATGGGTAGCAACTCTCGTGTGAATGGTGAAACGAAACGAATGCTAAGTAAGAATTTTAGCATGAAAGATATGGGTTTGGCTGATACTATTCTTGGAATTAAGATTCTGAAAATGCCTAACGGAATTGCTTTGACGCAATCTCATTATGTTGAGAAAGTGTTAAGGAAATTCAATGCTTTTGATAAGCCCATTGCTAAGACTCTTTGGGAACCGAATGTTCATCTGATTAATCATAAGGGTAAACCTGTGGGTCAAGATGAATATGCTAAGATCATTGGGAGTTTGATGTATCTGTCAAATTGTACCCGGCCTGATATAGCATGCTCGGTTCACAAGTTGAGTAGCTACACGGCTAATCCAAGTAAAGAACATTGGAGGGCTCTAGAACGAGTACTGAGTTATTTAAAATATACTCAGAACTTTGCGATTCATTATTCAAGAGAGCCTGCTATACTTGAAGGGTATTGTGATGCTAATTGGATATCCGAATCGAAAAACTCATTTTCTACGAGTGGATATGTGTTACCATTGGAGGTGGTGCTGTATCTTGGAAGTCCAAGAAACAAACTTGTATTGCTAGGTCTACCATGGAATCTGAATTCATAGCTTTGGATAAAGCTGGTGAAGAATCTGAATGGCTTAAAAATTTCCTCGAGGATATTCCATGCTGGACGAGACCTGTGCCGTCTTGTTGATACAGTGTGATAGCCAAGCTGCTATTGGACGGGCACAAAATATGTTTTATAATGGTAAGTCTCGACATATTTTTCGATGACATAATACCGTGAGGCACTTGATCTTGAGTGGGATTATCTCAATTGACTATGTAAGGTCAATAGATAATCTGGCGGATCCACTGACGAAGAGTATTAATCGAGATCAAATGTATAAATTGTTAGAGGGAATGAGTGTTAAATCCACATCTTAAGGATGATTATAGCGGAAACCCAACCTTGTAGATTGGAGGATCCCAAGAGCTTGGTTCAATGGGATAACAAAGTTATAATAATCCGTGTGTTAAAACACTCAAACATACCTATTCTCTGAGAAAAGTGAGTGATTGTTTACCTACATGTGGTGCGGTTAAGTCTTATGATTTTTAATGATTCTTGATTACCTCGGAGAGATCAAGTATAGTAGGATACTTGGGAATAGGAATCACCTATATAAGTGTGAAGTGAGGGCCGCTTTAGTTGATACACTTATGAATCCAAAGGGGTGTCCAAGGCCGAAAAGGATACAAAACGTTAGAACGGACGGAATTGAGATGATATTGTGTCTATATTATTGTCTCAGTATACACCATGGAAGATTAGTTCAAGATCTTCATGACCACTATGCCGCCAGTATACTCGATAATGTTGACAATGGATAGGTTCAAGGTCACAAGCCACCTAGCTAAATGCAATATTGCCTCTTGAGGACTGAACTATGCATTTGCATTCATTTTGCATTGGCATTCTCACTCATGTGGGGGATTGTTGGAAATAGTTTAGTAATTAACCATTTATTAAGAATAAATATTGTTAATTAAATATTTATTATTTAATTAAAATATTTATTGAATGTTAATCTACGTCATGAGTAGATGAACGTGGTATATTTAATATTTCTAAACCGATTCCCGGTGAGTGAGATATTTTATGTTAAAGTTGGATATTGGAGTAGGAACTAACATGATATATATGATGTTAGTTGTCCCACATTGATTGTGGATAGAAGTTTTGGCTTGTATTTAAAGTCTTTGCCTTTATGGATTAATAACAAGTGGGTTGGTGTGTATGGGTGTCCTCGCGCGCGCACACACACACGCGCGCGCCGCCGCCGCCGCCGACCGACCGACCGTCCGTCGGGTCGGGTCGGGTCGGGCACGGGAACAGGCTTGGGATCGGGCTCGGGCTCAGGATCAGGCTCAATCCAGGCCCAGGACTTGGATCTTGGCAATTGGTGCTTTGAGCTGGTGTTTGGGCTTTTATTTTTAGACCAAATCCGTAAGTCCACTAGCCTTTTGGTATGGACCAAGACTCTTGAGTTGCCTTTATACCAAGACTCTTGAGTTGTGCATGACTCTTCATCCGACCGAGCCCTTTTGGGTGTCTGAAACCGCCAGCCATCATGGCAGAATTAATGGCGACGAATCCCTTCACCTGATCAAGGAGAGTGCTATATATATATTGACTCATTTGGTCATTGCAGATACATGAAAACAATGCATTTTTATCGGAGCATAACATAACATATTCAGTTCAGTCTTCGTTCCAGTCCAGTTCGCAGGTGCTCGTTCAATTTGCGGTGCTGCTGCTGTCGAGACGTTCAAATCATTTTAACCTTTGGGGACGAGCCGCTTTACCGTGAGCACTACCGGGGCATATTCTCGTCTTGCGGGCAGAAGCTCTAGCTTCGGACGATCTTTAATCCTTTTATTAAAATTGTTCTTTAGTTTCAAGTGTAATATTTGTTTATATTCTTTGTTATAGTCCAATTCCGAATTTTATTTGTAATACACGTGCAAGTACTGAATTATTCCAATAGAAGATACACAGGTTGGTTTCTCCAGCTCTGATTTTTTGAAATGAATGAAGGTTTTGAGATTGTTTTCTTGAATCTGGGTCATGAGGATGTTGGAGTACGGTTGGGGAAAGAATAAAATGCGAGATGGATTCTTGTCAAGATTAAGACGGTAAGTTTTGGTAATTAGCAAAATCACGGACAAAATCTTACCTGTTTGTTCAAGTGAGAGTTTGCTATGAAATTTTGTTGGGTGTGTGACTTCTCGTGAAAATTTTATGAAGTTTAAGATTTATGTATTGAGTTTCTGATTTGCTGATTGTGGGTTTTGAGTGAAGATTTGTATCTGCCAACTTCTTCAACTCCACTTCTGCAAAGTGAGAAACGTGTGTTTTCATACTGCGTGGAAACATTTTTTTTTTTGGGTTTGAATATTTATGAGCTTGGTTAATATTGTAGAAGTTGGTTTTAATTATTAGTAGTTGGTTTGCGCCTAAGGGGTATATATATATATATATATATATATATATATATATATAAAACTTAAATTATATATATGAATGATGGTTCAAATGAGCTTGGACTTATAATGATTGGACTTAATAAATATAGAAATAATTTTCTAAATTTAGCGGGTATTACACAAACAATTATGATGTAAATGGATACTAAAGAGGAAATATAAAGATGACTGATCAATAGACAAGTTTAAGGCTTGTCTTGTTGCCAAAGGGTTTAAACCAAAAGAAGGTTGTGGTTTCTTCGACACATATTCACCAGTAACCAGAATAACTTCCATTCAAGTGCTTATTGCAATATATGCATTGCACAATCTCGAGATTCATCAAATGGATGCGAAAACTGTTTTCTTGAATGGTGAATTAGAAGAAAATTGCGCCTGGCCAGGAAAAGAAAGTGTGTAAACTTTTAAAGTCATTGTATAGACTAAAACAAGCTCCTAAACAATGGCGTATGAAGTTTGACAAAACTATATTGGCAAATGGATTCAAGATCAATGAATGTGACAAATGTGTGTATATTAAAGGCACACTTGAGTCATTTGTCATAGTCTGTCTATATGTAGACAATATGTATCATATGTAGTAGCAATGAAGTAACTGTGAATACAAAAATGATGTTAAGTCGAAGCTTCAACATGAAGGAGTTGGGTTTAGCTGATCTAATTCTTGAATTTAAAATTAACAGAACGTCAGAAGGTGACTTCCTATCATAATCTCATTATGTTGAGAAAGTGCTCAAGAAGTTCAACGCTTTTGACAGTCCACCTGTAAAAACACATATTGATACCAGTGTCCACTTAAGTAAGAATAAAGGTGATCCTGTGGCTCAAGTCGAATATTCAAGAGTAATCGGAAGCCTGATGTAAATTATGAAGTGTACATGGCCAGACTTGGCATTTGCTGTAAACAAGTTGATCGGGTTCACGAGTAATCCGAGTAAAGAGCACTAGAATGTACTGGTTAGGCTTTTAAGATACTTAAAGTACACCCTAAGTTATGAGCTATTTTATAATAATTTTCCTTCAGTATTGGAAGGATATACTGATGCTAATTAGATTTCAGACACGAAAAACTCTTACTCTACAAGTGGGTATGTATTTACTATTAGGAGTGGGGCTATATCTTGGAAATCAAGCAAGCAAACTTGTATTGTCCGATCCACTATGGAATCGAAATTTATAGCTCTAGATAAAGCTAGAGAAGAAGTTGAATGGCTTCGTAACTTTCTTGAGGATATTCCAAGCTGGAAGAAGCCTGTGCCCAGTGTTATGATTCATTGTGATAGCCAAGCTGCAATTGGAAGAACACGGAGCCTTATGTATAATGATAAATCTTGACACATTCGTCGGAGGCATAATACCGTGCGATAATTGATCCAAATTGAGTTATATCTATTGACTATGTGAGATCAAATGTTAATTTGGTGGATCCACTCACAAAAGGTCCGAATAGAGATCAATTTCATAAACTGCTAGAGGGAATGTGGTTAAAATCCACACCTTGAAAAAATGATCACAGTGTCTGTCACATGGAAGATCACATTATCGATGCCTTATAAAATAATTGTATAATAGTTCACAACCTATATAATTCTAGACATATTATGTGAAAGGTTATAATGTATGCTTGAGATTAGTTGGTCTTAACTATTAGCATGCATTAGCATATTTGCATACGTTGAACTGGATCGAAGTGAGATAATGTCTTATGTCTCCTATAGTTTGCACAAATTTTGAGTTACGCGTATCAGTATAAATTAATTCTAGAGAAGTAATATTCATTTCCACTGAATGAAAAGGCAATTTAGCTGTTTTTACTTCAACACATACTTCACATTTCTTATTAAG
Organism: Orobanche coerulescens; assembly: GCA_033398695.1. Taxonomy (NCBI): domain Eukaryota; kingdom Viridiplantae; phylum Streptophyta; class Magnoliopsida; order Lamiales; family Orobanchaceae; genus Orobanche; species Orobanche coerulescens. The sequence goes on along the minus strand of CM065815.1, from coordinate 28,366,541 downwards.
TTCAACATGGGTTTTAGGAATCAATTCTAGATTAATTAGTCTTTTAATCGAATTTAGACCAACATGTCCCAATCTAGAATGCCATAAATCTGAAAACTCGAGCAAGTAAGCAGAAGAAAGAGCATTATTATAATTATTATTGTTCTTTTTATTTTTACCTTCACGGCTTACAAACATCACATTCATTTTGATCTCCTGTCAAGATATCATCAACCAAGGAACATTACAAACTTACTCATAATAAATTTATCACACTCAAAACTAGTCTAAACCCATGACTAACTAGTAGAGAGCCTAAAACTAAATTCCTTCGGACGTCTGGGACATGCAACACATCCTTAAGCAATAGTTCCTTTCCAAAGGTCAGCTTTAAGACCACGTTCCCCGCACCTGCAACCACAGAAGAAGCAGAGTTTGCCATATGTAGTTTCCTACCATCAGTAACAGTGTAGGAAGAGAACATGTCCTTGTCAGAATAAACGTGACAAGTAGCCCAGTATCAACATACTAGGTGCAGTGATTTTCCACCATATTGGTTTCAATCGCCATAGCTATGACCTCCTCGTCCAGCTCCTCAACCATGGTTGACAACTCTAGATCTGGCATGTCAACATCACCATGTTCAACCACATTAGTAACTCGCTTGCCTTTGTTTCACTGACCAGTTGAATTTATAGGCAAGCGACAGTCCTTTGACTTATGGTTTGGCTTACCACAGTTGTGGCAGTTTCCAGTAAATTTATTTGCCTTAAAAGCCTTTTTCTCTTTTTCTTGAACATGGTTCAGTTTCCTCTTTTTGCTATAGGGTCCATGTTCAAGCAAGTTTGTTTTGGCCTCCATCGGGCCTCCCTTGAATTTAGAGTCAAACTTTCGGTTGTCTTCCTCAATTCTGAGTCGAAAAACCAAATCCTTAAACTCATTTCCTTTCATTTGTGTTTCTGGTAGATTTTGAAGTCCTTCCAACTAGGAGGTAACTTCTCAATTACCGTCCCCACAACAAACGGTTCGAGAAGGGTCATTCATTCAGCATTGATTTCATGCACAATCAATTGAAATTGTTGAACTTGTTCAATAACGATTTTGAAGTCCGACATATGGAAGTCCCGGTAGTGCCTGATCAGGAACTTCTTGGCTCCAGCATCATCGGTTTTGTACTTTTTCTCCAAAGAATTCCAGAGCTCTTTGGAGGTTCTGATTTGACTGTGCACGTTGTACACAGAATAAACCAGCCCATTCAATATCGTATTACGGCACACAAATTCGCCATTAATCCACTGATCATAAGAAAAGCGCTTTGTACGATCATTTTCCCTCTCACTGACCAATGAGGATCATCCTTGAGATAAATAGCAAGCCTCAAGATAGTGAGATAAAACCGCATCTTTTGCTGCCATCTCTTAAAGTCAACACCGGAAAAATTCTCGGGTTTCTCAGCCTGTACTGCAATAGTAGGTACAACATTAACATTAACAACATCTTTGGCAGCGGCAGCGACAGCAGCAACATTGGCAGCATCAGCATCGGTTGCCATTAGAAATTACAAAAAATAAAAAAATTATCTTACGATTGTTGGTTATGTGGATTTCCAACAATATAATTACAATAAAATTACAAATAAAGGCAACCTATTACAATTCTAGTAAATTAAAAAACTGAATAAAAATAGAACTTAGCAGAGGCGAGTAGAACTCTTTCCGTAAGATATTTTTGCCCCCGTATAAGAGCAGACGGCTCAGGCAAGATGTCCCCAAGATACAACTGTTGCGTTTCTGAGTTAGGTGCTCTCCAAAACTCAAAACTTCGGCGAATGTTCAAGTGCTGCAAACTGGGCACGAAAAGTAAGAAGAGAATATGTTGCAATATGTTGTATGCTTATATTTCGTTCTATGTTCTTATATATGCAATGAAATGCATAAGACCCCTTTTTATAGGGTCCAAAACCACTCCATCAGGTGGGAAGTTACTGCAGATTAAAGTGTCATTAATTCTCTTTAATCCTTCAGCTGAAAGGTTACCTCCATAAATAATCTCATTTAATTCGCACGCTACACTATGGAGTGCGAAGAGTCATATTCCAGTCTCAACCTGGCTTATTTCAGCTGAGTCAAAATATCAGCTAGTTCTCAACATGGCTTATTTCAGCTGGATTCAAATATCAGCTAGGTTCTCACCCTGACTTATTTCAGGTGGGTTCAAATATCAACTGGGTTATCAACATGTGTTCAAATATCAGCTAGGTTCTCAACCTGGCTTATTTCAGCTGGGTTCAAATATCATCTAGGTTCTCATTCTCGGTTCAAATATGCAAATAATTTATATAGTTACAGCCCAAGCTCCCAAGGCTCAAGTCGCCCAAGTCCAAGAACCAAGAACTAAGGCCCAAGCCCAAGCCCACGTCCATGCAGCCGGCGAACAGGCGGCGGCGGCGCGCGTATGGGATTTGCGTCGTTGGCCCACTAGTGTATACTACTAGCTTGTTGAACTACTCATGCATCTTCTTACTAATTACCTTAGTCCACAAGGCTTTAATTTTCCAATGTTGGATGACTTTTCATACCTACTTTAACTCTTCACCATTTTAATTAAATGGCCAACTTTAATCATTTATTTCTCACTCACCAGAAATCGATTTTGTGAAAAATAAAATCTTACGTTTATCCTCGAAATGTAGATTCACAACTTAATATTTAATTCCCAAAAACTAAATATTTTATTATCATTAAATTGGTTTAAATTGAGTCAAAACTCATTTTTCCTAAAGCCAATTTCCAACACCCTCTCTCTCTCTCTCTCTCTCTCTCTCTCTCTCTCTCTCTCTCTCTCTCTCTCCCCTTGGAAGTACTCAGGTCTAGGGCTGCAACACCAGTCGAGTATACCCGGGTTCGACTCGGTTTTCTTGGACTCGACTCGGTTCCGTGAGTCCGAATCGGTCGAGTTCGGCGCGTACTGTGAGCTCGTTTTTGTACTCGGGTCGGGTCGGGTATACTCGCCTACCCGTCGGAGTGTTCGACTAGATGACCCGGATTCGGCTCGACCCATCACTTACCCGACTCGGCTAGGTTAATTAAACCTGAACCCGTGCAGTCTTTCTTTCATTCTCACCCCGCCACCCGCTTCACTACTTTCATTCTCTTTTCTCAAACACACACACACACACACACACCGATACACACGAGTAGAAAAAGCCGAGCAGGAAAAGCCGAGCAGAGCGGGAAAAGCCGAGCAGCGCAGCGCATGTATTCTTCTTCTTCTTCGGAAAAATAGGTACAACCCGACTCAACCGAATCCTACCCGACCCGCCCGACTCGACGAGCTACTCGGGTGACCCGAGTGTACTCGAGCGGGTCGAACTCGGCAGCCTCATACGCTGCCCGACTCGACTCGAGTCCGACCCGTTTGCATCTCTACTCAGGTCATTACCTACATTGTCAAATATTACACATTCGTCCCCATCCAACGCGTTAATCCTTACATTAGAGTAACGTTTCTCCATTACCTCCCATCACTCGGAGTAGGAGTGAACTCGGTTCCATTCGGTTCGGCTTTTGACCGAAACCGAGAAACGAACCAAATATTCGGCTTCGGTTTGGTTCGATTCTTTTTGAAGTTCGGTTCGGTTAAGTTCGGTTTTATAAATATCCGGTTTGGTTTCGATCTGGTTTGGTGTTTTTTCGGTTCTTCACAATATAAATTCAAATATTATATGCAATAGAATGAGTTATATATAACAGCAAGCCAATAAGAGTTATATATATGTTCAAGATAAAAGCTAGGCCGCATAGCAATTTACAAATATCTCAAAACATATAACAATCGTAAATCACAGTAGCTCATTCTCTCAACCTAAATTAATTGAATCACAAATTACATGAGCATATTATCGGTCTTCCTTGGACCCATGAAGGTCTTACAAAAGGAAAACGAATTATGTTAAAATTGGCTTCGGTCCATTTCGGTTCGGTTCAGTTCCGCCAGACCCCGAACCGAGAACCGAACCAAATTAGTTCGGTTCGATTCTATTTTTTTGTTTTTCGGTTCGGTCTTCCTCATTTTCGGTTTTTCGATTCTTTTTACGGGTTTTTTCGGTTCCGAAATGCCACCCCTAATTCGGAGTAAAATTTAGAGCGTCGCACCACCGCTCCATCGAGCTAGATTTTACCATCTTCCGATTCTACGAAAATAGGTTTGGCGATAGTCGACATTGTTACTAGCCATTGTGTATGTACATCAATTCAATATTCAAATAAAAAACGCATGAAACAATAAGAAATGAAAACCATAAACCAAAATTCAATGTGAGATGGAGAAATTAAACGCACTCTCGAAAGTTAATCCCTATTCTCTGCATAATAGGAATCGAACAAAAAGACAAAAAAATGTTAATGGAATTTTAACTCAAAAAATTGGACATCAATCCCAAGCAAAAATTTCCGTATTTTTTTTAATTCTTTTTTCTCTTAATGAAAATTATATTAGAAAACGAATGTAGAAATCTCTAAATCTGCCTATCGAACTAAAAAAAAATAATATAGTTTAAATTACGACAATTGAAGTTCCATCATTGAATTGGCAAATAAATAGTGTTATTTTGATTAGAAATAAAATTTGGTCAATAATTGAGTTGGTCAAATAAATAATCTTATTTTTATTGGAATATTTAAATTGACTAATATATATATATATATAGATATATATATATATAATAACGTTAAAAATTTGAAGCACCACACTAACTCTCTCTCCTATGTGGCATTCTCTTAATTTTGGATTCATATTTATTTAAAATTTTGAATTCCACATCAATTAAAATGGTACCTAACCGATGGATAACCAAAATAAATAGAATTCAATGTCTTAATCTCACATCGACTTAAAATAAAACTCCACCAATGAATAACCTAAATAAATACTTAGAATTAAATGTGTATTTTTCAACCTCATAGTTATTTCACACACAAGTTTAAGAATTTTATTTTTATTGTGTTTAATTTCGTCAGTTATTAAGTTTATTTAAGTTCAACAAATAAACAGTTTATTTTTTTAGTGGAAATTTTAATTTAACCAATTATTAAATTTACATTAATTCTATTTATCTAAAATTTGACTGTTTTATTTAGTAATTTTAATTAAAATTTTTAGTTTGGTCAATATTAATAATATCAGTTATTAACTTAGCTACATAAATTATTCTGTTTTTATCTCAGAATCTAATTTGATCAATTATAAAATTTGTATTAATCAAATTTATCTAAATTTTGAATATCACATCGATCTTAAATGAGGATCTGTCGACTGGGGAACCTAAATAAATATATAAAATCAATTATATTATTTACTCCATAATTATTTTGCACCATGAGTTAAATTGGTTTTTATTGAGAAAAATAATTTGGCTAATATAATTTAGCCGATTATTAAAACAAATAAATAGTTTTATTTTTATTGAAAATTTAATTTAGTCAATTATTAATTTATATTTTTATCCCACGAGACTCCATCGATTAAATAATCTAAATAATACTCAGAAACAATATATATTTTTTTCACCTCACAATTGTTGTTCGCACCACCAGTTAATAGTTTTATTTGTATTAAAAAACTTAGTTTGATCAATATTTTTTTGCCCAGGCATAACAAATTTGACTAATGTTAATTGGGTCAATTTCTACTTAGAATTCAATGTGTTCAATCACATAGTTATTTTACACACAAGCTTATAATTTTAATTATTATTGTGTTTAATTTGGCCAATTATTAAGTTGGGCAAATAAATAGTTTAATATTTTAGTAAAAAAATAATTTGATCAATTATTAAATTTATATTAATTATATTTATTTAAAATTTGAGTCTCACATCTGTTTTACTTAATAATTTTATTTTAATTGAAAATTTTAGTTTGGTCAATATTAATAATATCAATTATTAAGTTAACCAAATAAATTACTTTATTTTTTATTGGAGAATCTAATTTGATCAATTATCAAATTTTGATTAATTACATTTATTTAAAATTTTGAATATCACATCGATCTTAAATGAGGATCTGTCGATTGGGGAACCTAAATAAATATTTAAATAAATCTATATTATTTACTCCACAGTTATTTTGCCCCATGAGTTTAATAGTTTTATTTTTATTGAGAAAAATAATTTGACTAATATATATTTGATCAATTATTAAGAAAAATGAATAGTTTATTTTTATTGCAAATTTAATTTGGTCAATTATTAATTTGTATTTTTGAACCCCACATCGATTTTTAATGAAATTCCATCGATTGGATAACCTAAATAAATACTTAGAACCTATATATATTCACCTCACAATTGTTTTGCACCACAACTAAGAGTTTTATTTTTTATGAGAAAACATAATTTGATCAATATTTTATTTGTCCAGGCATAATAAATTTGGCTAATGATAATTGGGTCTATTTTTATGTTGACCAATAAATGATTTTATTTATATATTTATATATATAAATAGCAAAACATATTCGGAGCATCACTTTAACTCTTTTTTATACGTGGTATTTTCTAATTGTTAGATTCTTTTTATCTAAAATACTCCATGCCACATTAATTTTGAATGAGACTCAACCGATTAGAGAACTAAATAAGAATCTATAACTAATGTGTATTTTACCACCATATTTCTTATAGGTAATTAATTTGATCAATTATTGAGTTGGCCAAATAAATAGTGTTATTTTGATTGGAAATAAAATTTGATCAATCATTGAGTTGGTCAAATAAATAATCTTATTTTTATTGAAATATTTAATTTGACCTCTCTCTCTCTCTCTCTATATATATATATATATACTTGAAGCACCACATTAACTCTCTCTTCTCTTAATTTGGATTTATATTTATTTAAAATCTTGAATCCAAATCAATTAAAATAGTACCTAATCGATGGATAACTAAAATTAATAGAATTCAATGTCTTGAATCTCACGTCGACTTAAAATAGAACTCCACCAATGGATAACCTAAATAAATACTTAGAATTCATTGTATATTTTTCAACTCATAGTTATTTCACACACAAGCTTAAGAATTTTATTTTTATTGTGTTTAATTTCGCCAATTATTAAGTTTATTTAAGTTCAACAAATAAACAGTTTATTTTTTATAGTGAAAATTTTAATTTGGCCAATTATTAAATTTACATTAATTCTATTTATCTAAAATTTGAATCTCACTTCTGTTTTATTTAGTAATTTTAGTTAAAATTTTTAGTTTGGTCAATATAATAATATCAATTATTAAATTAGCCAAATAAATTACTCTGTTTTTTTATCTGAGAATATAATTTGATCAATTATAAAATTTACATTAATCGCATTTATCTAAATTTTGAATATCACATCGATCTTAAATGCGGATCGGCCGATTGGAGAACCTAAATAAATATTTAAAATCAACTATATTATTTACTTCATAATTATTTTGCACCACGGGTTTAATAGTTTTATTTTTATTGAGAAAATAATTTGGCTAATATAATTCAGCTGATTATCAAACCAAATGAATAGTTTTATTTTTATTGAAAATTTAATTTGATCAATTATTAATTTATATTTTTATCCCACATTGATTTTAAACGACACTCCATCGATTTTATAATCTAAATAAATACTTAGAACCAATATATTTTTTTCACCTCACAAATGTTTTTTGCACCACCAGTTAATAGTTTTATTTGTATTAAAAAACTTAATTTGATCACTATTTTTTTGTCGAGGCATAACAAATTTGGCTAATGTTAATTGAGTCAATTTCTATTTAAAATTCAGTGTGTTCAGTCCCATAGTTATTTCACACACAAGCTTATAATTTTAATTATTATTATGTAATTTGACCAATTATTAAGTTGGACAAATAAAAAGTTTAATTTTTTAGTAAAAAAATAATTTGGTCAATTATTAAATTTATATTATTTTTAATTATTTAAAATTTGATTCTCACATCCGTTTTACTTAGTAATTTTATTTTAATTGAAAATTTTAGTTTGGTCAATATTAATAATATAAATTATTAAGTTAACCAATAAAAGTACTTTATTTTCTATTGGAGAATCTAATTTGATCAATTATCAAATTTTCATTAATTATATTTATCTAAAATTTTGAATATCACATCGATTTTAAATGAGGATCTCTCGATTAGGGAACCTAAATAAATATTTAAATCAATGTATATTATTTACTCCATAGTTATTTTACCCCATGAGTTTAATAGTCTTATTTTTATTGAGAAAAATAATTTGACTAATATTAATTTGACCAATTATTAAGAAAAATGAATAGTTTATTTTTATTGTAAATTTAATTTGGTCAATTATTAGTTTGTATTTTTGAACCCCACATCGATTTTAAATGAAATTCCATCGATTGGATAACATAAATAAGTACTTAGAACCGATATATATTCAAAAGAAAAAATGGAACGCGCCCCACGCGCCCCTTGAAACCCTACCGCCGAACCCTTCCCGACCACCGTCGGTCTTTCTCCCCTGTCTTTCTTTATGCAAAACTCAAGCCCTTTTCAACCCAAAAGACTCAAACGGCCTGCTTCTGATGGTTTAATTTCTGAAACAAGAAACAACATGATGGAAAATAACCCATCCTTTGTTGACGGATCTGGGAATGAGGGGAACCGATCTCCTATGGTTCCTGAGGAGGTGATGCGAGACTCTGAAAATGGGTGGAAGACTGGTCAATCCTTTCGAGATATTATCTCTGGTCAGGTCTCCAAGGTACAGTACTCAGCAGAAGAAGATCTAGAATGGCGTGAAGTTGAGGATATGGAAGATGAGCAGTGCGATGATGATCCCATTGTAAAGGACTCTCCTTACCCTCAAGTTCGTTGGTTAGGGGATGAAAAACGGTCACTGCGTCGATCATGGAGACGTTGCCTGATAATCAAGCCTCTAGGAAGAACTTTTCGGTATGAAACTTTGTCTCTTAAACTCAGACAGATATGGCGTTTAGAAGGAACTTATGAACTCATTGATTTGGGGTCGGGCTTTTTTGTTATTCGTTTTCAGAAGAGGCGTGATTACGAATATGTGTTCTCAGAGGGCCCATGGATGATTTTTCAGCAATATTTAACCGTTCGAAGATGGACACCGGATTTCCGTGTGTCAACGGCGTCTGTTTCATCCACCATGGCATGGGTTCGTATACCGGAATTGCCTATAGAATATTATGGTGACCTATCCAAGCTCAGGGACATCGGAAACTGCGTAGGCAAATTTATCAGAATTGATTCAAGAACGACCGAAGCGTCACGAGGTAAATTTGCCCGGATAGCTATTGAGATTGACCTAATGAAACCTCTCCTCCCTAAAATTTGGATTGGTTCTTCGCTCTATAATATTGAATATGAAGGGATAAGAACAATCTGTTTTCATTGTGGTATGTTTGGACACCTTCATGATTCTTGCCCCTCCTCCCCAGAGGTAGCATCTAAGAAGCAGGGTAATTTGCCAGTTTCTACCAACCTCATTGGTACATCAGACATGGCATTAGATGCCACAAAGACTACTGAAACTCCAGCGGAATCACCTTTCGGCCCCTGGATGATTGTTTCTGGTCGGGGCAGACGACCCACTGGAGCCCAGTCCAACAAGAGTTCTAACGGCCCAATTAAGGGATTTTTTTCTTCTCGTTTTGCGGCTTTGCAGGAGATTGAAGAGGAAATTTCAGAACAGGATCAGCATCATTTGAACTCCAACGCTGAGCATGGCATCTCACCAGGGATGCTATTTTCATCTGTAAGAAATCCATCTAATAAGGTCAGTGTTCGGGGTAAAGAGAATATCTCAAGTCCTGCAGCACAAGTTCCACAACACCAAATACCAAGCATCAAAAATCCAGCTCAAACGAAGTCTGTAACGATGGGCCGGAAGGGGATGAGTTCTACAAAAGTTCAGGTCCAGAATAGAGCGATTAATAGACAACCCTTGGCCCTGGTTACCTCTCAACGTGTCCAAGGAAATGCAGGCGACTGTTAACACGAGTCCTATACCATCCACCTTCGATGGAACACAAACTTTGATCATTCCTCCTGGAACCTCTCATATTGATCCTGGATCAAATGGCTATTCGTCTGGCGCTATACAGAACACAGGGGGTGTCGCCTTAAACCCCTCTAATTAAGTTTCCTGTTTTTCAATGAGTTTTATGGATCTACAAAATAAAAGTAGTTTTCTGTTTTGGAATGTGCAAGGTGCAGGCGATTGACCTTAGTAGACATTTTTTCGATATTTTGCATGCTCAGAATCCTTCTTTAGTGGTCTTAGTTGAGACTAAAATCAGTGGTAAAAGAGCAGATAATGTTATCCGCAAGCTCCGCTATAACGGCAATGTCCGTGTTGATTCTGTTGGCTTTGCAGGAGGTATTTGGGTCCTTTGGAATGATGATATTTTAGATATCCAAGTTATTTGTGCTACCTCACAGCTCATACACCTTTTTGTTGATATCAAGAATGGAGAGAGCTTCTACCTTACATGTGTTTATGCTTCTCCCATACCCTCTATCAGGGATGAGTTTTGGTCAGATTTAATTAATATTGCAGATTGTCTCTCTAGCCAGAACCAAAATGCATGGGTAGTTGGAGGTGATTTTAATGATGTTTGTGACTTATCGGAACGTCGAGGAGGACATAGTCGTCAAGCGAACCGCTGTAAACTCTTCTCTGAGCGTTTATATCGTTGTTCTCTTTCGGATTTAGGCTATTCTGGGCCTAAATTTACATGGCATGGAAAAGCTACTGGAGGACATCCTATTTCTTCTAGAATCGACAGAGTTGTCTCAAATGATAGCTGGCGATTATTGTTTCCTAATGCTGGTGTGCTACATCTTCCACGTACTAAATCAGATCACCATCCTATACTTTTGAAACTTGGGATTGATCCTGCTAGAGGCTTGCAACATAAACCCTTTCGTTTTAATGCTTCATGGTCTCTTCACCCGTCTTTTAATGATATTATTAAATCTCTCTGGAATTCCTCTGGGGATTTCCTTCAAAATTTGTCGGCCTGCACAACTGGGCTACAGAACTGGAAAAGGGATGTTTTTGGTGATATTCACAGAAAGAAAAGAAGATTCCTCGCGCGTTTAAGTGGGGTCCAACGTGCACTTGCTGATCAGTTTAAACCAAACCTAATCAAACTCGAACAAAAACTCTTAAGCGAGTACAACGAAGTTCTTCTCCAGGAACAAATTCTTTGGTTTCAAAAGGCAAAACTTGATGCAGTGAATCTTCAGGATCGTAACACAAGATTTTTCCATCTCTCGGCAATTAATAGAAACAGGAAAAATACTATTCTCTGTTTAAAGAATAGGGACGGAGCTTGGGTTTCAGATGCCTTGGAGCTTCATGACATGGTGACAAATTATTATGAAGATCTTTTTTCTTCATCATCTGCTACTACCTCGATACATGGGACATGGGGAGTGGGTGATCGGCTTACCGACACAGATAGAGATCTCCTTTCCATGTCGGTCTCCTCACAAGAAGTCAAAAAAGCTATTTTTTCCATGGGACCTTTCAAGAGCCCTGGACCGGATGGTTTTAGTCCCCTTTTTTTCCAAAAGAATTGGAGTATTATTGGTGGTGATCTTACCCTCTTTATTCGCATGACATTCTCGGTTGGGACTTTCGAGACTACCATTAATAAGACTCTTTTATCCCTTATTCCGAAAGTCGAACATCCAACTTCTATCAGGGAGTTCAGACCCATTGGGCTCTGTAATGTCATCTACAAAACCATCACTAAAGTGCTTACTTCTAGATTGAAACCCATCCTTGCGAGAATCATTAGTCCTGAGCAAAGTAGCTTTTTACCGGGCCGCCAAACTCGTGATAATATTCTTATTATTCAGGAGATTGTTCATGCCATGAAAAGGAAGAAAGGCTCTCAAGGCGTTATGGCCATCAAAATTGATCTTGAAAAAGCATATGATCGATTATCATGGGTTTTCATTGAGGAGACGCTGCAGCTCATGTGTTTTCCTGAGGATATCATTCGTCTGATTATGTTTTGTATCTCGACCCCCCAAATCCGTGTCATTTGGAATGGTGAAGTATCCAGAGCCTTCAAGCCCTCTCAAGGTATTCGACAAGGTGATCCGATTTCACCCTATTTATTTGTACTTTGTATGGATCGGTTATCCCATCTTATTCATAGCCAAGTCGTGGGGACACATTGGAAACCGATCACTGTTGCTCGGGGAGGTGTCAAACTTTCTCACATATTTTTTGCCGATGATCTCTTCCTGTTTGCAAGAGCTACGAAAAATCAGATTAATGTGGCCATGAATTGTCTAAAAATATTTGAAGGGGCATCCAATCAAAGAGTAAATATTGAGAAATCTTCAATATTTTTTTCGCCAAATGTTTCCAGCCAATTAGCAGCTGATATCGTTTCTTGCTCCAGGATTTGTCCAGTCTCAAATCTTGGAAAATATCTCGGCGTATACGTCCACCACGGCAGACGAACAAAAGCCTTCTTCTCTGTTGTGCGACGATTAACTCGCCACGATAGGCGATCGGCGACCTCCCTGAAAAGTCAACCATAGAAGCCAAACTCCGGACGAACACCTAAAGTCAGGCATAATATAACGATCGTCTTTTGGTAACCAGCGATCGTCTTTTGATACCTGGCGATCGTCTTTGTCTAACGGTTCAGAGGCGATCGTCTCATGCCACGTGGGGATCCAGCATCCGTCAAAGTCGTCGAAGACCGAATCTTGGACGATGGCCCACCCGCGGATCTTCATAGGATCCGAAACAAAAGGATCATTGACTGACTGTCACCTACCGCACCTACCAGCAAGGCCGCCGAAAGGTACGTAGTGGACCCTCCTCGGACGGCGACTCGCGGCGCGTCTTGGCTTCCCATTAGTCCACCCGGTGGCCTCCAAGCGCAACCTCGGACCTCGGAGAACAGGCCCACGTAGCGGGACGATCGGCCGTTTATTTTAATATAAGCGGCGATCGCCGCGATCGCTGAGGATCCCAACTACTTAGCCCCCTATAAATAGAGAACTCACTTGCGGCCAAAAGACGGATCCGACCACGAATTAAGTGCGAATACACACCAAAGAGAGAACAAAAGGCTCTTTTGGCAAGCACTAACATATTCATAGTGATATTCACACACATTCATCATAAATTCCAAGCAAGAACTCATGATTCATCCATCTGGTTCTTAGGCAATCTACGCGCTCTAAAGCCTAGATAACTAGAAGCTTTTACACTCATTGTATTAGATTCTAACATTAATATTTGTACTCGGCAGTATATTTATTAATAACATCTCGCGAGAGCATTCAAGCCAGGACTAACAACCCGGCAAATCTTGTGTTATCTATTTTCCCACGGAAGTGTTCTCGCATTTTGTTTGTTACTCGATCGTTCCAATACTATCTCGGATAATATTTTGGGTAACAACAATTGGCGCTAGAAGAAGGGGTATCTAAACCTTCATTTTTTCCTACCGTCTCGAAGAACACTCAACGTTCTCAGGACATATACTTGAAGAAACACTCACTTGTTCTTCAATAGAAAAACCATCGAGAAAATGACATCGGCAACAACCTCCAAGAGGGCCACCACGAGATCTGTAGGAAATCTTATTCCGGCGAGGACCGAATCCCGGCCCACGGCGGAAGGTGGCCGTGGCGGCGCTAGGCTCTCACTCCCGCCCCGAGGCGGTTCTAGCCTCTCACTCGACCGATTCGGACATCGGAGCAGTTGAGGAGGCTATAGCCATCCTCGAGGAACGGCGAGAGGGCCGCGATACGCCTACCATCACCCGTCGGCTAGCCGGGCAAGCAAAAGGAAGCTCAAGGGGATCTATGTTGAGAAATCGGCAGAAAGCCCCGGAGAAGGCTCTCGTGAGGCGGGGCGATTCCGTCTTGACCGCCTAGGAGTGATCCCTCATGGCGACAGGGGCACTCGAGGCCCAGTGAGACATCGATATCGAATCCTTTACCGGGGAGTTCGGCGTATCCGACTCCCAAGAGAGCCGGTCAACGAGCCCTGCTCGCCCGAAGGGAACCCTGCGGCGGGGAGATCGTCGTTCACCACGGGGCCGGGGATCGATGCACGATCGCCTTGGTTCACGCTACGAGAGTCAATCGGCGATCGGGCGGACGGCGATAAGCCGCCATACAACGCCCTTGACTCGATGAGATGAGGGCGCTCATGGAAAATGGAGCAAGCGCCGGGAGATCGATCATTGGTTCAAGCGAACCACTCACGACTCGGTCGAGCTCGCCCGATCCAACCAACAATCAATCCCCCACAAACACCTTTATACGAGGAAATCGGATCAGGAAACCCACTTAAGCAAATTCGGATCTACATGACCAGTGCGGAGCTTCGGATGCGACGAGATGTCGTATGTTCCCGTTAACTCTGGGCGACCTCGCCCACGGATGGTACACCTCACTACCATCTCGCTCAATCAATTGCTTTGAGAAGCTAGCAAGCGACTTGAGTCATACTTCGCGCAAAGTCGCTCGCCGGAAGGTCCTCACCGCATGATGAAAATCGGGCGGGGAAGGGCGAATCGGATGGGGATTACATCGGCCAGGGTAGACGAGATAGTCCTCACCGGTGAGCCGTCGGCGGCGAGATCGCTCTCAACTCGATTATGAGCGGATTCCACGGGCCTTCGCCCATGTTCGGGCATCTCACAAAAGATATCCCCGACCTATTCGATTTTCCGCAACAAGGCCGCCGGGTTCTGGCCGAGACAGAGGATGCTCTCACTCCGCTTAGAAGAGGGACCATCCGAAGAAGGAAAAGCACCCTCCCATGTCCGGAAGAAGGCGGTCGCCAAGCCCGAAAGGCGATCGCCAAGCCGCTGGCGAGTTCAAAGCCTTCGAGGATGTAGAGGTCCACCTTCTTCACAACCTCAACTTATCTCAGGCCCACATCTTCAACGCGATCAAGGGTCGCGGTGGCTTTCAAGCCTAAGCCAATAAGGGACCACGGTCATCTAGACCGCGGCAAATTCTGTGCCTATCATAAGAGTCCGGCCACAACACTAGCCAATGCCGCGACCTCCTCGGGCAGCTCGCGGCATTTGAGGAAAGCTGGATAATTTGATCACCAAGCGAGCCAGGGACGGAAAGAGCCGGAGGCGCGATCGCCGGCCGAGCGAGAGAATTCCTCCCAATCCGATCGCGAGATCGAGCATGAGCCGGAGTACTCGATGAATCGATCCCTCCGATCAACCGGCGGTCGGATCAACATGCTCCAAGCGGGAGGTGGGAGCCTCGGGGGCCTTTCCCGGTTTCCACCTTGTCAAGCGAGAAGCCGAGTGAGGGCATTCGCCGGAGTCCATGTTGTAGTACCTCGGAGCCGACCATCTCTAGAGACGCGCTCATCACCTTTTCCAACAAGGACGGGGAAGGAGTGCGATGTCCCAAAGAGGATGCACTAGTGATCTCGCTTGCATCCTTGGGAAGGCGGTCGATCGCGTGTTGGTCGACAATGGGAGTTTTGCAACATCATATTTAAATCCGCCTAGACCCATTTCGGCAACTTTGATCAAATTCATCAAGCCTTTCGACACCGTGCTCGAGGTTCGGCGACGACACGATCGAGCCTACGGGAGGATCAAGCTCTCCGTCGAGCTAATATGTTTTTATGATCCCAAGGTTAGGATTACTAGGAACCTAAGCTTTGTAATCATAGATAGGCCCGGCATCTATAATGGGTTCCTAGGTCGCCCCTTTTTAGAAACCTTTGAGGCGGTCGCCTCATCGTTCTTTCTTGTATCAAATTCCCCACCGCCGATGGGACGGTCGGTCTTGTAAAAGGAGATCGGCTAATGGCAAAGAGATGTTTGAGTTACTCCTATGTTGTTAATTCTTCCGGCACTTCCGTCTTGTATGTAACATTGAAGCGGCGACGATCAACCCATGGAGATCGGCGAGCACGAGACCGTACCAACGACTCGGGGGACGCCATCTCTCATCGATCGGCGGACGACATCGAGCCAAGGATCGGTTTGAGCCAAGTCTCGACATCGATCGAGGACCGAGTCGGAGAGATCGTACCAAGCGAGGCGACCGTTCTGTCGAAGAGTTGGAAAGCATTACGATGGATCCGGATCATCGAGCGGGAAGTGCGGATCGGCGCGAGCATCGACCGCGAATTAAAGGGAAATCGATCAACTTGCTACGTAAGAACATCGGTGTCTTTGCTGGTCGCATCAAGATATGGTTGGCATAAGTCGAACACGCTGCCATTATCGAAGATCGGCCGGGCAATGAAACTGTTCACGAGCGTAGGAAGTTCGGTCGAGAAATACGCGGCGCTCGATATAGAAGTCGAAGTTACTCGGCAACGGTGATCGGAGTAGCAGGCGACGAACCACGGTGGGTCGCCAGCGGTGCTCGTCAAAAGCCGGTAGCTCCTGGAGATTATGCATAGACTTCACCGACCTCAACGCGGCATGTCCAAAAGATCACTTCCCGATGCCTCATATCGATCATCAGTCGATAGCACGGCAGTTGCGAAATGATGTCGTTTATGGATGCCTTCGCGGATATCATCAAATCCCAATGGCGAGAGGAAGACATAAAACACACATCTTTCCACACGAGAAAAGGACATATACTTTTGGGTGAGAATGCCGTTCGGCTTGAAAAGCGGGGCGACCTACGGCGATTAGTCAACGGGATGTTCGCGGTCGGATCGGCAAGACCATGGAGGTCTACATTGGCGATATCGTGGTCAAAAGCCTCAAGAAGGAAGATCACCTCAACGATCTTGCCGAGGCGTTCGCCATCCTTGAGAAGTTTAACATGAAGTGAACCCCAAGAAATGCAACTTCGGGGTGGGCTCAGGGAAGTTCTTGGGGCACATAGTGAGCGAAGGGGGATCGAGGCAAACCCGCCAAGATACGAGCGATCCTTGACATGCGGGAACCGCGGAACATCAAGCAGTGCAACGCCTCACGGTGTCTAGCCGCCCTCAACCGTTTCATATCGCGGCTCGGCGATAAAAGCAAGCCTTTCTTCGCGACCATCAAGAACAAGAAGTTCGCATGGACGAAAGAAAGCGAGATAGCATTCGCGAAAATAAAGGAATATCTATCCAACCCCGAGATCTGGCAAAGCCGATCCGGTGAAAAATTATTCCTTTACTTAGCGGCCTCGGAGGTCGCCACGAGTGCCGTTGCAGTGCGAGCGGAGGGCAAGCCCACTTGCCGATCTACTATGTTAGCCGGGCGCTCCACGACGCGAGACACGTTACACACCATTGGAGAAGATCGCACATGCCCTTGTCGTGAGTGTCTGGCGAGAGCTTACTTCTTCGATCACCGGTGGAGGTCCTAACCACTCTACCTCTAAGACAAGTCACCTGCCATAGGACACCAGCAGGCGACTCCTCAAGTGGTCGGCGGAGATCGCACAATACGGTATCACTTACGCTCCTCGCACGGCGATCAAAGGCCAAGCTCTGGCGGACTTCGTGGTGGAATTAACGTTCCCTCACGGTCAGGCCAGTCGGCCGACTGCTGAAATTATACGTGGATGGCTCGGCGACCAATGCGAGAGCGAGGCGAGATTGTCCTCATTAGCCTGGACGGTCGAGTTTCACAAATGCCGTGCGTTTCGGTTTCGTGCGACCAACAACGGCCGAATACGAAGCTCAGTAGGCGGGCTTGATCTAGCCCTCGCCTAGATGTTCGACTCCTACATATCTACATGGACTCCCTTTTGGTCGTGAACCAAGTCAAGGGGAATATGAGGCACGCGGCGACAGATGGTCAAATACCAAGAGCTGGTCGCCGAAATGTGCACAAAATTTGAAGAAGTACTAATCGAGCAAGTCCCGAGAGAGCACAACTCCCAGGCCGATGCACTTTCCAAACTAGCATCATCGGATGGGGCAGCCGACTTCTCCAACATCCAAATCACAAAGTCAGCAAGGCCGGCGATCGACAGGAATTTGGTTACCACGGTCGCCATCGCCGAAGAGAATTGGATGACTCCGTTCATCAAATACTTAAAAGACGGAGCGGTCCCGGACGGCCGTGTTAAAGCTCGCCAACTCCGGCCGTGCGACCAGGTATACCCTGTTGGACGATCGGCTTTAATTGCGAGCTTTCAGCCTTCCCTCCTCAAGTGTATTACAGGAGGAAGGTCGGCTCGTTTATTGAAATCCATGGCGGGATTTGTGGGAACCACGCGGGCGGCGAGCCCTCCTCCATAAGACGACAGACAAGGATTCTTGGCCATCACTTCGGAAAGATGCGATCGCTTATGCGAGATCTTGTCATAGATGTCGGATAATGGGCCCCAACATAAAACTATCACCCGACGGCTCACCTCCATGTATAGCCCTTGGCCATTTGCGCAATGGGGCATCGACCTTATAGGTCCCTTGCCGAGCGGCTCGAGGGTGTAAGTTCGCCATCGTTAAGTCGATTATTTCACCAAATGGTGAGGCCGAACCGCTCAACAAGATCGGCCAAGAACAAGTGATCAAGTTTATATGGAAAAACATAATATGCCGATTCGGTTTGCCCAGGCCATCATCTCAAACAACGGAAAGCAGTTCGGCGGCTTAGAAGTCATGCAGTGCAGAAAGTGGGGAGTCAAAGGTTATTCTCGGCGCCCTATCACCCTCGGACGAGCAGGCGAGGTAGAGGCGGTGAATAAGATCCTCAAACACACGATCAAAGCACGACTCGAATCCGGCAAGGAAGATGGGCGGCGAGCTCCCAGACGTTTTATGGTCCTACCGACGGCGACCCGCAATTGGCCGTGAAACCCGTTCGCCCTTACCTTCGGAGCAAGCGGTGATTCCTTCGGAGATCGCCGTCCTCGGCCATCGAACCGAGCAGGAGATGACGGCCGACAACGATGTAGCCGGCGAATCGACCTAGACATGCTTGAAGAAAGGCGGTGACCTCGAAATGAAGAACACGATCCACAAAAGGAGGCGAAGTTCTTCAATTCAAAGGTCGAGAGAGAAGATTTCAAGTGGGCGATCTCGTCCTCAAGAAAATCGAGCCCATACGGGCGTCTTTGGTCAAGTAGGAAGGACCTTTCGGAGTATCCGGATGGTTAACTAAAGGAGCCTCTGGCTGGAACATCTGACGGTACTCGGACCAATACCACAGCGCCGTGCATACGAAAAAATACTATCGGTGATAAATTTGCATTCGATTTCAATGATGTACAAGGATTATAATGAGATTTTTGTTATCCCATCTGTTATGGCGATCGCCCCACCGGGCATCGCATATCTTGACGATCGGCGATCACGGCGATCTAGGAAAAATTATTGCGGCCATGGTCACGGAGGTCGATGGAACCGAAGCGGCTTCGCCCATGCAAGGTTCCTTTGGCTGAGATCGTCCGCCCTTCGTTTAAATACGAGGTCGGCGTGGCGAAGGACCCTCCAAAATAGTCGATGGCGCGATCGCACGTTCTCAAGGTACATCATCTAACATGGTGAACCCGAACAATGCGGCGTGCCGTTACCCCGTCTCAACGTGCCGTCGAGGATCGCCATCTTCATGGCGGGCCGAGGTGGAAGCAGAGGTGACAAGCGCGAACGTGGTGTCGAATAAGCCGACAACACTCCGCGCAAGGACTCCTCCAGGGCCGAGATCGCCCGCCTTTCGTTTTAACACAAGGCGGGCGTAGCTAACGGAGGACCCTCACAAAAGTGAGTCGCAGGATACTAAATATCCCGCGCACACGAAGACACGATTGGGGAGATCGGTCCATCGAACACCTCAACCACACATGACTCTTGAGAATCGGCGAAATGAAGATAGCTCGCGAGACAGACTAGTCTTTGTTCCCTTACTTACAATAAGTGAACAAAAACAAGGGGCGAGGATAGGCCGAGCTACTCTCAAATACGATCGAACAAAGAGAAACCATATTCGATCGGCTTCGCTCAAAAACATGCGGGCGATCGAGATCGTCAAGCGAAATTACAAGTAAGAATTCGATTCAAAACATGTCAATACTTTCAACACTCAGACAATCGGCCGGACGAACAACAAATCGAAAGCAAATATACGCATACTCAAAAAAAAAAAAATTGCACATCGCATATAATGCATTACGCGGAATGAGAAAAGGAGTATTTTATTCATAAACACAAGCTTCATACATTTCAAGGCTGAAGGCATTACAACAAAAAGTACAAATTCTGAGAGGAAAAACAAAAGCCTCTCAAAGCCCGCTTTCTTGGTCTTCGCCCTCGGGTCGCGGATCGGCTTGGGCATCGGCCTCGGGATGAATGAGTTTGCCGGTATACCAACTCAAGTCAATCCCGAGGTCGACCAAATCAAGGATCGGCGAGAAAATTGGATGCGAGAGGATGCTTGGAGACATAGGATCTGAAGCTTTCCATCGAGAGGACCGGTCTCGACCCTGCCTTTTTAGCAACTCGGGACAGCGTCGGCATAGGCCAAATAGTAGCGAACTTCGCCGACGTGCCCGACGTTGAGATAGGGATCGACCTCGATCGCCTTGAGTGCCCTTCGAGATCCGCCGCCGTCTTCTCGACCTCGCTTGATTCGGCCGCCTTGGCAACATTCTCGCCTGGCCTTCTCAGCTCTCTCTTCGCCGCCTCCGGCTCACCAGGCCGATCCACATGACCTTGGCCGTCGCCTCCTCTGCGAAGCCTCGAGCTTGACGAGTCTCCATCTCCTTATTACGAGATCGATCGGCGGCTTCCTTGGGCGGCTCGGCTCTGCTGTCGATCCACGTCTGCTTGGCAGCAGCGGTCTCCTCATACTCTTTCTCCATCGGCCGGATCCGGTTGGCGTCCTCAATAATTACATTCGGGCGGTCTCAAGTTCGCGATGGAGGTGAGCGGTGGAGGTCGCCTCAAAATCGGCGGCTTGGGCGGCCATCGTCGCCGCACGAAGAGCCGAGGGCTACGGTCGCTGCATGGCGTCTCGGATCGCGACGAGCGATCGCGTCAAGGTCGGTCGTCAAGCCTTGGGCGAGAGAAGTGATTGCTGGCGAGCGTAGCGGGGACTTCAATGGAACCTGCGGAGCCTTGCTCGGCAAGTCGGCCACCGGGGCGGCGTCGGGTCGGCGAGGCAGACCTGCGGCGCAAACCAAGGAAATCGAGAGTTAGCCCATACCATGCTCAGAATACCTAACTCGAGAAAAGTTTTGACCCACTCTTACCTGTTGACCGGCTCGAGTCGCGTCAGAAAAAGGCTTGCCGGGATGTCTCCGCATCGGCGATCGCCATCTTCTTCGCGAGCGCGAGACGGCCGAGTCGGAGACCGTGGGCTTGGCGCGGATCGCTCCATCATCGGGATGGCGGAGATAGGAGCGCGGCGGCCAGGAGGCTCAAGAATCGATACGTCGCCTCGAGAGATCGGCGGGGACTCAGACCTCCGCCTCTTGCGGCGTTTGGTATTCCTCCCCCTCGACCACCGGCTGGGCGACCGGCGCCTCAGCGGGTCTCGTCACCGGGGCAGGGTGAGACGTCGTCGCAGGAACGCGACCCGTCTGCGTGCCCACCTTAAGGCGACCAAGAACTCCCACGTCCGACATAGTGATCTCTGGCGGAGGTTCGGCGATCGGGAAAATAAGCCTCTGTCAAAGAAAAGGTGCAAACAAGTTAGATAAAATAAAACAACATCTTGGAGACGATCAAAGAAAGGAAACACCATTTAACCTCATACGGAACTTTCAAGTGACGAGGGTAGCAAAACAAGCGAGCCCCCAACCGATGAGCTTGGTGCCAAGCGATCGAGCGTCAATAAAGGAGTTCGGCAACGCACGAATACGCTCCCAAACGATCAAGAAATCAAATGGGAGGTCATTTGTCATTTGATACGAGAGGTCTGCAAAAAGAAAACGAAATTAGATCAGTCCAAGACAAGCTCAATCAAAGGGAGAGTTTAAATCCTTACTCGGATTCCTCTCCAGGAAAATAGTGGGAATCTCCAACTCTTCATTCGGCCCTTCACTCAACGCCGATCGCCATGCCCGCCGACCCAACACCATTTTGCCAGTCGCCCGGTCTTATTCGGCACGCCAAGAACCACTCTCCCGATTCGGCCTGGATATGATAACCGCCGATCGTCCCTTTCTGCGCGGCAGTTTAAGCAGATAATTCATCTCAGTAGCGCTAAGGTAGCGAAATAACCGGTGACCGCCGAACAAGGTCAGCGTGCGAGATGATCTGACCAAGCATTCGGCGTCGATTGAAGGCGCCAAATTCCGAGCGATCGGCAAATAGGAGGCAGTGGCAGCGGGAATCGCAGACCCGCCTCCATAATCATCTCGTTGTGGCGACCATATCACAGGGGCGGTTGGTCGGCGCGCTCATTCTCCAAAGGCACGTGGAGGAAAGCGTCGAGAGGATGTGATATTTGGCCCTCCGGCTCGGAGTCATTCTTGGTCGCCGTACTCGGATCGGCCGAGAGTCCACGGAGACGGGACGGCGACTGGAAGACCGTCCGATTCACATGTTTGTAAGGGTGAACGGCGGAGTAGGCCTCGAAATCGAATTCGGGCAAGGTCAGGCGATCATTTCCATCATCGAGCAAAAGCCACATAGGAGGGGCCGAATCTGCTCTCTCTTTCCCGGGCCTCCGCGCGGATCGTCTTCATCCACCGGCGAACCCCCTGCTCCGCCGTCCTCGCTACCTCGGCCTCGTT
Source organism: Orobanche coerulescens (assembly GCA_033398695.1). Classification (NCBI taxonomy): domain Eukaryota; kingdom Viridiplantae; phylum Streptophyta; class Magnoliopsida; order Lamiales; family Orobanchaceae; genus Orobanche; species Orobanche coerulescens. The sequence continues at coordinate 28,343,848 of CM065815.1, read as the reverse complement.
GAAAAGTTTTGAGTTCTTCGGGTGCAATCCCGCTCGAATAGCCCATTGCCGTCTCCATATCCACTCTAGCAGGAACCTCCTCCGTTCGAGCAACGCGGCGTGGAAGAACTTCGGTCTCGAAGGTTTTCGATCCTCAGACATATTGGAGAATAAAAATAAGGAAAAGGTTGAATTTAATCTTACCTAGGAAAAAGAAGAAGATCGGCACTCGAAGGCTCCAAATTTCTGCAGAGATTCGGCTATGGATGCTAAGGGCGCGTAAAAGTGAAGGAGAAGAAGCCCTCCCTTTTTATAGATGGGAACGAGGGCCTAAGTGCAAAAGGAAACCTCGGGACCGAATCGGAACCGTCACGTGGGGACGCATTAAATGCGGCCCTCGAATCCGCATCTGGCGTCTTTTCGAGGGCATGCCCGGTAACAGTCCGACAAACCGTCGGATTCCCCAACGGCAAGACGACGCGTGTCGGCCCGCTTATGAAAGGCCCGCCTTCTTTTCCATTGCTCACGCGAAAGAAGGTCGTCCATATTTGAATTCGGATCGGTGAGTCGTCTAAACATCGGCGATCGCCATCAGTGCCACCTCACCCCGTGTTTTCAACATCAAGGCGAGTAGGGGGCAATTGTTGTGCGACGATTAACTCGCCACGATAGGCGATCGGCGACCTCCTGAAAAGTCAACCATAGAAGCCAAACTCCGGACGAACACCTAAAGTCGGGCATAATATAACGATCGTCTTTTGGTAACGGCGATCGTCTTTTGATACTGGCGATCGTCATTGTCTAACGGTTCAGAGGCGATCGTCTCATGCCACGTGGGGATCCAGCATCCGTCAAAGTCGACGAAGACCGAATCTTGGACGATGGCCCACCAGCGGATCTTCATAGGATACCGACAAAAAGGATCATTGACCCCGGCTGTCACCTACCGCACCTACTGAGCAAGGCCGCAGAAAATGCGTAGTGGACCCTCCTCGGGACGGCGACTCGCGGCGCGTCTTGGCTTCCCATTAGTCCACCGGTGGCCTCCAAGCGCAACCTCGGACCTCGGAGAGCAGGCCCACGTAGCGGGACGATCGGCCGTTTATTTTAATATAGAAACGGCGATCGCCGCGATCGCTGAGGATCCCAACTACTTAGCCCCCTATAAATAGAGAACTCACTATTGCGGCCAAAAAAGCGGATCCGACCACGAATTAATTGCAGAATACAAACCAAAGATAGAAAAAAAGGCTCTTTTGTCAATCACAAACAAATTAATAGTGATATTCAAAAACATTCATAATAAATTCCAAGCAAGAACTCATGATTCATCCATCTGGTTCTTAGGCAATCTACGCGCTCTAAAGCCTAGATAACTAGAAGCTTTTACACTCATTGTATTAGATTCTAACATTAATATTTGTACTCGACAGTATATTTATTAATAACATCTCGCGAGAGCATTCAAGCCCGGGACTAACAACCCCGGCAAATCTTGTGTTATCTATTTTCCCACGGAAGTGTTCTCGCATTTTGTTTGTTACTCGATCGTTCCAGCAATACTATCTCCGGATAATATTTTGGGTAACAACATTCTCAAATGTTATTCATAATGTTCGTAGGAGAATTTTTGCATGGAAGCCACATTTGTTCTCTCTTGCAGGTAGAGCCACTCTGATATCGTCCATCACTTCCTCGATACCATTATACACGATGCAAACCACTTTATTGCCACAGGGAGTTACTGAGGACATCAACCGACTTAATCGATGTTTCCTTTGGGGAGGCTCCATTGAGCGCAGGAAAGCGCATTTAATTAGATGGGGCATGGTCTGCAGCCCTAAAAACAAAGGGGGTTTGGGGCTCAAAAATTTGAAAAGCATGAACAGAGCTCTCCTCATGAAGATTGCTTGGGAATTAACTGTTGGTTCGAACAGGCTTTGGGCTCAAGTGTTGCGACAAAAATATATGAAATCTGAATGGATTTGGAACATCCCGGTTAAAAATTCTCATTCATCAACATGGAAGGCTATTAGGTCTGCGTCAATGGACCTTCTCAAAGGAATCCGTTGGTCTATTCGTTCAGGGAAAGGCGTAAAATTTTGGACAGATTGGTGGGTGGGGACTGAACCTCTGATTCATAAGTGTCGAAATTCACCATCTGCCGAAGATTTACATTTGAATGTGCGAGACTACTATAACGACTACCAAGGATGGGACTGGAATAGATTTAAAGATTTCCTACCTACACAAACCACAAATGAAATTGCTAAAATCTTCATCGATCCTACTTGCCTTGAGAATGATCAAGTAAGTTGGGGTTTTACCTCTAATGGGAAATTTTCGGTTGCATCGCATATGATTTTTGGAAGATGATGATGGATATTGCTCTCCTAATTGGAACCTTATTTGGAAGTGAAGGTGAGACAACGAGTCCAGGACATTTTTGTGGTTGGTTGCGCATGACAAACTCTTAACAAATGCCAACAGATACAATCACAAAATAACGGATGATAGCTCTTGCAATATCGTAAGCATCCTTTTGAGAGTTTGATTCATGTCTTTGCGTGATTGTATTGAGAGTAAAGACATATGGCTTCAACTTGTTCCAGAGAAGGAGTTGCAAAGTTTTTCTCAAGTCCCATGGTCCCTTGGTTGTGGAATAATTTAAGACAAACTCGGCTTGACTTGATGATCTAGGTGCGGTGGGCACAAATTTTTGCTCTAACATGTTGGAGATTATGGGCATGGAGAAACAAGTTTATTTTTCAAGGAATAAGATCATGGAACCCACGGGCTGCCGCGTGGATGATTGATTTTGCGAAAGAGGAGCATAAGGCATGGGAGAAGTTCTCTGAAATCCAGCACCCTAGTGGATCTTACATCACTCGTTCGTTACAATGGTGTCCTCCACCTGAAGGTGTGATTAAGCTGAATATTGATGGAAGCTCACTTTCTAACCCGGGTAAAATTGCAGCCGGAGGAGTTGCACGTAACCACCTGGGCGAATGGATTTTTGGATTTGCTGCTAACTTGGGATTTGGATCTGTCTTGGATGCCGAACTTTGGGCTATTTGGCATGGTTTATATGGGATAAATAACAAGGGCATTCAACAAGTGATAATCTGTAGTGATTCAGCGATCGCAGTGAAACTTCTTGCGAAAAACGATCTCTCGCATCACCCACACAGCGCAATTTTACAAGCTTGCAAAAGCAGCATGGCAAAGCTCCACTCTTGCACCCTAGTTCATAACTTCAGAGAGACGAACCAAGTGGCGGATGGTCTCGCTCACTTTGGGCATTCTCTCGACATTGGTGTTACCTTTTTTGATAATCCCCCCTCAACTATTGGCAATCGTCTATTGTTCGATTTAGTTGGAGGGATGTCTACCCGTAGAGTGTTATCTCTTGTTTAGTTTTTGTTTTTGTTCAAGTCGGGTCTCCCCCTCCTTTGTAACCAAAAAAAGAACCGATATATATTCACTTCACAATTGTTTTGCACCACAACTAAGAGTTTTATTTTTTATGGGAAAACTTACTCTGATCAATATTTTATTTGTCCACGCATAACAAATTTGGCTAATGATAATTGGGTCGATTTCTATGTTGACAAAATAAATGATTTTCTTTATATATTTATATATAAATATTAAATAGCAAAATATATTCGGAGCATTACTTTAACTCTTTCTTATACGTGGTGTTTTCTAATTGTTAGATTCTTTTTATCTAAAATACTCAATGCCACATTGATTTGAATGAGACTCAGCCGATTAGAGAACTAAATAAGTATTTATAAGTAATGTGTATTTTACCACCACATTTTTTATTGGCAATTAATTTGGCCAATTATTGAGTTGGCCAAATAAATAGTGTTATTTTGATTGGAAATAAAATTTGACCAATCATTGAATTGGCCAAATAAATAATCTTATTTTTATTGGAATGTTTAATTTGGCTAATTTAGTTTTGTTTAACTTGGATTAATTCAATTTATCAACGCCTAATAATTTGAGCGATTTTTTTTAAGTCAGACGTAATAATCTATATTTTGATTATGTAGATTTTAAAAGTTTTAATAGATTTGAGTAATTAGTTTATATAATCAACGTGTATTTCATCATCATATTTCCCATCGCCAATTAATTTGACAAATTATCGAGTTGGTCAAATAACTAGTGTTATTTTTATTAAAATATAATTTGGCCAATCATTAAGTTGGCCAAATAAATATTTTTTATTAAAAAATAATTTAGCTAATTTATTGATTTTTAATTTAATTTATTTAATTTATCAACATATAATAATTTGAGTGAATATGAGTTTTTTAAGTCAAACGTAACAACCAACTATGATAACTTATGGAGTATTTGACTATTTATATTTTATATGTTTTAATAGATCTGGGTCCTTAGTGCATATAACTATATAGATTTACGAGGGGAACATGTAATAAAATTATCTTTTAATCGAGTTTGAGAAGAGTACAAATATATAATATCTAAATGAGTTTCAGATAGCTGAACTCTAGCTATATTGTTTCGGGTATCACACGACGATGTCTTTAAGGCTGGGATATTACACGCCGCAGAACCTTTCCTCAAGGATCTACCAGGCTGGTAACAACAAACGAACAACTCGACGATGCCTTTAAGGCTACAATAACTCAGTAGACCGACTTGGTCTTTCAATAAAAACATACAACTCAATTACAATTCATGCCCACGCAGGGGTCAAAATACAACAACTCCCGTACAACGGGAAAAAATTACTGCAGCGGAAAATAAAGCACAATTGAACCAATACAACAACGTACGGTTCCTCATGTGATTAGTATCGATCATCTTTCATCATCCTTCGTGCCGACCCTGTGTTATGCTCCCAAAACCTGAATGCAAAAACAGACATCCACCCCCCGAATAATCGGGGGTTAGCAAAACTCCACTGTTTTGCTAGTGCAAAATACCAGTCATACAATTCACATTCCACGAATAACAATAACCAGGAATCCTCAAAGATTAAAACACAACGAAAAATACTTCCCGAGGTGAGAGTTGGGTAAAACATTCCCAAAATCGAAAGATCACAAATAAAGGGAAAACAGTTTATAAAATAGTTTAAAATGCCATCGAGAGTTTTAATAGAAAACAATTTAGAATTATCGAATCCTTCTCTTTCCAAAAATCAATGGGGGCCACAGCCCAAAGGTTTTATTTTCACAACTGAAACCACAACAATTCAAAGGGTTAAAACCCACGTCACGTGTCCTCGACGGATATAAAATCAATACAATATAATCGCCCAAGATACGCGAATCTTGGTCACAAAAATACAACACCAACTCGTGAATCCAGGGCTATACCATTGGATTCCCTTCGTGGCCCCGTCGGACCCTCCCAAGGTGAGCAGAATGCGTTTTCGAAATCATATACACCAACTCGTGAAGTTTTACTCGCGAATCTAGGGCTATACCATTGGACTCCCTCCGTGGTCCCGTCGAACCCTCCCGAGGTGAGCAAAATACATTCACAAAACATACACACCACTCGTGAAGTTTTACTCGTGAATCCAGGGCGAGTACCATTGTATTCCCTCCGTGGCCCCGTCGAACCCTCCCGAGGTGAGCAAAATACATTCACAAAACATACACACCACTCGTGAATCCAGGGCGAGTACCATTGGATTCCCTCCGTGGCCCCGTCGGACCCTCCCGAGGTGAGCGAAATATATTCACAAATCACACAATCAACATGTCACACCAAGGATATCCAAGCAATTCACCCAAATGCAACAAACACAAAGCACGACACCATTGTCAAATCACAACGTACCAAAATGAGATAATATACGCATATATATTATCAAAGCAAAACAACAACACCAAGCATATTCATAAGATTCACATAATTATTTACGAAACACACCAATCACAAAATACATACGGTTTTGAAAGAGAGCCTTTAACGAGGCTAAACCAAATCTTTGAAAGTTCAATTCAAACGACCAAACGAACATATTTAGACGATCACTAATTATCATATCCATAAAACAAGAATTGTATGGACAAGGTACTTGCCTCGAAATCGGCACGCAAGTATTCCGACGAACAAGGCTCAACCGGGAAGCTTCGAGATGCTCGATGCTAACGAAAAGGAAGACGACGATGAACGGAAAGGTTCAACACGGGTTCTTCGCAAGAAACTCGACCCTAACATCATACAATTAATAAATCAACGATCATACGATGAAGAATAATCGTAGAACGCCCAAAAAACCCTCTATGACATTCTACCAGACACCTTCAAGGCGTCGATCAAGAACTCGACCAAAACAACGAATCGATACGATCCAACCATGGAATAACAAGGGAAATGATATAATACATCTAAATAATCATCAATCCCTCACAATCCTAAGTTAAATCGGATTAAACGGATGAAAACAACCAAAACACCCAAATTCCCCAAAACTAGATTTCTAGAAACTCTGACCTGATTCGCTCGATCAAAGGATGTTATAGGATGGATGATTGATGATATGAACTCCAAGACTTCATGGATTTAACACCTGACAACATCTATCCAAGATCAACATGTCTCCAGATGCGGAAGAGGAAGAACGAAGTGAGAAAATGGGTGAAAAACCCGTCTGCAGGGCCTTAAATAGTCTGCCTGTCGGCCGAGTTACGTACGTAACCGGCCAAGGGCTTATGTACGTAACCGGCCATGGCCGAGACGCTGCCCAAAAATGCCGACATCCTTATGTACGTAACCGGCCAAGGGTTACGTACGTAACCGGCCTTACGTACGTAACTGCCGAGCCCTACCGGCGGTAACTCGGCCAGTGCCGGCCTGGGCCCAGACTGCCCGGCCATGACTCGGCCGGGGCCAACTCCGACGGCCCGAAACCCGAAATTGAATACGAATCAAAGATACGGTTACGAAGTAATCGCAAAGACGAATTCGAGCACTAAGAGAACACACGATTCCGACCACCCGAAGGCTCGAAATTCGACAACGGAAAGTAATTACCCCAAACTTTAGGAAATTACGAAAATGGCCCAAAACGTCCGAAATACACGATACATGATCGAAACACCAAGCCGAAGCTCGCAACATGAATAATAACATTAAATAAACTTACGAGAAACTCGAAACAATAGTTTCGAACGAGATTCGCAAGAATCGAACTCAAGTGCGGAAAAAACCCGCTTAAGAACACGGAACTCAACAAAACGATACCGAAACGAACTCGGATGACAAAAAGTGCAGAATTAAATACTCTCGAAATGACGAAACGATCACGAGCGAGTCGTAAAAACGGGCTCCCGCCGAAAAAAAAAGAGAAAATCCCCGAAATCCGAAATTGCGAGTATTACAACTACATGAGTTTGGGATAAAAACACATAGTAAATTCACTTCTAAGCCAAGTTTTGGACGGGTATAGTTATATAAATTATAAACTGGTTTGAGTGACTAAATCCTTGCCTCATCTTTTTTGGATTTTCGTTGTGTTATGCTGCGGTGAAGAATTTTGAGTGGCTGAATCTAACTAATAAGTATAATTGGTGAGTTTTATGCATTGATAAAGTTTATTAAAAAATATAATATATATAATACTGTTACGCATCCGGAGCACTAGTTTAACTCTCTCAGACTTGGTATTTTTTTATTTTTTAGATTCTTATTTATTTAAATCTTTTATTCCACCTTCATTTTCAATGACACTTTAGTGATTGAATAACTAAATAAATATTTGAATTAAATATGTACTTTACTACCAAATAATTATTTTATATTATCACTTTAGCTTAGTCATCTATTGACCTGATCAAATGAATTATTTTATTTTTATTAAAAAAACTGACAAATTATTAAGTAAACATCAATGGCTCAAATATGTACGTATTTTTTTTAATATCTAATTTATATATGCATACATTTTTATATTATTCTTATATATTTTTAAAAAAACTCGATTCTCTTCACTTTCAAATAAATATACAAAGAATTAATAGCAATATGAGTTCGGAGTACCACGTTAACTCCTTTTCATTCATGATTTTTTACTATTTTATTCTTTTATCTAAAGTCTTGAATCCCACATCAAAATATAAGTATATAAATTGTAAAGAGTTTTTGAAGCTTTTATAATTTCAAACTTATACTAGGAATTTAATTTTTAATCTTTATCATTTATAATATTTATTCTTAACATTTACTTTACAATATTTGGGTTTTTATTGAGGTGGATTTTATTGAGGTGGATTAACCAGTTACTATAGCAGCTTATATTTTGTTATTTAAATTGTATGAATTTAAATATATTGAGTAATTAACGGATATTATATGAGGGTCTGGGATATAAATGAGTAATAAAGTCATCTTTTAATCGAGTTTGTGATGAATATGAGTATATAATTTTAAACGGATCTGAGTGGATGAACCATACTCTCATTGTTTCATGTGTTACTATACAGGTTTTGAACTGTAATAAATAGTAAAATTTTCTTTCAAGCGTGTTTAGGACGAGTACAAGTATATAAATTCTAAATGAGTTCGGGTGGCTGAATCTCATCCACATCATTTCTGTTTATTGGTATGTCCCGTTGCGGTACGATTCTGAGTGGCTAAATCTAACAAAATATTGAATTATTTTTAACTTTTTACTTGCAAATTACAATGTGCAGTGGTTACCCGTCGAGTCTCGACGGGCTATACACTAGTTTAGAAAATAGAATTACCAAATATAATTGAGAAGATTTGGAGCCATGGTTCTAAAAACCAATGGAAACAACGATCTACCAAGCGACGAAGAAGACACTTTAATGTATTTCCAACGATCATGTGAAAATTTACATCATATCGAAATTGATCATGATCGCCGGTAGTATAATTCAAATGTAGTAATTGTATGTAAACAATATTCTTTAATTTTAAATTTTAAATAAATTAATAAGTATGCAGCTCATAACACCCTTCAAATATGAAATTATATTTCTAATTACTAATGAGATCGATCGCGGGTATTTGTTGATCCGGCTAGTTCATAGTGGCAGATCGCGTGAATTGGAGGGAATTGCTTCGGGTCAGAATCACGATGATTTGGAGGTCTGCAGCGGGTGGAGTAGGCGGCCGACCTAATCTGCTCGCGGGGAAGACGACTGAAGGTTAGATGGGTTGCTGATCGAAGGTTAGAGTTTTGGTCGGAGGGGGTTTCTGTCCGGGGAAGGGGATAAGTTTTAGCACGCCGATCAGGTGTGACGACGGCGGCGGTGGGGAAAGTTAAATTAGGGTTTCTACAGAAAATCCAATTTCTTTTTTCGGAATTTTCAGAAGATTGGACAAAAAATTCTTGCTCAGTTAGGAAACTACGTGCTGATAACATATTGAAGGGAAAATAAGTGAGACAGAAAAATAGAGCAAAAGAGGTGTATTCTCATTGATAATACTTGTATAGATAGATATAAGGAGAGATTACATAGAAGCAGGACATCATCTTCATAAAGACATTACATTTTATTCCTCGCCTTCCCATCTACTTCTTCCATACTTTTAAGCTTGTGAAGGATTTCATTTTCATTATCCTCGCTGATAACTCCCAGGTTTTTTTCCTAATTCCCATATCTCTTCTCTTTCGGTGTGAGTGATTTAATAGGCATTGAGATGTACCGGCTGCTACGTCGGGCTTTTCATTTTGTGCAGTTTGTAGCTCGCCACTCTTTCTTCCCCTCGACTCTATCTTCGCGACACCCACCTCTATTTCCTTTTTTTGGATTTTCGGAGGGACTTCGAATCCCCACCAGCACGAAAGCATTCCAATCTTCTTTTTTCCTACGACTCCCCCTATTTTGCGGATGTTCTAATTCATAGGTTTAGTCCTCCCCCGTTTGTTCCTCTCTTTTGGATCAATCGAGGTTTATTGGGTTGGAAATATTTTAGTAATTAACCATTTATTAAGAATAAATATTGTTAATTAAATAATTATTATTTAATTAAAATATTTATTGAATGTTAATCTACGTCATGAGTAGATGAACGTGGTATATTTAATATTTCTAAACCGATTTCCGGTGAGTGAGATATTATATGTTAAAGTTGGATGTTGGGTAAGGCTAATGATGTTAGTTATCCCACATTGATTGTGGGTGGATGTTTTGACTTGTATTTAAAGTCTTTGCCTTTATGAGCTTAATAACAAGTTGGTTGGTGTGTATGGGTGTCCTCGCGCACACACACACACGCGCGCCGCCGACCGACCGTCCGGGTCGGGTCGGGCACGGGCACGGGCTCGGGCTCGGGACTGGGATCTTAGCAATTGGTGCTTTGTGTAACACCCCAAATGGCGGTTATTACGGTCATAGTGAATCCCATGGGGACCCACTGCGCGATATCAAGCAGGTTAAATGAATATTATTTGTGATCTTAGAATCACAACGAAAAGTCATTTCTCCGATTAGGAGTTTATTAAAATGTGGCCAACGGCCTTACAACACACAGGATCCAGAAAAGAAAAGTATAAACCATATGGAGATGGAAAATACTTCAAAATGTCAAATACAACCAAAAGTAATTTAAGCGGAGCGGGAAATAATACAACACGGTTTAACATAACCGGACAACAAAGATGAGGGCCCCGAACTAGTATCCTCCGAATCCTTCGCCGTCGACATGCTCTTCCGTGCCTTGCCTTTGCCTCGACCTAAAATACAATACAAGTATTTCGCCCAACACAGGTCGAGATATACATGATAATCAATTCTTGACATATACAATTCACATATATAGATTTCAAAGAAATCATTCCATTTATCAATCATACCCCTCGGGCGTGTGAAACGAACAGTCACAAGCATCCAATACTATGGACGATTTATGGTATGGCTCAAAGATGGACATCACAGTACGCCCGATCCGGAAATGTGTCCGTGCACATGTCCGCCCCGTATATGGAATCCAGAATATCGTCGGACAATGTACCTAATTAGCCTCACGAAACTACGTCCGTGTGCAGTCCAACGCGGAATAATATCCGCCGATGACTATATGTGCCTCGGCTAAAAATCCTACACAATCAGTAACGCAGATATGATTAGGATATGTCACGATACAACATGACAACGAATTCAACAAATCACATAACCGATTAAGGATCAAGAAAAACTCACCGAAGTGAAAATAAGGCCAATGAGATCAATGATTCAAAAGCGACATACTTGGGAATGCAACCCCATGAAGAAAACGGAATAACGTCGAGGCGATGTCAAATCTCGACAAACATTTCATGAACAATTCATACATATGAAAAATATAACCATCAAGAATCTAATCATCATTATAACCAAGCAAGATAACTTGCCTCAAATCCGTAAGTGAAAGATAGTCCTTCTCCAAATGACCAAGCGGACGGTATCCTCGATTAAACACTCAATCGAGCGAGCAACCTTGAATGAAACGTAATTCATTCAATAATATATTCACATAATATTAATATCAATTCGTAGGAAACGACGCCCGCAACCTACTCGAATAATTCCCAGTGATGAATACCTTAACGATTTATGAAAGGTTTCAAAACAACTAATTCATCTTCCAAAATCGATTATCATACCAAAAGTGCCTTGAAATTCTCTTGATATTCCATGAACAATAACATCTTCAATTTGCCAATAAAATTGGTTTAAATCAAATTCTCATGTTCTTCAACATCTCTTATTACCAAAGAGGATAGTCATAAAGGATTTGATACTCAATCTACCATGATAGTACCATTCATAACGGCATCATCTTGAAGAACACAATCTACTTAGCATTATGATGAACTACACTCTAAGTTATCAACACAATAGATTGGTGAAAAGTTATTGTTGTGATTATCAAAACCTTTATCAATCTTCAAAGACTAGTGAAGTGAACAATCATGATTTGTTAAAGCTTCTAAAGTTTCTGGACTAGATCACCTAATCTCATTTTTAACATCATCAAGTTCTTCTCAAGGTAAATAAATACTTAAAATGGTGTTTAATCATTTTATGATATTAAGTTCTTGATTAAATCCGATTATGAAGAAGCTAACCTATCCATCAAAGTTCTCTTGAGCTAAATTCGTCCGTGAAGTTGAGTAATGACACTACAAACATGATTAAAATCACTATATCATCAAGAACACCTCCAACAAACCCTTACTTAACATATTCATCAAAAGTGCTTAAAGAGTTTTATTATAACCATGTTTTACTTGCTTAATCTACTCTAGGTGAAGTATATTTCGACATTAATAATCAACATAAGAAAATAATGCAGAAGAAAACACACCAACCTCTAGAAATGAAGAATAACTTCAATGATATGAGAGAATATATTCGAACTTAAAAACAACTCCAAGTTTCCAAGAAATGAGCTCCACTCCGAGATTCAAGGCTTAGAAACAAGTTGATGAAGGTTTATATTGTTTTTAGAGTGTAGAGGGATGATATGTGAAGAGAGAATTTCGGTTTGGTTCGTGGAGAAATGAAAAGCGGTAGTCCTATAAATAGATGCGAGACCTAGCGCACGCTATCGGGACGATTTAAGCGTACGCTAAGGCCCTTACGTCGCTATCCGGTCGATATAACGTCGTAACGGCTTACGGTGGCTCCGTCTTGAACTATTGCAGCCGTTAGCGCACGCTAATGAAGAATGGGTTAGCGCACGCTAGTAAAAGTAGATTCTCACCGACATGACGGCTCGGACATAGATCGCATGCATGCTACGGTTAAAAGGCTCACGTGTTGAAGTCAATCACGCCGATTCCTTCTTAGCGTACGCAATGAGTAAAGCCTTACGCACGCTAAGGCACGAATTAGCGTACGCTAATCTTAATGTGTTGCGTACCTTTCACTAACAAAATTTCGAATATGAACAACCTAATAACAACGAATCGTCACATATGAAATAACAATGATATGATATTCAAGTCTATAATACCTCAACATAATACTAAATGCAACGATTTCTGATAATCAGATTATCCGAATAATACAACGACAGGTAAAAATGAAAAGTTACAGTCGGATATTACATACTCCCCCCCTTAAAAAGAGTTTCGTCCCCGAAACTTAAGGGGTAAATAACTCGGGGTATCTTGCTCGCATACTATCCTCGGTCTCCCACGTAGCCTCCTCGACTCCGTGTCGTGACCACTGAACTTTCAGTAGTGGAATCGTCTTGTTCCGCAATTGCTTGATCCTCCTCTCGAGTATCCGTACAGGACGCTCCTCATACGAATGATCCTCTGCTAAATCAATGTCTTCGAATTGAAGTACGTGGCTCGGATCAGCAACATATTTCCTCAGCTGGGAGACATGAAACACGTTGTGAATCTTACTCAAGGTCGGTGGCAAGGCTAGTCGATAGGCCAGATCACCTACACGCTCCAGAACCTCAAACGGCCCAATATATCTTGGGCTCAGCTTGCCCCTTTTTCCGAAACGAAAAACACCTCGAGTAGGAGACACCTTCATTAACACATGATCACCAACCTCGAACTCAAGCGGTCTACGACGATGGTCAGCATATGACTTCTGTCTACTTTGAGCCGTTAACAACCGACTCCTAATCAAAGTGATCTTCTCACGGGCGGCTAACAACATATCGGGTTCCGTTCCCAGAGATTCCGACAGTTCGTCCCAACACAAAGGGGACCTACAGCGACGGCCATATAATGCCTCATACGGTGCCATCTGAATCGAAGCGTGCCAACTATTATTATAAGTAAATTCCACCAAAGGCGGTGGGCTTCCCAATCGTCCTTCCAATCAAGAACACATGCTCTCAACATATCTTCTAGAGTCTGTATGGTTCTCTCCGATCGACCATCGATCTGTGGATGGAAAGCCGTCTTGAAATTCAATGCGTACCCATCGCACGATGAATCGCCTTCAGAAATGTGACACAAATCGCCCGTCACGGTCGATACAATGCTCTTGGGGTACCGTGTAGTCTCACAATTTCCTTAATAAGCAATTTGGGCCAATCTCTCGGGGCCCCATGTGTCCTTAATTTCAAGAAGTGAGTGATTTGGTCGACGATCCACAATCACCCAAATCGTATTCATTCCTCGGCGACTCGTCGGCAAGCTAGTGATAAAATCCATAGATATGTCTTCCCATTTCCATTCGGGAATCGGGAGCGGTTTGACATTCTGCGGGTCGGTGCTCAATCTTAACTTTCTTGTGAGTCAAACACCTCAAACGAATTCGGCAACCTCACGCTTCATATTCCCCCACCAATAATTCTGCTTCAAATCCTTATACATCTTGCTAGATCCCGGGTGAATAGAGTACGGGGTAGCATGGGCTTCTCTCATGATAGAGTTCTTCAACTCTTCGTCAGTGGGTACACAAACTCGATTTCTAAAACGTATCAATCCATCCTCGTGGATCACGAATCCAGGGGCTTTCCCCTGGGTTACTTCATCCCGAACCCGAGATAAGAATGGGTCCGTAATTTGCTTCGATTTGATCATATCATCAAGAGACGAAGAAATATCAAGGGTGCATAGTTGTCCCTGAACACGCTGTAACCAAACTTCAATTTCTGGTCTCATAAGGTCCAACTGCAATTCCTTCGTCTTTGTTAAGCGACTCAAGATCTGCTCCGCACCGTCTTTCGGCTCAATGCGTCGGCAACCACATTTGCTTTACCGGATGATAAAGGATTTCGATATCATAGTCTTTGATTAATTCCACCTTCTTTGCCTCATGTTCAACTCCTTCGAGTAAAAATGTACTTTAGGCTCTTGTGGTCCGTAAAGATCAGCGCAGTAACTCCATAAAGATAGTGACGCCTTGATTTTCAAAGCAAACACCACGCCGCCAACTCCAAGTCGTGGGTCGGATAGTTAACTTCATAGGGTCGCAATTGTCTCGATGCATAGGCGATTACTTTCCCTTCTGCATTAGTACACATCCTGACCACTGTCTCGACGCGTCACTATACACCACAAATCCTTCCGTTCCCTTTGGTAAGACCAAAGCAGTGCGAAATCAATCGACTCTTGAGCTCTTCAAAACTCTTCGACATGCTTCGACCACAAATACTTCTTGTCCTTCCAAAGAAGTTGGTCATCGGTTGCGAAATTTTAGAGAATCCCTCCACGAATCGTCGGTAGTAACTCACAGCCGAGGAAACTACGAACTTCCTTCACGTTCTTCGGTGGTAGCCAATCTCGAATGGCTTCCGTCTTTTGTGGGTCCACTCTCACCCCTTGGTGATATCACATGCCCGAGAAAGACAACCTCGGGCATCCGTAACTCACACTTAGAAAATTTCCCATAAAGTTGTTCTCGCCTCAAAGTATCGAGAACTTGGTGGAGGTGATTCTCGTGTTCCTCGTGGTCGCGAGAGTAAATCGAATGTCGTCAATGAAAACGACTACAAAGCGATCCAGATAGTTAATAAAAACTCGATTCATCAACTCCATGAATCTGCCGGTGCATTAGTCGGTCCAAATGGCATCACCACGAACTCATAATGCCCATAGCGAGTACGGAATCTTTGTCTTGAAATGTCGGACTCTCGAATCCTCAATCGATGATAACCAGATCTTAAGTCGATCTTAGAAAACACGGCGGCTCCCTGAAGTTGGTCCAATAAATCGTCAATACGAGGCAAGGGATACTTGTTCTTGATGGTTACCTGTTCACTCACGGTAATCAATACATAAGCGCGAGGATCCATCTTTCTTCCGCACAAATAACACGGTGCTCCCCAAGGACGCACTAGGTCGAATATAGCCTTTGTCAGTCAACTCCTCAAGTGGTTCTTCAATTCTTGCATCTCGGTCGGAGCCATACAGTGCAGTGCTTTTGAGAGCGGGGGCGTGCACTGTTCTAACTCAATAATAAATTCCACATCACGATGAGGAGGTAAGCCTGCAACTCGTGCGAAATACATCGGGGTAATCTCGGACTACGGAATGTCGGCCAATTCAATCGATCGATCGGTGATTTGGTCATGTAGCACCAATAACCAATACATCCTGATTAAGCGGTTTATTGCTTTCATAGCGTGATGACTCTCCCGAGCAGTGGGATTATCACCTCGAAAAATACACTCGAATCCATCATCGAAGTAGCGGTAACCATCCGCTTGCGGACACCGAGTATTGCATCATGACGATCCATCCAATCGATGCCCAAGATTATATCATCCTTAGGTAGATCGACTACAATCAAATTTGACAACCACTCACGGTCGCTCAAACGAATCGGACGATCCTGGACTTCACGATTTCCAATAATTCTTCTACCATCAGGTAGACCAATCACGTAGGGCTCACAATTGATAACATGGTCTAGAGGCAAACGACTTAAACAAGAAGAAGATATAAAGGAGTGTGAAGCACCGGTATCAAAAAGAACGCACACAGGCTGGGAGTGGATCTCGAGTATACCTGAAATCATGCTGGCCTCGGGATCATCAGCTTTCTTCATCTCGTAAATCCTGGGTTTCGCAGTACCGGCACCAGGTGTACCACTTTGATTCCCACGGCCCATTCCCTTATTCGCCCCGGTGGTCTGATAGGAAGCGGACGGAGGCATCCGGTTCTGGACAGAGGATTGAATAGGAGTATGAGATGCCACTGGATCATGTCCGGGCCCATTCCTGCAAAAACGAGCACGGTGACCATTCTTCCCACAAGTATGGCATGTGATGGCAGGCTTTGGGCAATTGAAATTGGTATGCCCCTGGCCCCCACAGTTATAGCACACAACAGATGAGGGGACCGCTCGAAAGTGCGATCCAGCTGGCTTCGACGCCATGGGTGGACGATCAGAGGGGTTTGGCAATGACTGGGGCTTCTGAATGTCCCGGTTACTCTGTCGATTACGGTTCTTGGATCTTTTGTTGTTGGACGGTGGTTGTTTCTTGGAAATCTCTTTCGCGGTGAGTTCGTATTCCAGAGCCTTCTCGATGAACTCTGGTAAGGTAGTACAGTGGTGATTCAACAGCTGCATTCTCATTCGGGGTTTAAGCCTCTTGAGAAAGTATTTGATCTTGTCGGCCTCTGTTCGAATAATTGTCGTAGCAAAAGGAAGGAGTGCCTGGAATTTCTCAAAGCAGATAATACATCATCGTCTTGAGACGGGTGGGTTCAAAAGTTCCGGTTTGGCCTCACTG
The DNA here is from genome assembly GCA_033398695.1 of Orobanche coerulescens. Lineage (NCBI taxonomy): Eukaryota > Viridiplantae > Streptophyta > Magnoliopsida > Lamiales > Orobanchaceae > Orobanche > Orobanche coerulescens. The sequence continues at coordinate 28,326,706 of CM065815.1, read as the reverse complement.
AGTGGCCGGATAATGTGATGCAGCATGAGGTTTTAAATTCCTCCCATGTGCAAACACCATCAGTGGCCTCACCGAAAGCCACCGGTATGAGCGCTTTTGCTAAGATAATACGCGGCTACCGAGACGCGATTCTCTTAAGGCGATCCACCATCTGGAAAAGTTTCTCAAAATGCTCGATCCGATTGCACAATGTCACCGGCTCAGAGGAGCCCTCATAAGTCGGTGGTCGGCGAGAGATGTCGGCGATAATCCGACTCACGGGTCCGCCAATCACGGGAGGAGGATGAGCCCCTTCTGGCGGCGATGGCGGCCCTCTGCATAGCTTCCATTAGTTGACCCATCCGGGTCATCGTGTCATCATACCCCCGCATTACGGCGTAAGGATCGACACGTGCATCCCCGCGCCCACGTGGTGCGATTGTTCCTAGAAGGTGAACCACCGTCTGCGGAACTCGATCCGCATTCGCGCGTCTGTTGGCTCGAGGTATTGGGATTCGGCCCCTTCCGCGGCCTCGTCCCCCTCGCCACGACCTCGCAGGTTTCTTTCCATCTTGAAAGAGTCAATCATAATGGTAACTATAAGTACGATTCAAGATACCAAAATTTATCTTGAGTTAATAGCAACAAGGAATCACATATTAAAGGGAAAATGGTTATCGATACCACGAATGCCGCACCGAATATCATATCGGTGTCAAGTCGAACAATTTCAATTGTATAATAAATTGACATTTACCTCGGATTATCAATCAGATAAATCCTGTCACAATTCCTCGAAATAACATGATCAACAAAGAGACCCATACTGATATCAATATCATGCCAGTAATTAAACCATGGCTCATAAAGTACATACCGCATTTGGCTCGCAGGGTCAGGCGCTTGCACAGGTCACACGTGACACGAAGGTTTCTTGATACTAGTTCATTTCTCAATGACTCATAAAAGAAAACGACTCTCTGATACCATCTTCTGTAACACCCCAAATGGCGGTTATTACAGTGCCGTGAATCCCACACTGGGACCCACCAGGCGATATCCAAAACAGGTTAAATGAATATTATTTGTGATACCGAATCACAACGAAAAGTCATTTCTCCGATTAGGAGTTTATTAAAATGTGGCCAACGGCCTTACAACACACAGGATCCGAAAAGAAAAAGTATAAACCATATGGAGATGGAAAATACTTCAAAATGTCAAATACAACCAAAAGTAATTTAAACGGAACGGGAAATAATACAACACGGTTTAACATAACCGGACAACAAAGATGAGGGGCCCCCGAACTAGTATCCTCCGAATCCTTCGCCGTCGACATGCTCTTCCCGTGCCTTGCCTTTGCCTCGACCTAAAATACAATACAAGTATTTCGCCCAACACAGGGTCAGATATACATGATAATCAATTCTTCTGACATATACAATTCACATATATAGATTTCAAAGAAATCATTCCGACTGTCAATCATACCCCTCGGGCGTATGAAACGAACAGTCACAAGCATCCAATACTATGGACGATTTATGGTATGGCTCAAAGATGGACATCACAGTACGCCCGATCCGGAAATGTGTCCGTGCACATGTCCGCCCCGTATATGGAATCCAGAATATACGTCGGACAATGTACCTAATTAGCCTCACGAAACTACGTCCCGTGTGCACAGTCCAACGCGGAATAATATCCGCCGATGACTATATGTGCCTGGCTAAAAATCTACCACGGTAACTAATCTAACGCAGATATGATTAGGATATGTCACGATACAACATGACAACGAATTCAACAAATCACATAACCGATTAAGGATCAAGAAAAACTCACCGAAGTGAAAATAAGGCCAATGAGATCAATGATTCAAAACGACATACTTGGGAATGCAACCCCATGAAGAAAACGGAATAACGTCAAGGGCGGTGTCAAATCTCGACAAACATTTCATGAACAATTCATACATATGAAAAATATAACCATCGAAGAATCTAATCATCATTATAACCAAGCAAGATAACTTGCCTCAAATCCGTAAGTGAAAGATAGTCCTTCTCCAAATGACCAAACGGACGGTATCCTCGATTAAACACTCAATCGAGAGCAACCTTGAATGAAACGTAATTCATTCAATAATATATTCACATAATATTAATATCAATTCGTAGGAAACGACGCCCGCAACCTACTCGAATAATTCCCCCCCCGTGATGAATACCTTAACGATTTATGAAAGGTTTCAAAACAACTAATTCATCTTCCAAAATCTGATTATCATACCAAAAGTGCCTTGAAATTCTCTTGATATTCCATGAACAATAACATCTTCAATTTGCCAATAAAATTGGTTTAAATCAAATTCTCATGTTCTTCAACATCTCTTATTACCAAAGAGGATAGTCATAAAGGATTTGATACTCAATCTACCATGATAGTACCATTCATAACCAGCATCATCTACTTAAGAACACAATCTACTTAGCATTATGATGAACTACACTCTAAGTTATCAACACAATAGATTGGTGAAAAGTTATTGTTGTGATTATCAAAACCTTTATCAATCTTCAAAGACTAGTGAAGCTGAACAATCATGATTTGTTAAAGCTTCTAAAGTTTCTGGACTAGATCACCTAATCTCATTTTTAACATCATCAAGTTCTTCTCAAGGTAAATAAATACTTAAAATGGTGTTTAATCATTTTATGATATTAAGTTCTTGATTAAATCCAGTTATGAAGAAGCTAACCTATCCATCAAAGTTCTACTGAGCTAAATTCGTCCAGAAGTTGAGTAATGACAGCTACAAACATGATTAAAATCACTATATCATCAAGAACACCTCCAACAAACGCTTATTTAACATATTCATCAAAAGTGCTTAAAGAGTTTTATTATAACCATGTTTTACTTGCTTAATCTACTCTAGGTGAAGTATATTTCGACATTAATAATCAACATAAGAAAATAATGCAGAGAAGAAAACACACCAACCTCTAGAAATGAAGAATAACTTCAATGATATGAGAGAATATATTCCGAACTTAAAAACAACTCCAAGTTTCCAAGAAATGAGCTCCACTCCGAGATTCAAGGCTTAGAAACAAGTTGATGAAGGTTTATATTGTTTTTAGAGTGTAGAGGGATGATATGTGAAGAGAGAATTTCGGTTTGGTTCGTGGAGAAATGAAAAGCAGGCTGGTCCTATAAATAGACTGTGCAGACCTAGCGCACGCTATCAGGACAGTTTAGCGTACGCTAAGGCCCTTACGTACGCTATCCGGTCGATATAACGTACGTAAACGGCTTACAGTGGCTACTGTCTTGAACTATTGCAGGCCGTTAGCGCACGCTAATGAAGAATGGGTTAGCGCACGCTAGTAAAAGTAGATTCTCACCGACATGACAGCTCAGACATAGATCGCATGCATGCTACCGGTTAAAAGGCTCACGTGTTGAAGTCAACTGCTGTCAGATTCCTTCTTAGCGTACGCAACCGAGTAAAGCCTTACGCACGCTAAGGCACAGAATTAGCGTACGCTAATCTTAATGTGTAGCGTACGCTACACTAACAAAATTTCGAAAATGCACACCCTAATAACAACGAATCGTCACATATGAAATAACAATGATATGATATTCAAGTCTATAATACCTCAACATAATACTAAATGCAACGATTTCTGATAATCAGATTATCCGAATAATACAACGACAGGTAAAAATGAAAAGTTACAGTCGGATATTACACTTTGGGCTTATCTTTTTGGCCCAAATCCGTAAGTCCACTAGTCTTTTGGTATGGACAAGACTCTTGAGTTGGCTTGACTCTTGAGTTGGCATGACTCTTCATCCGACCAGCCCTTTGGGCGTCTGAAACCGCCAGCCATCATGGCAGGAGTAATGGCGATGAGTAGGGGTGGGAAATAATACCGAAATACCGCAATTACCGTACCGACAAATACCAAAAAAATACCGAATTTTCGGTATACCGTAGGATACGGTACGGTATATTACCGTATCGGTATACCGGCGATATACCGTACCGTACCGAAATTACGGTATACCGTTACGTACCGGTATATACCGTAAACACGGTATATTACTACATGCCATACCGTAGTAAATAATATATATATATATATAACCTAATATGTGCCTGGCGGGTGGCGGCTATAAACCTAATTCACGTGCACACACTAAACCTAATTCAGAGTCAAACTCACACACACCAACACACCGCCTGCGTCCTTCACTTCTTCACAAGAATCACGACTCACACTGTCTCACACCTCATTCCACACACACACAGCCTTTACTTTCAACACAACGGTGTGGGTTGTGAGGCGGTTCTCTTTCACGGCGGAGCTCGGTAGCCCCTTCGCTGTGGGCGGTGCTCTTTCACGGTTCTTTCGGTGCGGCGGTGCTCTTTCACTGCCGGAGCTCATTCACGGCGGGCAGTCAGTCCGTATTTTCGTGGTGAGTTCGAGTTCTACTGTTCTAGTGTCTCTTAAATTTGTGGTGATTTTTATTTCTCAAAATGGAATAATTAGAATTCGAGTCTATGGATGAGTTTTTTCAAACCAGGAAAGCAAAACCCAAAAGGCCCAGAACAGTCGAATTTTTTTTTCTTTATAGTCTTGTTTTATCGAATTTTTTTTTATCTTTATTTAAAAATTATATATTTGCATAATCAAATGGTAATAATAAGATTTTCAGAATTATTATTTGCACACTTTCTTTATGCGTACCCATTTGCTATTTCTCACAAAAAACATGCAGGCTAATCTTTTTTTTTATTATTATTGTAGAGATTAACAGTGGTAAAAAAATAATCTTTTTATGCAAACTGAAATCTTTCTTAAGATTTTTTTTTATGGAAGCTGTTGATCATTTTCTTGAAATAGAGTATACTGTATATGGAAGCTATTTATGATATTTACATCTTTTATTTGAGAGAAATTGATGATGCCGATAAACTTGTAGAAATTGAAATAGGTCTGGAACTAAGTGCAGCTTTGAAAATCAACAATATTGATGTGAAGGGGTTTAAATCTGACTTGCTGCTCTCTTTTTTTCTTTTGCAGTGGATCATAAAAATGGAATCTGAATCTTCTCATTCTCTAGCAAGTCCATCCGAAACACCAAATACTACAGAATCTGAAACACGTAATGAGTGTATAAGTCGAAAACGAGGAAGAAAAAACTCGACATCAAAATCTCCTGTAAACCCACAACAAAGAAGTAAATATTGGGAGCATTGTGGTAAAGGGTCAAGGAAGTTAGATAATGGAGGCGTGCAGAACTTAGGGATATGCAAATATTGTAAAACTGAGATCCATGTGAACTACGGAAGTACAAGTGGGTTGATAAACCACTTAGTGAAGAGGTGCAAGTTGAGTCCAATATATGAAGCAAATGAAAGCCAGAAAGGTCAATATGTGTTGACGAACGAGACAATGGGGCAAGGAAGCGCTTTGGTTCATCATACATATAATCCAAAAAGGTGTGAAATGAGGTTAGTAGAATATGTAATTATTGATGAAGTTTCCTTTCGGGCTGTCGAAGGCAAAGGGTTTGTAAACCTTCTGCATGAATTACAACCGAAATTCGTCATCCCTAACCGAAAGAAAGTTGCAGGTATGGTTTTTGAACTATTTTTGCTTGAGAAAGTGAAGTTACAAAGTGTGATTAGTGGCCATAGAGTAAGTATCACAACTGATACTTGGACATCCATCCAAAATATCAATTACATGGTCATCAGAGCTCACTTTTTAGATAGTGATTGGAAGTTGCATAAAAGAATAATTAACTTCACAAAAATCACTAGTCATATTGGGGAAGAAATTGGTAAGATGGTTGAGGTTTGTCTGAGAGATTGGGGGATTGACAAATTATTTTCGATAGTAGTCGACAATGCTTCTTCTAATGATACTGCAATTGACTACTTGAAAAAAAGAATGAAAAGTGAAAATACATTATTGTTTGAAGGGAAATACTTGCATCTGAGGTGTGCTTGTCATATACTTAACTTAATTGTTAAGGACGGCTTGAAGGAGCTTAATGCTTCAATTAAATCTATAAGGAATGTAGTCATTATTATTCATTCTTCCCCCTCTAGGTTGAATAAATTTAGGGAATTTGCTATACTAGCCAAGTTTGCTAGTACGTCAACTGTACCTATGGATGTCAAAACTAGGTGGAATGCAACTTATAAAATGCTTGATGTTGCACTGAAGTATAGACGAGTGTTTGAAAGGATGTCCGAGGAGTGGTTGCCTTTTATGAATTATTTTCGTGAAAGGGATGAAAAGGGTAAAAATAGGGTAGGGCCGCCGGTTGTAGAGGATTGGGAAAATGCAAATGCTTTTGTATACTTTCTAAAAAATTTCTACGATGTCACTTTAGAGCTAAGTGCATCAAAAAATCCTACCTCCCAATTGATATACCAATCAATGATTGCATTGCAAATTGAGATCGAGAAAAAGAGCAATGACGATTCGGATCCAATTCTCAAAAAGGTTGCAAGTGCGATGAAATTGAAATTTGATAAGTATTGGGGGAATTGGGATAATATGAATCCTTTGATCTTTATTGCCAATCTTTTGGACCCGAGAAACAAGCTTCAAATGATCAAAGTTAGCATAAAAAAATTGGGGGCTAATTCAACAAAATTCCAAGAGTTCATTGATAAGGTTAAGAAAGACTTTGTAACTTTGTGGGCGGAGTACAAGGGAATAAATGATACCTTAGATATTGAGAGGAGGTGTGTCCAAATAGGGTGTAATGATGGAGACGGTAGTACTAGTACCGGTGGCGGTCTTTGGGATGAATTGTTTAATGATGTTCAAGCACAAAATGAAGAGCTACAACTTCAAGAGATATCCAATGAAGTGGACAAGTACCTAGCCGATGAGATTGAAAAACGGTCTAATCAATCTTTCAATTTTTTGGAGTGGTGGAGAGGAAGTGAAGCTAGGTACCCCCTCCTTTCAATGATTGCGAAGGATATTTTTGCAATTCCAAGTTCAACCGTTGCTAGTGAGTCCGCTTTTAGTTTGGGAAAAAGAGTTGTGGATCCTTTTAGGAGTAGTTTGAGTCCTAAAATGGTAGAAGCTTTGGTGTGTACTAATGATTGGTTAAGAGCGGATTACGACTTTCGTAAGGATCCAACCGAAGATGACCTTATTTTATATAAGGAAATTGAAGAAATTGAAAAGAGTAAGAGTTCCTTTATTTAATTACGTGTAAATATAAATTATATTTGTTTATGTGTAATGTAATTTGATGCGTACTAATAATTTTATTTATTTTTACAGCTGCAAATGCTGTTCAAGATCGTTCGTGATGGTGGTTTGCAAACATTAGTTGAAACTATCTTTTTGTTTACAAGCAGTGCAGTGAGCCTGATGTAATTTTTGAAGTGTAATGCTTGGTTCATCTACTCAAAACTATCTTTTTGCTGAAGTGCAGTGAGCACTTGAAACTATCTTTTTGAAGTGTAATGCTTGATTCTTTAAGTGCAGTGAGCACTTGAAGTGTGCAGTGCAGTGAGCACTTGAAACTATTTTGAAGTGTAATGCTTGATTCTTTAAGTGCAGTGAGCACTTGAAGTGTGCAGTGCAGTGAGCACTTGAAACTATTTTTTGGTTTACTATCTTTTTGCTGAAGTGTGAAGTGCAGTTGTGCAGTGCAGTGCAAACTATTTTTTGGTTTACTATCTTTTTGCTGAAGTGTCCGATAGCAGTTGAAACTATTTTTTGGTTTACTATCTTGATGTAATATTTTTTGGTTTGTAATTTTTGAATTGTAATGCTTGGTTCATCTGCTTTTTTTTATGTTCATCAAATCGTGGATGTATATATTGTTTTAAATATATCAATATGTCGATTCGGTACAGAACGGTATGACGGTAATTTCGGTATACCTTGAATATACGGTATGCCAAATTACCGTGTGTTATACCGAAAAACGGTACAGCATCGGTATGTATTATGTTTCATACCGATATCTCGGTATACCGAGTCTCGGTATGCCGAGCGGTTCGGTACGGTATCGGTATGTAATTTTATATAACGAAAGTTTCGGTACGGTATACGGTATGAGTAAAATAAATCGGTACGGTACGGTATACCACCCCTAGCGATGAGTCCCTTCACATGATCAAGGAGTGCTATATATATGTCATCATTCTGTTCATTGCAAACACACGAAAATCAGTACATTTTATCATATCATATACAGTTCAGTCTTCGTTCCAGTCCTGTTCGCAGGTGCTCGGTCAGTTTACGGTGCTGTTACTGCCGAGACGTTCAGATCGTTTTAACCTTTGGGGACGAGCCGCTTCACCGTAGTTTATTAAAAATTGTTCGTTCGTTTCAAGTGTAATATTTTCTTTCTGTTCTTTGTTATAGTTAAGTTCAGAATATTATTTGTAATACACGTGCAAGTACCGAATTATTCTTACATATTGGTCCGCGTCTACGCTGGTTTCATTCCTATCATCAGCAATGTGGTTCTAGAAATGTGACAATTGGAGTTTAGATTCTTCCTCTCACGACTCTTGCCCGTGTTTAGTTCAGGAAAATTATTCCACTTTTTCAGAATAATATTCTAGAATACAAGAGAATTTGGAAAACATGTTCACAAACGTTCATTTGGAATAATTTGGAATAGGCGGTATTCTAATATTTCATTTTTCTGGAAAACAAGTCAAAATTTGGAAAACAATCTCAGCTTGTTTTCCAAATTTGAACTGGAGTATTCCAAAAATTTGGAATAATGGAATACCGCGTATTCCAAATTAAAAAACTAGACTGTTTCTGAACATATTTTCTCCAATTTTCCATATTTTTCTGAAAACGGAATATTTTGGAATACTCTTGAAAAATTTAAAATAGAATAATGAAATAATTTTTCTGAACTAAAAAGGGCCTTACCAATTCGTTTGAGAACCCATGAAAGCAAAATATAGAATTTGGCCCTTGGTTGTCCATTTCCTCCTAAACTTGAATGACATAATAATGATTACCAGAATCAAAGGATACCTGATTACAGATAAACTAGAAGTGCAAAGACCTCATTCATACCCTTGCAATATCAGGTTGATTCCGCTTCTCCGTCTAATTTAGTAATGACACCCTCGCTACCAACAACCCATTGGGAAAAAAGCATTTATTCCATAAATGTAAAGGGACTAATGATTTCGATCCACAACATTCTATAAGATACTCAATCTTTCATATCCCAGGAATGTCAATTTACGAGCCACACACAAAACCAATCTACTTGCTCTTGATATAGCTTAGTTTGTCAGAATCTTTGTCAGAGCTTTTGCGAGTATGAATATATCAAGTGTTAGCTTGGGGCTATTTATAACCTTTGAAAAATACATCCATTATAAATATAGTCGTTGCAGGTAGGTGAGATGTTGACGTCTCTGATTGACGACTTGCTGAATATTTAAATTAAAGCAGATCGCATTTAATGCTTCAGACATTCTTTCTGACTTCGCATTAAATGCTCTTCAGCGCATTCAGACTTGTCTCACTCAGGCTGCATTAAATGATGTCCTATTAGCAACAAATGCTGCTTTAACCGTGAATACTTTATGAATAAACAAAGTGTATTTCACAGCGGTTTAAAACATTCTTTAATCAGGCCTGTCAGATGTGTTTTACTTTTCCCAAGTAAAACATCTTACAACCTGACTGCTGTATCCGACGCATTAAGCCTTTTGCTGTAGCTGTAGGCTATGTAGGATAGACTGTATGAGATCTTCAATGCTGTATGGAAGGGCTGTATGGAGATTTTAGACAGCTTCCATACTTAGCAGCATTTCGACTCTTTCCGACTTCTTTGTTGTATGATGGCAATTATCAAAACAGGATTGTTTATCCCAACAAGCCATTTCCTTTCCAGACATCATCTTCAAGATCACCGTGCCTTCACCCAAGATAGTTGAAGTTGCGGAATTTCCCATGAACAGTTTTTGCTCAACATCTGTCTCTTTCAACGAGGAGAACATGGTCTTGTTGGCACAAATATGTCTAGTTGCTCCAGTATTGACCCACCACTCCTTGGTATTTGAACCAACCAAGTTTACTTCAGAAATCACAGCACATAAATTGATGTTTGCCACCTCGTCTGTAATCACATGCACTGTGTTGCCATCTTTCCTTTCTGGTTTGTTTGGCAGCCTGTATCAGCTGCCCTATAACCTATCTTCTCATAGTTGAAGCATTTTCCAAGGAATTTCTCTTTCTTCTTTGAAATTACTCCTTTAGGCGCCAACTTGAATAATTTTCCATTGTTGCCCTTCTTGGAAGCATGTCCTACTTCCACAACATTAGCCTTGACCATGACAGAAGTGACCTTCTTTTCCGACACTCTCTTTTCTTTTTCAATCCGATGTCTAAGAATCAGATCCTCCATGCTCATGTCCTTGCGCTTGTGCTTGAGATAATTTTTGAAATCTTTCCAAGTTGAAGGCAGCTTTTCGATCACAGCAGCCACTTGGAAGGATTCACTAATAATCATTCCTTTAGAATGGATCTCATGAATGATCACTTGTAGCTCTTGCACCTGACTGACCACAGTTTTGGAGTCCACCATCTTTAAAACTAAGAATCGCCCAAAGATCCACTTCTTGGCACCGACATCCTTAATCTTATACTTGTGGTCCAAAAAATCCCATAATGCCTTAGCTGATTTAGCAGTGCTATACACATTGTATAGCGACTCAGCAATGCCATTCATCACATAATTCCGACATAAATAGTCAGAAGTTTTCCATGCATCAATAGCCATCAAGGTTTGTTGGTCACTGTCCTCATCACACTGCGGCGCCTCCTCTTTGAAGAATCGGCACAGGCCTAGGGTGGTCAGGTAGAACATCATCTTCTATTGCCATCTCTTACAATTCGTGTCGTTGAATTTTTCCGGTTTCTCAGCATGGTTCACCTGTAATATCCACAATTTCGGATTTCCGGTAATCCTCTTTTTTCGGCGGAGGTCCATTTTGATGACTCTCTTAGGACTGTTTCATCGTTCTGAGAATGATTAATTCTGCACTTTTTGTCACCCGAGTTTGTTTCGGTATTGTTTTGTGGAATCCCGTGTTTCTTAACGACTTTTCCGCACTCGAGTTCGATTCTTGTGAATCTCGTCAAAATTCTTGTTTGAGTTTCCCGTAAGTCCGTTTAACTTTGTTAGACGTGTTGTGAACTTCGGTTTGGTTATTCGATCACGTATCGTGATTTTCGGACGTTTTGGGCCATTTTTGTAATTTCCCAAAGTTTGAGGTAATTACCTTCCGTTGTCGAATTTTGAGCCTTTGGGTGGTCGGAATCGTGTGTTCTCTTAGCTCTCAGATTCGTCCTTGCGATTACTTCGTGACCGTATCTTCGATTCGTATTCGGGTTCGGGTTTCGGTGTCGTTTTCTTGAGTTCAGTGTTATTAAACGACTTTTCCACGTATGAGTTCGACTTTGTTAAATCACCATTAATTTTTGGAAACTCCAAAAATTCTGAATCTTTGCAATATTATAAAGGATCGAGTTAGATTTCCAATGGTTCAAACGTTGAGTCAATCGGAGTCCGTACGAGGGAGTTATGGTCGAAATAGCTAAGTCACTCACATGTTCAAGTTTTGGCCGAGCAGCCTGTCGGAAGGGCCGCGGAACACTTGGCCGAGCCGCGGCATGCACACATTTTTCAATCTTCGGCCGACCCGTCTATACCTTGTCTTTGCGGCACATCTTTGGCGAGCAGCGGCACACTGCTTAAGTCATTGCCGGCAGATTTGGCCCTATCGCGGCACACTTGGTGGGCGCGGCACCTGTGTCGGCTATTTAAGGCCAATGATCGTTTTTCCGCCATTTTCTCCTTTTTCTCCTTCTCTTCCGCGGCTGGGGTTGTTCTTATCATGGAGAGATGTTGGTCAATAAATCCATGAAGTCTTGGAGTTCATATCATCAATCATCCATCCTATAACATCCTTTGATCGAGCGAATCAGGTCAGATTTTCTAGAAATCTAATTTTGGGGATTTTGGGTATTTTGTTCGATTTCGTCCGTTTAATACGATTTAACTTAGGATTGTGATGGATTGATGATTATTTAGATGTATTGTATCATTTCCCTTGTTATTCAATGGTTGGATCGTATCGATTCGTTGTTTTGGTCGAGTTCTTGATCGACGCCTTGAAGGTGTCCGGTAAAATGTCATAGAGGGGTTTTCGGGCGTTCTTCGATTATTCTTCCTCGTATGATCGATGATTTATTGATTATATGTTGTTAGGGTCGAATTCTAGTGAAGAACTTGAGTCGGAACCCTTCCGTTCGTTGTCTTCTTCGGGGTCCGAGCTTCCCGGTCGAACCGTGTTCTTCGGAGCGTTTGGTAGTGGTTATTAAGGCAAGTATCTTACTATACGACTTGTATCTTGCGACTAGTAATCACGTATGAGATTTATGATGATTTTGCTTGCCTTCGTAAATATGTTCCGTTTGAGTTGTTTGTGTTTTCCGAAATTTGAAGGCTTTATGATAATAGTGTTATATTGGTATATGTGTTAGCTGCTGTGCAATGCATTGTGTACCAAACGTGTGTTATGTTGGTTGTACGTCGTTGATTGATGATAGTTGTTGAGAGTGTTGAGATTGTGTTTTGTGCGTGTGACGTACGATTTTGTGGTGGTCAACGTGATTGACTAACTGTGCTCATTTTTGTATGTAATGTGAATGTGAATGTGATGTGCTGGAACGCTAAGTTCACTCGTGCGGGTTCGACGGGGCCTACGAGGATTCCTGGCACAGGTCCATGGGATCAGAACTTAGTGTGTGGTGCTGAGGTCCAATCGTGCGGGTATGACGAGGCCTACGATGATTCATGGCACAGGCCCATTGAATCAGGACACAGTACGTCCAACCGTGCGGGTTCGACGGAACCTATGGTGACACGTGACACAGGTTCACGGGGTCGGGACTGTTTGTTGTGATTGTTGTGTTTGCTCAATCCGTGTGGGTTGTTGAACCTACGGAGACTCGTGGCAAGCGATCACGGAGTCATGAGCATGATTGATTGTTGTGATTGTTGTGTTTGCTCAATCCGTGTGGGTTGTTGAACCTACGGAGACTCGTGGCAAGCGATCACGGAGTCATGAGCATGATTGATTGTTGTAATTGGTTAAGTTCGTGTGGGTTATTGAACCTACGGAGACACGTGACAGGGGATCACGGTGTCACGAACCATGTTTTATAAATCAAACTTTTTGTAAGAAAGTTTTAAGAAAAGAATGTTGGGCCGAGCCCCATGAGATTTATGGAAATGTTTTCGTACTGTAAATTGTTGAAATACAATTTTGAGATTTGGGTTAAGACCCTAAGATTTTCGAAAGGTTTTGAAATTCTAAAATTCCCGAGGTGATAATCTTACTTTCGAATGCTTCATAACTTATCTTTCCTTGTGAAAACCTCCCGGGGATATTTTGATACTTGGTTGTCATATTTGATTCACGATTATTAGTTGCTTGTTATATTTCATATGATTTGATACTTGCACTAATAAAACTGTGGAGTTTTACTAACCCCCGAGAAATCGGGGGTGGATGTCTGTTTTGCGTCCAGGTACATGCAGATTCAGGGGAGCAGTCACAGGATTGGCACAAGAGGATGACGAGCTGCGATACTAATCATGAGTTGAGAGTTGTTTGATTTTGTTGTGTTGTCAGAGTTGATTTCAGTCTTCCGCTGTATTGTATTTCGACCCCTGTGTGGGTAATGTCGTTTAAGTCAGTTGTGTTGATTGGGGTTGTGTGACCTCATCGGTTTGTGTATTCACGTGTAAGTGACCATAACGGTCTGTATTATTTTATTATTTGACCCTGGTCGGGCAAGCATTTGGTTGTTTATGGATGTTTAGCCTGGTAGATCCTTGTGGAAAGGGTCTACGGCGTGTAATATTTCCATATAGTTTTGGGGTGTTACATTTATGGTATCGGAGCCAGGTTGCGGAAACCTAGGCTGTCGGGTCGAGTCGAGTCGTGGTTTGTTGAGTAATATGTTGTCTTGTCGTTCGAGTCGTCAGGTGACAAGTTGAGTTGTGCGTAGTCACAACGTGTCGGATATGTTGTCGGATGAGATTAGTATCGTGGGCGACCGTCATCTCCATTGGGCCTGTGGACATAAGTCTCCTCTTTTATACGAAGTACCTGTGTATCATGATTTTATCTAAATGAGTTAATTGCGGTGCATAATTTTATTTGCACGGTGTTGTGAATATAGCTGTATTTAATACGTGTGACATATAGTATATGTATAAAACTGGGCCTATTGTTGGTTTACCTTTGAACCACTGTGAGGGGTGGTATGGTGTGAAAATTGAGAACCTTGTTGGGTTTCGAATAAGGTATCGGCGATTGAGTTCGTGAGAAACTCTGAGGAATGGTTTTGTTGTATGTTTAAACTAGATGCTGTGAGATGTATTCAATTGGATTGTGCATGTAGGACTGTATGCCTTTTTCCGCTGCGTGAGTTCTTTTGTAATGGCTTTCGGTATTTTACCGACTGAGTTTTATTTCAAAAACCTTGAGTATCTTAGAAAATAAATTTCGAGACGTACGTTTAAAATGAATTGTTTTCTCGTGGTACTTCTAAGGTGCCACAATATGTTTCAAAATTCTTCTACCTCGAGGACCAAAATGTTTTGAGATATTTTCAATGTTTTATAAACACTTTTACTTAGACCCGAGGGTCGAATACTCTGAAAGTTTTTCACTAAAAGATAGTGTCCTCATTTTTTTTAACAAATGCGAAATGGTTTTCCAAAGTCTTGATAACGATGTTTCACGTTTGTACTTTTTGAAAGGTGATACTCAAGATCAACCGGTGTTTTTCTAAAATGTTTTTTTTTCAAAAGGTGGTTTTCGTTTTTAAAACCCATCATTTCCTGCTTGTGGTTGGAGAAGGTGTGTATGATGTTGCTATTGCTGTTAGGGTGTTAGCCATCCGAATTGTGTTTGAATTGGTGGTGTGAACGTTGAGTCGTTCGCCACGCATATGTTTTGTCAGCCCTTTGTGGGAGGTGTGATGACGATCTTTAATGTTGTCATTTCGTGGCGGCTTGCGTGTTATCGCACTTGTGTGAGCTGTTAAAGCTTGGGTTTGTACGTTTGTGTACATGTGTGATGGTTTCATGATGTTTGTAATTGTGTGCTGGTTATTGTTCGGGCCGTTAAGGTCGCCGAACGATACCGTCATTGCTGTAGTGTTTGTGTGTGTATTACTTTACGATGGTAATCGTTGTATATGATATGTGTTATGATTCTTTGTTGTGCTGAGTTGGCATCTCCGCTATGTTGTTTTGCGACATTATGCCCCATTGTATTTTCGGTATACCGAGCCGAGGCGTTTCAACCGTGATGTGCCGGGGCATGCACGTGTAAATTGTCCTCCTCGTCAGTAACGCGTTTCAAGTGCAGACTCCAGGGACACCGAATTCAGTTTTGCGATTTGGCTACTGAGACTTTCGGAGTTCGCGCTTCAGCGCGGATATCAGGATCGGCTATGAGAGACCCTTGGGATATTTTCCTATCGGATGCTCTTTGTGTTGTTACCTTGTTTCCGTTGTTGTGAATTGCAGGGACGACTTTTCTTTTATAAGAGGTCGGATGTAATACCCGTACTATGTTTGACTTCTGCATTTTCTCCTTCTAAATTCTATCGACTTGCACGTGTTCGTCGATACTTTTTGAACTTGTTTGATGTCTCAGTTGTCATCGTTCGAACTGGTTGTGACCTTGTCTCAGATCGACCTGTTTGTCATCGTGACCTTTCCGAATTCGGTTCGATTCTTGTGAACCTTGTTTGGAAGTAACATCTTTCACTTTCTACCAGTTCTTTTAATGTCTGGAGTTGAAGTGGGGACTTCGGAGTCATTGTTCGACTGTTGTCATTCGATCATTGTTGTTCGATCGTTGTTGTTCGATCATTGTTATTTGATCATTATTGTTCGATCGTTGTTGTTTGAACGGGGTTGTCTGACTGTTGTTGCCTGATCTCGTACTACGAAGAATTGTCGTTCACCGTTAGTCAACTGTTTCAAGTGTGGCCAAGTGGGTCACCGAGCGGTGCATTGTGAGACTATTGCCAAGATTTTCGGGAATTGGATTTTCGTTCCTACTCGGGGAGTGCCTGGTGGTGTCCCGTGATGTAGTTGTGTATCGTACTTCGTGCTGTAATTCGTGTAGAAATTGATATTTGTTGCGTGAACTTTTTGATTTTGTTTGTATTTTACCATGATGTTTTATTTCAAGTTTCGGGATGAAACTTATTTTTAATAGGATAGAATGTAATGTCCGGTATTCTCGTTTTCTGTTACCTTGAATTGTTTGTGTCTTGACGTCGGACATTTTATTGTTGAAGAGAATCGGAGTGAATTCTATCATAATACTGTATTTGTTTCTACCGCATAGTCGTTGTGGTCGGGTGCGACTTGTTGTCGCGTGCGTTTCTTTGATTAAATGTGTGCATGTGATGCGTCGTTAATTGCTCATTATTGTTTTCAATCATTGCCGGTGGCGTTGTTATGGTCGTCGTGGGGCGTGATTTCACGCTGTATGTTCTTTCGTGTTGCTTGTAACGTTTCGCCGTTGGGCGCGATTTTTTCGGTTCTGGTGTATCTCGTTGAGTTTTTCTGGTGGGATATTGCTTCTCCCTACTTGATTTAAGTTTCGGGACAAAACTTCTTTTAAGGAGGGTAGAATGTAATATCTGCAATTTTGGATTTCCGGTAATCCTCTTTTTTCGGCGGAGGTCCATTTTGACGACTCGCTTGGGACCGTTTCATCGTTCTGAGAATGATTAATTCTGCACTTTTTGTCACCCGAGTTCATTTCGGTATTGTTTTGTGGAATCCCGTGTTTCTTAATGACTTTTCCGCACTCGAGTTCGATTCTTGTGAATCTCGTCCGAAATTACTGTTTCGAGTTTCCCATAAGTCCGTTTAACTTTGTTAGACGTGTTGTGAACTTCGGTTTGGTTATTCGATCACGTATCGTGATTTTCGGATGTTTTCGGCCATTTTCGTAATTTCCCAAAGTTTGGGGTAATTACCTTCCGTTGTCGAATTTCGAGCCTTCGGGTGGTCGGAATTGTGTGTTCTCTTAGCTCTCAGATTCGTCCTTGCGATTACTTCGTGACCGTATCTTCGATTCGTATTCGGGTTCGGGTTTCAGTGTCGTTTTCTAGATTTCAGTGTTATTAAACGACTTTTCCACGTATGAGTTCGACTTTGTTAAATCACCATTAATTTTTGGAAACTCCAAAAATTCTGAATCTTTGCAATATTATAAAGCATCGAGTTAGATTTCCAATGGTTTAAACGGTGAGTCAATCGGAGTCCGGACGAGGAAGTTATGGTCGAAATAGCTAAGTCACTCACATGTTCAAGTTTTGGCCGAGCAGCCTGTCGGAAGGGCCGCGGAACACTTGGCCGAGCCGCGGCACGCACACATTTTTCAATCTTCGGCCGACCCGTCTATACCTTGTGCCGCAGCACATGATGGCAGGGCCGCGGCACGCTGCCGAGTCGCTGCCGGCAGATTTGGCCCTATGCCGCGGCACACTTGGTGCGCGGCACCGTGTCGGCTATTTAAGGCACAATGATCGTTTTTTTCGCCATTTTCTCCTTCTTCTCCTTCTCTTCCACGGCTGGGGTTGTTCTTATCATGGAGAGATGTTGTTGGTCAATAAATCCATGAAGTCTTGGAGTTCATATCATCAATCATCCATCTTATAACATCCTTTGATCGAGCGAATCAGGTCAGATTTTCTAGAAATCTAATTTTGGGGATTTGGGGTATTTTGTTCGATTTCGTCCGTTTAATACGATTTAACTTAGGATTGTGATGTATTGATGATTATTTAGATGTATTGTATCATTTCCCTTGTTATTCAATGGTTGGATCGTATCGATTCGTTGTTTTGGTCGAGTTCTTGATCGACGCCTTGAAGGTGTCCGGTAAAATGTCATAGAGGGGTTTTCGGGCGTTCTTCGATTATTCTTCCTCGTATGATCGATGATTTATTGATTATATGTTGTTAGGGTCGAATTCTAGTGAAGAACTCGAGTCGGAACCCTTCCGTTCGTTGTCTTCTTCGGGGTCCGAGCTTCCCGGTCGAACCGTGTTCTTCGGAGCGTTTGGTAGTGGTTATTAAGGCAAGTATCTTACTATACGACTTGTATCTTGCGACTAGTAATCACGTATGAGATTTATGATGATTTTGCTTGCCTTCGTAAATATGTTCCGTTAGAGTTGTTTGTGTTTTCCGAAATTTGAAGGCTTTATGATAATAGTGTTATATTGGTATATGTGTTAGCTGCTGTGCAATGCATTGTGTACCAAACGTGTGTTATGTTGGTTGTACATCGTTGATTGATGATAGTTGTTGAGAGTGTTGAGATTGTGTTTTGTACGTGTGACGTACGATTTTGTGGTGATCAACGTGATTGACTAACTGTGCTCATTGTTGTATGTAATGTGAATGTGAATGTGATGTGCTGGAACGCTAAATTCACTCGTGCGGGTTCGACGGGGCCTATGAGGATTCATGGCACAGGTCCATGGGATCAGAACTTAGTGTGTGGTGTTGAGGTCCAATCGTGCGGGTCTGACGAGGCCTACGATGATTCATGGCACAGGTCCATTGAATCAGGACACAGTACGTCCAACCGTGCGGGTTCGACGGAACCTACGGTGACACGTGGCACAGGTTCACAGGGTCGGGACTGTTTGTTGTGATTGTTGTGTTTGCTCAATCCGTGTGGGTTGTTGAACCTACGGAGACTCGTGGCAAGCGATCACGGAGTCATGAGCATGATTGATTGTTGTGATTGTTGTGTTTGCTCAATCCGTGTGGGTTGTTGAACCTACGGAGACTCGTGGAAAGCGATCACGGAGTCATGAGCATGATTGATTGTTGTGATTGGTTAAGTCCGTGCGGGTTGCTGAACCTACGGAGACACGTGACAGGGGATCACGGTGTCACGAACCTTGTTTTGTAAATCAAACTTTTTGTAAGAAAGTTTTAAGAAAAGAATGTTGGGCCGAGCCCCATGAGATTTATGGAAATGTTTTCGTACTGTAAATTGTTGAAATACAATTTTGAGATTTGGGTTAAGACCCTAAGATTTTCGAAAGGTTTTGAAATTCTAATATTCCCGAGGTGATAATCTTATTTTTGAATGCTTCATAACTTATCTTTCCTTGTGAAAACCTCCCGGGGATATTTTGATACTTGATTGTCATATTTGATTCACGATTATTACTTGCTTGTTATATTTCGTATGATTTGATACTTGCACTAGTAAAACAGTGGAGTTTTACTAACCCCCAAGAAATCGGGGGGTGGATGTCTGTTTTGCATCCAGGTACATGCAGATTCAGGGGAGCAGTCACAGGATTGGCACAAGAGGATGCGAGCTGCGATACTAATCATGAGTTGAGAGTTGTTTGATTTTTGTTGTGTTGTCAGAGTTGATTTCAGTCTTCCGCTGTATTGTATTTCGACCCCTGTGTGCGTAATGTCGTTTAAGTCAGTTGTGTTGATTGGGGTTGTGTGACCTCATCGGTTTGTGTATTCACGTGTAAGTGACCATAACGGTCTGTATTATTTTATACTTTGACCCTGGTCGGGCAAGCATTTGGTTGTTTATGGATGTTTAGCCTGGTAGATCCTTGTGGAAAGGGTCTACGGCGTGTAATATTCCCATATGGTTTTGGGGTGTTACATCACCAAAACCGAAGCACCATTGATTGAAACTGAATCAGAAGTCTTCATTGGACTCGAGTCATTGTTCTAAGGCGCACCACCAGAACCGTCCGTAGACTCATCCGTAGACAAAAGGGTGTTTTTAGAGTTTGAAGCATCCATCTTATTAATTTCTTAATTCCTGTTTAATCAAGTAAAACTAAAAAAAATTACTTTAAGATTGTTGGAAATATTTACTTGAATAAATAAATTTAACAAACGAACTACAATATAATCCTGCAAAAGAAACGTTAATTTTGGACAGAATCGAACTAAAAGAAGGATATGAAATATGTCGATATTGAGTCCAGAAGATCTATCTCCTTAAAGAAAATTCGCCCTCACCATTGTGTAGCGTCTGTCTCCCAGGATAAAACATCACGTCGATGCACTGATTGAAGAACCACCGCACCCTCAGCGAAATAGAACAAACGTGCACTATCACCGCACAAGAACGAGAGGAACGAAAAATAATTTTTCTGGAACTGGAAGAATTTCGAAGCTTAAGAGTAGTGAATAAAATCGGACCCCTCACGTCTATTTTTATAAGGAGGACGCGAGAGAGAAGTGTGCGGGAGGAACTCTCCAATAACTAAGATTAGTATCATAATACTTATTCTAATATTATCCGATTATTAGTAATTACTTTCGGTACTCATCCAAATATTAATTCTGATAATAATGACTTAATTTGGTACTTATCATAGTCCGGAAATTTCAGATTAATTTAATGAGGCGGTTTGACAAATAAAATTGCAGTAAAAAGATAAATTCGTGAAGCCGAGACAAATCGCCCTTCGACCCGAGTCAAGACGGCCAGATGGGCGGCGGCGGCACGCACGAGTTTGTGTGCGAGAGGACCGCCCAGTCACACATCCACTCATGTCTCCACTGTAATATCCGGATTTATTACTGTGTATTTTACCTGTATTCGAACCCTGTATTATTCGGATTTGTGGTTTTGATTATTGGAGTATGATATTTCTTGCATTGGCATCCTTGTACTTAAGTATAACAACATGCAAATTTTCTCATGCAAACTCGTGATAGCGCACGCTAAGAATGTAGCTTAACGCGCGCTATCGGCTATTACTAGCGCACGCTACGTATGTAGGAGTTGCGTGCGCTAGACACTGAATTATTGAGGTAGGTGGCTAGCACATGCGCCAGCCGGGACATGGGTCCGGGTAAGATTCCCGCGAACGAACCTGGACAATTTTGGAGTCAACTCTTATTAGCGCGCGCTAAGGAATGCTTAGTAGCGTGCGCTAATTAACTAGAGTGCATAATATTATAAATGAGACAACCACCCATTTTGGCTTACATTTCCTTCGTCCATTCTTCATTCTTGAGAGGCCAGAGAGCTTTAATCATCCCTCTAACACACTTAGAACACATCTTAGTGATCCTTGATTATTGGTTATCACTTGTGAGTGATCATTGAAGAGAAGTAACACCTTGGAGTGGCACATAACCAACTGGAGTCGGATTCTACCTTGTGGTTCAGTGATTTCGGCATATTAAGGTATGTTCAACCTATCACCAGCCTTAGATTTGGATTCCAAGGGATTAGATGATCATGCTAACGTGATATTGAATTTCATTAGTGAATTATTCAACAAACATCATGTTTTAAGATTGGAATGTCTATGCTTATGATATTATCGTTGGAACCTCGTAGTTGGAATCCTAGTACTTCAAGTGATAAGAGAACATTCTGAAGTTATTATCCGTATGATTTATGTTATCTTAGTGATCATAAATTGGAGGTGGTATTATTTTCGGTTATAAGGACTTAAGGGAAGAATCGTCTTAGGATATATTCTTTTGTATAAGTTGGAATTGTTAGTTCACCTCCAGATGAAGTCTGAATATGTATAATGATAGTAGAATCTAATACATCAACCGGAAGATCACCAACTTCGCATGAGAATTGTAATCAAGAAGGATTATAGTGTTTTGATGATTATACGTATACTTGCACCTCGAAGTTGTTAGTATCCATGAGATCATTCATAAAGGTTATGATCACAACATGAAGCCGGATAACAAAAATTAATTACTGAGGGATTCGCTTACTTCATCACCATTTGTATAATTTGCTGCCCTCCAGTGAACTGCCATGCACTCTTAGCGTGCGCTAAGCTACGAGAATTAACATGCGCTATCGAGTACGTTTAGCGTACGCCACGATTGGGACTTAGCGTGCGTTAAGTCATCAGCTGAGTCAGTCGGCTGATCAGTGAGGCACTGACCACGCCTGGTTAGCGTATGCTAGGCTATGTGTACTGCGTGCGCTAACGAGTAGCATTAACGTACGCTACATAGGATTCATAGCGTGCGTTAAGCTGTCCAGACAGATTACATATTAAGGACTTTCTACCGTAATTGTTGAATTGTTAGACGTTCATTCGACATGAAATGAATTCTATGCTATTTCTTTTGTTAAGGTTCGAGCTTAACACGTGATTGATCGAAGGGGACGACCTTCGAGTATTTTGATATTCGTGGAAGTTTATTCTTGTCAACGAACCGAGGCAAGTACTCTAATTAGAATTGTTTATATCATGACAATTATGATGTGATTGTATCGTGTAAATATGTTGTGATTATATGTCCACCATGCGTTGATCCGACGGGAATCATCATGGGAATATATAGCTGTGTGCGCTGGATCGTCGGACAGGTAGTTCCACCATGTGTTGGTCCGACGGGATCATCATGGGAATCTATAGCTGTGTGCGCTGGATCGTTGGAATACCATTAGTATGTTGAAACTGTTATGATATGATATGTGTTGTGGATATTTCTCGTTGGAGAAACTTGTTAAGATATAATTGTTGATTATATCACTGTTGTATGATTATTGTACTTGTACTAGCATCGTTGTGCTAACCCCTTCGGGGGTGAATATTTGTGTATGTTCAGGATCCAGGAGAGCGGGGAAACAACCACTGGAGATACATGACGACGAGGGTGCAGAGTGATGTTCCTACGGGTTTATCATTCATTGTTTGTTGGTTATTTCAATAAGTACTCGAGTACGTCGTCAGTTTATAATGTTTGGATTTTAGTGATGTAATAATAACTCTTCATTGGATATTTGTAATCTCGGTTTTGAACCAGTCGGTTGAATTTTGTTTCAGCAATTTCATAAATTGATATCTGTTATTGTCATTTCCTTTATTCAGCCTTGTAAATTCTTATGTAAAGGATTTACGGCGCTGTAATATTCCTGAATATATCGGGGGTGTTACATCCACTAGTTGTAAATAGCATTTGTGCATATAGCCTTATATGCACAATATTCATTCTGTTCCAATGTGGGACAAAGTCCCATACTCATTTTTAAGGAGTTAACTTTGGAGCATTAATACTCATTCATCCCTCCACTATTTTGAGTATTTTTATATATTTTGGAAAGCTCTTGCGGATCACTACTTTTTCCAAACAAATCTCGACGTCGTTTCATTGTCGAGTCCACTCAAAATAACACCTCAAATCGAACTTTTAAAAGCCCTAATAAGTCCATTTTTCCAACACTAGCTTCATCCAACGACATCGAGGCTCTGCAAGACCCGGGGAAGCAAGTAGAAAAAAATGGAATATGAAGTGGTCATCTGGAGATAGAAGGATTAATGCTTCCGCCGATGAGCCAGTGTTAGCAGCTTCTCCTGAAGAAATGTGACTTTAGTAAGTCAGGTACTCGTATAGGAGGTCAGATCCGACGTCCTTATTCACCCCTACAACCCACACTTGCTTTCCAACATATCCTCAGATAAGATAATAGGTGCTGCTTTGCCGCGTGAAAAGCCAATTCATGTTTCCACTCTATTTTCATTACTGCTCTTTATGAATCGGCTTTCCTTTGAATGATCCATCTGGTGTGCTAGCTTCTCCATTGCTTTCATTTTCAAAAGCTTGCTTAGCTATAAAATTCTTTATATATATGAAATTACATGCGCAATATACGCTTTCTATAGTATCAGAAACGTAGCAGTTGTATCTTGAGGACATCTTGCCTGAGCCGTCTACTCTTATACCGGGACAAAATTATCTTACGGAAAGAGTTCTCTCGTCTCTGCTAAGTTGCAATTTTATTCAGTTTTTTAATTTACTAAAATTGTAATAGGTTGCCGTTTATTTTTAATTTTATTGTAATTGCATTTTTGTTAATTAACAGAACCAACGTTTCATTCTTAAATACATATGGACTATGAAGCCACACAGACACCACAACACCACTTATTGACACATACTATATGATTTGTTGGTCTACCTGCTATGTTCGCTAATATTTTCAAAGTTACAAAGCAGTCTCGCAAAAGCGAAAAGTTATTGGCTATTTTCTAGAGCTGGAATTGGGTCGACTTAATCCGATTTTGTTAAGAACCAAACTTAAACTTGAAATTTTCTGGCCGAGCCGAGCTTTTGAAGTGTAACCCCAAAGCGAGCTTGGCTCGTTGGGTTCGGTCTAAGCTTCACGTTTTTTCGGGCTTTTTGAAAATAGATAAGTGTCAAATACATATTCAAAAAAATATCACATAAATTATTTTTTTCTATTATCTGAGATTTTTTCGGGGTTTCTTGCTTTTTTAGGATATGTTCAAAAAAACCCGGACTCGGATCCTCTGATGTGCACCTGCTGCACAGCACGGTGCTGTGCAGGTGCACAGCCGTTTGATTACACACACCCGCATGGGTGTGTGTGCGCGTGGCGGATCCAACGCATAGCAGTGCACAGCACGGTGTTGTGCACTGCAGAGGATCCAGATCCAAAAAACCCATCGCATGACCTCTAAATTCAGGATTTTTGAAATTTACGATCTTTCCAAAATTTAAATTCGAGCTCGTATCGAAAATTCTTCTTTCGAGTAGGATTGGTCTGACTCTTATTTTCTCGAAGTCGCCAGTCTCGAGCTTTTTCAGCCTGATTCTGGGTTTATGAGTCCAAGATCTCAACCATACTATTTTGATAAATAGTGGTAATACAAAAAAAAAATTGTCATTTTTTCCCAAACTTTTATACCCTAAGTGTTATAAAAACACCATGAAAGTGACATTTCAATTATCCTTTTGTTTTTATATAGTGTGAATGACTATTATGCCCCTGATGTAATTATGTAATTACGATTGTGCCATCTGAAGTTTTCCTATAAATAGGGCTTCAGTTATTAATGAAAAACATACATGAGAATCATTCTCTCTATTCTCTCTCTAAATTCTCTTTCTATAATATTTCGATTTCATAACACGTTATCAGCACGACTCTAACCTATTGAGTAATATCTCGAGAGTATGCTCTACAGTTGCATCTTATAAATGATCTTCTGTATCAGAAATCCAATTATTACAAAATAATAACATTTAATTCTCCAGTAGAAATTCTCAAAATTTCAATCCTTCTTGAACACAAAGAACATCATCGGTCTGTTTATTTTCTCACGATCTTGTTCGAGAAAACTTCTTCATTCCCGTTCTGTTTAGATCATTTTCTCTGCAGTGATCATCATTCACCCCTCGTGTAATAAATTCTGTATAATCATCCCAATAGTTGATTCAAAAAAAAAAAGAGGAGAAAAACGAGAGTTCTAATAACAATCTCACCTTCCACCGTCAGAACATCTAGCATACACCCAAGAACATGCATAAGGTTCTTCAATAAATCTAAGTCAGAGATAAAAGCATTTTTAGAAATAGAGCGGACTTGTGAAACCCAATTGATGAGTGATGGTCAAAATCAGTGATCAACTCCACCGGCGTCATCTCCAGTTACCTCATGGGCATGCCGGCAGCAACCAGCACAAATGTACAGATCGAGATTCTGGTGGATACAGTTTAACTGTAACACCCCGAGATATTCGGAATAATTACAGCGCCGTAAACCCTTTAAGTAAGGATTTACAAGGGTAATTAAAAGAAATATGAATATAATCCAACAGTACCACAGAAATTCAAATTACAAAACCAGTTCCAACGAGTTAAATAATACAACCATATCGAAATGATATTAATAAGACACATGTACTCGAGTACTGAAAGTGAATCAAGAAGACAAATCACAAAACAACAAACAAACATCACTGAACCCCTTCGTCGTCACATCGGTACTGTGGCTGTTTCCCCGCTCCTCGGCTACCTGAACATCAAAACAAATATCCACCCCCGAAGGGGTTAGCAAAACGATGCTAGTACAAGTATCATTTAAACAAATCGAATATGCATCAACAATACATAACAAGATACACCACACGGACTTCCGCTACCGGAATCCGACAATGCGAATCCACAAGATTCCATTAACACAGCATGGGTATTCCAATCATCCAGCGCCCTCAGCATAGATCCCAAGATGATCCCGTCGGACCAACACGAGGTGGAAATAACCTGTCTAATGATCCAGCGCCCTCAACCTAGATCCCAAGATGATCCCGTCGGACCAACACGAGGTGGACATCCGATCCAGCGCCCTCAACATAGATCGTACAACATATACAAACACAACTCATGCATACATATATGCCAAATCGCTATGTCCATCAACATGAACATACAAATACTAGATAACGAATATCATGACAATTCAACGAAATAAATCCCATGTTCAACAACATGAATAAACCACATGCATGTTCAAAATACCAATATTAACACATTACGATACTTGCCTCGAAGATGGCAAGAACGAAACACTCCAATGATCTCAACACACTCGAAGGCCGCCTCCTTCGATCAACGTAGCAAGCTCGAACCTTAACAAAAGAAATGGTATAGAATTCATCTCAAGTCGTACACTGCCTATAAATCCGGTCAACGGCCAAAAGCTCTAAATATGTAATCTGCCTGAACTACTTAGCGTACGCTACATACTCTACGTAACGTGCGCTAAGTCTGTCTGTTAACGTACGCAAATGACCAAGTCTAGCGTGCGCTAGCCATGTACTGACAGTTCTCTCTTATCAGCCGACTGACTCGACTGATAACATAACGTACGTTACGTACCAAACGTAGCATACGTTAACTGATTCCCGATAGCGCACGTTAATATACATATGTTAGCGTGCGCTAACCGTGCATGGCAGTTTACTACTGGCAGAAAACTTGATCTAATGGTGATGAAACTCATGAATTCTATGGTGATAATACATGTCATCCCCGTGCATATCATTCTCATATGGTTTGTGAAATATCTTTACGGATTAAACGACTACGAGATACAAGGTTACGCATAATCATCACAACACCATAATTCATCTTGATTTTCAAGGAATATCCTAAGTTCAATCCATTACATGTCCCAAAATGTATGATTCCTTTATGTAAAGACATAAGAACTTGGTAATCTCCATCTACTGGTCATAATCGGTTTTGAAGCTTCATGAATATGCTAGGAGTTCAAACACTAATAGGTTCAATGGATTATACGATGAATAAGTACCGAAACATCGAAAATATCCTTCTAACACATGAGGTTCGACTACTTACGAATTTGACTGATTAGATAATCCCAAAACAGGATCAAAATGTCCTTCGGAATACTACTAATATTGGTGAAGAATCACCTACCTCAAAGTAGCGAAGAACACGAAGGAACTTGAGGAAATCCAACACCGAGGGCTTGAACACCAATCTCCAAAGATCTACAATCTTCAAACTCGTGCTAGGAGGATGATATGAGAGGTTGAGGAGGGAGGAAGTAACTCTCTAAGCTCAAAAATTCGGATTAGGGAAGTGAAAATATCTGAATAATGAAAAAGTATGTTGTCCTATATATAGGAAATGGTTATTAGCGCGCGCTAGTCCCTATCCATAGCGTGCGCTAACGGCCATACGAAACTTACTGACTTCACTGTACTCAGCGTTTAGCATGCGCTATCCTCATATCATTAGCGTGCGCTACCGCGTTGACTTGGCTTTTCCCGAAAGCCATCCAGGTTCATCCCGACATGATCCGACCGAAATCCTCAGCCGATCTCACCTACCACCCTGTCTTAATCATGCTGACTACGTATAGCGTGCGATAAGGATCATGCACAGCGTGCGCTACGAATCCAAATTAGCGTACGCTACACTTAGTCGATAGCGTGCGCTACTTTCACAGAATCACAATTTTAGATCACATTCATGAAATCATGCGTTCAACAACACCGGATCATGAAATATGGAGAATAATACTCAGATCAAAATGTAACAATTACAATAACACAAGGTTCATAAACATATCAGAAATCTCGGGTATTACATCCCTCCTCCCTAAAAAGAAGTTTCGTCCCGAAACTTAAGATGAAAACAACTCTGGATATCTAATCTTCATACTGTCCTCCGTTTCCCAAGTGGCCTCTTCAACTCCATGCCGTGACCATTGTACTTTAACCAAGGGTATTGGTTTATTCCTCAAGTGTTTGATCCGACTCTCAAGTATCTTGATTGGTCTATCCTCGAAGGTGCCATCATTAGCTATCTCGATCTCATCGAACTCAATGATATGACTGGGATCCGGTACATACTTTCGCAATTGGGATACGTGAAACACATTGTGAACGTGACTCAGCGATGGTGGTAAGGCCAACCTGTATGCTAAATCCCCAACTCTCTCGAGGATCTCAAATGGCCCGATATATCTCGGACTTAGCTTACCTTTCCTCCCAAAACGGAAAATTCCTCGTGTAGGAGACACCTTCAGTAGTACGTGGTCCCCAATGTCGAACTCTAGAGGGCGACGACGCACATCTGCATAAGACTTCTGTCGACTCTGGGCAGCAACAGTCTTTCCCGAATCAAAGCTATCTTCTCTTGAGTTTGAACTATCAATTCCGGTTCCGTCCCGATCAAGTCCAAATAATCATCCCAGCACAAGGGTGATCGACATCTTCTCCCGTACAAAGATTAAAATGGTGCCATCTTAATAGAAGCATGCCAACTATTGTTATAGGTGAATTCAATCAATGGCAAGTGAACTTCCCAATCAGTTGACCAATCCAAAGCACAAGCTCTAAGCATGTCTTCTACTGTTTGAATAGTCCTTTCGGAATGACCGTCCGTTTGGGGATGATAAGCCGTGCTAAAGTTTAGCTCGGTCCCCACAGCCCTGTGAACTGCCTTCCAGAAGTGCGACACGAAGCGACCATCTCGATCTGAAATAATGGTCTTGGGCGTCCCGTGCAATCTGACTATCTCTGCAACAAATACTCGTGCCAATTTCTCGGGTCCCCATGTGTCTTTAATTCCTAGGAAATGAGCCTACTTGGTTAGTCGATCAACTATAACCCAAATCATGTTCATTCCTGTCTTGGTCCTTGGCATATTGGTGATGAAATCCATCGAGATATCCTCTCACTTCCACTCAGGGATCGGAAGCGGCTTTAACATTCCGGCAGGTCGCTGATGTTCAATCTTAACCTGCTGACAAGTCAAACACTTCGAAACGTACTCTACTACGTCCTTCTTCATATTTCCCCACCAGAAGTTTTGTTTTAGATCCTTATACATCTTACTGCTGCCCGGGTGAATAGAATAAGGCGCGCTGTGAGCTTCCTTCAGAATTGTCCGTCTCAATTCATCATCATCGGGAACGCAAAGTCGACTCTGAAATCTCAGAACTTCATCATCTTGTATCATGAATCCTGGGGCCTTTCCTTTCTTTACTTCGTCACATAACCGAAGGATCAGAGAATCGTTCAACTGCTTAGATTTGATTTCCTTGACTAGTGACGAAGTCAGTTCCATCACGTATAGTTGCCCTTGGATTCCTGGTGACCACATTTCAATCCCTTCGCGGATCAGTTCTCGTTGAAATGCTGGTTTGGGATGTAAGTGCTTCCAATACTCGAAGGGAAACAGGTTTACGGCTCAATGCATCGGCTACTACGTTTGCTTTACCCGGATGATAGAGAACTTCCAAGTCGTAATCCTTGATCAATTCTAGCCACCTTCTTTGCCTCATGTTTAATTCTTTCTGACTGAAAATGTACTTGAGGCTTTTATGATCTGTAAAGATCTGACAATGAGTACCGTATAAATAATGTCGCCAAATTTTCAAGGCAAAGACCACAGCTGCTAACTCCAGATCATGAGTCGGGTAATTAACTTCATACGTTTTCAACTGTCGAGAAGCATAGGCGATCACCTTATTCCCTTGCATCAACACACATCCCATACCCTGATTTGAAGCGTCGCTGTATACCATAAATCCATCAGTTCCATTTGGTAATGCTAATATAGGTGCTGTCGTCAGTCTCTTTTTAAGTTTATCAACACCAGCCTGGAATTTCTCATTCCACGTGAACTTTTGAGTTTTCTGTAACAGCTGACTGAGTGGACGAGCAATTTTGGAAAATCCCTCTACAAAACGGCGATAATATCCAGCAAGTCCTAAGAAGCTTCGGACTTCTTTCACGTTCTTAGAAGCTTCCCATTCCAAGATTGCTTCGACTTTCTTCGGGTCCACCTGAACTCCGTCAGCTGATATCACATGCCCAAGGAAAATTACTTCCCTAAGCCAGAACTCACATTTAGAAAGCTTCGCGTAGAGTTGTTCCTTCCTCAAGGTGATCAAGATGTCATCAATGAAAACGACCACAAACTTATCTAGGTATTCTAAGAATACCCGATTCATCAGTTGCATAAATACCGCAGGAGCATTGGTAAGTCCGAATGGCATCACCACGAATTCATAGTGCCCGTACCGGGATCTGAAAGCAGATTTCGGTATATCCAATTCCTTAATTCTCAACTGATGATATACTGATCGCAAGTCAATCTTCGAGAATACCCTTGCTCCTTGCAGTTGATCAAACAAGTCATCGATCCGAGGTAAAGGATACTTGTTCTTGATTGTCACCTTGTTAAGCTCCCTGTAATCAATACATAACCGGAGGGATCCGTCTTTCTTCCGGACAAAGAGAACGGGCGCTCCCCAAGGAGAAACGCTAGGCTGAATATAACCCTTCTGTAATACTTCCTCCAGTTGCTTCTTTAGTTCATACATCTCGGTTGGCGCCATGCTGTATGGTGCTCTGGAAATAGGAGCGGCTCCAGGCTCTAATTCGATAGTGAACTCCACTTCTCTCCGCGGAGGTAATCCAGGTAGTTCGTCAGGGAATACATCTGAAAATTCATTCACAACTGGAATAGATGAGAGTTCTACTCCTTCTTCTTTCTTCATGGCATAGCACCAAATTCCATGACATCCCTGCTTCAGTAATTTCACAGCTTTCATTGCTTTGATCAATTTTCTCGAGCTTCCCGGTCTCCATCCTCTGAATAGGTGTTCAGATCCGTCATCAGCAATGATAGAAATGACTCTGTTTCGGTAATTCAGAATAGCTCCATAACGGTTGAGCCAATCGTCTCCGAGAATTAAGTCGTCACCATGGATGTCAACTACAATAAGATTCGATGGCCAATCTCTCCCTCCTATAGACACTGGAAAATCTCTAGTTTCTAGGGTTCCCACAATTCTCTCTCCGCTCGGCAAGCCCACAACATATGGTTCACAATCAAATAAGCACGAGATTTTTAAACGATTAACACAGTTCAATGATATGAAAGAATGTGTAGCTCCGGAATCGAATAAGACACTAACTAGTTGCAAAAGGATCTGAATCGTACCTGATGCAACAACAGTTCTCGATCGTCCGATTTCCTCATCTCGCAAAGCGCGGAGGAACGGACTCAAAGACTGGATGTCTCTCTTCCTAACATTACTGCTTTGAAATCCACTCACGCATCTGGTTCACACTTATTTCCTTCGGAACTGGCGCCGGATTGCGAGTACCAAACGATCTAGTCGCCACTCCACAGAAAGCCGCACGGTGCCCTTCTTGCCCATAATCGAAACAAGTCACAGAAGATGCGGGGCAATTACGTCTAATATGCCCTGCTCGACCACAATTATAGCACTTCTTTGATGCGTCCGAAACTACTGATGTTGTCCGGAATTTCTTTCCACCTCTAAAAGGATGTGGAGGTTTCCTAGCTGAATAAAAGGAAGACTGGCCCTTACGGGGCGCACCACTCTTGTTTTCCGAGAAATTGCCGGTCACTTTCTGCTTCTTTGCCTCCACCGATTTCTCCACCGCCGCCTCTTTCATGTCGTAGGCCAGTGCTTTGTCTTGATACTGTCGCAACGTAGTACACTCGAATCCGGACATGTATTGCTGAATCTCTGGATTCATTCGCATATCGAAATGAAAAATCTTTTCTGCCTCCGTTCTGACCAAGTGTCGCACACAAGTCAACTGATGATTAAAAGTTTTGATTATGTCTGTCACAGTTACTTCCGAACTCTGTGGTGAGAAAAACTCTCGGTTTTTTACCTCTCTAACTGGACGAGGACAATACTGTGCTTCCATCATTAGTTTGAATTCCGTCCAATCCGCATTATGATTCTCGGGTCGAATAGCTTCCCACCAGTCAAAGGCCTCCCCAGTCAGAAAATACTGGGCAATGGGAACCTTCCGGTCCTCGGGACAGTTAATACCCGCGAATATCTTCTCTAACTCTTTTAGCCAATGATCCCAAGTAAGTGCCTCAGCAGATCCATCAAATTTTGGCGGGTGCAATTTGACCACCTCAGCAAGCCATCTGTCTCCCCGGTTATCCTCGTGGTGCTGCTGTCCCATCGCCGTCTGCATGCGGTCAACTACCTGAGCGAACTGGTTTATCTGAGCCACCACCTGTTGAAGCACTCCCGGCATGTTAGGATTCGCGTCGTCATTCGCCGATCCCTGCTGTCCTCCAGAATGGGAATCGGTTCTACTAGCCGATAATTCTGGGGTAGTTGTGGAATCCTCCTGTCTCGCGTTACCACGTCCGCGTCCACGACCGCGTCCGCGTCTACGTCCTCCTCTCAACATACTGTAAACACAATTTTTCAATATCCAGGACGAAATTTTCACAATAAAGCCCGTCAAATACTCACAAAACAGAAATCAAGTAAAATGGTAGTATAAGAGATTAGGAGACTTACAACCACGGTCCACATGACGACTTTGGCTGAACAGTGATGTTACGAACGACCCAGAAATCAATAACGTAAACAGACCCAACTTAAAACCCGACTGCCAAGATATCCATGAATCTTAGCTCCGATACCATATTCTGTAACACCCCGAGATATTCGGAATAATTACAGCGCCGTAAACCCTTTAAGTAAGGATTTACAAGGCTAATTAAAAGAAATATGAATATAATCCAACAGTACCACAAAAATTCAAATTACAAAACCGGTTCCAACTAATCCAACGAGTTAAATAATACAACCATATCGAAATGTATTAATAAGACACGGGTACTCGAGTACTGAAAGTGAATCAAGAAGACAAATCACAAAACAACAAACAAACATCATTGAACCCCTTCGTCGTCACATCGGTACTGTGGCTGTTTCCCCGCTCCTCGGCTACCTGAACATCAAAACAAATGTCCACCCCCGAAGGGGTTATCAAAACGATGCTAGTACAAGTATCATTTAAACAAATCGAATATGCATCAACAATACATAACAAGATACACCACACGGACTTCCGCTATCGGAATCCGACAATGCGAATCCACAAGATTCCATTAACACAGCATGGGTATTCCAATGATCCAGCGCCCTCAGCATAGATCCCAAGATGATCCCGTCGGACCAACACGAGGTGGAAATAACCCGTCCAATGATCCAGCGCCCTCGGCCTAGATCCCAAGATGATCCCGTCGGACCAACATGAGGTGGACATCCGATCCAGCGCCCTCAGCATAGATCGTACAACATACACAAACACAACTCATGCATATATATATGCCAAATCGCTATGTCCATCAACATGAACATACAAACACTAGATAACGAATATCATGACAATTCAACGAAATAAATCCCATGTTCAACAACATGAATAAACCACATGCATGTTCAAAATACCAATATTAACACATTAAGATACTTGCCTCGAAGATGGCAAGAACAAAACACTCCAATGATCTCAACACACTCGAAGGCCGCCTCCTTCGATCAACGTAGCAAGCTCGAACCTTAACAAAAGAAATGGTATAGAATTCATCTCAAGTCGTACACTGCCTATCAATCCGGTCAACGGCCAAAAGCTCTAAATATGTAATCTGCCTGAACTACTTAGCGTACTCTACGTACTCTACGTAACGTGCGCTAAGTCTGTCTGTTAACGTACGCAAATGACCAAGTCAAGCGTACGCTAGCCATGTACTGACAGTTCTCTCTGGTCAGCCGACTGACTCGACTGATAACATAACGTACGTTACGTACCAAACGTAGCGTACGTTGACTCATTCCCGATAGCGCACGTTAATATACATATGTTAGCGTGCGCTAACCGTGCATGGCAGTTTACTACTGGCAGAAAACTTGATCTAATGGTGATGAAACTCATGAATTCTATGGTGATAATACATGTCATCCCCGTGCATATCATGCTCATATGGTTTGTGAAAGATCTTTACGGATTAAACGACTACGAGATACAAGGTTACGCATAATCATCACAACACCATAATTCATCTTGATTTTCAAGGAATATCCTAAGTTCAATCCATTACATGTCCCAAAATGTATGATTCCTTTATGTAAAGACATAAGAACTTGGTAATCTCCATCTACTGGTCATAATCGGTTTTGAAGCTTCATGAATATGCTAAGAGTTCAAACAGTATTAGGTTCAATGGATTATACGATGAATAAGTACCGAAACATCGAAAATATCCTTCTAACACATGAGGTTCGACTACTTACGAATTTGACTGATTAGATAATCCTAAAACATGATCAAAATGTCCTTCGGAATACTACTAATATTGGTGAAGAATCACCTACCTCAAAGTAGCGAAGAACACGAAGGAACTTGAGGAAATCCAACATCGAGGGCTTGAACACCAATCTCCAAAGATCTACAATCTTCAAACTCGTGCTAGGAGGATGATATGAGAGGTTGAGGAGGGAGGAAGTAACTCTCTAAGCTCAAAAATTCGGATTAGGGAAGTGAAAATATCTGAATAATGAAAAAGTATGTTGTCCTATATATAGGAAATGGTTATTAGCGCGCGCTAGTCCTTATCCATAGCATGCGCTAACGGCCATACGAACTTACTGACTTCACT
Source organism: Orobanche coerulescens (assembly GCA_033398695.1). Lineage (NCBI taxonomy): Eukaryota > Viridiplantae > Streptophyta > Magnoliopsida > Lamiales > Orobanchaceae > Orobanche > Orobanche coerulescens. Next base: position 28,291,787 of record CM065815.1, on the reverse strand, counting down.
GTACTCAGCGTTTAGCGTGCGCTATCCTCATATCATTAGCGTGCGCTACCGCGTTGACTTGGCTTTTCCCGAAAGCTGTCCAGGTTCATCCCGACATGATCCGACCGAAATCCTCAGTCGATCTCACCTACCACCCTGTCTTAATCATGCTGACTACGTATAGCGTGCGCTAAGGATCATGCACAGCATGCGCTACGAATCCAAATTAGCGTACGCTACACTTAGTCGATAGCGTCCGCTACTTGCGCAGAATCATAATTTTAGATCACATTCATGAAATCATGCGTTCAACAACACTGGATCATGAAATACGGAGAATAATTCTCAAATCAAAATGCAACAATTACAATAACATAAGGTTCATAAACATATCAGAAATCTCGGGTATTACATTAACATCTTTTTTTGTTGCTCAACTATAGCTGGGCGAATCTCCGACTATTTGGACAGTCAGATAACCATCATTATCGTGGAGGTTCATGGCTGGATTGGCACATCTTCCTGACGCACTTGCCTGTTTAGTTCCGAGAGGTATTCATTAAATTTTTTTTAATAATCTGAAATATGTCTATACTTGCAACATGCCATATGAGTTGAACTTTGAAGAAGAAAAGAAGAAAAAAAAAGGGGGGGGGGGGGGGGGGGGGGAAGTCATGGGAAAGGAACCGAGAAGAAGCCCTATAATAAAGTTGTCTACCCAGTCAAATAACTATAGGTTGAGAACTGTCCCTACAAGGCAGCGAAAGTCCACCCTAAATAAGGGGTGTGAAAAGAATAAATAAAGAAGACACAAAAAAAATAATAAAAAAAAGGAAGAGGACAGGCGGCAAGTTGTCCACAATAGCAGAAGGAAAAAAAATCTCACAAAACACGGTTAACATATATATATATATATATATATATAAAAGAATAAAATATTCTTCTAATTCATTAAATCATAAATTTGGTTTTTCTTATATATAAGATTCATATGATCTCAGAATTAATTTTACTTGATACCATCGTGATTTATTTTACGAGAGCTTCAATTTGACACTAATATTGATATGGGTGTTAACTCTTTTCAATTATGTTATTATCAAAATTTATTAGAATGTACGAATAACATCCAACTCTGGAAATCGCAAAGACTTAACGGTATTCGATATTTTGAACTATACCTTGATGATGACTATATTTTGAGGAATTGATTGGACGATCCTGCTCTGGTAAAAGCAGTTAATTATTTTGCAGTTTAAATTATGTCTCTTATTTATCTCAAAGTGGTGGCTTCAAACCACACATTTATCGATTTTTTTTTGCAATTACAATACCTCCCATGTGATGAGTTCAATTATCACAAGAGAGATGGTTTTACATATGCAATTTATATATTATATATCACCATTGTGGTTAGTTATACCGCATGAATAGTTGATCGATTATCTAAATCCTGCTCTCGAAAAAGCAGTTGATAAAAATAAATCCTACTCTGAAGAAGTAGTTGATCAATAATTCAAATCATTCTCTCAAAGAAGAAGCAGTTGATGGAAATAGTATCCGATCTCCATGATTATTAAACACAGATGGAGAAAATTGAGCAAGTGATACCATAAGATATCACCGATTAATTAAAGAAAATCTCATGCAAATACACCGCATGGTAGGATCATCTGACAACTGATATGAAGAGCTGTCACTGAAATATAATTGCTCAATAAGTCCCATGTTGATTATATCACATGGTGGGATCATTGAAATCATATCGACATGAAAACGCTTATTGAGAAGCATATATCATATATTCGTGATAATAATATATGTTTATAAAGGCAAAAGATGATCTTATTATTGCTGGAAGAAGCACACAACAGTCGAAGTGTAAATATCGAAACTAGCTGAAAGGCAGTAAACACTCGACAATATGAAACGCGGAAAAGAAAATACATATGAAACCCATAAAAAGAGAAGGGGTGCGTCTCGAGAGTATAAAACTCCGTAACTCTGCCACCACTTGACATCAGGGTTTATAATGAAAGATCTAAAGGATCTAAACTTCTTTTGTGTTTGGCGCCAATGCTCCGTGGCTGATGAGATTTGACTTCCAAATTCTTAACTGAAATATATGCCTGAAACTTTATAAGTAGATCAACAACAGTGTCAGCACATATTACTATATATCTTGATGGCTGAGATATAAACTTGTGATCTACTCCTTGATCCAGAAAGGCAAGCAAATCGCTGAAGAAATTATTAATATTCAACAAACCTATAGGTTTGGTATGGAAGTCCCGCTCAGCCCATGACGTGATGTTGAATATCTCATTGAGTGTGCCATAGCCACCTGGAAGAACAATAATGGCATCACTATTATTCACCACATACATCAAACTATCATGCACGGACTATGCTTGAAGCATCAACCCAGTTGAACCCCCTATACTACTGGTTCTAACTGTGGGATAGTGTAAGACACTTGTTACTCTTATTCTCCCATTTTGTGCAGCCTCTAACAGATAACCCAAAAATCTATAATTACTCCCACCATACAATATATCGATTTTGTGTTTTCCTAATTCTTTTACGAATTGATATGCCATATCTATATGCTGGATATGACCTATCAGTTTGGATCCACCTAAAATACATATAGTTTTAATTGGATGAGATCTATATGAGGATTCTGAGAACTCCATCTTTCTACACTAGACTTTCAAAATACTTTTATGAGAGATAAATTTTCTGATTTGTGAATCCCAAATTTAAAGAGCAAACTTCTTACTAAACGACAAATGACTTCACTATTTTCATTGAAAAATGAGCGGCAGATAAGTCATTACTTTTGACAAAATTGCAAAATGAAAACGAAAGATATGGTATTATATTTTTCAATGAAAATGACGTTATCGATTGGCACATGAGAAATTTAAATATTGGAAAACAATATTCATCAACTTGCATTATTTTTCTATTACCTTATACCAATTTTGACAGAACGGACTTACAAACTGGATCTTTTGAGATTAATTTTTCATGACTAAAACATTCCCGTTCATCCTTAAATTGTATCCACAAAGCTATTAGTTCACGATGAACGTATCCACTGGGATGTGTATCAAGAATCTGTTACATATCATGATCCATAGATTCCTTACTCAATCCATCCTTGATAAATGCTATTTTATCTTCTCGATTTTTGGATACAAACCCCACAGATTTGCATCGTGTGTCACATGTTCATCGAGCACATTTATAACACCCACCTAATCTTTTTGCTCTCCGTTTCTTTGCAAAACTACTCTTATCTATACCTGGCATATACTTAAAAGAATTTGAAAATTCACCAGATAGTAGAACTTGTGCTTCGATCAACCATCGAATATCTTCTGGGATGCCATTTCTCATTAGCACCCTTAATCTTTCGAGTCGAGCTCGATAAATTCTTTTTATGATATTCACTGGAAGAGATGAGTAATATTTACAAAGATTCGAAAGCATTGAATCCATTATGATATTCAGACCCTCGGTATGGGTGAATTTTGTGAATACAATGATAATCTATTTATAGATTGGAATTACGCGTATGAGATTTGACTCCGCGTCTTGAAGCGTATGAATTACGGCTCTATATTTGAATAATGAACATAATATGACATGTGGGAGCAACGACTCCATGTTGATAATGATGTGCAAAATGGCACCGAAAGATGATGTGATATGCCGGTAAAATATCTATACGGTGATATAGACACATCGTCTTCAAATATTTGTTCTCGATTAATATCACTACTAGCCAATATTGGGAATGAATTCTTAATAAATTTAGAATATATTAAGGGGGAGTATGAGCCCACTTCCTCTACATGTGAACTACTAGATATTATGGATCCACTAGATAGTCACATGTTTATATGACTCGTAATCAGAAATTTACGAGATAATTTGCTCACGGTTTGAGCATATATTCCATATCAGATTGAGCTAGTAATATATCCCAAATAAACTTGAATAGATCCCAGAAAGGATCAAGATATGCGCATACAGGTGGGATATCAATTGGCATACTATTTGAAGTCCTCCAGCCAATATCGAGAACATAATATACAAACTTCCATGACTGAAGATGAATACTGAGATATTGGCATACGAGTTTGGTGCTCAAGAAATCTCTTAGCATGAGGGGGAGTATTGGTAGTTGGAAATATGTGAAATGCATCACAATATATCCTCACAACTCAAATATAAACTTGAAGTTCAAAGATGCATGACAGATTATTAATCTTTGGTACCAACTACAATTGCTTTGATAAATACATAATAATTCCCCGAATATGAATCAAAGCAAATGATAAAAGGAGGCATATACTTTTGAGAAGTATATAGACATAACCACAATGTGTAATCCCAATGGATGATTGATAATGAGATATCTCGGCAAGTTATGTTGCCATGGGGAAATAAAAATGTCGACACAATATAGCGCTATGAGGATATCCATGACTGTGAAATATGAATATTGGAAATAAGGATATTAAAATCCATGATTTGTGAAAATGAGGATATTGAAATCCATCGAAATTGAAATATATTCCCTTATAATAAAATAAAACATATGGGCTTACTGAAAGTGACTCGTAAGGAGATTTTGAACATATTATTAGTGCGTGCAGTCACTCAAAATAAAGCGTTGTGAACGAAAATTATCTGATGTACTCTTTTCCTTGACTGAGGTTTTATCCCATTGGGTTTTCCCGGCAAGGTTTTTAACGAGGCAGCTTAATCACAACCAGTATGGAATCTCCAAAAGAAATTTGGAATATATTGCAAAGAATATGAGTTCGATATTACAATCTGCACTGAAGATGATACTCATACTAATTCCTGGAGGATCATTGAAATGCCTGGGGCATATTTGTAACACCCCAAACTAGGCGGATATTACAGTGCCGTGAATCCCCGACTGGGACCCACCAGGCAAATGAAAATGATGAATTAAATAATATAATTGTAGTACCGAACCACATTATATTACCAAACACTCCGATGAGGAGTTTAAGTACAACACACCAGGACAATACCGAATACTAGTGTATTTTATATGAAGATAAAATACACCACCCTGAATAAATAAACATTACAAACGGAATTTGCAGCGGAAAATACAAATGACGTAAATAATCGAAATGATCGAAAATGATCGAACAAACGGAATGACCGGGGCCCCTACTAGTATCATCGACTCGCCGCCGTCAACATGCTCTTCCCGTGCCTTTGCCTTGCCGTGACTAAAACAAAATCCCCAACGGGCCGCCATACGTAACAACAATCCTCAAGAGTTGAAATTACACAATCATGAATTAATCAAGTTATGAAATATTCTTAATTATGAATTACGCTGAAGAGGAGCATCATAGTACGCCCGTAATGTCACCGTGCAAGTGTACAAGACGAATGTCCGACACACCCGTCCTTGTACCTAATTAGTCTCACGAGGTAAGCGTTACTGCAGTGCACGGTCCGATGTATCGGTGAACCCAATACATGACCATCATGTGCCCGACTAAAAATTCCACATGCCCACACCCGCCACGCAATATGAACCCTAAGGTCACATGAACGAATGACCATGATGAAAACCAATGAATAATAATTAGACAAAGCCAAGATGACTCACCGATATGAAAGTAATAGTGACGTGATTGATAAACCAATGAAAAGATTTGGAACCGCTGCTCGTGAATGAAATGATTATTCGACACTTACAAGTCTCAAAATGATTAATATTATGATGAATGAATTATGATTATGAGCAATCAACAACAAAAGGAATGAGTATCCTTTTAACCGAGTAAGATTTAACTTACACAATACCGATGAAGAATGTCCGTCCACGAACAACGTCCTAACCAAGATACCGATCGCTCGAACAACCTTGAATAACAATAATTACCAACAATCGTTCAATACACGTATCCAACCACAAAACACGACTAACCCAAAGGTCGAAACAACGATAATCAAACTCATAGGCATTCCAACGAATACATAACCGACCGCACAACTACGAAAATATCCAATCCCGAATATGTCGAAACCCACACCAAAATGAGTATTTCGAACTAACAAAACACTTCAATGATATCAATAATCCATTAGGAATCCATAACTCATGATTACAACAACATCAATCGGAAAATCCCCAATTAACCGAAGTCAACCCCAAGGGTTCTTGAAATAATTCCGAAAATAACCGTTTAAATCCGTAGGAATATATTTATCCAAGTAGATAATCCATAAATTAACATATCCCAATGATAATCCAAGCTTACACGAAGAAATCGGAAGGAAAAACCCAAAAATCCGAAATTCTAGATCCAAGAAATTAATACCTTTGATTCGACGTTTCGGAGATGATGAAGTGATGATAAATTCAACTCAAAGACTTGAAGATGATGATTGATGATTACACCTCGAAGAATCCCCTCTGGATCGCTCGGAATCGCCCAAAAATACCGAAGGAATGAAATGGGATGAAAAATGACGAACTCTGACTAAACTGTCCAATTTATACTCAGTCCAGGTTAGCGTGCGCTAGCCCTTGTGCATAGCGTGCGCTAACGAGTAATTTGGGTAGTCCAGTACCCACTGTCCGAACACGGTAGCGCGCGCTACGTACCTCTTTGTAGCGTGCGCTACGGCCATACTACTAGCGTGCGCTAATATCCATTGTTAGCGTGCGCTAGCGAAATATTTGTCGCCCAGTACTGGAGTCCAGAAAATCCTCTGCCCTCTGATCTAACCTCGATAGCGTGCGCTACAACCATTATTTAGCGTGCGCTAATATATCGGTTGCGTACGCTAACAACAATGCATAGCGTGCGCTATGAATAAACCCGGTGCGATCAAAGAGCCACCGGACTCAACCTCGATCCGCCTCAGCGCGCGCTACTCCACACATATAGCGTGCGCTACTACAACCCGTTAGAGCGCGCTACTTACCACTCGTAGCGTGCGCTACCATTATTCTCACTGCAGTCCGGTACCTTACGGATCGCAGCCAAGGTAGCCTTAGCGTGCGCTAAAGCTGAGCGGTAGCGTGCGCTACCTCTACCCAATTAGCGTACGCTAAAAGGAGTATGTAGCGTGCGCTACTCCTCAAGCACAGCTTGCAACGAAAATGACAATGATGATAAACACGGCACGAAACTCCAATCAGATTAATGATGAATGACGATCGATACACGATACGATAACTCTGAATGATGAATACCATGACTGAATATGAGTGACAAATGATCAATAATGAATGAAATTACTGAGTATCAATTACTGAATGATAAATACTGAATGATGATTACTGAATTACAACTGGGTATTACATACACCCCCCCCTTAAAAAAGTTTCGTCCCCGAAACTAAGGGTCAAACAACTCGGGATAACTCTCCCGCATACTATCCTCGGTTTCCCAAGTAGCCTCTTCGACTCCGTGTCTAGACCACTGAATTTTAACCAAAGGAATCGTCTTATTCCTCAACTGCTTGATTCGCCACTCTAAAACTCGCATAGGACGTTCCTCATATGAATGATCGTCGGCGATCTCGATTTCGTCGAACTGAAGTATGTGACTCGGGTCGGCAACATACTTCCGCAACTGAGAGACATGAAACACATTATGAATTCGGCTCAACGCCGGAGGTAAAGCCAATCGATAAGCTAACTCGCCCACTCGATCCAAAATCTCAAACGGTCCAATGAATCTCGGACTCAACTTTCCCTTCTTCCCAAAACGGAAGATACCACGACTCGGGGATACCTTGACCAACACATGGTCACCAGCCTCGAACTCTAATGGTCGATTTACGGTTATCTCGCATATGATTTCGCCGACTCGAGCGGTCAACAAACGACTCGATCAAAGCTACCTTCTCACGGCGGCTATAAGCATATCGGGCTCGGCCGATTGATTCGATAAGTCGTCCCAACACAACGGAGATCGACAACGACGACCATACAAGGCCTCGTAAGGTGCCATCTTGATCGAAGCATGCCAACTATTATTATACGTGAACTCGATCAATGGTAGTTGGGCTTCCCAATCGTTTTTCCAATCGAGGGCGCATGCCCTCAACATGTCCTCTAATGTATGAATGGTCCTCTCGATTGTCCGCTTTGACCGAGGATGAAAAGCGATCGAGATTAAGCCGAGTTCCCATAGCACGATGAATCGATTTCCAAAATGCGACACAAACCGTCCGTCACGATCGGAAACGATACTTTTAGGAGTACCGCATCGACTATCTCTTTGATGAACATTGCGCAAGTCTCGCGGGACCACTCGTCTCCTTGATCTCAGTGAAATGAGCTGATATTGTTAAGCGGTCCGCGATCACCCAGATCGTGTTCATGCCACGACGACTCGTCTGCAAACTCGTGATGAAATCCAGAGACTTGTCATCCCACTTCCACTGGGAATAGGAAGGGGTTTCAAAGATACCCGCCGATCGCGATGTTCAATCTTAACTTGTTGATGTTAAGCATCTCTAAACAAATTCTGCGTCTTCTCGATTCATATTACTCCACCAGTAATTTTTTTTCTATTCCTTTTACATCTTGCTAGTCACCGGATGAACGGAATTAGGTGTAGCATGAGCTTCTTTCATTCTCGAGTTTTTCAACTCGTCATTTGCCGACGCACAACCGATTCTTAAACCTCAAAAGTCCATCCTCGTGGACCACAAATCCAGGCTTTCGAGCCACATCCTCTCGGATGCGCAACAATGATGGGTCCGAACCCGATTCTCTCGAATTTCCTCCTCGAGTGACGATGAAATCTCTAACATACAAAGTCGTCTCGAACTCACAAGCTGCGGACCTCGATCTCGGGTCTAAGGAATTCCCGCCAAGCTCCTTCGAATCAAGTTAAACGGCAAGCATCCGCTCCCGAACGGACTTACGACTCAAGGCGCGGCGATAACGTTCGCCTTGCCCGGTGGTAGAGGATCTCAATATCATAATCTTTGATTAATTCCAACCACCGTCTCTGACGCATATTTAACTCCTTCTGAGTAAATATATACTTTAAGCTCTTATGATCGGTGAATATCTGACAGGTGACGCCATAAAGGTAATGACGCCAAATCTTCAAAGCGAACACCACGGCTGCTAGCTCCAGGTCGTGGGTCGGATAATTAACCTCGTAAGGTCTCAATTGCCGTGAAGCATAGGTAATGACCTTCCCGTTCTGCATGAGCACACATCCGAGACCCTGTCCGGATGCATCACTATAAACCACAAATCCTTCCGTCCCCTGCGGCAAGGAAAGTACAGGTGCTGACATTAACCGACTCTTGAGTTCCTCAAAACTCCGTTGACATGCGTCGGACCACGTGTATTTCTTATCCTTCCACAATAAGTTCGTCAAGGGTTGAGCGATTTTAGAAAATCCTTCCACAAATCGCCGATAATAACCCGCTAATCCGAGGAAGCTTCGGATTTCCTTAACATTCTTCGGAGGTAGCCAATCTCGAATAGCCTCCGTCTTCTGAGGATCGACACGAACTCCGTCTGATGAAATTACATGTCCGAGAAAAGTCACTTCGGACATCCAGAACTCACATTTAGAAAACTTCCCATAAAGTTGTTCTCGTCTCAACACGTCGAGCACTTGATGAAGGTGAAACTCGTGCTCCTCCCGGTCACGAGAATAAATCAAAATGTCGTCGATGAAGACAACAACAAACTGATCCAAAAAGTCGATGAAAACCCGATTCATTAACTCCATGAATACCGCAGGTGCATTAGTCAATCCAAACGGCATAACCACAAACTCATAGTGACCATAGCGTGTTCGAAACGCCGTCCTCGCAATATCCGACTCTCGAATCCGCAACTGATGATATCCAGATCTTAAGTCGATCTTGGAAAATACTGAAGCTCCCTGAAGTTGATCTAAGAGATCATCAATACGGGGTAAGGGATACTTATTCTTGATTGTCACCTTATTCAACTCCCGATAATCGATACACAAGCGAAAAGAACCATCCTTCTTCTTGACAAATAACACTGGTGCTCCCCACGGAGACGCACTCGGGCGAATATAACCCTTCTCGAACAACTCTTCAAGTTGGTTCTTTAATTCCTGCATTTCGGTCGGGGCCATCCGGTACGGCGCCTTCGATATCGGGGACGTACCAGGCTCCAACTCAATCGTGAATTCTACATCCCTCTGTGGAGGCAAACCAGGTAGCTCGTCTGGAAAAACATCGGCATATTCCCTCACTACGGGAATATCCGTTAACATTACTGATGACTTCTCGGTTTTGGCCATATAGCACCAATAACCGACACATCCCTGATTGAGTAATCTTACTGCTTTCATTGAATTAATGACCTTACGAGCAAATGGGATTACCTCCTTAAACACACATTCAACTCCATCGTTCAAATGATAGTGACCATACGCTACGGACATTAATGATGGCGTCATGACGATCCATCCAATCAATACCCAAGATGACGTCGTCCCTCGGCAAATCTACCACGATTAGGTCCGCCGCCATACACGACCATGAAATCAATCGACAATCAATCTCACGACACGATAATTCGTCTACCATCGTAGTCCAATGACATAAGGCTCACAACTAGTAGCACTACCTGCACGTAGTCTACTCAAACATGACTTAAATGAATGAATGCGGTGCACCAAAGATCGAAAAGAGTACACACAAAGTTGAGATAGAATATCGAGTGTACACGAGATCATTCGGGCCTCGGATCATCGGTCTTCTTCATCTCATAAATCCGGGCTTGCTAGTCCCGCACCGGACGCTCCCGTCTGATGGCTAAAAGCTCCACCTTTAGTCGCTCCCGTCGTTTTAAACGACGCTGATTGAGTGGCCTGATTCTGAACGGCTGACTGCTTAGGTGCCTGAGATGACGTCTGAGTAGGTTTGGAGTCCCTACGGCAAAAACGGGCCTTATGCCCAGCAATTCCACAATTATGACATGTGATAGTCTGCCTCGGACACTTGGTACTGAGGTGACCAAGTTCCCCACAGTTAAAACAGGTGATGGCCGAACTGGCCGCTCGGGATTGAGATTCCGCGGGTTTAGACGACACCGAAGGTCGCTCAGAAAAAGCAGAGCCCGCACGGGGTTTCTTGAAAGTGGCCCGACTCCCGTCAGACTGATTACGGTTCTTGGACTTCTTGCTAGCAGACGAAGGTTGCTGCTTAGCAATTTCCTTAGCCGTAAGCTCGTAAGTAAGAGCCTTCTCAATGAACTCAGCCAACGTGGTGCAATTATGATTAAGTAACTGAAGTCTCATACGGGGTTTCAGCCTCTTGCTGAAATACTTGATCTTGTCCGCTTCTGAGTGAATGATAGATGAGGCGAACGGAAGAAGTTCCTGAAATTTTTCGGCGATGGCGAGAACATCATCATCCGCCGAAAGGTCGGGAGTGAGTAATTCCGACAACTTGGCCTCCCTGAGTGGGGCCGGATAGTACCTCTCCATCATGAGAGTCTTGAACTGATCCCAAGTACAAGATCCTTCGGTGGGCTTCAAAGACAACCACCAAGAATGTGCGCTCTTACCAAGGTAGTAAGCCGCGACAGAAACTTTGTGTCCCTCGGGACACTCTACCATAGCAAACAACTTCTCGAAATGCTCGAGCCAATGAATGATATCTGCCGGCTCAGACGAGCCCTCAAAAGTAGGTGGCCTCTGGCGAGAGATATCGCCGATGATATTACTCACATTCCTCTCTTGCCTCTGAGGTGGCGGCGGAGGAGCCTGCTGATTCTGATTGACAGAGTTATGCATCGTCTCCATCAACTGAGCCATCTGCGTCATTTGGGCCATCATGCCCTGCATAAATGCGAGTGGATCAACCCGGACACCCTCTGACTGAGCCGTGTCCCGGGTACGACTCCCCGATAATGAATGATCGCGTCCAGGTGAATGAGTGGCGCTGTCACGCCGATGAATTAGCATTATTCCTCGCGTTTGCACGTGTATTCACACGAGCTCTCGGATTCGCCCGCTCCACGGCCTCGTCCTCCACGTCCTCTCGCCACTTTTCCATATCGAAGTGGAAAGTCATATGATGATTATATGTCTCGCATGAGTATCACATTATGATTATATTATGAAATGATGAAAATGAGCATACGCGCTCAAATGCGCGATTACATGAATGATCAATTGACGTGACATGATTATCTCGATGAAGTTATCAAATGATTATCTTGGATGAGTTAACAAGATTAATGATCCGATCTTCACGATCAACAATCGAACAATGAAATGAATTGGTGATTAATGAGTTAACTCGACCGTCCCGGCCAAAATGACAATGATGATTGAGGATTGTTAATCGATGAATTATGAATGAATGATTAATGCCGTAAATTATACCATGGCATTAGAAATCTTACGATCTGGTCCGATTGGCTCGGCATTTGCACAGTCACACGTGACGCGAAAGTCCAATGATACTAGTCCGATGACGATGATTTCAAATGAGACATGACTTGGAGGGTAGTATTCAAAACCTTGCTCGATACCAACTCGTAACACCCCAAACTAGGCGGATATTACGGCCGTGAATCCCCGATGGGACCCACTGTGCAAATGAAAATGATGAATTAAATAATATAATTGTAGTACCGAACCACATTATATTACCAAACACTCCGATGAGGAGTTTAAGTACAACACACCAGACAATATCAATACTAGTGTATTTTATATGAAGATAAAATACACCACCGAATAAATAAACATTACAAACGGAATTTGCGCGGAAAATACAAATGATGTAAATAATCAAATGATCAAAATGATCGAACAAACGGAATGACTGGGGCCCCTACTAGTATCATCGGGACTCGTCGCCAACATGCTCTTCCCGTGCCTTTGCCTTGCCGTGACTGAAAACAAAATCCCAACGGCCGCCATACGTAACAACAATCCTCAAGAGTTGAAATTACACAATCATGAATTAATCAAGTTATGAAATATTCTTAATTATGAATTACGTCAAGAGGAGCATCATAGTACGCCCGTAATGTCCTGTGCAAGTGTACAAGACGAATGTCCGACACACCCGCCCTTGTACCTAATTAGTCTCACGAGGTAAGCGTTACCGTGTGCACGGTCCGATGTATCGGTGAATCCAATACATGACCATCATGTGCCCGACTAAAAATTCCACATACCCACACCCGCCACGCAATATGAACCCTAAGGTCACATGAACGAGAATGACCATGATGAAAACCAATGAATAATAATTAGACAAAGCCAAGATGACTCACCGATATGAAAGTAATAGTGACGTGATTGATAAACCAATGAAAAGATTTGGAACCGCTGCTCCTCGTGAATGAAATGATTATTCGACACTTACAAGTCTCAAAATGATTAATATTATGATGAATGAATTATGATTATGAGCAATCAACAACAAAAGGAATGAGTATCCTTTTAACCGAGTAAGATTTAACTTACACAATACCGATGAAGAATGTCCGTCCACGAACAACGTCCTAACCAAGATACCGATCGCTCGAACAACCTTGAATAACAATAATTACCAACAATCGTTCAATACACGTATCCAACCACAAAACACGACTAACCCAAAGGTCGAAACAACGATAATCAAACTCATAGGCATTCCAACGAATACATAACCGACCGCACAACTACGAAAATATCCAATCCCGAATATGTCGAAACCCACACCAAAATGAGTATTTCGAACTAACAAAACACTTCAATGATATCAATAATCCATTAGGAATCCATAACTCATGATTACAACAACATCAATCGGAAAATCCCCAATTAACCGAAGTCAACCCCAAGGGTTCTTGAAATAATTCCGAAAATAACCGTTTAAATCCGTAGGAATATATTTATCCAAGTAGATAATCCATAACTTAACATATCTCAATGATAATCCAAGCTTACACGAAGAAATCGGAAGGAAAAACCCAAAAATCCGAAATTCTAGATCCAAGAAATTAATACCTTTGATTCGACGTTTCGGAGATGATGAAGTGATGATAAATTCAACTCAAAGACTTGAAGATGATGATTGATGATTACACCTCGAAGAATCCTCCGGATCGCTCCGAATCGCCCAAAAATACCGAAGGAATGAAATGGGATGAAAATGACGAACTCGACTAAACTGGCCCAATTTATACTCGGTCCAGGTTAGCGTGCGCTAGCCCTTGTGCATAGCGTGCGCTAACGAGTAATTTGGGTAGTCCAAGACCCATCGTCCGAACACGGTAGCGCGCGCTACGTACCTCTTTGTAGCGTGCGCTACGGCCATACTACTAGCGTGCGCTAATATCCATTGTTAGCGTGCGCTAGCGAAATATTTGTCGCCCGAGATGGAGTCCAGAAAATCCTCTGCCCTCTGATCTAACCTCGATAGCGTGCGCTACAACCATTATTTAGCGTGCGCTAATATATCGGTTGCGTACGCTAACAACAATGCATAGCGTGCGCTATGAATAAACCCGGTGCAGTCCAGTAGCCACTGGACTCAACCTGATCCGTCCCCTAGCGCGCGCTACTCCACACATATAGCGTGCGCTACTACAACCCGTTAGAGCGCGCTACTTACCACTCGTAGCGTGCGCTACCATTATTCTCACCTGCAGTCCAGTACCTTCTGGACTGCAGCCAAGGTAGCCTTAGCGTGCGCTAAAGCTGAGCGGTAGCGTGCGCTACCTCTACCCAATTAGCGTACGCTAAAAGGAGTATGTAGCGTGCGCTACTCCTCAAGCACAGCTTGCAACGAAAATGACAATGATGATAAACACGGCACGAAACTCCAATCAGATTAATGATGAATGACGATCGATACACGATACGATAACTCTGAATGATGAATACCATGACTGAATATGAGTGACAAATGATCAATAATGAATGAAATTACTGAGTATCAATTACTGAATGATAAATACTGAATGATGATTACTGAATTACAACTGGGTATTACAATATTTGTATAAAATACGCGTTGCACTCTTTTTCCCTTGACTGAGGTTTTGTCCCATTGGGTTTTCTTACCAAGGTTTTTAACGATGTAACTGGAATGACGTATTAGTATGAGTAATGTACTCTTTTTCCTTCATTAGGATTTTTCTCATTGAGTTTTTCCTAATAAGGTTTTAATGAGGCATATTCATGGCATAATGAGAAACACTACAAAGATCAAGATTATTCCTCAAAGCTTGGAAATAGGAGTTGTTGTACTCTTTTTCCTTCTATCAATTTTTTCCCACTGGGTTTTCTTGACAAGGTTTTAATGAGGCAACACGTGGATACTCCAACAACGAATGGTATACATGACAGATTCACTCAGTTTTTATCCCACGAGGTTTTACTGAGACGGCACAAGAATATTCATACAAGAACTATCGAGATAAGGGGGAGCAAATTTATGAGATCACTAATTGCTGAAGTTTTATCCCACAGGGATTTCCTAGCAACATTATGATGCAACATGATATGATTGCCACAAGCTCCAGTACAAACAGTTTGAAAGTTTTTCTCCCATTAGGTTTTTCTTCAAACTAGTTAAGCAAGTATATTTGTAAATAGTCATTCAAGGGGGAGTGTTATAAAAATACCATGAAAGTGACATTTCAATTACCCTTTTGTTTTTATATAGTGTGAATGACTATTATGCCCCTGATGTAATTATGTAATTACGATTGTGTCATCTGAAGTTTTCCTATAAATAGGGCTTCAGTTATTAATGAAAAACATACCTGAGAATCATTCTCTCTATTCTCTCTCTAAATTCTCTTTCTATAATATTTCGATTTCATAACACTAAGTAACATATAATGGACATTTCACAATCAAACTTGACAATGATTCCGCTAAACTTAAATTATAATATGAAAAAAATAAAGAACTTAAATCCTCCAATTCTAACTTATCAAGAATTCTCAGATATGTTCACTGCATCATAACTCCCTTTGCTTGATCTTCTTTCTTGTGTCCATTGATTCTCTTCTTGATTTAACAATTCATTCAGTAATTGTACTTCAACATTGTTGTCGTCACAAATAATCTTTTTTATGAATCTTTTGTTCTTCCCATCTTCTTTGATAGATTATTCTTTTCTTTTGTCTTTTCGATTATTGATTTTGTTTCGTCATTCTTCTTCTCCAAATGATTAAGTCTTGTTATTTGTGGGTTCCGACATATTCCTATTTTTCTCCTTCTTTTCTCAATTTTTTTTTCTCACGCCATTTTATCAGATTCTTCAATCCTATTTTCGGAAAATCACTTCATGTTTGCTATGGTATCATGTGTTCTTGCAGTTGTCAGTTTTTATTTTTTGATCATAAAACATCTTAGAAAATTATTGTACTTATTTTTATTATCTTCAGTTTCGAACAGATTGGTGTTTACTATGTTGTTATGATTATTATGTTAACGTGATGTTGTCATTAATTGTTTTGTTCTTTGTAGTGTATCAGGGTGATGTTTTGAGTATGATGGTGATTGTCGTGAATCATCAGGGCCGGTCCAATAGTTTTGGATGCCTTGGGCGAAAGGCGAAAAATATGCCATTTAATTTAAGAAACTAATAACACAATTTTTTGAAGGGGTTTGGAACCTAGTCAAGCTAGGCGGCTCATCCTCACGCCGATTATTATTAAAAAGAAAAGTTACAATGGGGGACATAACAAAACCCCGAAAAACAAAACAAACATAATATCACCTAAAACGGTGTCTTTTTGCATTTCGTGAAGCAAAATCTTCAACTAATCTCTCATAGTCAACATTCGCTAAAAACTTACTTTCGATGCTCAAAATTGCTAACCCGTTAAGCCTCTCTTGACTCATGGTAGTCCGCAAATATGACTTCAATAGCTTTAATTTTGAAAAACTTCGTTCGGCAGATGCTACCGTGACTGGTATGGTTAACAAAATCTTGTAGGCAAGCAACACATGTGGGAACATATCCACCTTCCTTACAAACTCCATAACTTGAATAGACGTCCAAGGTTTTTCTTCCTGTATGCTTCAGATGGTATCATGCCCTGCAAAATTTGTAACTCCGTAAAGAGATACTTCCCATCAATGTCAACATCGTCACCATGTGTCAAAGCAACCTCAAGATTCAAACAACATTTCTTTAATTCATCATCTTTTAATTTGACCAACTGTGACGCATTAAACAAGAACCCAAATATAGACTCAAAATATTTCATCTGTTCAAATCTACTTCTTAACTGAGAAAGTGCCATATCCACTAAAACTAGAAAGTAATCGGTCCTGAATGATTCTTGTGCAGATTGTTGTTCTCTTTCACTATTTGGGATCTCGTCAAAATGGTTTTTTCTACAAGCATAACGTTTTAGAGGAAATTCAGGTTCAACTCCAATGTTTTCTGCAATTTCTTTAGCCTCAATAATAGCTGAGTCAAATCCATTGTCCCTATATTTTTCAAAATAAACAACCAATCCTTCCAAGTTTTTTACCGCAACATCTAGAAGCATATCTTTTGATTGTAATTTTTTACTAACCAAGTTGATTCGATATAAAATTTCATGCCAAATGACCAAACTTAAAACAAATTCAAAACTTGAAAATTCACCATTTATCAAAGATTCAGCATCTCTACACACTTTTCCGTCTTCACATATGTTGGCTAATTTTATTAAGGCATCTTTTATTCGGCCAAGTTGAGATTTTATTGCTCTGACACTTTCAACATGACTTTCCCAATGAGTAGCACATAAAGACTTTAAAGTCAAGTAATCAATATATTCAAGTCAAACGCTCCACCGTTTTGTAGAATTAGAGAATACAGTATAAATCGTTTGACATGTACCAAAAAAAGATTTTGCTTTGTGACAAGAGTTTTCCATATCGCACAAAATTAAATTAAGACAGTGGCATCCACATGGCATGTAAAAAGATCTAGGATTTATATCAAGTAATCTTCTTTGAACACCTTGATGCTTTCCTTTCATATTAGCCCTATTATCATAACCCTGTCCCCGTACGCAATCAATATCCAAATCAAGAGATTTCAAAACATCTTGTAGCACATCAAAGAGACCTTTACCGGATGTATCTTCTACAACTAAAAACTCTAAAAAAAACTCTTCTACTTTAATAGGAACACTCAAGACATCAACACATCTTACAATCAAAGTCATTTGTTCTTTATGACTTGCATCAGGAGTACAATCAAGAATGACAGAAAAATATTTTGCCTCTTTGATTTTTGAAATAATTGCACATTTTACATTGATGCCAACATTTCAATCAACTCATTTTGAATTTTATGACTAAGATAATGATGATGAGTTTCTTTTTCTTTAATCATATGAAAATGGTGTTGCATGACGGGATCAAACTCAGCAATCATTTGAAGAACACCTAAAAAGTTATTATTTGACTCTTCATAAAGCTTTTCATTTGTTCCACGAAAAGCCAAATTATATTGTGCCAAACATTTCACAACAGCAATTATGCGTTTCAGAACTCGTTTCCAATGAACGGTGTCTTTCTTGATTAACTCTTGCAAGTCCTTATCAATCGTTTGGTTCTTGTCTAACCTCATTTTCAACTCAGACCATGCTTTCAAGTTAATCCAATGTTCAGAACTATTTTCATGTAATGATAATGCATAACTAAGATGTTTCCAATCATTAAGTCCCTCACTTTCTAATTGACTTTTTGATCTAGCAACTTTGAACAATTTGCAACAAAAACAAAAAACTTTATCCAAATCTTTGGAATAAACCAACCATTTTCGATCATAGGATTTACCATTTCGTAGCTTACGAATGTAATGAGTACAAGAAAAGCGTCTATTTTGTTCATCTTTTGGAAAAACAAAAATTGGATCTCTAATAGGCCCCTTTTCTTTAAGCAAATCTTTCATGTTTGAACTTATACCATCCCAAACACTCGGCTCAAAAATATTCAAATCTATTTTATCAACATGAGGCTCATCAAAGTCATTAGAGTTAGGAATACGAACAACTTCTTCATCAACAAGATTTTCCACAAAATTATTAGAATTGAGATCACCAACAAGTTCTTCATCAACAAGATTTTCCACATTGTCATTAGAATCACCAATAAGTTCTTCGTCAACACGATTTTCCATATTGTCATTAGGATTTTCAATGGGTTTTTCTTGTCTAACAAAAAATTTATTTAATGATCCATGTAAAGATTGAGCAATTTCTTGTTGTTTTTTCTTTCTTTTTCGATTTTGAGCTCCGGATGGTTGTGATCTATGAAACATTTTTCAACAAGTAATCAAGCAACTAAGCAAAAATACCAAATAATACCAAGTAATACGGTCCTACTAATACCAAGCAAATAAGAAAATAATACCAAGAAATAAAATAAAAAATTTACTTGAAAGGAAAAAAATGGAAAGAAAACACCTGGGGTTGGGGATTGTGGCCTGGCCGATTGGATGAAACGGGCGAGAGGCAGAGCGAGAGACCAGGCTCACGGGCTGTGGATTCAGCAGAAGAAACAAGAAACCGAAAGTGGTGTGGACCGTGTGGTGGTGTCAGGTGTGGTGTCGGTCAGGGCCAGTCGCCAGTCGCCAGTCGGTGATTGATTTGTCAGAGACGAGTGAGAGAGAGAGAGAGAGTCAGAGAGAGAGGGGAAATCGAGAGGTGAGAGACTGGAGAGGAGGGTTTAAAAAAAAAAACTAAATATACTACTACTAGGTGGGTTGGCGGCCGGTGATGCCCCTTGGGCTGGTGCTTGTAATACCCGTAATTTCGATTTTCGGTAATTTATTTTATTCGTCGGAAGTCCGTTTTGATGACTCGCTCATGACCGTTTCGTCATTCTGAGAATGATTAATTCTACACATTTTGACATCCAAGTTCGTTTCGGTATTGTTTTGTTGAGTTCCGTGTTTCTTAGCGACTTTTCCGCACTTGAGTTCGATTCTTGCGAATCTCGTTCGAAACTGCTGTTTCGAGTTTCGCTTAAGTCCATTTAACTTTGTTAGACATGTTGTGAACTTCGGTTTGGTTATTCGATCACGTATCGTGATTTCCGGGCATTTTGGGCCATTTTGTAATTTCCTAAAAGTTATGGGTATTCGTATCTGTATTTGTTGTCACGACCCTTTTCTTGGTCGCATATGATTAATTATTGCATTATGTTTTCATTTTGGGTCGTTGATGTTGTATGCGAACTTTTCGTCGTGTTCGTTCCGTACGTTTTCGGAAATCGAGTCGTCGAGCCGTGGTGGTCGGGCACTGGCCGGACGGTTGTGGGTTCTGGCCGGACGATGGCGGGCACTATCCGTGTAACACCCCCAGAATACGACCGGGAATGTCACACGCCGTAGACCATTATCACAAGGATCTACCAGGCTAAACTCCAAAAGACTACTCAATGATTGACCGACCGGGGTCAAAATTAAATACAAAGCAGACCGACAAGGTCATTAACCAATTCAGAATTAACGACACTCATATTACAATGACAATAATAAACTTGAATACCGAAAAGAATGACAACTCAATTTAATAAATGAAAACTACACCCATACAAGGGTGAATACTCGAACGACAGAGAAATACCGACCAAAATGAAACAAAAGAAAAGACTCTGACTCTGGTGTGATTAGTATCATTGTCCTCCATCTCCTTCCAAGCCAATCTTGTGACTGCTCCCGAGCTGCCAAAACCTGAGCGCATAACAGGCACTCACCCCTCGAAAACTCGGGGGTTAGCAAACTGGAATTTTGCTAGTGCAAGTACATAATATACAAGATATACGAACAGTAACAACTCAAAATTCAACTGCCGTGAAGCCTTAACACAAACCATACATTCCCATAGTCAACACAGAATAACACTCGCATACACAAGGTGAAAGGTAATCACATAGTCATATTCTCTTTACGGAACATAACATCAATGAAACTTTAAGCGAGCCCAAGGAGTCAGGAAAATCCCTTTTTGTAAAAGGAAAAATATTTTGATAAGATAGTTTCCAAACGTTATTATTGACTCGGGCCGTCTTGGGGTTTTTAAAATCGAATGGGAATACTTTTGGAAATAATTTCAAAAGCTCTCGGGTCCTTGACCCAACATATGGAAAACAATTACACGAAAACCAAGTCAACTTATTCGGGGTCCTCGACCCAATTTATAGAACACTGACACAAACGAAATCATTACAACATTTCACAGGGTTCTCAACCCAATCCAAATAACATCATCACGAAATCAATCATCTCAACATTCCACAGGGTTCTCGACCCAATACACAGAATAGCACCACAATGCAATCAAAGGCACAACCTCTCATTCGACATATCCTGCTCAAGACCCCCGATTAATTAACCCTCGGAGATTTCATCAAACCTCCTTGGTTAATTAACCCTGATACCAACGCTTTAAAAACAAATTGAAACAAGCTATCAAAAACACGAATCGCGGTCTATATCAAGACAAACATTTAAAGGTGAGTTGAAAGAATTTGAGATACGTACATCGTTCGGTAACGGGGTCTTAGCTATCACTCAATACCCGTAACCAATAAGCCTGCCAGGCACCTCCCTTGCGCACCTGTGTACCGGCGTTCACTCCATCATGTTGGCCGCTCATTGAACATGTCACCGCGCCGGCGATCACTCCCGTAAGAGCCGCCCCTTGCGCGCGCATTAGGTAACACCGGCGTTCACCACCCATATGGAGCCGCACATTGCAGCATACCCCAGGCCGGAGTGCACGCCCCGCCCTCAGAGGTTCCCGGATACGATGTTTCTCACAACAAGTATCCACATTATTTCAAACATCAAGCACACGGACAAACATCACAACAATTTTCAACTCGGTACATCAAGTCACACAATTTCTCCGCCAGTCATTAACCACACAAATAAACAGTAACACGCACGTTATCAATCAAACTCAATCACAATAAGCCTTCAAGCATAACCAATAAACACCGCACATATATCTCTATATTGCGACTCAACCGAATATATATATTTATATATATAGATATATAGATATGTATATATAACCTTACTATATTATATGAATAACTATAGTTCATCCATCAATCCAAGTTGAGTACGTCAACTAGTGTTAGCATTCATCACTCGTCGATCACCGACATAAGCATATATCAATATATGTATATACATACATATATTTAACATATAACTATATATAAATACATATATAAATATATTCACGTACATATATATATATATATATATATACACATATATACATCCGTATAAACTCATACACTTCGACAACAATGATTTCACGCAGTTACAATTCGTATATCGAGGTACTTGCCTTGGTAATACGACGCGAAGAAAACGACGAAGGAATAGGTTTCGGTCCGAACAATCCTCTCAAATCCGACCCTAACACAATAATGATATACAATCAATCTCAACATCATGAATACAAAGAAATTCCTCCTAGTTCTACCCGTTGGGACAATTCATCGAACATCAAGAGTGCATAGGGAATTGAAATCGGTCAACGGTGAATTAACGGGATTTCATCCCATCCAATAACAAGGGAACCAAGGGTCACGAGTATACTATCGAAATCTAACAACAACATCGGTTAAATCGGATTACAAGACAAGATCACCACCAAACCCTCCCCAAATTCATACTAGGGTTATAGGAGATCTTACCTTGATTCAAAGCTGAACAATAGATTATTTGCTGTTGTGGTGATGATATGATGCTAAGTTATACTTCCCAAACGGTGTTTGGATGAAAATCTGATGAACCCTCGCCTTGGAAAATTACCCCGACGTGAAGAAGAGAAGAGGAATGAGAAAATGAGTGAATTTCGCTGGAAAGAACGCAGTTATAGGTTGACTGCTATGTGTGCTGCCCACTGGAAGTGTGCCGCGACAGGCCAAAAATTGCGCCATGATCGGCACCGCTCGTGTGCCGGCCCGGCCAAGTGTGCCGCGGCACAGCCAAAATCGCGCCAGTGACTCGGCAAAGGTGCCGCGCTGCGGCATGTGCCGCACACGGTGCAGCATCGCCGCTTAAATCGACAATGTGTGTGTCGCGGCGCACATTCCTTGTGCCGCGGCCCACAACCCCTTTGGTCCCAAAATGATGAAAAATGATCCGGGAAGAGAATAAAAGCAATAGGAATCGATATTTGGGGGACGATAACACGAAATGGAAGTACGGAAACCCCAAAACGGTGGTTCCAAGTAATGATTACAAGGGTTCATCCAACAAGAATATCAGCGCCCGACTGTCGTGGCCTGACGACTCGATTCCTAAAAATGCACAGAACGAACACGACGAAATGCTCGCGGACAACATCGGTCCGAAATAAAATCAATATACAACAAATCACCACATAAGGCCATAAACACAAAATCGATTGACGAGAAAAATAATACCAACGTTCGGAAACCGAGAAATTTCCAGTCTAAAAAAAATTAATTAGAATTAATCAGAATAAAAATCTCGGATATTACATTCTACCCCCCTTAAAATAAGTTTCGTCCCGAAACTTAAAATAGAGAGCGGTGGAACAATCAAGAAAATAACTACTTGCTCAGCCCCAAATCATCACGAGCAATGCGCGAATGCGAGGTTCCAAAAATGTAAGTGAACATGATAAGTCGAGGTGGAGGAGTATGAATTTCGAGACAAAAACTCCAAGAGTTAAGAAAATCACAAGACGGCTCAGACGTCATGAAACCATGTTTCGAGCTCGACCAATTGCATCCAAGTTCATAACACATTCAGAAGTGTTAATTCCACACGTGGGAATAATAGTTTCGAACAAAATTTGCAAGGATTAAGTTCAGATATGGAAAGACCACAATAATCCACGGGATTTAACAAAATAGCTCCGAAATTCGTTCGGAGGACGACAGGCTAAGTAGAACAAGATAGTTTAAAATCGTCGAGAGGATCATAATTGAATTACCAACAATGAAAAGTCACACAATACCGGAAATACTAAGAAAAGTACGGGTAATACACTCCCCCATACTAAAAGATATTTCGATCCCAAAACTTAGAACAACAAGAGTTGGAAACATAGAGCAATGAAATGAAGAACGATCAAAGTCACGATTGTTCAAAACAGCAATGATTAGGACATATTACAAAATATTCATCCTCCCATGTTAGGCTCTTCAGAAGGAGACATAGGGTTTCGGGACATTCTCCGGTCACTTGCTCTGTTCGCCAATAGGGTAGCATTCTTTGCCAATTCGGAAATTATCTCACAATGCTTCTCCCGATGACCTTCACACCCGCACCGGTAACAAGTCAAGTGGAAAGGGACAATTTGCACGAACATGTCCCTGACGATTGCAGTTGAAGCACCCTCCCTTCTTACCGAGAGTCACCGATGCTGGCTTGGGATTCCCAGCGCTCACTCTCGATCGCGAAGACGACGCATTCGAACGACGTGGGGGTTTGGGAGCCTTAGACTCTACACCGACCAAAAATTTCCCAGATGTCCTCGGTCTCTTGGTTTCGCTCTTGGGCTCGACCACTGAGGAGATTTCATAGGATATCGTTTAATCTCGATACTCCTTCACCGTAGCATGAATCGTGGTCGTACGAACCACCTCGCCGCTTCCATTCCCATCGCCACGTCTACGTCCGCTGAGGCTCGACATACTAATACGGATAACACCGATCAACAGTATTAGTTTATCAGTCGTACAATATACCACAATTATCAACCTGAGTTTAGTTAGCATCCTTAGAATAACGGTACTATCGTAAAGCACAAAGTTTTATGAAGTCAATTTCGAGTTCCTCGACGAGGACGATCATTATATGTATGCACTTAATGAAAACAAATTTTTGAAAAAGAGGGCTAGTCACGTTGCGCCCAAGACTTGTAAATACTGTCTTTTATTTCGGAAGAGGAAGTTTATATAACGACTCTAGAAATTATTTTCGAGTGATGTATAAAAGAGAAAAAAAATCGAAAATTGATTCGTAACTAATTTGAAATATTTCAAAAGCGTTGAGTCCCAAATACCACAATTTTGAAAATCTTTCCTCTTCTTCCAAAATATTTATTCGAAAGAATTTTCCACCGAGATATGTGACCATTTAACATGACGGTATTAAATCATGGCTTTACACAATGTTAAAAAATTTCAAAGCATCACTTTAAAATATCCGTGATACTACAGCGCCGTGGGCCCCGTGCCGGAACCTACCAGGCTAAAAATCATTTAAAAAAAATGTTCAAAATACCAAAAAGGCCGATGTCGGTAATATTCTCAAATACTCACAAAATTCATTTATAAAATATCAAATACCGTCATAAGAATACTATCAAAACGTGAAAGACCAAAATATCAAACTCGGTTTGCAAGATATCAAAAGCCATCTTAAAATACTCATGCGGTGGATAAAATTATCATTCATAAATTTATTCTAATAAAGTGCCGAAACAGATAAATATGCTCGACTTCCGAAGCATACTACATAACCATTTTTACTCGGGCCGCATACGCATGTTATATCCTAAAACAATAATATCACCAACAAGTTCCAATCCCTAGTTCACATTAAACATACTAGCACAATATAATCAAATACGTATATAAGGGCACTTACGATCGGGAGGCTTACCATCACGGATTGCCGGAAGATGATGTCGGAACCACGATACTAATCACAACTCTGATGCGCGCGACTTACACAAGACATGGACTTGACCCAACGGCCTAGGTTTTTCGCAAACCTAAGCTCCGATACCATAAATATAACACCCCCAGAATACGACCGGGAATGTCACACGCCGTAGACCCTTATCACAAGGATCTACCAGGCTAAACTCCAAAAGACTACTCAATGATTGACCGACCGGGGTCAAAATTAAATACAAAGCAGACCGACAAGGTCATTAACCAATTCAGAATTAACGACTCATATTACAATGACAATAATAAACTTGAACACCGAAAAGAATGACAACTCAATTTAATAAATGAAAATTACACCCATGCAAGGGTGAATATTCGAACGACAGAGAAATACCGACCAAAATGAAACAAAAGAAAAGACTCTGACTCTGGTGTGATTAGTATCATTGTCCTCCATCTCCTTCCAAGCCAATCTTGTGACTGCTCCCGAGCTGCCAAAACCTGAGCGCATAACAGGCACCCACCCCTCGAAAACTCGGGGGTTAGCAAACTGGAATTTTGCTAGTGCAAGTACATAATATACAAGATATACGAACAGTAACAACTCAAAATTCAACTGCCGTGAAGCCTTAACACAAACCATACATTCCCATAGTCAACACAGAATAACACTCGCATACACAAGGTGAAAGGTAATCACATAGTCATATTCTCTTTACGGAACATAACATCAATGAAACTTTAAGCGAGCCCAAGGAGTCAAGAAAATCCCTTTTTGTAAAAGGAAAAATATTTTGATAAGATAGTTTCCAAACGTTATTATTGACTCGGGCCGTCTTGGGGTTTTTAAAATCGAATGGGAATACTTTTGGAAATAATTTCAAAAGCTCTCGGGTCCTTGACCCAACATATGGAAAACAATTACACGAAAACCAAGTCAACTTATTCGGGGTCCTCGACCCAATTTATAGAACACTGACACAAACGAAATCATTACAACATTTCACAGGGTTCTCAACCCAATCCAAATAACATCATCACGAAATCAATCATCTCAACATTCCACAGGGTTCTCGACCCAATACACAGAATAGCACCACAATGCAATCAAAGGCACAACCTCTCATTCGACATATCCTGCTCAAGACCCACGATTAATTAACCCTCAGAGATTTCGTCAAACCTCCTTGGTTAATTAACCCTTATACCAACGCTTTAAAAACAAATTGAAACAAGCTATCAAAAACACGAATCGCGGTCTATATCAAGACAAACATTTAAAGGTGAGTTGAAAGAATTTGAGATACGTACATCGTTCGGTAACGGGGTCTTAGCTATCACTCAAATACCCGTAACCAATAAGCCTGCCAGGCGCCTCCCTTGCGCATCTGTGTACCGGCGTTCACTCCATCATGTTGTCCGCTCATTGAACATGTCACTGCGCCGGCGATCACTCCCGTAAGAGCTGCCCCTTGCGCGCACATTAGGTAACACCGGCGTTCACCACCCATATGGAGCCGCACAATAGCATACCCCAGGTCGGAGTGCACGCCCCGCCCTCAGAGGATCCCGGATACGACGTTTCTCACAACAAGTATCCACATTATTTCAAACATCAAGCACACGGACAAACGTCACAACAATTTTCAACTCGGTATATCAAGTCACACAATTTCTCCGCCAGTCCATAACCACACAAATAAACAATAACACGCACGTTATCAATCAAACTCAATCACAATAAGCCTTCAAGCATAACCAATCAACACCGCACATATATCTCTATATTGCGACTCAACCGAATATATATATATTTATATATATAGATATATAGATATGTATATATAACCTTACTATATTATATGAATAACTATAGTTCATCCATCAATCCAAGTTGAGTACGTCAACTAGTGTTGGCATTCATCACTCGTCGATCACCGACATAAGCATATATATCAATATATGTATATACATACATATATTTAACATATAACTATATAAATACATATATAAATATATACACTTACATATATATATATACACATATATACATCCGTATAAACTCATACACTTCGACAACAATGATTTCACGCAGTTACAATTCGTATATCGAGGTACTTGCCTAGGTAATACGACGCGAAGGAAACGACGAAGGAATAGGTTTCGGTCCGAACAATCCTCTCAAATCCGACCCTAACACAATAATGATATACAATCAATCTCAACATCATGAATATGAAGAAATTCCTCCTAGTTCTACCCGTTGGGACAATTCATCGAACATCAAGAGTGCATAGGGAATTGAAATCGGTCAACGGTGAATTAACGGGATTTCATCCCATCCAATAACAAGGGAACCAAGGGTCACGAGTATACTATCGAAATCTAACAACAACATCGGTTAAATCGGATTAAAAGACAAGATCACCACCGAACCCTCCCCAAATTCATACTAGGGTTATAGGAGATCTTACCTTGATTCAAAGCCGAACAATAGATTATTTGGTGTTGTGGTGATGATATGATGCTAAGTTATACTTCCCAAACAGTGTTTGGATGAAAATCTGATGAACCCTCGCCTTGGAAAATCGCCCCGACGTGAAGAAGAGAAGAGGAATGAGAAAATGAGTGAATTTCGCTGGAAAGAATGCAGTTATAGGTTGACTGCTATGTGTGCCGCGGCTCAAGTGTGCCGCGGCACAAAAATTGCGCCAAAGTGATCGGCAGACCGCTCAGGTGCCGCGGCATGTGGCCAAATCGCGCCTGACTGGCAGAAGGTGTCGCGGCCTCGCTGCATGTGCAATGCACACGGCATGCATCGCTCGGCCGAAATCGACAATGTGTGTGCCGCGGCGCACATTCCTTGTGCCGCGGCCCACAACCCCCTTGGGTCCCAAAATGATGAAAAATGATCCGGGAAGAGAATAAAAGCAATAGGAATCGATATTTGGGGGACAATAACACGAAATGGAAGTACGGAAACCCCAAAACGGTGGTTCCAAGTAATGATTACAAGGGTTCGTCCAACAAGAATATCAGTGCCCGGCTGTCGTGGCCTGGCGACTCGATTCCTAAAAACGCACAGAACGAACACGACGAAACGCTCGCGGACAACAACATCGGTCCGAAATAAAATCAATATACAACAAATCACCACATAAGGCCATAAACACAAAATCGATTGACGAGAAAAATAATACCAACGTTCGGAAACTGAGAAATTTCCGGTCTAAAAAAAATTAATTAGAATTAATCAGAATAAAAATCTCGGATATTACAATCCGGACGGGTGCGACAGGAACCGGCGTAGCGCACGCTACGGCCGGAAGGTAGCGCACGCTACGGCCGGGAGGCAGCGAACGCTACAAATGCCGGTCGCTGCTAGCGGCCGAGGCAAAGAGGGCGTTGAGGTTCGACTTAGTGGATCGGCAGTAGCGCACGCCATCGTTTGACATCAAGCGCACGCTACGACCGGCAGGTAGCGCACGCTACGGCCGGAAGGCTGTGCATGCTACCTGGCCGAGCAATGTCTCTAGATTGCGGCCTGGGCCGATAGCGTACGCTAACTCGGCAGCCTAGCGCACGCTAGGCTGCACCTGTATAAATGTGACAGAGCAGTCACATTTTCTCTCGTTTTTCATTTCCTCTCTTTCTCTTCCGCGGCTGGAGACTTGGAGATCTTGGAGCCATGATGTTTGTCAACAAATCCATGAAGTTCTTGAGTTCATATCATTGTTGGATCATCCTATATCATCATTTGATCCAGCGAATCAAGGTAATCTCTTCTTAGAACCCTAAATTCTTGAATTTGGGGGTTTTTGCGTTTTTTGTCCGATTCGTTCCGTATTGTTGATTAATTCATGATGGGTATGATTAATATTGGTAGTATTCTTGTGTTTAACATCATTTAATCCATTGTTCTTCGTCGAATCGAAGTATATTTCTTGATTTCCTTCGAATCGACTTTTTGAGGGATTTGTTCTCGATCTCATTTTCCATTCATTTTTGATGGATCGATTGTGGTTAAATGATGTTGTTAAACATATTCTATGGATTGTATATCCATATTTCGACTTGGAATTCCGTTTTCGTGTTTTGTCGGGACGAATCGTGTTCTTGGCCGTTTTGGGGGAAACACTTGAACTTTCGTCATTCGTTCTTTGAATTCAACGGCTTTAAGTCGTGCTATGGAATTCATTTTCATTGTTGTTATTGTCCTTCGTAGTTTATTATCGCGAGTTGGCTTTTGGTGGAGTCGGCGGGTTCGTAGTCGGTTCGTTCCAACCTAATTTGGTCGATTCTCCGCGTTCTTCTTATTCAAGGCAAGTACCTTGCTCATACATTTCTTATTTTGTGGATATGATGATCGGTGATCGTCTTGGTGTGTTTGTTTGGTTGTTTGAAATGAAGTTTCAAAAGATTTCGGTTTGGCCTCGTTAAAGGCTCTCTTTCAAAACGCGTGTGTGTTTTGTGAACGGTGTGTTTTGGGAATAGATTATGATTTAATCATTTTGAACGTTGAATGCTTTGATGATATCCCTGTTGTTTAAAGTTATGGAATCGTGTATTCCGTGTTTAATCTTGTTATTGTGTTTTGAAGAGTTTGATAACGGCGTCGAGTAAGTGGCCATCTCTAGTAAGTATTCTTGATGAATTATATTCTTAGCATATTAGTATTGCATGAGTAACGTGTGTGTGTGTATGCTCACTATGGGTTAGATCCGACGGGGTCTCGGTAGGGGTCCACAGAGACGTGGATCGACGAGCTTGCTTTTAACCACTACGGGTTAGATCCGACGGGGTCTCGGTAGGGGTCCACAGAGACGTGGATCGATGGTTAATTGTGGTGCATTTTTTAAATGTGATTTGATTATGGCATTTTCGGAAATGAGTGCTTTCGAATGGTTTTAATGATTGCATGCATCGGCTAAGTGTGTAAGAGGTAAGTTGTTCGTTTGGCTTACTTGGCTAGGATGGCACTAGAATATTTTGTTGTTTGTGTTAAATCTTTTAATTGTGGATTTTGATGTTGGGAGACGAATCTTGTGGTCGTTCTTGTGTACTGTGAGTTGATGAGATTTGGGGCTAAAATCCCAACGTTTTGGTAAAGGTCATTTTTCGAAAAGTAAACTTTTGGGGCGGTGACCCCTCTCGTCTTTTGGGTTTTTGAAAAGTAGGATTTGATAATCTTAAATTGTTTTCTATTAAAACTCTCGATGGCATTCTAAACTGTTTTATAAATTATTTCCATTGATTTGTGATCTTTCGGTTTTGGAATATTTTTCTCAAACTCTTGCCTCGGGAAGTACTTTTCGTTTCGTTTGGATCTTTGAGAATTCCGGGTTATTGTTATTCGTGGAATGTGAATTGTATGACTCGTATTTTTGCACTTGTACTTGCACTAAAAAAAGAGTGGAGTTTTGCTAACCCCCGAGTATTCGGGGGGTGGATGTTTATATTGCATTCAGGTTTTGGAGCATAGCACAGGGTCGGCATGAAGGATGATGAAAGATGAACGATACTAATCACACGAGGACCCATTTGATGTTATATTGGTTTAGTTGTATTTTATTTCCGCTGCAGTATTATTTTCCCGTTGTACGGGAGTGTGTTGTATTCGACCCCTGCGTGGGCAAGTATTGTAATCGAGTTGTATGTTTTTATTGAAAGGCCAAATCGGTCTACTGAGTCTTTTTAGCCTTAAAGGCATTGTCGAGTTGTTCGTTTGTTGTTACCAGCCTGGTATATCCTTGAGGAAAGGTTCTACGGCGTGTAATATCCCTGAGCGGATTGGGGGTGTTACAGTGCTGTCCTGGGCGGAGGCCCATTTGGCCCACTATGTGGGCCGACCCTGTGAATCATAACAAGTCAATATCGAGCAGAGTATGTTTTTGGGTTTGTTATATCTTGTTCCTATTGAAATACATGTTCTCATTTTTTGGAACGGTGTCGGTAACCTGATATAGTTACGACCGTAAATAGAGCGAAAGTTTTAAGTCTGGGAACTACTATAGGAGTAATTTCCGAAATATAGGCTTTTTTGGAGTCGACTGGACTCCGGGCCACGGCTCAAACCCTCCGGGTCGTGGCACTATGCTTGAAAAAGTAATTTTCTCACCTTGTACTGCTGGGCCGCGGCACAAGGCTGCCGAGCCGCGGCCCCCCCGAAATCACTCAGCACAGCCGACCCTCCTGTACTCTGGGCCGCGGCCCCTGCCGATCACCCCCTGTCGGGCTCTGCCGAACACCCCCTGCCGATCCCTGCTGAAGCACCTGGGGCCGCGGCACATCCCTACCGAGCCGCGGCCACGTCATTTTGCTTTACAAAGGACGAGTCGTCTGTACTCTGGGCCGCGGCACCCTCTTGCCGGGCCGCGGCCCCTGCTCGAATCACTGGGCATGTTTTTTGTTGTGTGCCGCGGCACACTTTGGCCGAGCCGCGGCACACGGAGGTCAACTATCAAAGGGGATCTATTTCTAGCAGGTTTCTTACGGGACTTCATCACTTCATCTTATACACACTTTGAGAGAAGAACAAGAGATATAGAGAGAGAAACAAGAGAGAGAAATACAATTCTTCAATTTCCCGGAGATTTATCGGTCGGATCGTCGTGATCTTTTGACAAGAGCTTGGTAGCTATTGGGCAAATCTTTTCACCGGTGTAGATCGAGATTTTAAGTCTGGAAGTTCGGGTATTTCGTTAGCTTTTTGTGTAAGCTATTTACGGTGGTTTCTTTTCTCGATCTTGTTGTTATTGCGTATTCCAAATACTTGAAGAACATTTATTACCAAGTATTTGACGATTGGTGTATACCCCTAGTTTGTATTAGGGACGATTGTGTATTTTGTCTGTATTGGTGATAGTGGATTTAAGCGGCTTCGGTCCCGTGGTTTTTACTCTCGTATTGAGGGGTTTCCCACGCTAAAATTGTGTCTCGTTATTTATCGCTTTTGAATATCATTTGTATTATATTTGTCGAGTTGTAATTGTTGCTCTACTCGTCGGTAACCACAAAGTTACGATTGAAGAGTGGGAATTTGTCAAATGAGGTTCCGCTTTATTCGTTGTGACATGACGTTAGTCGTTGTTTTTTGCCAACAAAGTGGTATCGGAGCCACGGGATTTGTTGTTTCGTGGTTGTTTGTTATCTCAATTGTAAGATTGAAGCCAACACGAGTAGAATGGTTAACTTGAATGGTTCGAATTACCACGTATGGATGGGGAAGATGGAAGACCTTCTATATGTGAAGGATTATTATTTGCCGTTTTTTAGCAAAGATAAACCGGAAGGGAAGTCTGACGCGGAGTGGACTATTTTACATCGCCAAGTTTGCGGATATATTCGACAATGGGTGGATGACAATGTTTTGAACCATATTAGTGGAGAGGAGGATGCTCGAGAGTTATGGCACAAACTCGAGCAATTGTATGCTCGGAAGACGGGGAATAATAAGTTATTCCTCATTAAACAAATGATGAATTTGAAGTTTCGAAATGGGACTCATCTATCGGATCATTTAAATGCATTCCAAGGCATAATTAATCAACTTGCTGGAATGGGAATTAAATTCGAAGAGGAGGTGCAAGCTTTGTGGTTGTTAGGCACATTGCCGGACTCTTGGGAGACGTTCCGAACGTCGTTGTCTAACTCCGCCCCCGATAGAGTCATTTCGATGGATTTAGCTAAAGGGAACATGTTGAATGAGGAGGTCCGAAGGAAAGCACAAGGATCTTCGTCATAGTCGGATGTTCTAGTTACCGAAAGACGGGGGAGAGGTCAAAGTAGAGTTCCGAGTAATAGAGGGCCACAAAGGAGTAGTTCCCGGGGGAAGTATGCCAATATCGAATGCTACCATTGTGGTAAGAAAGGGCATACAAAGAAATTTTGCCGAAAATTGAAGAAGGAGAATCGCCAAGGCCGAGAGAATTCACAAAAGAAGGATAGCGGTAGTAATGATAAAGCCGAAGTTAATACTACTATCGAAGAATTCTTTGTTTGTTGCGACTATGATATGGTGATCTTGCGAGAGATGACTCGAGTTGGGTGGTCGATAGTGGTGCTACGTGTCATGTTACATCACGTAGAGACTTTTATTCCTCTTATACTCTGGTTGACTTTGGTATAGTCAAGATGGGTAACGATGGGTTATCCAAAATTGTTGGAGTGGGAGATGTTCATTTGAGATTCGACACCGGTATGGAACTTGTTTTACGGAATGTAAAACATGTTACGGATATGAGACTTAATGTTATGTCCGTTGGTTTACTCGATGAAGATGGTTATCATAGTGGTTTTGGCAAGGGAGTGTGGAAACTCACTCGAGGCTCCTTGATTGTCGGAAGAGGTCAAAAGGAAGGAAAATTGTACGTGACACTTCCGAAGGTCACGACTAATTCCGTGAACACAATCGACAATGACGACATGGCCGAGCTATGGCATAAGAGGCTCGGTCATATGAACGAGAAAGGAATGGCGCTATTGTTGAAGAAGGAGGCGTTGTCCGGGGTTCACAAGGTACACCTTAAAAGATGCTCTCATTGTCTAGTCGGGAAGCAAAGGAGAGTTACTTTTAAGAGTCATACTCCTTCACGGAAGGAAAATGTGCTTGATCTTGTTCATTCCGATGTTTGTGGTCCTATGAATACTAGGACACTCGGTGGTTACCGATATTTTGTCACATTCATCGACGATCACTCTAGGAAGGTGTGGACATACACCTTGAAGACCAAAGATCAAGTGTTGGACACTTTCAAACAATTTCATGCCTTGGTGGAAAGAGAGACCGGGAAGAAGCTAAAGTGTATCTGGACGGACAATGGTGGAGATTACACCGGACCCTTTGATGAATATTTCCGAGAACAAGGGATCCGACATCAAAAGACGCCCCCGAAGACTCCGCAACTCAGTGGCTTGGCGGAGAGAATGAACCGGACTTTGGTCGAGAGAGCTCGTTGTTTGCTCTCACATGCCGGATTGCCAAAGTCGTTTTGGGGAGAAGCTTTGAACACGGCGGTTCATGTTATTAATTTGACGCCGTGTGTTCCTTTGGAGTTTGATGTCCCGGATAAGGTGTGGAGCGGTAAAGACATCTCATACCGCCACTTAAGGGTTTTTGAATGTAAAGCCTTTGTTCACATTCCGAATGATGAGAGATCAAAGCTTGATTCCAAGATGAAGCCGTGTATTTTTATTGGCTACGGGCTTGATGAATTCGGGTATAGATTATATGACCCGGTGACAAATTGTTCGGTCGAGAGACATTGTTTTTGTAGAAGATCAAACAATGAAAGATGTTGAGAATGGAGAGTCGGCTCCACAACACGACTATGATCTTATTGATTTGGACCTCGTTCCTCCACAACATATTGAGACACCGGGTGGAGAGGATGTCCAAAATGATGAACAACAAGATGCCGGTGACAACGATAAGTTGAAACAAGATGACACCGATGGAGCTCATCCCGAGCTACCCATGACGAACATGCCATATTTTGTTCCACATAGGCGGTCGATGAGGGACCGTCATCCCTCCACCCGTTATTCGGCCGATGAGTATGTTTTACTCACTGACGAGGGAGAGCCCAAAAATTTTGTGGAGGCTATGGAGGATGAAAAGAAGAAGGAATGGATGGAAGCCATGTAAGACGAGATGAGTTCCTTGCATGAGAATAACACTTATGAGTTGGTGAAGTTGCCGAAAGGCAAGAGGGCTTTGAGAAACAAATGGGTGTATCGGGTGAAGTCGGAGGAGCATACCTCGTTGCCCCAATACAAAGCTAGACTCGTAGTGAAAGGATTTAGTTAAAAGAAGGGCATTGATTTTTACGAGATTTTTTCTCCGGTTGTGAAGATAGGATCAATTCGATTGGTCCTTGGTATTGCGGCTAGCCTTGATCTTGAGGTCGAGAAAATGGATGTCAAGACGGATTTTCTTCACGGAGACCTTGACAAAGAAATTTATATGAAGCAACCGGAAGGATTTGAGGTCGAAGGAAAAGTGGATTATGTGTATAAACTTCTGAAGAGTTTATACGGGTTGAAACAAGCACCAAGGCAATGGTATAAGAAGTTTGAGTCGGTTATGGGGTAGCAAGGCTACCGGAAGACGACCCTCGACCATTGCATATTTTTCAAGAAGTTTGGAGATGATGATTTTATCATCTTATTGCTTTATGTGGACGACATGTTGATCGTTGGCAAGAATGCCAAGAGAATTACCAACTTGAAGAAAGAATTAAACAAGTCTTTTGCCATTAAAGACTTGGGGGGGCTAAACAAATTCTTGGGATAAGAATTACTCGTGATAGAGCAGCCCGGAAATTACACATGTCGCAAGAGCAATATATCGAGAAGGTGCTTAAACGCTTCAACATGGACAAAGCTAAAGTTGTTAGTTCGCCTCTTACTAACAATTTTAAATTGACGAGCCAAGATTCCCCTAAGACGAAGGAGGAGATTGAGGATATGGATAAAATTCCATATGCCTCGACGGTCGGGAGTTTAATGTATGCTATGGTTTGTACTAGGCCCGACATTGCTCATGCCGTGGGAGTGGTGAGCCGGTTTCTATCGAATCCGGGAAAAAAGTATTGGGAAGCCGTAAAATAGATATTTAGATATTTGCGGGGTACTTCCAAATTGGGGATTACGTTTGGAAATGGGAAAGCAATGCTTGTTGGTTATTTCGATTCGGATATGGCCGGTAATGAAGATAAGCGAAAATCCACTTCCGGTTATTTGATTATGTTCGCAGGGGAAGCTGTGTCATGGCAATCTAGATTGCAAAAGTGCGTTGCCTTATCTACAACGGAGGCCGAGTATATTGCGGCGGTGGAAGCGTGTAAAGAGCTCTTATGGCTAAAAATATTTTTACCAGAGCTAGGCTTCCGACAACGACGTTACGTGGTTCTTTGTGATAGTCAAAGTGCAATTCATTTGGCTAAGAATGCGACTTTTCACAAGAGAACAAAACATATCGATGTGAGGTACCATTGGATCCGAGATGCTTTGGAGGATGGTTTGTTTGAACTTGATAAAGTTCATACCGATGATAATGGTTCCGATATGTTAACTAAGCCGTTGAGTAGAGATAAGGTGAAAGTGTGTTGTTCGATCGCCGGGATGGCGAACTCTTCCTATATTCCGGAAAGTGGGAGATTTGTAGGAGTAATTTCCGAAATATAGGCTTTTTCGGAGTCGACTGGACTCCGGGCCACGGCTCAAACCCTCCGGGCCGTGGGACTACGCTTGAAAAAGTAATTTTCTCACCCTGCACTGCTGGGCCGCGGCACAAGGA
Organism: Orobanche coerulescens; assembly: GCA_033398695.1. Taxonomy (NCBI): domain Eukaryota; kingdom Viridiplantae; phylum Streptophyta; class Magnoliopsida; order Lamiales; family Orobanchaceae; genus Orobanche; species Orobanche coerulescens. The sequence continues at coordinate 28,254,833 of CM065815.1, read as the reverse complement.
TGCCGAGCCGCGGCCCCCCCGAAATCACTCAGCACAGCCGACCCTCCTGTACTCTGGGCCGCGGCCCCTGCCGATCACCCCCTGTCGGGCCCTGCCGAACACCTCCTGCCGATCCCTGCCGAAGCACCTGGGGCCGCGGCACATCCCTACCGAGCCGCGGCCACGTCATTTTGCTTTACAAAGGCCGAGTCGTCTGTACTCTGGGCCGCGGCACCCTCTTGCCGGGCCGCAGCCCCTGCTCGAATCACTAGGCATGTTTTTTGTTGTGTGCCGTGGCACACTTTGGCCGAGCCGCGGCACACGGAGGTCAACTAGCAAAGGGGATCTATTTCTAGCAGGTTTCTTACGGGACTTCATCACTTCATCTTATACACACTTTGAGAGAAGAACAAGAGAGATAGAGAGAGAAACAAGAGAGAGAAATACAATTTTTCAATTTCCCGGAGATTTATCGGTCGGATCGTCGTGATCTTTTGACAAGAGCTTGGTAGCTATTGGGCAAATCTTTTCACCGGTGTAGATCGAGATTTTGAGTCCGGAAGTTCGGGTATTTCGTTAGTATTTTGTGTAAACTATTTACGGTATTTTCTTTTCTCGATCTTGTTGTTATTGCGTATTCCAAATACTTGAAGAACATTTATTACCAAGTATTTGACGATTGGTGTATTCCCCTAGTTTGTATTAGGGACGATTATTTATTTTGTCTGTATTGGTGATAGTGGATTTAAGCGGCTTCGGTCCCGTGGTTTTTACTCTCGTCTTGAGGGGTTTTCCACGCTAAAATTGTGTCTCGTTATTTTTCGCTTTCGAATATCATTTGTATTATTTTTGTTGAGTTGTAATTGTTGATCTACTCGTCGGTAACCACAAAGTTACGGTTGAAGAGTGGGAATTTGTCAAACGAGGTTCCGCTTTATTCGTTGTGACGTGACGTTAGTCGTTGTTTTTTCCCAACAACTACGGCCGTAAAATGCATGAAAATACTAATGGATGAACTAAGGCCGTATTAACCAGGAGTTACAACCATAGATGGGAGGACTTGAGTCGTAGTTGGATTGGTCATACAGCCTCTACGGTCGTAGTTGGATTGGTCATACAACCGTAATGCATGTACGTGAAATTCATGTAATTCTAGTCAATGAATAACGACCGTAAGTGTTGCAGGTTACACCCGTAAGGTGTTAGAGTTACTATCGTGACTCTGCCCAATATATTATATAATTTAATGGATAACTTAGATTCGGGATGAAATTCCCCATTTAAGTTCTAAATGTTCTCTACTGCGATTCTTTACCAAATTTCGTCATTTTAGAGATTTGTGATCTTAAGCTAACATTAAAGAAGCACAAAAGTCGATTTCTAAGCGTTTAATTCACTCATATCCATACGAATCAAGGTGATTTCCCTTGAGAACTTTAGATTTGGTATATTTGGAAGTTTCTGTTCTATATTCAGTTTCTATCCAATTTTTATCATGAATTTGCACTGGATGATTATAATTATAAGAGTAAGACACTGTTCTTTTGGACTGAATGAATCTGAACTGAACTGAACTGGATTATATATTAAGAGTAAATAATAATAAAATAATTATAATAATATAATAAATATAATAAAATGATAATAAAAATAATAAAATAATAATAATAATAATATAATAATATAAATATATTTAATTACAATAATAATAACAATAATAATAATTAACAACCACAACAACAACAATAGTAAATAACAACAGGTAACAGGCGAGCCAATCGAACAGAGAGTGAGCATGAAGTCGACGACGAAGATGACGTGGAAAAAAATGATGAGGGTTTTTTCATAGTGATCAGGACCGGTGTTTTTATTAGGGTTTTTAATTTTTTTAATATTTTATAATGTAATATTTGATATAATGATATGCTCTTGAGCATTCTCATAACTATTAGTGAGTTTTGATTCTCACTAGCACTGGACATTGTCAACTGATTATTCTTGTAAATATTTTTTTAAATGCCTATTATTACTAATACCACATTATTGTATTATAATAATATTAGTGATATTAATAACAATAACCATAATAACTGTAATAATAGTAATAATAATAACAATGATAATAATGATAAATAATAATAATAATAATAATAATAAGGAAGTGGATGTTGGTTTGGTCGACAGGCAGGACAAGGCCCCCGTCCTGCGGATTTGTTGTTATATTCTTGGGACAAAGGGCGGGATGTGTGTGTGGATTTGACTGGTTCCTCCCCCTTAATCCAGTCTGCTATGACTGACTATGCGCCTGTACGGGTTGTGGTTGATGCTACTCGGCGCAAATGTGCCAAGTACCAGGTCTTGTGTGAGGCGTGGGGATATGATTTCTTACCCTTCTCTTTCTCTTCGCTGGGGAGTTGGAGGCGGGTGCTATTGCATTACTCTAACGGATTCAGAAGATTTCGGTGTCTCAGGATGCTAGGAGACGCGTTGCTACTCATATCTTTTCTCGAGCTGGTTTTGTTATTGCAAAAGGAGTTGGGACCCAGATAGTATCTCGATTGCCTACTAATTTCTTGTAAACTGTTTTTCATCTAATATAATAATAATTTATAATAATAATAATAATAATAATAATAACAATAACAAAAAAATAGTAGTAATCAACAACAACAAAAATAAATACTATTATTAATAATAGTAAATATTATTAGTAATAATAATAGTAATCAACAACAACAACAATAATAATAATAACAATAATAATAATTGTTGCTACCCAAAATATTATCCGGAGATAGATATTGCTGGAATGGATGGATAGCAAACAAGGTGCGAGAACATTTCCGTGGGAAAGAATAAATAACACAAGACTTGCCAGGGTTGTTAGTCCCGGGCTTGAATGCTCTCGCGAGATGTTATTAATACGAATATTCAGGGATACAAGTATTAATGTTAGAATTCTATTATAGTGAGTGTAACGATTCTAGTTATCTAAGCTTGTGAGCGTGTAGATTGCCGGAAGAACCAGATGTGATGCTCTGTGAGTTCTTGTAACAATGTTGATGAGCTGTGACGGCGGCGAGAGGTCGATCGCCTCTCACGGCGTGTATAAGCTGTTGGTTTGAGCTCCGGGGCTTGTGAATCTAACCTGTGGAGATTTCTTGCATCTGCCGACCATCTTCTGGTTGAGAGGTGCTGAGAGAGAAATCCTGAGGTAGATTCCGGTGAGGGAGCCGGGAGCCTGAGATTGTGTATGTTGGTATATATTTTCTCTGAACTGCTTGTAATGAATTGCCAACTGAATGAATAATTTCTCTGAACCCCTTTCCGGTAGTTGTAGGTCCTCTATTTATAGCATTTTTCTATACTGAGCGATCGCCTTTGCTGCATTATAATAAGCGGGTGATCGTCTTTTAGCACATGGGCTTGTCCCTCCAAAGTCTGCAGGAGTTGCTGGCAGTCAACCGTGCGGTCCAATGAGAAGCCTGCACGCGTCCGAGTCGCTGTCACGGGCGGCCCCACCTTGTACCTTTCGGCGGGCTAGTCGGTAGGTGATGAGGTGGTGCCAGGCTGTGGTCAATGATCCGGGAATCGTGGCGGCTATCGGGGACCCACACATGGGAGCTGCTATGAGACTCAGTCTTCGTGGACTTGGACGGACGATGGTTTCAGAAGGTGGCGTAGGACGATCGTCTTAGGTCGGATATCAAAGACGGTCGCTGAACGCCGAAGGGCGATCGCCTTGGGAGTCGATCGCTAGATGCCTGAAGGTGGTATGGTATCTTCGCTTTAGGCGATTCCTCCATAGCATAACTGGTTGTGTACTCGGTCGCTCGGCCTTCTAGTCGATCGCCTGTCCAGATGAATAAATCTTGACACAACAATTGCCCCCTAGCTCGCTCCTACGTTGAAAACGTGGGGTGAGGTGGTTCTGCTGGCGATCGCTGAATTATGACGAGTGTCTTTGCATTTTACTGAACTGGCGATCGTCATTGAGCTGATTGAAACTGAATTTGGACGACCTGGTTGGCCGCTAAACTGCGCGGGAAATGGCAATGGGCGTGGAAAAGTCTCCGCGCACGTGTCGGGCTTCTGTTGGAGGATATCAACGGTCATTTAATGACTCCTCGTCTGACGCATCCTTGAAAAGATGCGTACGCGGGTCTCGAGGGAGTCAATAAATGCGACGGCTGCACTTCCGACCCTTGAGGTTCTTCTTAATTGCACAGGAGTCCTTTTCACCTCCTATAAAAGGACGTGAGGACGCAGCGTCAAAACTCTTACGCGCTTTATCACTGGAGAAAGAAGGACTTTGCTGAAGAACGCTTCTGAGAGATTCGACTGCCGATCGTCGATCAATCTCATCTTTGGGTAAGAAAAACTCCTTTTCTCCTTTCTTTCTTTGAGAATGGCTGGAACATCATCATCACATGGAGTGGGCACCAGTTCCGCCGCCGGGACATCGACCGTCCGGGGAGGACCTTCTTCTGACTTCCATCTGGAGATGGCCGCTGAGGCTATTCGGGCCGGAATTGACCCTGCTGAAATCGAGGCTTTATTCAATGAGGCTAACGTCGCTAAAGAGGCGGACGCTGAAGACAGACGATCGCAGATGGAGAGAGATCTGGCGATTAGGGCCCACTGGGAGCAGCATAGTGCTTTCGGTCGGGCTTATCTGGCTTTTGCTGAGATTATGGAGAAGTTGGCTTGTCCGTCTCCCAGATTTGATTTCCGGGATTACTCGATCGCCTACCCTTATCAGCTTGCCAAACGGTCGCAGTACCGGGATGCACAACGATCTTTGTGGTCGCTTGGCCAAATACGGAGTTCGGCGACCAGGAAAGATCTGGCCGTCTGGAGGATGAGGTTCCATGTTCCTTCAGATGTGGAAATATTTGCGCCGACGGAGAACGAGCGTGCCGATCAACCCCCGATGGGTATGGTCGCCGTGAATGAGGCGATTATGGAGGCCGGGCTACGCTTACCTCTATCTTTTGCTATCTCCCACATGCTGGCTGCTTGGAACATGGCGCCACTTCAGCTGACGCCGAACGCTTGGCTCCAGATAATCTGCACTCTCACTCTCTTCGGCGGTCACCGCCTGTACCGCCTCCCCTCGCCGTCGTAGATGAACCATTTGTTCAAGCGGACGGCTCAGAAAGGGTCGGTCGGAGGTCACCATATTCAGGGCCGATCTGGTCGGGTAATCCTCGTAGTCCCGAATAAGGCGCGGGGCGACCCGACGAAATGGTTCTGGGTCGCCGGTGCGTGGAGGGCTTCTGCGAGCGACAATCCTTCGGGCGAGCTGGAGATCCCTACTGAGTTTCGGGAGAGGAATCCCGGTAAGGGTTCAGACTCTCCCTTTGTTCGGATGTGTTCTGAACTGATCTAATTTGATTTCGGTTTTGCAGGTTTTCATATCCCGGCGATCGAGGAGATGCCCTTTGACTTCCTGGTTGTCTGGGAGCGAATACGGAGCTTGTCGGACGACGACCTTGATGCTAACTGGATCAATAAGAAGAGTCGTTGGTTGTTGGCTCGGCTATTCCATTTCCCGAGACATCTCTCGGTGCCTGTTGGGAAAACAAAGACCTTATATCGAAACAGCCGGGATACCCGATCCCTGTATCGAATGATATTTGATAAAGAGGTTTTGACATATATGCCAATCCGAATACAGTAAAGGAAACTGTATCGAAGCTTTGAGGCTTTATCCTGTATCGAAGACCTGCCTCGAATCAGCATATAGTGAAGCTCTTCAGTACAGCAAGAAGTCTTGTAAAAAGACCAAGTATGGAAACTGTCTCGAAACTCAAAATACAGTTATCTTCCATACAGCTCACAACAGGACAAAGAAGGAACAGAAGTCAAGTCCCGTTGAATAAAGAAGTATTTAAATACTCAAAGATAAAGTATTTAAATACTGCCAGTCTTCAGATCTTCAGAATCCCGCGAAATCCGGATCGTGTCATAATCCCGTTGGAACGAAATCTCATTCAAACGGATACATCTCAACGGATACATTCTTCAGAGACTATATATATCTTATGAAGGCATTGAAGATCAGTTACCCAGCAACCTAACACTCAAGCTATCAAAAGTTATCATCAGAGCAAAACATATCTCCAAAGCTTACTGCAATTAAGATCTAAAGAGATATACAGTGCTCATCATCCTGAACAACACTTCATCAGCTGAAAGCTCTTAAAGTCAAAGTTGTTGTTCACCATCTGTTCTATACGTTGAACAAACTCAAGATCAGCCCTGTGTGGACTGAACAATCTGTGCTTCTCAGGAACTGTGTGTGAAGGATTTGCATTGAAGAAGATGAAGCTTCAGAACTGTGTGTGAAGAAGCAAGTCAAAGCATTAGCTCAAAACCAATCTGTGTGAACGGTTTAAGCTAAGGTATTTATATCAATTTGTGTGAACGATATATTGATTGTGTGTGTTGTTATAATTACGTAATTGTGTACGTAGTAATTATAATAAACTTTTTACTCCTGTGTGGAGGACCAGTGGACGTAGAGGGGTTTACCTCGAACCACTTTAATTACTGTGTTATTTACCTTCAGCTTTTACTGTTTTAAATTATTGTGATATATTAAGTATAGACTATACACTTAGTTGCTGTATCCACAGCAACCTACTGTATCCAAGACTTCCGCTACGCACTCAGATTTAAAATCCATACAGTTTGTTGTTTAAACTATTTTCCAAACTGTATCCAGTATACTTAGTTGCCAACAAGTGGTATCAGAGCGGTTGATTGTAAAAAGAATCAGTCGTATTTCTTTTTAACCGAATCAGATTCAAATCACTTATTTTCAAAACAGTCTCTTTCATTCCTATACTATCAGTATGGATACTTCTATGATTAAAAAAGTCCCTATGTTCTCTATTAACGAATTTGACGACTGGAGAATTAAAATGGAAGCTCATCTTGCAGCAATGCACGAAGAGATGATTTTTGTTATACAGGATGGTCCTATCAAGATCATGAAGGTAAATCCGGCCGCAAGGATTGAGGGCCAAGCCCATGCTGAAATGCTCGAGAAGGAACGCGAGCAATGGACAACAGATGAAAGGAAGCGAGCCAATCTCGACAACGTGGCTAAGAACGCGTTATTTGTCACTCTTGACAAAGGCACGTTCTCAAAGGTAAAGAGCTGAAAAACAGTCAAAGAAATCTGGGATAAACTCAAGTTAATTTGTGAGGGAACTGAGCTCTCAAAAGAAAACAAGATTTCAAAACTAACTCAGCAATTTGAATCTTTTGAAATGAAACCAACTGAAACACTTGAGGAACTTGACCTCAGATTCACTGGTATTGTTGGTGAACTTAAAGCGTTGGGCAAGATTTACACCCAAAAGGAGAAGAACTTAAAAATTTTCAGATCTCTCCCAACCCGATGGGACATTAAGACCACAGCTATGCGTGTATCCTGTAATCTTAATGAAATATCTACTTTTGATCTCTTCTCTGACCTCAAAGCTTTTGAGTATGATATTGACAGAAGAGAGAAAGCTGAAAAATATCCTTCAAAGGTCACAACTCTCGCTGCTGTATCGAACCGTCGACACAGCATGCCTAGCTCGTCGAAGCCTGATCACAAGAATGCCGATGGCAGACGACATCCTGTCCCAAGATGAAATGGCGCTTCTAATGCATAAATTCAAAAAGTTCATCAAACAGTCTGGAAAGACTCCCTACAGGCCCAAACCTGTCCACAAGGTAAGTACCGAAACATCATCTGGTGATGCTAACCTGTGCTATAACTGCAGGAAACCAGGCCATTATGCAAACAAATGTCCTCATCCCAAAGTCCAAAGATTGCGTGAGGCCGAGCAACAAGAGAGAGATGAAAGAAGACGTGCTTGGAAAGCAAGCTCAAGGCACTGATTGGAGAATCAGAAGCCTCCCCCACACCATCCAAATCCGCAGAATGTCTTCAGGTGGTCACTGAAAGTGATTCATCTGACGATGAGTTCGATGATAAGGCATACATGTGCTTTATGGCCAAAGATGTTCCAGAAGGTGAAGACAGCGACGATGAGGTAAGTTCAACCTCAGCTATTCCGTCAAATGCATCTCATGCTTTCGAAAATATGATGAATGAATTTAAAAACATTCAAGAGGCCCATGAGACTCTAAAAACTGAGAATATACAACTTCAATTAACAAATTTAGAGCAGAAAGATGAAAATGACTTGCTGAAAATAAATTATGAAAATATGTCTCTTGATTGTGAAACCAGCAAGGTCGATTTTGAAAAACTCATGGAGAGCAATCATCAACTTGCTCATGAACTAAATGAGGTTAAAACCCACAATGAGAGCAAGACAAATGATTTAGTTCTACTACAAACCAAAATCACAACTCTCGAAAAGCGAGAAACTGAACTTGAGACCATTCTGAAGTCGTTTGAAAAATCGTCCAAAAGAATGGAAGAAATTGAAACCGGGCAACATGCTCATGATAAAAGTGGCTTAGGATACAGCTCATGTTCAAACAAAAGGAAAACTAGTACAGTGTTCGTCAAGAGTGTGGAACACATTCCAGAATCGGAAGATACTCCTAGTCCCATGAAGGAACCTGCTGTACCGAGAAAACCGAAGGCTGCAATTCCGCCCCCGCAATCCTATACCAGACAGCGGAATCATAAGCCATTCCAACCTGTGAGGCGCACTCAACAGCTTGCTCCAAGGGCATATCAACAGCGTCAACAGCCGTTCAGAAGAAAGGCTGTATCCAACCACCAAAGGCCCGCACGGCAGTACTATCAGTACAGCTCGCCGAGGTATTTGATACAGGAGCCCCGTTATCTCTCAAAGCAGCAGATGCCAGTTCAGTATCAACAACAGCATTGGGAATCCAACTGGAGACCCAGAAGACAAGCTGTTAGGACTAAGAAAATGGCTCCACCTCCTAGACGGTACTCGTACTGGAATAATAATAATAACCCTGAATTTTACATGCATAATAATTATCATGATTATAACGACTACGGATATGCCCCCCGTAGATATCGCAACACTGTACTGAGTATGTCCTACAGTAAACCAATTGCTGCCAGGAAAGCTTGGGTACCTAAAGGAACTAACATACATGGACCCAACAATCAAAGGGGACCTAAATCTACCTAATTTCTTTGTTACAGGACATTCTAGAGGAGGATACCTGGTACTTTGATAGTGGATGCTCTCATCACATGACCGGAGATAGGAGCAAGCTATCTGATTTTGTAGAAGGTCGCGGTCCAAAAGTTTGCTTCGGTGATAAGTCTAAAGGAAGAACAAGAGGGAAAGGAAACCTACTTGTCGGGAAATTCAAGGTCACCGATGTTGCATATGTTGAAGGCTTACAGTATAATCTACTTAGTATTAGCCGATTCTGTGATAAAAAGATCTCGGTGAAGTTCTATATATAACTCAGTAGAGTAAAGAACACCCTAAACAAGGCAGTAGTGCTTACAGGAAGAAGATCGGGTAATATGTACATTCTTGATGGAAGCCTATGAGCTCCTCAATTCCATGTTTTGTTGCCAAAGGCACTGCAGATCTAAGCTGGTTATGGCACAAGAGGATGTCTCACGTCAACTTCAAGACGATCAACAAGCTTTCAAGACAGGGAATGGTTAGAGGTTTGCCAAATGTGTCATTCAAGAAGGACAGCGTCTGCGGACCATGTCAGAAAGGCAAGCAAATCAAGTCAACCCTGAAAAGCAAATCCTACCTTTCAACCCAAAGAGTGTTGGAAATGCTACACATGGATCTCTACGGTCCTGTAGACCCAGTAAGTTTGGGAGGTAAGAAATACTGCATGGTTGTTGTTGATGATTATTCCAGGTATGCTTGGACGATCTTTCTTAGCAAGAAGAAGGAAACAACATCAAGGCTGACCGAGCTCCTGAGAAAGTTGCAAAATGAAAAAGCATCGAGTATCGTGTGCATTCGTTCCGACAGAGGTACTGAATTCACTAACCGCTTTATAGAGCAATACTGTTCGGAGAATGGAATACAGCACGAATACTCAGCTTCCCATACACCTCAACAAAATGGTGTTGCCGAGCGAAAGAATAGGACGCTGAAAGAAAGAAGAAGGACAATGATTGCCGCAAGCAAGTTGCCACATCGTTTCTGGGGTGAAGCAACCAATACAGCGTGCTACACTCAAAACCGCTGTATCGTCAACAAGCACCATAACAAAACAGCTTATGAGGTATGGAATAACAAAACTCCATTAGTTTCGTATTTTTACATTTTTGGATCCAGGTGTTATGTATTGAACAATGGGAAGGACCAACTTAGAACCTTTGATGAAAAATCAGATGAAGGAATATTCGTAGGATACTCCTCCGTCAGCAAAGCTTTCAGAATCTTTAATAAAAGGAAGCTGACGATCGAGGAATCAGTTCATGTAGTGTTCAACGAACCACACCATGACCCTACAGGAGTAGATGATATAACTCAGAACATCCACCATCTATCTATCTTGGATCCACCTACACCCATAGAACCTGTCGCTGATTTAAAAATCAACCCCGCAGCTGTAAGAATCGATGTGGATGAAGTCGACGCTGTACAAGCTGAAGCTGTATCCACAGAATCTTTCGATACAGTACGGGATCCTGAATTAGAACCCGACCGAAGATGGTTGAGAGATCACCTGCAAGAGCTGATCATTGGAAACATTAATGCCGGTGTTTCTACTCGTAGGAGAATACAGAGTACACAAGGAAATGTACTTTGTGCACAAGAAGAATCTAATGCTGAAGTCTCACAGTTTCCTGAATGGAAATCTCAATCCGAACTTAGAAGACTCAATATTTGCACTATCGCTGTATTCTTAGCCCAGTCGAACTGTTTCGACCATAGACGCTCTTAACAATTCTCATTGGATAACATCTATGGAAGAAGAGCTTATGATTTGAAAGAAACAATGTATGGTATCTTGTACCTGCAGACACACCAATCGGTTATAGGAACCAAATGGGTATTTCAAACAAAAAGGATCGAAATGGACTTATCATAAGGAACAAATCCAGACTAGTAGCACAAGGCTATTGTCAGGAAGAAGGAATCGACTATGATGAAACCTTCGCCCCTGTAGCGAGACTAGAAGCCATTAGGATATTTTTAGCCTTTGCCGCCCATAAGAGTTTTATCGTATACCAAATGGACGTCAAAAGTGCTTTCCTGAATGGAGATCTTGCAGAAGAAGTTTATGTTGAACAACCACCAGGGTTTGCCAACACAGACGGTATCGATCTAGTTTACAGGCTAAGGAAAGCCCTGTATGGACTTAAACAAGCCCCTAGAGCCTGGTACGAAACCCTGTCCCAGTATCTAACCAACAACGGATTTGAGAAAGGTGCCGTGGACAAAACCTTGTTCAAGATACAGGAAGGTGATGACCTTCTAATGGTACAAATCTATGTGGATGATATTATTTTTGGTTCAACTAACCTTGCTTTATGTCAAAGGTTCTCACATCTCATGCAAAGCAAATTTGAAATGAGTATGATGGGGGAACTTAGTTATTTCCTAGGTTTGCAGGTAAAGCAGTTGCCTACAGGTATATTCATCAACCAGGAGAAATACAACAAGGAGCTTCTCAATAAATTTGGAATGAACACTTCCAAATCCTCGCTAACCCCTATGAGCACTTCCGTGCAAATTAGTGCTGATGAAGCCGCAAAGCCGTTTGACCAATCACTCTACAGGAAGCTCATTGGTTTGCTCCTGTACCTAACGGCTAGCAGGCCCGATATCCAGTTTGCTGTTGGAGTGTGTGCGAGATACCAAGTTGCACCTAAGGAATCACTCTTCAATACAGCTAAACGAATCCTAAAGTACATTAAAGGAACAGTCGATGCAGGACTATGGTATCCTAAGGAAGGCGGATTCGATTTAGTTGGATACCGCGACTCGGATCTCGGAGGCTGCAAGCTAGATAGGAAGAGTACAAGTGGAACTTGTCACTTTCTCGGACCTAGACTCGTTTCTTGGTTCAGTAAGAAGCAATTGGCTAACTCTCTTTCCACGGATGAATCAGAGTACTATGCTGCTGGTAGCTGCTGTATGCAGATCCTTTGGATGCAGCAACAACTGTCAGACTATGGAATCGATGCTAGAGAGACTCCAATCATGTGTGATAGCACGAGTGCAATTGCAATCACGCACAATCCTGTTCTGCACTCGCGCACTAAGCATATCAACATGAAGCATCATTTTATCAGGAATCACGTCGAGAACAAGGATGTTCGTCTGGAAAAAGTTCATACAGACGTTCAGCTGGCCGACATTTTCACCAAGCCTCTCGACACAGCAAGATTCAACATGCTCAGACAAGAATTGGGAATGCTACAACCAGACTCCCTGTAAGTAATTTACTGTTTTTACTCAACAATTGAGGGGGAATGCTGTAAGACCCGTGAATACAGTATCCAACATTAATTATTTGTACACTCAGAATCATCAATACAGTACTGTAGTGAGCGACGACATATGAATCCTACAGCTGGTGTGTGCAATAATTAAGGAGGAATACTGTAGGACCCATGAATGCAGCATTAATCCAAATATTGCTGTATGGAATTCAAAACCTATAAGCACCTTTTTGAGGGGGAACGCTGTATCGATGCGGAAAACAGCACATGTTATAGGATTTCGATTCAGTATATAATATAATATTATTTCCTTTCAAAATAATTTTTGTCCACGTGCCCTGTTTTTATGTCAAACGTCATGTACATTAAATGCCTTACACGACATCTGGACAACTGAATCTTAAAAGCCGCGATGTTTTTAAATTGTTTATTATTTTTAAACCGCCGTTTTAGGCATTTAGGGTATCAACCTATGTCAGAAGTGGGACCCGCTCAATTTTTTAAACATTTTAATGGATTAGCGTACTAGTTACACTCAGTCCATCTTAACCGTTGATTTCAAAACCGGTTCCCATCCCTTAAAATCTGACCATTCGTACTCTGCAAAACCCTATTTCGCCGCCCAACTATAAAAGGACTGAATCTGCCATTAGAGACTCTTTACGCTTTCTGCAAATTCAAGAGTTCTCAAGCAAAAACAGCCTACATATTTTTCTGCATTTTACCGCATATTTCGATTGTTTTCTTCCACCTTTCTCTTAAGAAAACATCAATGGCTGGACAATCTTCTTCCCCTGTTCTGAAGAAATCCGCTAACATCATTGATGGCCGGATCTTCTCCAAACCTGTCATCATTGAGCGTATTCTCTCAGAAACCAACGACGCAGAACCCATGGAGTATATCATTACTCGTCTTCAACAACAAGGCCTCTATCGCCTTGGAAGCAAGACCGCCGACAAATTCGACGCCCATCTGGTTGAGGAATTCTACCTCAACGCCGCCGTCTGTTTTCTGTAATTGGCCCAAGGAGGTCATGTTGCTGACATCACTGCTACAGTCCAGGGAGTGGAGATCTGTATCGATCACGATCTGCTCCAGAGAATCTACAGGCTACCCGCTGATGGCCTGACCATGGATCAACTTGAGACATTCGGGTCTCAAGAGCTCATTACAAAATTTTATGGACTGTTCACAGGGTCCAAAGTTGTTGACATGGTGACAACTACTTGTCACAAGAAAAACTTTCTTCTTCCTTTTGTGTATCTTCATGACTTTTGCTCCAGGATTATTGAAAACCGAACCGGTGCGTTCGAGATGTGCACAAACTTAAGGTTCAGGATGATGATGGCTATTTTGACCTGTGAAAAGGTCAATTGGTGCCAAATAATCCTGAAACGCCTACAAGAGGAGGTGTGCAAACCTGCCACCCAGAAGAAATCCTTTGGTTTAATGTTGAACTATATCCTAACGAAGTGCGGACTGACGCAATCCGCCGATGCGAAGAAGAATAGCTCGAGGATATACTTAGGAGGCGTCAAGCCTACTGCGTATAACCAGAGCACCTTGTCTTGCAACCACCCAAGAACCAGGCACATGCCAATTTCTGATGATCCAAGAGATGAATCCTTGAAGGTCCCAGAAGTGGAATCTTCAAAGAAGCGAAAGAGATCTCACAGCAAGAAACACTCTGCTGGTGAGAAGCCCAAGAAGAGACTCAGGAGGCTTTCAAAAATCAAATCTGCCAAGCACTCCAAGGAACTCTCCCCCGTGGCTCAACCCACTGATGAAGAACCCCAGGGCCCAACCCCTGTGGAAGAGGTGTCTCCTACTGTATCGACAGTATATCCCGAGCCTTTGGCGGCTAGGATGGATATTGAGACATCTGCCAACGATCAAGACTTTAGCGAGTCGGCTGCCCATTTGGAGCCAAAAGCTACTTCTCCTCTGCGGGATCCCACACCCGTACAGGATCCATCTTCCTTCAGGGAACCATCCCCTGTAAGGAGTCCCTCTTCCGTACAGGATCCCATACCTGTACAGGAGTCCCTCGCTACAGCGTCTCCAGACACTGTACGAAGTCCCTCCCCTGACTCGATCATTAATCAGACCCTTCTTTCGGTTCAAATCAAACACGCCTACGAAATATTTTGCAATGGAAAGGCTACAGGCTAGCTCCGTACGATACACTGTACAACTGGAGCGATTGGAGCCACGAAGAGAGATTCGTCTCAGAAGTGACGAACTCAACAGAAATTGAGGCCCTGCTTCGATGGGACAACCCCTCTTGCAAGGATCTAATTGAAAGCCATCTTCTGCACAAATCTGACGCTCGGAGGAAAGGAAAGAAAAAGTCAGAGGATTCTCCCACTAATCCAAAAGATGACGAAGATCATGACTCAGATGACGACGACGATGCTTTACAAGCAGGTCTGAGAATGAGTCGTGAAGAGGCTGAAGCTCGAGATGCCTCTCCACCCAGAGATGACGAAGGGCCTTCAACCCAGGCCAATCCCCCTTCGCCACAGCCTGAGAACATTCCCGACGAAGAGGAATCAGTCCCTCCAGTCGAGGAAGTATAAGAAATTTTGGAACAGGCACCTGAGCCTGCTGCGACCGAAGAAGCCATTCCTGAAAGACAACGGGAGGATTCAGTCCCTCCTGTATCCATGTTTGCTGAAGAATCTTTGCAACAGGAAGCTTCTCAACCCCCTGTCGCCGAACCACAGGAAGCTGCTCCCGCCCCTTCAACCGTGGAATCCGAGGACGGTATCGAACCTGAGGATGTCCAACTTACTTCACGCCCATCCGTGAATGTAAGAAGGTTGAACAGCTCTGCAGACCTTGACCAACCAGATTCTCCGATCTCTGCCGCACGAAAAGAGCGCCTGCGTGCACTTGGCCTTCAAACTGTATTCATCCAGGATGCAGTAAATGCTCTATCTTCCGTTGAAAAAGCATTAAATTGGATGCACACTTCTGCCGTCGAAGAAATGACCACTCTTCAACATGAAGTATCTCGTGTTGTCGACGCATTCATTCTTTTGCCAGAAGTTTTCAAGCAAGCTTTGAAGATCATGGAAGATAAGCAGGAGCAACTGCTGAAGGAAGAAGCAACAAAAACGAGGATAGCTGAAGCCAAGACCGCTTGTGCTATGATTGAAAACATCTCTCAACTGCGCGCTCACGACAAATGCATTAAGGAAATGTCGCAGACTCTTTCCTCCCTTGTAGAGAGAATAACTAGCATCGAGACAAAACAGGACGCTGCTCTAGAAATCCTGAAAAGTCTTGATGATGCCAAAAAGGGGGAAGAGGCACGAGAAGCTGCTAGGAGAATTAGGCTGCAACAAGAAAGGGAATTTGAGGCTGCTCAGAATAGTATCACTGCCGAATTGAACAAGCTAGCACCTCCATCCCAAAGTTTTAAAATTTCAGGCTCCAGACCGGAATTTCATGATCCCAATGTCCCTTGGCAAACTCTTATTCAGAGACCTTTGGAAATTCGTCTGCCGACCAACCGCAATCCTACTGCCGACGAAGTGAAGCACTGGAGGAAGAACGAACTGATGAGATACTTTGTCAAACTCATCAGGGAATCCGCCATCTTCAAGAACTATAAAACGTTAGCGGAGGCCGCAGATAAATTTACGAAGATGCTAGAAGACGGGAAACTCCCTCTCCAAATCGAGATGAAATCCAAACACAGAAGAGGAGATCGGATCACCCATCCAGAAGACTGGATACTTGCCTTTGATCGATCCTATGATGGAAGAGCTATATACCAGGATCGAGGCAATGATTCTCTTCAGAACTGGTGGCGTGGTACCGAGAATGAACCAGGGAAAAAGCCATGGAGGCATGCGGATTATAGATAAGGAGCTGAAATCTATGTATATTATTTTTGCTTTGTAATTTCTTTTCGAAACAGTAAACTCTGTACTCAATTCATTTTGAATATCAATAAAAACGTTTGTTTGTCTTGAAAGATTACAACTCGTAATCTACTATGTTGATGTATGATTACTTAAATTGTTTGATAGCAATCTCAAGTTAGATAAACTTGATTGAAAATTAAGCTGTACGAACTAGTCTACGAACAGTTCATAATTTCAGTTGTAAACTTAGAATACATTGTAAGATTGTGCCTGCGCGCCAATCATAAGCTTAAGTTGTAATAAATCTTAAACTGTATCGAACTCGCCTGCGAGCAGTTCATCATTATAGACTAAGTCACTAAGTCAGACCCTTTGACGAAAGACCAAGAAATCTGCCAGAAGTCATCAAAGAAGATCGCTTCATGAAAAAGGTTTTGGCATCATCAAGAAGACTTGAAAAGATAAGAAAGCAAGTCTTGGCAAATTGTCAAAAAGGGGAAAATTGTTGGGAAAACAAAGACCCTATATCGAAACAGCCGGGATACCCGATCCCTGTATCGAATGATATTTGATAAAGAGGTTTTGACATATATGCCAATCCGAATACAGTAAAGGAAACTGTATCGAAGCTTTGAGGCTTTATCCTGTATCGAAAACCTGCCTCGAATCAGCATATAGTGAAGCTCTTGATAAAGAAGAAGTCTTGTAAAAAGACCAAGTATGGAAACTGTCTCGAAACTCAAAATACAGTTATCTTCCATCTGACTCACAACAGACAAAGAAGGAACAGAAGTCAAGTCCCGTTGAATAAAGAAGTATTTAAATACTCAAAGATAAAGTATTTAAATACGCGATCTTTAGATCTTGAGAATCCCGCGAAATCCGGATCGTGTCATAATCCGTTGGAACGAAATCTCATTCAAACGGATACATCTCAACGGATACATTCTTCGAGACTATATATATCTTATGAAGGCATTGAAGATCGATCAAAGAACCTAACACTCAAGCTATCAAAAGTTATCATCGAGCAAAACATATCTCCAAAGCTTACGCAATTAAGATCTAAAGAGATATACGGTGCTCATCATCCCGAACAACACTTCATCACCGAAAGCTCTTAAAGTCAAAGTTGTTGTTCACCATCATTCTATACGTTGAACAAACTCAAGATCAGCCTGTGGACCGAACAACTGTGCTTCTCCGAATCGTGTGTGAAGGATTTGCATTGAAGAAGACGAAGCTTGTAATCGTGTGTGAAGAAGCAAGTCAAAGCATTAGCTCAAAACCAATCTGTGAACGGTTTAAGCTAAGATCTTTATATCAATCTGTGTGAACGATATATTGATTGTGTGTGTTGTTATAATTACGTAGTTGTGTACGTAGTAATTATAATAAACTTTACTCTGTGTGGAGGACCGGTGGACGTAGAGGGGTTTACCTCGAACCACTTTAATTACGTGTTATTTACCTTCACCTTTTCTTGTTTTAAATTACCGTGATATATTAAGTATACACTATACACTTAGTTGCCGTATCCACGGCAACCCATCAGATTCAAGACTTTCGCTACGCACTCAGATTTAAAATCCATACAGTTTGTTGTTTAAACTATTTTCCAAACTGTATCCAGTATACTTAGTGGCCAACAGTGCCAGATATGAGTTTTTGCGACCTTCACTTTTTTGGCGATCGCCTTACTTGAGGAAAATATCTAACTGCTGATCGATCGTCTTAACTGTAGAGGTTCGCTTTCCTCTCTTTTTGGAGCCCCCACCGTAGATCGCCATGTCGAATCCTGGAGTTCTGGGCCGTCTCCGCCATAAGAAGTCGCCTCGGGCTCCACCTGTTGCTTTGCCAATAATTCCGGAGGTGGAGCCTCGCGTGGAGCCGATCGTGGCTGAGGAGGGAGTTCCAGAGGAGGGGCTTCGAACGAATCGCAAAAGGCCGAGGCCGGAAGAAACTCCAGTTTCTGCCCCCGCCAATGAGGTGCCGATCGCCGCGCCTCCGATCACCGTTCTCTCTCCAGAGAATGAGCCGCCCTCTGCAGCTTTTCTGCGAGAGATGGCGATCGCTGATGCTGAGACTCCTCGAGGGAAACCGTACTTCGGTCGCGACCCCGAGAGGGCTGAGAGGTATATGCTGCTTATTGAGTTGAAACTGGTTTTTCGCATAGGAGATGTGTTAACTTTTTGTGGTTCTGATGCAGGATCCGTAGAGCTGATCCAACTTGTCTGCCGATGGTGGTGGACTTCTTGGCGAGCCGATCTCCTCGCCAACCCTGTGACATCCCGCAGTACGTCAACCGGGCCGTTTCTGCTCTACCAAAGGCTTGGACAACCGATCTAGATGCGATCGCTCGTCAGCGATCTGGGAGTACAATGCAGGCTGTCCTCGCCCTCTCTCTTCAGACGGCAACGATGGCCGTCCAAGCTGCGCAGGAGTTCGAAGGGCGTCCTTCCACCGCTCGCCTGCAGGCGGATCTCGAGGCAGCTCGAAAAGAGAACGCCGAGTTCGCCAACAAGATCGCGGCGATGGAGAAGGACTCTTTGGAGGCTGCTAAGCGGACTAGCCAGGAGCTTGAGCTGGCGAGAAAAGATGCCGAGCTATCCCGGGTGACGGTCGATCACTTTCGGGACCGGATGACCAATGCCGTGCGGGCACAGAAGGCTGCTGAGATGGAGGCCGATCGTCTGAAAGTGACCATCGCACGACTGACCAGCGAGTTGGCAGAGTCGAAGGGGGCGACGGCTGCAAGGGAGGCCGAGCTCCAGGGCGTGCAACAGGCGCTGGCCGAACTGAAGGGAAAGCAAGAGGCGACCGAGGCCAGTCCCTTTCGTAACGTGGAGTTTGTCAGTGAGTTCGCCTATTGTATGGCGTTCGCTGACTCGCTCCGAGTTTCTAAGAAAGGAGGATTGGAGGTCGGCCCTTTAGCTGACAATTTCAAGGCGTACGCGCTGGAGCACCCTCTTCACCCTGACTTCTCCGTGCCGATCTTGGATCTCGCGGACATCGGTGTGGATCTAAGCTGGTATCCGATCCCGGCGAACCTCATTCATCCTGACGCTCCGGAGGATGGGGAGGCTGCGCCGCAGGCAGGCGAGGGGTCGTGGACCGATCTCGGGGCTGAAGGCGAAGGCCAGTCTGACTAATGACGATCGCCGTATGTAATGGAATAGGGACGATCGTTGTGAATATATCTCCGCACTCTTTTCCCCCTTGTTTTTGTTCACTTAGTGAAAGTAAGGGGACGAAAATAAATCGTTGAGTGAGCGGTCTTCAAGTTTGTCGAATCCTCAAAAGGAACCGTCCATCTCGGTCTTGAGGAGCCATGCACGATCGCGGAGTTCGATGGACCGACCTCCATGATCGTGTCTTATGCACGAGTGACATTCTGTCTGATGGCTTAGTTCTCGTGACTAACTTAATTGGTAGGGTCTTTCGAAGGCTGCGCCTCGCCTCGTATTTAAATGAAGGGCGTGCGGTCTCGGTCTGGAAGAAACCTTGCGCGGGGCGTCGTCGGATTAATGAACTCCACTTCCGCGGCTTGTTAGCTCTGCTTCCACCTCGGGCCCCCACGAAGATGGTGACCCTCGACGGTGTACGTTGAGACGGGGGTAGGGACGCGTCGCATTGTCCGGGTCCACCATGTTAGGTGATGAACCTTTGAGGGCGGGCGAGTATGTCCACTGATTAGTTTTAGAGGGCCCTCAGACTACGTCGGCCTCGTATTTAAATGAAGGGCAGGCGATCTTGGCCCAAAGGGACCTTGCATGGCCGAAGCAGTCGGTTCCATCGACTACCAGGACCATGGCTGCACTCTTCCACCTTGGATCGTCATGTTAGATGCCGACCTTCGACGGTGTACGTTGTGCGGTGGAGGCGATCTCGTTCCGTAGTCCACCATGTTAGATGATGAACTGTAGATGGCGAACGAGTCCTCCAGTTTTGAAATGTTCGTTCAGGCAGTAGCCTTTGATTTGATGAGGTGGGAAATCGGGGAGAGACGTCCGAGGTTCCCTTCTCTTGATTGAAGTATACGATCGCCGAGGTTGATCGAGGGGTCGGCTCGTATGAGCTTTTCAGCCTGTTCGCGTTCGACTCGGGCGATCGTATTTGGGAGTTTGGAGGGGCTCCGGCTAAGCCAATAAGCTGTCCAACTTGCCTTCCTCGAACAATTTCCAGAGTTGTTTGAGGAGATCGCGGTATTGGTTGGTGCTGTGGCCGGGACTCTTATGGTAGGCACAATATTGATTGTGGTCCAGATGACCGTGGTCCCTTATCGCCTTTGGCTTGTTCAGCGGTTCGCGCCCTTTGACGGCATAGTAAATGCGGGCCGGAGTTCGGTTGAATGTGTGGAGGAGATGGGCTTCCATGTCCTCGAAGGTCTTGTGCTCTCCGGGTGGCTTGGCGATCGCATTTTTGGTTTTGGCGATCGCCGTCTTTCGGACAGAAGATGGCGTTTCCTCACCTAGGCGGAGGGTGAGCAGCTTCTGCCTGGCCAGAAAGTCGGCAGCCTTGGCGCGGAAGATCGCATAAGTTGGGGGGACATCTTTCGTCAGATGTCTGAACATGGGGGAGTGACCGTAGAATCCCCCCAGGGCTGAATAGAGGGCGAGCTCGTCGCTGATGGGCTCGCCGGTGAGGATGATCTCGTCCACTCAGTCGATGTAATCCGCGTCGGATTCGTCTTCCCCCTGCTTGATTTTCATCATGCGGTGGGGGCCTTCTGGTCTGGCGACCTTGGCAGCGAAGTACGACGTGAAGTCGGTCACCAGTTTCTCAAAGGAGATGATCGATCGTGGTGGCAGCGAGACGTACCACCTGTGGGCCAGATCGCCTAATGTTAACGGGAAGATTCGGCACTTGGTTGCATCTGAGGCCCCACATCCGGTCATGTAGATCCGAAATTTACTTAGGTG
The DNA here is from genome assembly GCA_033398695.1 of Orobanche coerulescens. NCBI lineage: Eukaryota > Viridiplantae > Streptophyta > Magnoliopsida > Lamiales > Orobanchaceae > Orobanche > Orobanche coerulescens. The sequence continues at coordinate 28,233,665 of CM065815.1, read as the reverse complement.
GGTTTCGGGGTCCGACCTCCCTTCGTATAGAGGCGTTTTGGGAGGAGTGATTCTTGGTTTCACGGGGGCGAGCTCGATGTGGGCCGCGAGTGGCTCGGTCGGCCCGACGATCTTCCTGCTGGTGCTTGCCCCAGTGTCCAAGAGTGCTTTCATCTCGTCGAGCTAGCGTTGGATAGCGGCCATCGTCGTGGCCTGGCTGCTCGCAGCTAGGCGATCAGAGCGGGAGCCGAGGCGACCTAATACTGACCCCCTAGCGTTCGGAATGGGAGCCAAGAGGCTGATCTGCCTTCGACTGGGAGTTGGGTAGGCCGGACTCCTGGTGACGGACTCGGAATCCGTCGTCTTGTGGTTGGGGCCAGATTGCCCCGGTCGCCATGATGGATCGCTCCCCAGGCGACTGAACACGGAACCGTCCGATCTAGCGAGAGCCTTTTCTCGCGACTTGGGGCTTTCTGACGATCGCTCGCCCAGTAGTCCCTTGAATTTCCGTTTGCCCACGCGGCGGATGGCCGAGGGAGTAACAACGGGAGTTGCGCATGCTCTCCGTCGCTCCTTTAGGATGGCTATAGCCTCCTCGATCTGCTCCGCAGTTTGGATCTGATCGAGTGAGAGGCTGGGACCAACCCTCAGATGCGGGATCGAGAGTCTTGCATTCCTGCGACTTCCCTCCGCCATAGGCTGGGGCTCGGATTGAGCCGGGACTCGGTGTCCGGCAGTTTAGAGAGGGGCTCTCTTCGGTGCAGAAGTGGATGCCATGATTCTGAAGGCTTTCTTTGAAGCGCAGTGAGTGTCACTTCAAATATATGCCCCGAGAAAAGTGAGTGTTCTTCGGAACGGTAGGAATAAAAATGCAGGTTCTCACCCCTCCTTCTAGCGCCAATTGTTGCTACCCAAAATATTATCCGGAGATAGATATTGCTGGAATGGATGGATATCAAACAAGGTGCGAGAACATTTCCGTGGGAAAGAATAAATAACACAAGACGTGCCGGGGTTGTTAGTCCCGGGCTTGAATGCTCTCGCGAGATGTTATTAATACGAATATTCAGGGATACAAGTATTAATGTTAGAATTCTATTACAGTGAGTGTAACGATTCTAGTTATCTAAGCTTGTGAGCGTGTAGATTGCCGGAAGAACCAGATGTGATGCTCTGTGAGTTCTTGTAACAATGTTGATGAGCTGTGACGGCGGTGAGAGGTCGATCGCCTCTCACGGCGTGTATAAGCTGTTGGTTTAAGCTCAGGGGCTTGTGAATCTGACCTGTGGAGATTTCTTGCCTCTGCCGACCGTCTTCTGGTTGAGAGGTGCTGAGAGAGAAATCCTGAGGTAGATTCCGGTGAGGATGCCGGGAGCCTGAGATTGTGTATGTTGGTATATATTTTCTCTGAACTGCTTGTAATGAATTGCCAACTAAATGAATAATTCCTCTGAACCCCTTTCCGGTAGTTGTAGGTTCTCTATTTATAGCATTTTTCTATGCTGGGCGATCGCCTTTGCTGCATTATAATAAGCGGGTGATCGTCTTTTAGCACATGGGCTTGTCCCTCCAAAGTCTGCAGGAGTTGATGGCAGTCAACCGTGCGGTCCAATGAGAAGCCTGCACGCGTCCGAGTCGCTGTCACGGGCGGCCCCACCTTGTACCTTTCGGCGGGCTTGTCGGTAGGTGATGAGGTGGTGCCAGGCTGTGGTCAACAATCCGGGAATCGCGGCGGCTGTCGGGGACCCGCACATGGGAGCTGCTATGAGACTCAGTCTTCGTGGACTTGGACGGACGATGGTTTCAGAAGGTGGCGTAGGACGATCGTCTTAGGTCGGATATCAAAGACGGTCGCTGAACGCCGAAGGGCGATCGCCTTGGGAGTCGATCGCTAGATGCCTGAAGGCCGTCTGGTATCTTCGCTTTAGGCGAGTCCGCCATAGCTTAACTGGTTGTGTACTCGGTCGCTCGGCCTTCTAGTCAATCGCCTGTCCAGATGAATAAATCTTGACACAACAATAATCAAGATTATTATAATTAATAATAGAAAAAATTATAGTCTTGTGGTATTCAAAAATTCCAACTCAAATTACAGGAGCATGTAGTGCAGTCTTCTCAATTTTTATTTAGGGCGGGGTGTTAAGTGTTAGGAATATCTGTTAGATTTTGATAATGTCATCCCTGTATTTTTCATTTATTCAAATATATACACTAAGTACTTGGCATTATAAAGAAGAACCAAATGATTATCTTCTATAGGCCTTTTGAATTTAGGCTAAGTCTTGATCAAGTGTTGATCAGTACGAAAATCGACTAAGTATAGAACTGCCATTTATCAGAGAAGTTATCAGACAAGTTTTTCAGAGAAGTTTTGGTTAACACAAAACATCAGAGAGGCTTGACCAAAACCTAGTTGCAGTCAAGTCATCAGATAGGATCTGGTCAACACAAATATCAGCTGAAGTCTGGCCATCAGATCAGAGAACATTCATCAGGTCAGAGAACTTTAGATCAGAGGACTTCATATCAGAGAAATTTATCTCAGAGAACTTCTACCAATTTATATCAGAGAAGTTTCACATGAGAGAAGGTTGACTGCACATCATGCAGGTTTGACCAAGAGATATCAGATGAGTTCTCAGACAAAGATATCATCCAAGTAACTCAGTACACGTCAGCAAGCATCGAAAGTCAACAATAACAGAAAGACACATGCAGACATAAGGAGACAAGCTAGAAAGATTCCCAGAAAGCTAGGAATAAAATATTCCTTGAGATCCGCGTTCTGAAGTCTTATCGGCGCTAACAAAGAAAGTCTTTCAAACGGCCAGAAATGAAAAGGGAATCAAGCCGTGCAATGGAATGATAAGATAAACAAAGAAGTCCACTATCCAATGGATGGATTTGTTACAGTGATACAACGGCTATGAAGGAAGCTCAAAGAATCATACTTTAAATATCGGAGGATATGAATTGATCAAAGTACGATGCGAACTATACTTACAAGCGATCAAAACAAACAAATAGCATCGTGAAGAGCAAGCTTAAACAGTTATATTCTGAGAAGCTCTTTAGTTGGAGAAGACAAACACTCGTGTCTTAAAAGCTGAGTTTGGGGTACTTCTGTGAATGAGGTTTCAGAAGTTTCGCGACTGATAAAGCATCCACGAGTTCTTGATTGGAAGGTGATAGACAGCTCGAGAGTTGTTGAGGCATCCAAGGGTTTTCGATCAAGAGGTGCTAGGCAGTCAAGAGAGTTGCAACGACCACGTATTTCCACTGGTTCGAAGTTGTTGTAACAAGGAAGAATTCATTGTAACCTTTATCACTGGTTGACAGTTATAGTGAATTTATCTCCAACTGGTTTGGAGAGAAGTGGATTAGTAGATGATTACTCCACCTCTGATACTACTTATAGGTCACAAGTTCTCAGGAATAAGTCTATAGGGGGTGAATAGACTTATTACATTCTTTTCCTGAAAGTCAGGTGAGTTTAATCAGCTGTGATTAAGTGCAGATGACTTATGTCGACTACAGACAGATAATGCGGAAGACAGCTGATAATAATGCAGATAACAAATTATCGACTGCAGATAACTTTCTAATGGAACATTAAATATGTATGAAACAGTTATGTATGATGTTTAAAGCAGTAAATCACATGCAATTATAGTGGTTTTAGAGGTGCGGTAATCCTATACTAATCCACTTCTCTTCAAATCAGTTGGAGATAAATTCAGTATAACTGTCAACTAGTGATAAATGTTACAATGAATTATTCCTTGTTACAACAGCTTCCAACCAGTGGAAATTCGTGGCCGTTGCAACTCCCTTGAATGCCTAGCACCTCTTGATCGAAAACCCTTGGATGCCTCAACAACTCTCGAGTTGTCTCTCACTTTCATTTTATTAAATAAAGGCGCCGGTAGGTCGCCAGGAACTCAAAAAAGATTTGAATCCGGAACGCTAAAGCCCTGAAGTTGCTGATGGGGGGAGATCTTTAAAGTTAAGTAGGGCTTTTCCCGGATGAAATTCAAATTTTATTCATGTGACAGGAGAAAGATTTCCCATTCCTTAGAATAGTTGTTTCGGGGAATTCCTTAGCAGGGAAAGGGGAATCAAGAACCTGTGGATGCCTTATCAGTCGCGAAACTTCTGAAACCTCGTTCACAGAGGGACCCCGAACTCAGCTTTTAAGACAAGAGTGTTTGTCTTCTCCAACTAAAGAGCTTCTCAGAATATGACTGTTTAAGCTTGCTCTTCACGATACTATTTGTTTGCTTTGATTGCTTTGTTTGTTTTGATCGCTTGTAAGTATAGTTCGCATCGTACTTTGCTCAATTCATATCCTCGGATATTTATAGTATGATTCTTTGAGCTTCCTTCATAGCCATTGTATCACTGTAACAAATCCACCCATTGGAGAGTGGACTTCTTTGTTTATCTTATCATTCCGTTGCATGGCTTGATTCCTTTTTCATTTTCGACCATTTGAAAGACTTCCTTTGTTAGCGCCGTTATTCTTGATTAGGATAATCATAAGACTTCAGAATGCGGATCTCAAGGAATATTTTATTCCTAGCTTTTCAGGAATCTTTCCAGCTTGTTTCCTTACGTCTGCATGTGGCTTTCAGTTATTGTTAACTTTCGATGCTTGCTGACGTGAACTGAGTTACTTGCCTGATATCTTTGTCTGAGAACTCATCCAATATCTCTTGGTCAAACCTGTCTGATGTGCAGTCAACCTTCTCTGATGTGAAACTTCTCTGATATAAATTGGTAGAAATTCTCTGAGATAAAGTTCTCTGATATGAAGTCCTCTGATCTGAAGTTCTCTGACCTGATGAATGTTCTCTGATCTGATGGTCAAACTTCAGCTGATATTTGTGTTGACCAGATCTTGTCTGATGACTTGACTGCAGATAGGTTTTGGTCAAACCTCTCTGATATTCCTGTTGACCAATACTTGTCTGATGTATCGTCTTCTTCAGCACTTAACTGCAGCTAGATTTTCGTCAAACCTCTCTGATGTTTTGTGTTGACCAAAACTTCTCTGAAAAATGAACTTGCCTGATAACTTCTCTGATAAATGGTAGTTCTATACTTAGTCGATTTTCTTAGTGGTCAACACTTGATCAAGACTTGGCCTAAATTCAAAAGGCCTATAGAAGATACTCATTTAGTTCTCTTTACAATGCCAAGTACTTAGTGCATATATTTGAATAAATAACAAATACAGGGATGACATCATCAAAATCTAACAGATATTCCTAACAATTTCCTCCTATTTTGATGATGGAAAAAAAACTACAACATTTCAAATGTAAACAAGTCTGCACAAAATAAAGTGCAAGACAAAATCAAACCCAGTCTGTTTTGAGACAACTAGTGGTTGTCATTCAAGTGACTGTTATAAATTTTTATTGATGTTACATTACCGTGCAGTTGAATGAAGCAAAATACAAGTAAGAAAATTACAAGTATTACATATTTACAATTAAATTACAAAAATAAAATTACAAGTAAATAACAAGAAATTATCTTCCTCTCCCTCTTCCTCTTCCCCTGATCTGTTGCCTTGCAGGAGGGAGTGACCTTAATGGTTTGTCTCCAATTGGCTTCTTCGATACTGGGGTTAGCCCATACTTTCTCTTGACACCAATGAAGCAAACTCCTGCTGGTCAGGAGTTGTGAAGTTATTTTTCACGCAAAGTTCTCTGATTTCTTTCTGAAGAGCCAGCTCATCAAGTTCATTATTCATAAGTGTAGGAGCTTCTACAGGTCTGAAATCAGGGATCATTGGTAGGCAGTGAATCCCTTTGCATGTTTCTTCAAAATTGCCCAGAGTTTTGGGAAGTTCATATCCATAAAATTAATGAATGTTTGTTGTGGGGAGCATTCTTTGTCCTGAAGCATATTCCAGAGATAGTACTTCTCTATAAATTGCTTCCTTGCACTCCCCCACATATGTTCTGCCTCAGCAGGCATGAACTTTTCAACATATTGAAGCTCCTTTTCTTCGCGTTGATTTCTTACCTCTGGATCATATCTTGTCCTGCTCCTCTTGGCTGCAGGTGGATCTGATGGTGCAGCTACTTTTTTTCTCTTCAAATGAGAGGTTCCTGTCTGAATGAGAAGAGGGTCTTGTCTTCTTTTTTATCTTGCCTCCTCTTTATCTTCCCCCTGCCTGTTGTCTCCCCCTTTGCCTTTCTCTTCCCCTTATCTTCCCCCTTTTTTCCAGCATCAATAATAGTGGCAAGCTGCTCCTCCACTCTAGTCAAGAAATCAGACATGCCAAGAGGCATTCTAGAGTTAGTGGGTGGTGGGGAAGGATCCTTCTTTTTTATCAGGGTGTCCATCTTGGCATTGAGGGACTGCAGGTCAGGCTTGACTTCAGTTGCTAGAAGCCTGGCAACTGTTTCTTCAACAAGTCGTCTTATCAGCTCAGTCATTGCAGGTGAGATCTGAATTTAAGATGCTATCTTAGGTGCATTTTCACCTGAGTCCTCTTGGGCAGCTGATCTCCTGGCAATTGACTTTTCTGAAGGTAGACTTCTATCAGTTGGCTTCTGATCAGAGGGGGTCTTGTCTGGGGTTCCTGACTTCTTATCCTCATATGGATTATGAGATATGGATGCTTGATCAGGTGCACCATGCTCATCAGCTTCATCATCTCTTCTCCCATTTGCGTTTCTCTCTCCTTCTTGTTCTTCTGCTTCTTCTTCTTCTTTTTCTTCTTTCTCAACTTATTCCTCTTGTTCTTTTTCTTCTGTCTCTTTCTTTTCAACTCCATCCATTTCTTCTTTTTCGACTCCTTCTTCTTGTTCTTTTTCAACTCCTCCTTCTCTTTTTTCAGCTCCTTCTTTTTCAGTATCATCTTTTTAATTTCAACAATTCTTATTTCTTTTTCTTTTTCTCCTTTTCTTTCTCCTTCCTTTTCAACTTCATCCCCAAGTGTTTTGCCTGCTGAAACACCCTTCATGATATGCAGGATGAACTGGTCCATATTTTGTTTAAAATTGGACATGAACCAGTTCTCTTGGAGTAATAAAAGAACATCTGTCTCTCGACATAAAAGCATGTGGAGTTGCTCAGTAGCCTGATGGTGTCCCCAGGTACTCCTCTCAACAAACTCTTTTAATTGAGTGAAGGAAATAGATTTTAATTCCTTCCGCTCTTCAAAAATATTAATACATGAAAATTTGAGAGATCGTTGCTTTACCAACTTTAATTGATCTGTTGTCAGGTTCAGAGGATTGTTCTCCCTGAGGTTTAGGGAGTATCCAACTTCTGGCATTTCTATTGCCAGTTCTGCCTCTTATTCTTCGGTCATGCTAGGAAGTGTCATAAGTGGAATTACTTCATCCATCAACTCGGACTGATCTAACTGATCTTCAGCAGGAGCAGGTGCAGGTGTAGTGATGATCTGTATCTGTGCTGAAGTTTCTTCAATTGGCTCTGGTGCAGGTGACTTTACAGTCTGCACTACTTCTTCTTCAGATACTGGGCCTCTCTGCCTCTTGGGTGACTGATCTTGAGGTGAGGTGATATGGACAACCTCCTCCGTTGCAGGTAAATTCCTTTTGAACTTGGCTAGAGAAGTGTTGTCGGAGTCGGAATCATCTGCAGGTGACTTCTGAACTGCAGGTGACTTTTCAACTGCAGATGACTTTCCAACTACAGATGACTTCTCTACTGTAGATGGGGTTGAAGTTATCTCCTCTACAGGTACTCATGGGGGATCTGATCTGCTTCATCAGAGCGAACTTCGTCTGAGTCCGAAGTTGTCTGTAGGGAGAGGTTCCACTGGTCATATCCCTTAAGATCTTGGCTGCTTTCCTCTCAACTCCCAATTTCTTCAGAGTTTCTTGGTCCATATGACCAAGTCTTTTGCTTCCGTGGAAGGGCTCTGCAGTTCCTTTTGCCTTTTCGAGGAACTCCAAGGTCCAACTGATCTGGGTTTTATAAGCTAGCTTCTGCTTGAACTTCTTTTCCTCTGTAATCCAGCTCACTTTGTTTACTTCGCGGACTAACTTCCTATAGATGTAGTCAGGTTAGTTAATCCTCTGGTGCTGGATAAGAGCTCCCACCACAACAAATTTGGCAGACGACAACTGATCATAGCTGTCGTCCATGCCCATGACAATCTTGTTTGTGATGTCAAGGACATATCTGTAGTCCTTCTTCAGGTCGCCTCTTTTATCCGTGAGATTGACTTTGTTCGGCTGTTCTGGCAATTTAATCTCATACCAGGTTTCAACATAGCTTTGTTTTAGGGCTTCAACTGCAATGCCCCTGTTCTTCATGTTGAATGCATCAGCAGTGGTCTGGGGAGTGATGGTGACTTCCTCTCCAAAGACCGAACTCATGATGCAGACTGTAAAGTCACCTGCACCAGAGCCAATTGAAGAAACTTCAGCACAGATGCATACACCTGTGCCTGCTCCTGCTGAAGATCAGCTAGATCAATCCGAGCTGATGGCTAAAGTAATTCCACTTCTGACTCTTCCTAGCATGACCAAAGAAGAGGCAGAACTAACAATAGAAATACCAGAAGTTGGATACTCTCTAAACCTTAGGGAGAACAATCCTCTGAACCTGACAACAGATCAATTAAAGCTGGTAAAGCAACAACCTCTCAAATTTTCATGTATTAATATTTTTGAAGAGTGGAAGGAATTAAAATCTCTTTCCTTCACTCAATTAAAAGAGTTTGTTGAGAGGAGTACCTGGGGACACCCTCAGTCTACTGAGCAACTCCTCATGCTTTTCTGTCGAGAGACAGATGTTATTTTATTACTCCAGGAACATGCTTCTTCGGGATCAAGATGACTGTGGTCGCCGTGAAAGCCGAAGTCATGGGATGACCATCAAAGAACTCGAGCACAGCCCCCTCCACGTCAGAAGACAACCTCCCAACAATGCTGAAAAAATAAAGAGGAAAACCCATCTGGCCCAGAAGTGCTGTGAGGATCAATATCAAAAACCGCAGCACGAATCTCCTAGGGAGACGGGGCAACACATAAACTATCTGTATCAAAAGAAGGGGAGATAGAGGGGAAACAAGTGTCATCCGGGGGGCGGGGGGCGAGAACATAACCAACGGATGTAAGCAGAGTCCTAAAATAATTTACAGCGGATGATTGGATGTCCGACTCTACATATAGTGTCGTACCATCATCCTCGATGCTGTGAATATGCGACTGGTAGCTTCTGCTTCGCAAAACCCTGAAAGAAACGGGTGTTGCGCTCGCCCTCAGAAACCCAACGAACTGCAGCCTTCTGTTTCCAGAAATCTTCCTCCATAGAGAGACAAAGTTGGTACTCAGCACGGAAACGATGCATAGCGGTTCTATTCTCCGGCATAAGATCCGAATCATATCGCCGCTCAGCCTCATCAGTGGCCCTCAAGGCCTCATCCAAATTCACATGAAGATTTACGAAAACAGACCAGTTCTACTGTTTCAGCCTGCGCTTAACCTTAAGAAGTTTGGCCTGTAGATTACACATGCCAGAAAGTCCAGTCCAGGAGAGCCAGACATCCCTAATAGTGTCCAGAAATGTGTGATGCCAGATCCACATACTCTAAAAACGGAATGACGACTTGTGATGAGAGGAGGAAAAACGACATTGAATAAGGAGGGGCGCATGGTCGGAATGAAGTCGAGGCAGGCGAGTAACAGTAGAAACTGCAAGCACGTTCGACCATGCTTCATTAAATAAAGCACAGTCTAGACTTTCCCTCAAACCGTTACGCTCCCAATTAAGAATATTTCCCTCACAGCCCGCATCAATCAACTCACAGTCAGCAATAGTTAAGTTACTCCACCAAAAGTTACTCTTTACGTCCTTGTACATTTTGCTAGTACCAGGATGCACAGAGTATGATGTAGTATGAGCTTCTCTCAAAAATTTTCGCTTCAACTCGCTGTCGCACGGTATACACAATCTTCCTTGAAATTTCAAAAACCCATCATCTTGGATTACGAATCTCGGAGCTTTCCCTCTTTTTACATCTTCCTTCAATTGAACCAAAAATGGGTCCCCACTTTGTCTTGCCTTGATATCATCAATCAAGGATGAAGTGATTTTCAATACATTCAACTGACCTTGAACTCTAAGAATCCAAACTTCAATACCTCGCCCAATCAAATCCTTTTGAATTCTCTGTTGAGGTGTAAGTACCTCCAACATCTGAAGTGACATTGGTTTGCGACTCAAGGCATCCGCCACAACATTCGCCTTGTCCGGATGATATAGAATTTCAAGATCATAATCTTTGATTAATTCTAACCATATTCGTTGCCTCATATTCAATTCCTTCTGACTGAAGATATACTTCAGAATCTTGTGGTCCGTGTAAATCTTACACGACGACCCATATATATAGTGTCTCCAAATTTTCAAAGCGAAAGTGACCGCAACTAACTTTAAGTCATGTGTAGGGTAATTTGCTTCATAAGGTTTCACCTGAAGAGATGCATAAGAAATAACCCTATCTCTATGCATCAAAACACATCCTAGTACAAGTCTCGAAGCATCATTGTACACTACAAAATCATCGGTCCCCTGTGGTAAGGCTAAGACTGGCGCGGTAGTCAACCGTCTCTTCAACTCCTCGAAACTATTCTACGTATCCACGTCCCACTCGAACTTCTGACTTTTCTGAAGTAACTGAGTGAGTGGTCGAGCGATCTTGGAAAATCCTTCAACAAACCTACGGTAATAACCCGCAAGTCCTAGGAAACTCCTCACTTCTTTCACGTTCTTAGGTGGTTCCCATGCCAGTACCGCATATATCTTCTGAGGGTCAACTCGGATTCCTTCCGCTGAAATCACATGTCCGAGAAACGTCACTTCCTTGAGCCAAAACTCACACTTAGAAAATTTCGCATATAACTGTTTGGTTCTCAAAATGTCTAATACAATGCGAAGGTGCTCCGCATGCTCCTCCCGATTCTTGGAATAAATAAGAATATCATCAATAAATACGGACACGAACTTGTCTAAGTATTCAATAAATACTTTGTTCATTAATTGCATAAATACAGCTGGGGCGTTGGTTAGCTTGAAAGGCATAACCACAAACTCGTAATGACCATACCGCGTCTGAAAAGTAGTCTTCGGAATATCAGTATCCTGAATTGTCAATTGATAATAGCCCGATCGATGATCAATCTTCGAGAAATAGTCGCTCCCTGGAGATGATCGAAAATATCGTCGATCCGAGGCAACGAATATTTATTTTTGATGGTCAACTTGTTTAATTCTTGGTAATCGATACATAAATGGATCGATCCATCCTTCTTCTTAACGAAAAGCACAGGCGCACCCCAAGGTGATGCGCTCGTTCAGATATAATTCTCCCAACTTTTTCTTCAATTCCACCATCTCAGACGATGTCATCCGATATGATGCCTGAGTAATAGGAGTGGCACTAGTCTCTAAATCAATAGGAAATTCAAGTTCCCACTGTGGTGGCAATCCCAGTAAGTCATCCGGAAACACATCGGGGTATTGATTAACAACACATATCGACGACATCTCAACTCCTCCATCCTCTGTATTCAAGGCGTAACACCAGTAACCTACACAACCCTGATTAAGAAGTTTTACAACTTGAAAAGCACTAATCACACTTCCCGATCTACCTGGTTTACAACCTTCCAAATTATGTTTGGTACCATCCTCGGACACTACTGAAATAGAACGAGTTATGTAGTTCATAATAGCCCCGTGACGGTCTAATCAATCATCCCCGAGGATCAAGTCCTCGTTCTTCAAGTCAACAACAATAAAATCCGAAGTCCACTCTCGATTCCCAATTCTTACCGGATAGTTTCTAACTTCCCGATTCCCGACTATACGATTCCCGTTAGGAAAACCCACTACAAATGGTTTGCATTCAAATAAACAATCTATACCAAGACGATGCACACAATCTAATGCAACAAATGAATGGGTGGCACCCGAATCAAACAATACCGAGACTGGGTGGGAAAGAATCTGAGTGATACCTGATGCCACTGGGATGTTCGTCTCCTCTGCATGTCTCATCTGATAAATACGTGGATGAGCTGATCCTAAACTAGACACGGTCCGAGGGTCTGGCTAACCTCGATCCCTTCCTCGGCCCGCACTCCAAGGATTCTGTGAAACTGGGGTCTTCTGCTCGACATTAAATTCCTTCTGAGCTGTAGTGGCTGTTGGACTACTAACTGCTCTGGTCGTTTTCTCACAATGGATGGCTCGATGTCCGCTCTGCCCGCAAATGTAACAAGTAACCAATGGAAACGGGCATTCCCTTGCTAAATGTTCCTTCTAGTTGCAATTAAAACAAGCTCTGCCTCCAGAAGTAACAGACTGAACCGGACGATTACCACGAGAACTACCGGCAGGATGAAACGATCTCTTCCCTGGCGCAAAAATAGATTGTGACTTCAAAAATTTTCCACCCTTACCGGTCGGGAAATTTCCAGTATTCTTTTGCTTCTTAGTTTCGGAACTAATATCGGATTCCGGAATAGCTTATCAATCGCCAGAGCGCGATCCTGGTATTCTTTCAGTGTAGTACATGCAATAGGTGCCATACTCTGTCGAATATGAGGCTTCATATGCATGTTGAAATAACGAATTTTATCCACCTCAAATTTCACTTGATCTTTAACATATCTCAGTTGTTGATTGTATGAGATAATAGCCTGGGATATTGGTGCATCTTGTGGTGTATCTGAAAAGAACTCAACAATATTACTTTCCCAAACTGGTGGTGGATAATATTCTGCCTCCGTGGTGGTCTGAAACTCTTCCCAAGTAGCTGCTCGATCCCTGGGAGCCACTGCCTCCCACCAATCTGCAACTTCCACATCTAAGAGATATTGGGCAATAGGTACTCTTCTATCCTCCGGACAAGCCACAGCATCAAAAATTCTTCCTAGGTGAAAAAAGCCAATTTTCCCAACCCAAAGTGTCTTTAGAACCAGCAAAACGAGGAGGGTGCATCTTAATCACTTTCTGAAGCCATCTACTAGCCTCATCCTCCACACTCGGGGGTGGATTCTGGTGACCACTCTGAGCAATCTGAGTTAATTGAGTTACAAGTTGTTGAAGAATATCGGTGGTCCCAGGTTCGGCCCTCTCACTCGTCGGTTGATCTTGTCTAACCAAAAGATCCTGACGTCTTTCAGAACTCAAAGGCGGATGACTCGACTCTGCCTGCGATGCCGAGTCAGTAGCTGACTGGGAAGACATGACCCCCTTTAGAGGTACTTACGCCTCAAAGCAGGATCCAGCAGGATTTGATTTGTCAGGATATCGAAGATTGGGTTCAGAGAGTTCAGGGTCAGTTATGTGTGTTAGAAATCACTTCGTCTTTGGTTGATGATATCAAGGCGAGACAGTATTATGATCCATTTTTAGTCCAGTTGAGGGAGGACATGAAGAAGGGGAAAACCCCTGGATTTGTGGTTCAGGATGATGGAATTTTGAGGTTTCGCGGCAGATTATGTGTACCGAGTTATTTTGAGTCGAGATAGAAGATCTTGAGTGAAGCTCATACTACGCCTTATTCCATACATCCTGGTACGAGCAAAATATACAAGGATGTAAGGAGAAACTACTGGCGGAGCAATTTGAAGACGGACGTTTGCGAGTTTGTGTCCAAGTGTTTGACCTGTCAGTAGGTTAAGATCGAGCATCAGCAACCCACGGGGTTATTATGACCATGTGTTTCGTTACCATGGATATATCCATGGATTTCGTTACCAGTATTCCTAGGACTCGGACCAGAATGAACATGATTTGGGTTATTGTTGATCGACTAACCAAATCAGCTCATTTTCTGGGCATTAAGGATACTTGGGGGCCAGAGAGACTAGTACGAGTGTTTATTGCAGAGATCGTGAGATTGCATGGGACCTCTAAGAGTATTGTTTAAGATTGAGATGGACGGTTTGTATCACATTTTTGGCAGGCTATTTATCGAGCTTTGGGAATTGAGTTGAGACTCGGTACATCCTACCACCCTCAGACAGATGGACAGTCGGAGCGGACACAGACACTGGAGGATATGTTGAGAGCCTGTGCTTTAGACTAGAAAGATGATTGGGAGTCGCACCTGTCGTTGATCGAGTTCACGTACAACAATAGTTGACACACCTTGATCAAAATGGCACCATTTAAGGCATTGTATGGAATGAGGTGCAGATCGCCGTTATGTTTGGATGATGCATCCAAGTTGACTGGCACTGAACCAGATTCGTGATAGGTTGTTAACGGCCCAGAGTAGACAGAAGTCTTATGCCGACACGCGTCGATGACTGTTGGAGTTTAAGGTGGGAGACCATGTTTTGCTGAAGGTGTGGCCGACACAGGGAGTTTATCGCTTCGGCCGGAAGGGTAAACTTAGTCCGAGATATATTAGACCATTCGAGATTTTAGAGAGTTGGAGAGCTTGCATATCGGTTAGGATTGTCGCCATCCTTAAGTCACGTGCATAACGTGTTTCATGTTTCCCAGCTTAGGAAGTATGTACCGGACCTTAGCCAGATTATTGATTTTAGAGAGATTGAGTTAGGTCCCGACATTACCTTTGAAGAGAGATCGATTCAGATTTTGGAGCATCATGTGAAGCAACTTAGGCACAAAACCATTCCTTTGGTTAAAGTGCAATGGTCGAGACATGGATCAGAGGAAGCCACGTGGGAGACGGAAGAGAATATGAAGTCGAGATACCCTGAGTTATTCGCTTTGTAAGTTTCGGGATGAAACTTATTTTTAGGGGGATAGAATGTAATATCCGAAATTTCTATTTTAGTGTATTTTCATTTCGGACGACTCGCTTCTTATTGTTTTGGAATTCTGAAACTATTTTGTTCTCTATACATGACCATCCGAACGAGTTTCAGAGTTATTTTTATGAGATTTAACTTATTGTGTAACTTTTCCGCATTGAGGCTCGATTCTTGTAAATCTCGTTCTATACTAACGTTTCAGTACTTCTTCAAGTTCCTTTAATGATTCTGGATATGTTACAACTTTCTGAGTTGTCGTTCAGGTCTCGAGTTTAGATTTTCGAATGTTTGGGTCACTTTTGTAAATTCTTATTATTTTGGGCGTTGATGTTAATGCTCGTTTATTCCGACCTTCGGATGGCCGGAGGCATGTGTTGATTTTTATGCTCATCTCGTCAGTGGGGGATTTCAGTTTATCCATTGAACCTACCCTTTTATCTTCATTCCGGTGATTGTCGAGCCATTAGTTTATACCAGAAACTTTCTGGACATACCTGTGTGTTGTTACCCAAAATATTATCCGGAGATGAATATTGCTGGAATGGTCGAGTAACAAACAAATGCGAGAGCACTTTCGTGGGAAAAGTAAATAACGCAAGATTTGCTAGGGTTGTTAGTCCCGGGTTTGAATGATCTCGCGAGATATTATTAATATAAATACTTTAGAGTACAAATATTAATGTTAGAGTACAATTACAATGAGTGTAAAGACCCTAGCTATCTCAGCTATTGAGCATGAAGATTGCCGAAAGAACTAGATATGATGCTCTGTGAGTTCTTGTAACAACGATGGTGTGTTGTGACGGCCGTGAGAAATCGACGGTCTCTCACAGTGTGTATTAGCTGTACGTCTGAGCTCCTGGGCTTGCGAGTCTCTTTGAATCTGTACTGTATGGAGTTCTTGCCTCTGCCGACCTCCTTCTGGTTGAGAGGTGTTGAGAGAGAAATCCAGAGATAGATTCAAGAGAGGAAGCCGAGAGTCTGAAAGTGTGTACGTTTGTGGATGTATTTGCCAATGTTTTTCTGTTATGAGTGGAACTCAGAGGAACCTTTTTCCAGTTGCTGGATGTTCTCTATTTATAGCGCTGGGAGTAGCTAGGCGATCGCCTCCGCTGTATTATAATAAGCAGGCGATCGTCTTTAGAACATAGGTTGGTCTCCTAAAAGTCCGCAGGAGTTGCTGGCTGCCAGAAGTGCGAACCAATGAGAGAGCAACACGCGTCTGAGTTGCTGTCATGGGAGGCCCTACTTAGGACCTTTCGGCGGGCCTGTCGGTAGGTGAGGCCGTCCTTGTCACTGACAGCTGCTGATGGGCTGGAGTCAACGATCCATGTTCTGCGGTGCCTTTTGAGGATCTGCACATGGGTGTTTGCTTCGTGATCCAGTCTTCGTAGATTTTGATGGACGATGGCCTTGTCCGTGGCATAGGTTGGCCGTCCAGGGTCGGGCACCAGAGTCGATCGCTGGGTGCCAAAAGGCGATCACCTTTGGAGTCGATCGCTAGATGCTCGAAGGTGGACTGTTACCCTCGTTTAGACAAGTTCGCCGTAGCTCATTTGATTGTGAACTCGGTCGCTCGGCCCTTATACCGATCGTCGTCGAGGCGTATAAATCGCCGCACAACAATTGCCCCCCAGCTCGCTCCGATGTTGGAAACGTGGGTGAGGTGGTTCTACTTGCGATCGCTAAACTTTGACGAGCGACTCAGCATTTTACGGAACAAGCGATCGCCTTTAAGCGGCTTGGTTTTGAATTTGGTCGACCTGGTCGGTCGCTGAACTGAGCGGGAAATGACAGCGGTCGTGGAAAAGTCTCCGGGGCACGTGTCGGGTTCCTGTTGGGGGAGACCGACGGTTAGTTATGACTCCTTATCTGGCATGTCCTTGAAACGACGCGTACGCGGGTTTCAAGGGAGCATTAATTGCGACGGTTGCACTTCGGCCCCCGAGATTCTCCTTAATTGCATGGAAATCCCTGCCATCTCCTATAAAAAGGGCTGGACTGCAGTGTTAAGAACCTTATGCGATTTCATCGGAGAAGAAGAATATTGCCGAAGAATTTTCTGATGCTTTGATTGTCGATCGTCGATCGACTCAACCCTCGGTAAGAAACACTCCTTTTCTCCTCTTCTTGTTTCGAGAATGTCTGGAGTATCTTCATCATCTGGAATGGGCACCACCTCTACCGCCGGGACTTCGACTGCCCGGGGAGGATCCTCCGCAGAATTCCATTTGGATACGGCCGCCGAGGCTATCCGCACCGGTATTGATCCCGCGGAAGTCGAGGCACTATTCAATGAAGCCGATGCTGCCAGGGAGGCGACGGCTGAGCAGAAGCATTTGCTGGCGGAGAAGGATATGGTGGTGAGGGCGTATTAGGAGCAGCACCGTGCTTTTGGCCAAGCCTATTTGGCCTTTGCTGAAATCATGGAGAGGTTGGCCGGTCCGTCTCTCAAATTCGATTATCGGGAATACTCGATCGCTCATCCCTATCAATATGCGAAGCAGTCGCTGTTTCGGGCCGCGCAGCACTCTCCATGGTCCCTCGGCCAGATAAGGAGCTCGGCGACCAGGAAGGACCTGGCCGTCTGGAGGGCGAGCTATTATGTCCCCTCAGATGTGGATCTTTTTGTGCCAGCCGAGAACAAACGAGCCGACCAACCTCCGGAGGGTATGGTCACCGTGAATGAGGCAATCATGGAGGCTAGGCTGTGGTTCCCTCTGTATTTTGCTGTCTCCCATTTGCTGGTCGCTTGGAATGTGGCGCCGCTATAGATAACGCCGAATGCCTGGCTCCACATCGTTTGTACCCTTACCTTGTTCGGCGGTCACCGACTGTACCGCCTCCCTTCGCCATTAGAGATGAACCACTTGTTCAAGCTACGGTTCAGAAGGGGTCGGTCGGAGGCTATAATATCCAAGGCCGTTCCGGTCAGGTGATCCTTGGGGTCCGAACAAGGTGCGGGGCGATCCGGCGAAGTGGTTCTGGGTCGGCGGTGCATGGAAGGCCTCAGCGAGCGACAATCCCACGGGCGAGCTGGACGTTCCCACAGGCTTTCGGGAGAGGAATTCGAGTAAGAGTTTTGACTCTCCCTTTGTTTGGATATGTTCTGAACTGATCTAATTTGGTTTTCCTTTTGCAGGTTTCCATATTCCGGCAGTCAACGAGCTTCCTTTCGATTTTCTGGTCGTCTGGGAATGGAAGCCTTCCGGACGACGACTTAGACGCTCGCCGGATTAACAAAGAGAGCCGTTGGCTGTCTGCTCGGTTATTCCATTTTCCGCGACATCTTTCGGTCCCAGGTATGACTTTATACGATCTCCATTTGCTTGGCGATCGTCCTGCTAGGAGAATGTGTCTAACCGTTGTTTGATTGTTTCTTAATGCAGAGGTCCGTTTCCCTCGCTTTTTGGAGCCTCCACCGGAGATAGCCATGTCGAACCCCGGAGTTTTGAGTCGTCTACGCCAGAAGAAGTCGTCTCGAGTTCCTCCGGTGGCGCTACCTCTTATTCCATAGGTGAGGCCTAACGTAGAGCCGATCGTAGCGGAGGAGGTTCGGGATGAGGGACTCCGGTCGAACCGCAAGCGACAGAGGTCGGGGGAACCTCCAATCTCTACCCCTGCTGGTGAGGTGCCGATCGCCGCGCCTCCGCTCACTACGGTCCCCCCGGTGGATGAGCCTACGCCTTCTTCGGCTTTCTTGCAAGAGATGGTGATTGCCGAGGCCGAGACCCCTCGCGGGAAACCATACTTTAGTCGCGACCCCGAGAAAGCCGAGAGGTAAACTTTGTTTGTTTGTTGAGTTTCGTCACTTGCGTGGGAGATGTGCTAAATTTTTGTTGTTTGATGCAGGATCCGTAACACTAACCCAGCTTGCCCGCCGCTGGTGTTGGATTTCCTCGCGAGCCGATCTCCTCGCGCGGCCTACGATGTCCCACTATATGTCAACCAGGCTGTTTCTGCTTTGCCGAAGGCCTGGACGACCGACTTGGATGCGATCGCCCGCTAGCGATCTGGGAATACAATGCAGGCTGTTTTCGCTCTCTCCCTCCAGGCGGCGACGATGGCTGCCCAGGATGTGAAGGAATTCGAGGGTCGTCCTTCTACTTCTCGTCTGCAGGCGGACCTCGAGGCCGCTCGGAAAGAGAATTCCGAGTTTGCCGATAGGATTGTGGATATGTATAAGGACTCCTTGGATGCAGCTAAACGGGCGAGTCAGGATCTTGAGCTGGCGAGACAGGATTATGAGCGAGCTCGGGCGACGGTCGACCGAATTCGGGACCAGATGACAGATGCCCGTAGGTCGTACACGGCCGCTCAGAAGGAGGCCGATCAGCTGAAGGTGACTGTCGCTCGGCTGACTAATGAGCTGGCGTCGTCAAGGGGAGAGACGGCCGCTAAAGAGTCTGAGCTCTAGGGTGCGCAACAGGCGGTTGTGGAGTTGAAAGGGAAGCTGGAGGCGACCGAGGCCGATCCCTTTCTCAACGTGGAGTTCGTCAGCGAGTTTGCCTATTACATGGCGTTCGCTGACTCGCTCCGTGCTGCTAATAAGGGAGAGCTGGAGGTCGGCCCTCTTGCTGAAAACTTCAAGGCATACGCGCTGGAGCACCCTCTTCATCCTGCCTTCTCCGTGCCGATCTTGAATCTCTCGGAAATCGATGTAGACCTGAGCTGGTACCCGACTCCCAAAAATCATGCTTATCCGAATGCTCCAGAGGACGGGGAGGCAGCTCCGGAGACTGGTGAGGGATCGCGGGCCGATCCAATGGTCGAAGGTGAAGGCCAGGCAGGGGCATCCTGAGGCTCTACGACCTTCTTTTGTTTTTGTTTTTGTCTTGTAATTTTTGTAGATTTTCTTGTAGTACTTAGGCCTTCGGGCGACCGTGTATGTACTTTGATATTTCAAGTAATGAAATGAAAGTTTGTTTCTTCGATTTATTACTTGAATGATTGCTTTTCTGAGTCTTTGCATGACTTTGTACAAATGTGTAAGGAGAGATTGTTGCGTGTATAGCTCCAAGTGAATTGATAAACTCATATAGATAACTTTTACAACAAATTCGATCGATGCACATACATTTGAAAAATACCGATCTCCATATGTAATTGAATAGGGACGATCGTCGTATACATAGATCCGCCCTTCCCCCTTGTTTTTGTTCACTTAGTGAAAGTAAGGGGACGAAAATAAATCGTTGAGTGAGCGGTCTTCAATTTTGCAGATTCCTCGAGGAAGGCCGTCCATCTCGGTCTTGAGGAACCGTGCACGATCGCGGAGTTCGATGGACCGACCTCCACGACCGTGTCTTGTGCGTGAGCGACATTCCATATGATGGCTAAGTTCTCGCGACTCACTTAATTGTTAGGGTCCTCCGTAGGCTGCGCCTCGCCTCGTATTTAAACGAAGGGCGTGCGGTCTTGGTCTGGAGGATTCCTTGTGCAGGGCGTCGTCGGATTACTCGACTCCACAACTGCGGCTTGTTAGCACTTTTCTACCTCGGACCGCCATTAAGATAGCGACCCTCGACGGTATACGTTGTGACGGGGGGAGGGACGCGTCACATTGTCCACGAAGGATCCACCATGTTAAGTGATGGACCTTTGAGGGCGGGCGAACGTGTCCACAGATCTGTTTTGGAGGGCCCTCAGACTATGCCTGCCTTGTATTTAAATGAAGGGCGAGCGATCGTGGCCCAAAGGGACCTTGCACGGGCACAGAGAACGGTTCCATCGTCCTCCACAACCATGTAGACACTCTTCTACCTTGGACCATCAAGTCAGATGACGATCCTCGACGGTATATGTTGTGTAAGGGGAGGAGATCGCCTGCCTAGGTTCTTCATGTTGATGATGAACTTTAGAGGGCGAGCGAGTAATCCTCTGATTTGTCTTTGGAGAGTCCTCAGGCTACGCCCGCCTCGTATTTAAACGAAAGGCGAGCGATCGAAGCCCAAAGGAACCTTGCATGGACGGATCGTCGGTTTCATCGATTTTTGCAACCATGGCAGCACTTTTATACCTCGGACCATCATGTCAGATGAAGATCCTCGACGGTATATGTTGTGCTAGGGGAGGCGATCGCTGCCTAGGTCCATCATGTAGATGACGAACTTTAGAGGGCGAGTGAGTCATCCTCTTTTTCGAGGTGTTTGCTCAGGCAGTAACCTTTGGTTTGACGAGGCGGGAATCGGGGAGAGACTTCCGAAGTTTTCTCCTCTTGATTGAAGCATATAGATTCGGTCGCCGGGGTTGATCGAGGGGTCGGATCATCTGAGCTTTCCGGCCTGTTCGCGTTCGACTCTGGAGACCGTATCGGGAGATTGACGGGGCTCCAGCTAAGCCAATAAGCTGTCCAACTTGCCCTCCTCGAACAATCTCCAGAGTTGTCTGAGGAGGTCACGGCATTGGTTGGTGCCGTGGCCGGGACTCTTGTGGTAAGCACAATATTGATTGTCGTCCAGATGACCGTGGTCCCTTATTGCCTTTGGCTTGTTTGGCGGTTCGCGCCCCTTGATGGCGTAAAAAATGTGGGCCGGAGTTCGGTTGAACTTGTGGAGGAGATGGGCTTCCATATCCTCGAAGGCCTTGAGGTCGTCGGGTGGCTTGGCGACCGCCTTTTTGGTTTTGGCGATCGCCGTCTTTCGGACAGGAGGTGGCGTTCCCTCGCCTAGGCGGAGGGTGAGTAGCCTTTGTCTGGCCAGAAAGTCGGCAGCCTTAGCGCGGAAGATCGCATAGGTTGGGGGGATGTCCTTTGTGAGATGCCTAAACATGGGCGAATGACCGTAGAATCCCCCTAAGACCGAGTAGAGAGCGAGCTCGTCGCTGATGGGCTTGCCGGTGAGGACTATTTCATCCATCCGGTCGATGTAATCTGCGTCGGATTCGTCTTCCCCCTGCCTAATTTTCATCATGCGGTGGGGACCTTCTGGTCTGGCGACCTTGGTGGCGAAGTATGACGTGAAGTCACTCGCCAGTTTCTCAAAGGAGATTATCGATCGCGGTGGTAGTGAAACGTACCACCTATGGGCCAGCTCGCCCAGTGTTAACGGGAAGATTCGGCACTTGGTCGCGTCTGATGCCCCACATCCGGTCATGTAGATCCGGAACTTGATTAGGTGGGTCTCGGGGTCTGATCTCCCTTCGTACAAAGGTGTCTTGGGAGGAGCGATCCTTGTTTGCACGGGGGCAAGCTCGATGTGGACCGTGAGTGGCTCGGTCGGTCCGATGATCTTTCTACTAGTGCTTGCCCCAGTATCCAGGAGCGCTTTCATCTCGTCGAGCTGGCGTTGCATAGCGTCCATCGCCGCGACCTGGCTGCTCGCGAATAGGCGCTCGAAGCGGGAGCCGAGGCGATCAAGTATTGACCCCCTGGCGTTCGGAGTAGGAGCCAGACGGCTGACCCGTATTCGGCTGGGAGTTGGGTAGGCCGAACTCCTTGTGACGGACTCGGATTCCGTCGTCTCGTGGTTGGGTCCAGAATGCCCCGGTCGCCATGATGGATCGCTTCCCAAGCGACTGAATACGGAACCGTCCGGCCTTGCGAGAGCCGTTTCTCGCGAATTGGGGCTTTCTGAAGATCGCTCGCCCAGTAACCCCTTGAACTTCCATTTGCTCACGCGGCGTATGGCCGAGGGGGTTATAGCGGGCGTCGCGCATGCTCTACGTCGCTCCTTTAGGATGGCCATAGCCTCCTCGATCTGTTCCGCGGTTTGGAACTGGTCGAGCGAAAGGCTGGGGCCGCCTCTCAGGTGCGGGATCAAGAGTCTCGCGTCGCTGCGGCTTCCTTCTGCCGTCGACTGGGGATCGGATCGAGCCAGGATATGATGTCCGGCGATTCGGAGAGTGGCTCTCTTCGATGTAGTGGCGGACGTCATGATTTTGAAGGTTTTTCTTTGAAGAGCAGTGAGTGTCACTTCAAGTATATGCCCCGAGAACAGTGAATGTTCTTCGGGACGGTAGGAATAAAAATGAAGGTTAAGATCCCCTTCTTCTAGCGCCAATTGTTGTTACCCAAAATATTATCTGGAGATGAATATTGCTGGAATGGTCGAGTAACAAACAAATGCGAGAGCACTTCCGTGGGAAAAGTAAATAACGCAAGATTTGTCGGGGTTGTTAGTCCCGGGCTTGAATGCTCTCGCGAGATATTATTAATACAAATACTTTGGAGTACAAATATTAATGTTAGAGTACAATTACAATGAGTGTAAAGACCCTAGCTATCTCAGCTATTGAGCGTGAAGATTGCCGGAAGAACCAGATATGATGCTCTGTGAGTTCTTGTAACAACGATGGTGTGCTGTGACGGCCGTGAGAAATCGACGGTCTCTCACAGTGTGTATTAGTTGTACGTCTGAGCTTCTGGGCTTGCGAGTCTCTTTGAATCTGTACTGTAGGGAGTTCTTTCCTCTGCCGACCGTCTTCTGGTTGAGAGGTGCTGAGAGAGAAATCCAGAGATAGATTCAAGAGAGGAATCCAAGAGTCTGAAAGTGTGTAATTTTGTGGATGTATTTGCCAATGTTTTTCTATTATGAGTGGAACTCAGAGGAACTTTTTTCCGGTTGCTGGAGGTTCTATATTTATAACGCTGGGAGTAGCTGGACGATCGCCTCCGCTGTATTATAATAAGCAGGCAATCGTCTTTAGCATATGGGTTGGTCTCCTGAAAGTCCACAGGAGTTGCTAGCTGCCAGAAGTGCGAACCAATGAGAGAGCAACACGCGTCTGAGTCGCTGTCATGGGAGGCCCTACTTAGGACCTTTCGGCGGGCCTGTCGGTAGGTGAGGCCGTCCTTGTCACTGACAGCTGCTGATAGGCTGGAGTCAATGATCCATGTTCTGTGGCGCCTTTTGCGGATCTGCACATGGGTGTTTGCTTCGTGATCCAGTCTTCGTAGATTTTGACAAACGATGGCCTTGTCCGTGGCACAGGTCGGCCGTCCAGGGTCGGGCACCAGAGTCGATCGCTGGGTGCCGAAAGGCAATTGCCTTTGGAGTCGATCGCTAGATGCTCGAAGGTGGACTGTTACCCTCGTTTAGACAAGTTCGCCGTAGCTCATTTGATTGTGAACTCGGTCGCTCGGCCCTTATACCGATCGCCGTCGAGGCGTATAAATCGCCGAACAACACTGTGCAAAACGGTGATGAAAATGGCTCTAGTTACCGCCGTTTGTCAAACGGTGCTGCCGAGCACCGAGACACCCGCGTGAGTGTCTACCGCGGATGATGCGCCGTTTGTTGCAACACGGCGCTAGACCCGCGACACTTTGCGCCATGTCTGTGCGACGTGTCGTACAGGCACGCACACTGTCTTGCAACACGGCGCAAGACCCGCGACAATTTGCGCCGCGTCCGTGCGCCGTGTCGTAGAGGTTCGCATACTGTCCCGCAACACGGCGATAGTTGGGCCGTTTGTTGCGTTGTGTGCCGTCCTGGTATAAATAGGACAGACACGGGTTTTGACCCCCATTTCCACATCTTCTCTCGGCTTTTCACTCCTTGGGGGAGATTTCGGGCGATTTCACTCGAGTGTTGCATTCAATCATCTTATAACTCAAAATTGAAGATTATATCACGAATCAATCATCTCCCTTCCATCATTTCATCACCAAATTCAGGTATATTATCCTTCTATCAAATTTTAGGGTTCTTGGCTATAATTCGTTTTTTCAATCATTTTTCTTTAGTTAATGGTAGATTATAGTTGTGTAATCGTGGGTTCACGTTTTTCTAGAAGTTTTGTGGATTAATTCCAAGTTTTCCTTCGTTGATCGAGTTTAACCTTTTATGCCTCCGTAGTGTTCGGTATATTGCCCCTAAGAGTAGAACTTCGAATGATTCCTGGTTTTTCAGCGGGATTGTAGTTGATTGAATCTCTATTGTTGTTAGGATCAGAATTTGGAGATTTTTCGAACCGAGACCTTTTCCGTTCGTCATTTTATTCACATCATATTATTCAAGGCAAGTACATGTATTACATTTCGTTATGTGGTTTACGGTTTCGATACGATTATGAATTATGATACGGTGTGTGTATGTTGATGTTCTTCCGCCCAGGGATGGTCCGACGGGGCCTCTGGGGGCCGGTACTAATGGGTACGGCCATGGAAGTGGTTTCCCACCCAGGGACGGTCTGACAGGACCTCTGGGGGTCGATACTAATGGGTACGGCCGCGGGTTACCAAGTATGGATAATGTTGTGATGAAATAAGTTGATGCAATGTCATAAAATGATGTTTGACGCAATACGTGATATTCCAGAATATTGTTTTCAAATGCTTTCTAAGTGAGTAACTGTGTGGAATCGTATCTGTATATAATGTAGTGTAATTGTGTACTTGCACTAACTATTCGAATGCTAACCCCTTAAATGGGGGAATTGCGTCTTATGCATTTCAGGTACCGGGAGTGCTGAGGAGACGGCACGGGACATGCATGCAAAGGATGGCCCAGCATGATGATGAGTCTCGAGTCGGTGTCTTTTCTTTTACCATATTTATTCAGTCATTGGTTAATAATGTAATTGTAGTCCCCTGCGTGGTCAACTAAATATTTGTCACTCTCTGTTTTGTTTGTGTTGAATTAAACTGTTTTGGCCGAGGCCGAGGCCCTACTTATTATTATTAAGGTGTCTTATAGGATTCATTTTGTTGATTATGTATCATGTGTTGGCCTGGTAGACCTTGTGAAGGTTTTATGGCGTGTAATGTCCCTTTTGAGATTTGGGGTGTTACAATCAGAGCACTGTAGTCCTCTCCAGAGCCCGAAACGAATGGATACATCTTTGCTTACAAGATTTTAAAAGCGTGAGTGCCTACAATTCAGAGTTATTCATAATCAGCTCTACTTTGAAGCTTTGTGGTGAAAAAATAACCGATGAAGATATGCTTGAGAAAACATTCTCCACGTTCAACGCTTCAAATATGATCTTGAAACAGCAATATCGAGAGCGTGGTTTCAAAAAATACTCTGAGCTCATATCTTGTTTATTGGTCGTTGAGCAAAACAATGAGTTACTCATGCAAAATCACGAATTACGACCCACTGGTTCCGCAGCATTGACTGAAGCCATTACTACATTCAATCGTGGAAATGGGTGTGGACGTGGCTGCGGACACAAGCGTGGACGTGGACGCGGATATGGACGTGGATGTGGTTTTGGACGTGGCTCAACACATAGCGAAATAGCCAACAACAAAATGCACAAAGCATCCAATGATAGTAACCCATCCAAAAGGGAAGATAAATGCCATAGATGTGACATGTGGGCACTGGTCACATACATGTCGTACGGCAAAACGCCTCGTGGACCTTTATCAAAAATAAATCAAGGGAAAAGAGAAGATTGAAACTAATACCCTTGATTATGATGGTCCACTTGATATGACTCACTTAGATGTCTCTGATTTCTTTGCTCATCCAAAAGGAGACATTGATCACTTGATTAGGGGTGGTGTGTTAGACGACATTGATTAATTTGAGAATTGTTATTTTGTTATTTCCTTTGTTTGGGAATTTTTAAATGTTTTCTTTTAGTATGGTGATTTGCTTTGGAAGTGGTTATTTCTTCTAAATATTTGGAATGATTTCTAATAAATGAATTATTATAGAAATTACAATAGATGCTTGTGATATTTATCTAGATGATAGTGCAACTACGCACACCATTCTCCAAGATAAAAAAATACTTTCTCAAATTAACATTAGCAGAAGATAAGGTTAATACCATATCAGGTGCATCAAACATCATTGAAGGCTCTCGAAGAGCATATATTATTTTACCAAATAATACTAAATTAGTTATAGATTATGCACTTTACCCTAGTAAATCGAGAAGGAATTTACTAAGTTTTAAGTATATCCGCTGCAATGGATACCACATTGAGACAATGCAAGAAGGTAATAATGAGTACTTTTATATAAATTCTTTTGTGTTTGGCCAGAATCAAACAAAAGAAAAGTTCTCAATATTATTGTTTGCAATGTATTACACATTCATAAAAGCAATTGAGGCTAATAATGTCATGGACTTGAAGTTCAATGACCCAAAGAGCTTTATGCTTTGGCATGAAAGATTTGGACATCCTGGACCAACTACGATGCGTTGAATACTCAATACTTCATACGGGCATAACATAAAGAACCAGAAGATTCTTTTAGCAAATGAAATCTCATGTGATGCTTGCTCACAAGGCAAGTTAATCGTTAGACCTTCAAGTACGAAAGTTAGAATTGAATCACCATCTTCCATAGAAAGAATCCAAGGAGATATTTTTGAACCAATAGACCCACCTTGTGGACCATTTCGATACTTTATGGTATTAATTGATGCGTCTACTAGATGGTCCCATGTGAGCTTACTTTCAACTAAAAATGTGGCATTTGCTAGACTACTTGCTCAAATAATAAAATTACGGGCTCAATTTCCTGATAATTCAATCAACATAATTCGTCTTGGCAATGCTGGCGAGTTTAGATCTCAAGAATTTGACGATTATTGCATGGCAATTGGAATTAAGGTTGAACATTCAGTTGCTCATGTCCATACACAAAATGGTCTAGCAGAATCGCTTATTAAACATCTTAACTGATTGCAAGACCATTACTTATGAAATCAAAACTCCAAACTTCTGCTTGGGTTCATGCCATATTACATGCAGCAATATTAGTTCGTAATTAGGCCAACGACTTATCATCAAACCACAGTACACGAAAATGATAACAAGTTCGTTTTCCAAAAATAAAACCTCACCGTCAAGGAGATAAACACTTACGACACGTATCCTAGTGCCATTCTAGCCAAGTACCAAAATTCAATATATAATGTACATCAACATCGAGAACCAAAACGTTGTGATATTCCGGACATATCACAATTATCGAAAACATCAACAACATCCTCAAGATGAAAACCACACTTGGTAACCCGCGACCGTACCCCTTAGTATCGGCCCCGAGCGCCCCGTCGAACGCTCCGGGTGGGAAACCACTTCCGCGGCCATAGCCCTTAGTATCGGCCCCCAAACGCCCCGTCGAACGCTCCGGGTGGAACAACAACAACTCACACACACGTTCCACAATTCACAATTGCAAACCACAAGCCTCGAAAGTCAATCACAATATATATAATCAAGGCACTTGCTAGAAATGGCCAATTATCCGAAGCATAGCTACGACCGACCTAGCTATACTACAACCTAACAATCCTGAACGCATCTCCACACATCAACGTCATAACAACCGATCAACCATTACGACTAACCCAACTCATAACACACAACTTAACCCACATAACCTGGTGATCACCAAAATATTATAGCACATGTCTAAGTGTACTATCTACCCGGCACTACGTCTCTATTGACATATCCCTATGACAAGCAATGAACCAACACTAACTTCACATAACCACATAACAACTATGATAATTCACATAAGGCACAATCAACAAAAATGCACAAACCAACACAAT
This sequence comes from Orobanche coerulescens, assembly GCA_033398695.1. Lineage (NCBI taxonomy): Eukaryota > Viridiplantae > Streptophyta > Magnoliopsida > Lamiales > Orobanchaceae > Orobanche > Orobanche coerulescens. The sequence continues at coordinate 28,205,424 of CM065815.1, read as the reverse complement.
TACATATGCAACCTCAATTCACACGATATAAATCGTCTAGACAAGAATACTTGCCTCGATGATCGATAGCGGAGTTCCGACGAACAAGGCTCCACCAACTAGCTCCGAACACCTATATACTTCGTGGAAAACCAACAACAACGCAATTACTATGGAAATAACGAATAAAGACAACGGAAAACAGGCCTAAGAATCGAAGGAAAATTCATTGAGACATTTAATCGAGCATTAAATGCTGACTTCAATAGGTCACCGAATCACGATTCGGATTATACGAAACCGGAATATGGATATATAATTCATAGAACATGATCAATAACAATGTTTACCAATGATCAATTCATAAAAACCGGATTAGAAACGAGATCAAGAACTAAATCCCGAAAAAGGTCAACTCTAGGAAAATAAGAAAATACCTCGATCCGACGAAGAACAACCGATTAGATGATGTTGCAATCACCTAAGATCCTCCAAAACACGTTGTAATCGAGTAGAATCGACCAAGAATCTAACTTTAGCTCCACTCGACCATCGCCCACGAGAAGAGAAGGAGAAAGGGGGTGAAAATGAAGTGATACCCGTCGCCGAGCTATAAAATAGTTGGGCGTGTTACGGCCGTAACCCAGCTCACGGGTATTCTGTCCAAAATGTGAGGGTGTGTTACGGTCGTTATCGATAAGCCATTGCGGCCGTAACACCCACAACCTTACGGACGTAACATACTACAGGTTACTGTCGTAACCTGCATCCTGGCAGCAGATTCCATTCTGCTGTCCGACCAGCCCCGAATGACCCCAAAATGCAATGATTCAGAAAATTCAACAAAACGCTCACAAGGGATTCTCAACAATGAACAAAAATGTTAACCGAACATGAGATTACAACGATAGAAGGTAGTAAAAACGGGTATGAAAACGAGTACCCAAAACTTTAGGAAATTACGAAACGGTCCCACAGTCCGAAAATCACGATACGTGATCAAATAACAATTCCGAAGTTCACAACACGGCCACAATTGTTAAACGAACCTGTAGGAATGGCAAAATAACAATTCCAAGCAAGATTCACAAGAATCAGACCCGAATGCGGAAAAGTCGCTATAATATACCGATTAACCCGAAACAATATCAAAACTCACTCGAATAACAAAAAGTGCAGAACAAAACATGTCCAAAATATGTCAATGAACACGGGCGAGTCGCTAAAATCAAAAAATACAGGAATGAAAAATACGGGTATCAAATTCTACCCCACTAAAAAATAAGTTTCATCCCGAAACTTAAACAAAATAACGCGGTAGAACACAAACGAAGCAAAAAGGTTCACACAACCAATATTAAATATCCATACAAGATATAACCCACAATACAACACGCAATAATATCACTGGGTCGCACTGGGCCCTCCACGGGCAGGAGCGGGTCTCCGGTTCCCGAACATCTCAATGACGGTCTCGCAATGCACCGCTTGATGTCCCAAATGACCACACTTGAAACAGTTAACCTGTGGCGAGCGACAATTCTGTCGAGTATGGCACACACATCTACAGTTGAAACACACCTTCACACCGCTCACCTCACCTCACCTCTGGGGTAAGATCCTTGGACTGACCGAACGAACGAGGGGTGCTACCAGAAGGACAATGCAAAGCAGTAGGCTCACGAAACTCACTTCTCTGACTTCTGGAAAAGTTACCCGAGGTCTTCTACCTCTTACTTTTTGGTCCCGCCTCCATCATAGGAATGGCCCTCTCAGTGGTCACGTTTGATCTGGATACTTCATCACAGTACTGCACTCGATGCCCCTCGTGTCCACAACTATGGCAAGCTACTGGCGGCTTCTTACAATTCGTGCGTTCATGACCCAAAACATTACAATTGAAGCATCTGGGCAAGTTACCCACAGTCAAAGATACCGCCTTGGATCTCCTGGATTTTCCATGTGGCCTAGAAGATTCCACAATTGATTGATTCGGGGGTTGAGATCTATGGACCCTCGTTCCCTTACCTCCCGATGAATCCCCTGAATCCCTCTGCTCTATTGCCACATACATAGGGTTCGTCAATGATAGAGTCATAATGAGCGTTGGATTTCTGCCAACATGGTCGCTCACTTCGGATACTTGCCTTAGATCACGAGCCACACCCTGCTCCTGAATACGTCCACAATCACCAGCCCGACCTCGTCTTCTCGGCATACTGAACACTCAACGCTCAGCTCTATGGAACATAACATCACAAATGATACCCATAACGCCTACTCAGCGCAACATACCGACATAAGGCAATGATAACATCACACAAAAGATTCACTCACGAAAGTTACACGAGTACAATAATTACAATTGCAAGAAATGGAACTTCCAGTCGTAACAGATGGACCACATGACCATATCAACAGAAAATTTACGTTCAATGTCGATGCAAAACAGACACGGCCACCACAAATCGCGCGTCATATTAGTAAATCATTGATAACATTCCTTTTCAAATAGTCCCCGAGACCTTTGTTTAAATAGCAATATTTTAAAATCTGAGTTCATAAAATTTTTTCGAAATAAGATTGGAAACGCTTTTGGCACCTCGGGCTGTTTTACCAAAACTATACGGAATAGATCGAAATTGTTTCTTTCTGAAATCATTTGCAAAACCATGATCCGGAATATTAAAATTCATTAAAACATCATCGTCAAGAGAAATCATGCCGAAACAACATTACACGGGCTACAAAACCAACCGAAACCACACAACACAACAATTGGGCATAAAATTAGTGTGCGCTGACTGACTCTACTCAGAAAATTACTCCAAATCTGAGTCTAAAGTTTAAGCCGAGTACGATTCTCCATCTTTCACTATCTATAAATTTTTGAAAATAAAAATCACATTTTGATTTAAAATATAAAATTTTATGATGTGAAAGATTTTAAAATCATATACTCGAGCTACTTGAAATTAACATCAACAGGCTAAAACGATTCTAAAATTCTTCAAATGTGACAAAAGGTTGACGACGGTGACATCTTATAATATCGAAAGTACTTCAAAATATATCCTTCATATTTCGTCGCAAGGTTTCTATGAAAGTGCACGATCACTTTGCCAAAACTCAAAACGTTTATGATTAAAAACAATGTATACACTAAATCACTACTTATGCATACCGATAAAATTAGTCACGAAAATTTTCTAGTTTAACCCAGATTGCGAAACACTTGCAAGTTATTTGAAAATACACATGCAGCCGGTATAGCTAACGATGAGCGTACACTGAGGTAGCAAGAAACAATCAATCAACTCTCTTCTTTGAAAATTTACGGCCAGCTTGTCCAAAATTTCAGAAAATTTTCAAAATTCATTGTAACCGCTGTTTAACCGTACTAGTAAAATGTTTGAGAAGATTTGATTTTCATAACATACTCAAGTCTATGAAATTTTCAGAAATATTATCAAATACACTCGTAGCCAACACAATTATCAATAAAAACACATTTGTAGCAATTAGCAACAATGTCAAACATATTCGGTTCTCAAACACATGCCCATCTAGCATTCAAATCATCATACTAATAGATATCACTCATGAATATAATATCAGTTAAAACATACGTCGAAACTATCCGTTTATATTTTCGACAATCTCTGTCGTCAATACGCCTTCTGGAACATAGTAATGTCCAGAGACTTCCACAACACGTTGTACCAGTCAAAACTTAATCTACCAGTACATCCCAATTTCTACACACGTAATATACCACAAGGGTCAAATATGATTTCTATTCTACTTCTTATTTGCAAACAAAATCATACAACACAAAATATAATATAATATATATATATTACGATGGTTTGGTCATGTGAGAAGAAGACCTATTGATGCCCCAGTGAGGAGGCTAGAAAGTTGGGGAACAAGTAATGTTGTGAAAGGTAGAGGAAGACCCAAGAAAACTTGAATAAAGATGATTGAAAATGATATGCAGTTTCTTGGAATTGGAGAAAGTATGGCGATGGAGAGGCAAATGTGGCGGGAAAGAATACGGATGGTGGATGGAGTCTGATTCTTTTTTTCTTCTTTTTTTTTATTATTTTCTTTTATTTCATGTTATTTTTTTTTTTACATTCATTCTCTTTTTTTATTTGCTTTTTTCTCTACTTTTTCCCTCTTTTTTTCCTTTTATGTTATTTATGTAACGATTATTGACGGTTTCAAAGTTTGATTCATGTTAGCCGACCCCAAATCATTTTGGGACTAAGGCTTAGATGTTGTTGTTTATATATATATATATATATATATATATATATATATATATATATGTGTGTGTGTGTGTGTGTGTGTGTATATTTATATAAGGGGAGACTTACATCCACAGGTCGCACGAAGATGACGGTCTCCCACAATACTAATCTGAATGACCAACACGAAGGACATGATATGACAACGCACAAGTCGACTTGTTAACCGACAACTCGGACGACGCGACAAGACACGACTCGACTCGACCCGACAGCCTAAGTTTCCACAACTTAAGCTCCAATACCATAAATGTAACACCCCCAGAAACCACCGGGATCGGTAATATTACACGCCGTAGACCCTTTTCCCATAAGGATCTACCAGGCTAACAACCACGATACGAACAACGTTTGACCGGCCAAGGTCAAACAACTTACTAACACAGACCGATTAGGTTAAATACTAATCACACTGACCAATGAGGTCTCACGATTAAATCAACCCAAGAATAAACTCATTATTATACATACCCACGCATGGGTCAAAATACAATACAGTGGAAGACTAAAAATAACTCAACAATACAACAGCATCAAACTGGACTCTTAACTCTTGATTAGTATCGCGGCTCATCTTCTTCCAGGCCGTCCTTGTGGTTGCTCCCACGAACTATGCACACCTAAAATGCATGATACGTATTTCCCCCATTTAAGGGGTTAGCATTTGAATGGCTACTACAAGTACTCAGTCTATATAAAATATACCACGTCAATATCAGTTATATTAATGTAACAACAGTCGTGAAAGAAGTTCCCGAGAGGTTTTCAATATTTAAGGTACAACTCAAGTCTTTGAAAATAATATATGTATAAACTCGGGAGTTCTATACAACGACAGAAAGTCTTTTGGAACTTCAAGCTCAAGATTATAAAACCTTATTCGAAAATAATGGGGTCTCGGCTCAAGTATTGTTCATGTAACGAATATTTTTATAAATAGAAAATCTATATGGACCTCTAGTCCTTAGTTGCAAAACCATCTCAAGACGAATGGGTTTCAACCCAAAGTCATTTTCCAGAAAACAACCTTTACACAACCGTTGGGATCTCAACTCACAATTTCATCAAACCACAGTACACGAAAATAATAACAAGTTCGTTTTCCAACACCAAAACCTCACTGTCAAGGAGCTAAACACTTACGACACGTATCCTAGTGCCATTCTAGCCAAGTAACAAAATTCAATATATAATGTACATCAACATCGAGAACCAAAACATTGTGATATTCCGGACATATCACAATTATCGGAAACATCAACACCATCCTCAAGATGAAAACCACACCTGGTAACCCGCAACCGTACCCCTTAGTATCGGCCCCCAGACGCCCCGTCGAATGCTCTGGGTGGGAAACCACTTCCGCAGTCGTACACCTATATAATTCGTGGAAAATCAACAACGCAATTACTACGGGAATAACGAATAAAGACAACGGAAAACACGCCTAAGAATCGAAGGAAAATTCATTGAGACATTTAATCGAGCATTAAATGCTGACTTCAATAGGTCACCGAATCACGATTCGGATTATACGAAACCAGAATATGGATATACAATCCATAGAACGTGATCAATGACAATGTTTAACAACGATCAATTCATAAAAACCGGATTACAAACGAGATCAAGAACAAAATCCCGAAAAAGGTGAACTCTAGGGAAAACAAGAAAATACCTCGATCCGACGAAGAACAACCGATTAGATGATGTTGCAATCACCTAAGACCCTCCAAAACACGTTGGAATAGAGTAGAATCGGCCATGAATCCAACCCTAGATCCACCTGACCGTCGCTCGCGAGAAGAGAATGAGAAAGGGGGTGAAAATGAAGTGAAACCCGTCGCCCAGCTATTAAATAGTTGGGCGTGTTACGGCCGTAACACATAGGATATTACGGCCGTAACCCAGCTCACGGGTATTCTGCCAAAATATGATGGTGTGTTATGGCTGTTACCGATAAGCCATTACGGCCGTAACACCCACAACCTTACGGCCGTAACATACTGCAGGTTACGGTCGTAACCTGCATCCTGGCAGCAGATTCCATTCTGCTGCCCGACCAGCCCCGAACGACCCCAAAATGCAATGATTCAGAAAATTCAATGAAACGCTCACAAGGGATTCTCAACAATGAACAAAACTGTTAATCGAACATACGATTCCAACGATAGAAGGTAAGTAAAAACGGGTACGAAAACGAGTACCCAAAACTTTAGGAAATTACAAAACGTTCCCACAGTCCGAAAATCACAATACGAGATCAAATAAAAATTCTGAAGTTCACAACACGACCACAATTGTTAAACAAACCTATAGGAATGGCAAAATAACAATTCCGAGCATGATTCACAAGAATCGGACCCGAATGCGGAAAAGTCATTATAATATACCGGTTAACCCGAAACAATATCAAAACTCGCTCGAATAACAAAAAGTGCAGAACAAAACATGTCCAAAATATGTCAATGAACATAGGCGAGTCGCTAGAATCGAAAAATACAGGACTGAAAAATACGGGTATCACAATAAATGGGTAAAACTCCCCCTGAAAAATATTTCCCCTTTAAAATATAACTCCTCCTGAGTTAAAAAAAAATATTTTGAAATAATTAATTTTGAATTTTGGGGATCAAACCGACTCTCGGTCATTTTTATTTGGTAAATAGACGTTGTTTGATACTATGGTTCTTTTTGGAATCCATATTTTATTTTTATTGTTCGTCTTTGGGCTTTTACAGTTTGAATGTGATGCTCGATTTTTAAACACTTACCACACTGGGGTATTTTGAAATTTAAGGATTCATTTTTATTATTATGTTTGAATCCTAAACCTTGTTTATTTAACGAAAATTTTTGAACACTAAGTAATTTTTCAAATTTCTCATTTCTGAGAGCAAATTTGGTCGTTAAATTTTTGAGTTCATTTTGAACTTTTAATAAATCATTCTTTAATTTATTTTTATTTTCAAGGCATAGAGAATGATCAATTTCAATAATTATTTTTTCTTGTAATTTGGAGATTTCATCTTCCAAAAATTTATTTTTAATTTTAAGGAATTTATTATCTCTTAGCGAATTTTGAAAATCTGTATGTAATTTTTCGAAATCATTAAAAAGTTCAGACGAGGTACTTACCTGGCTTTCGTCGTTATTATCGTCAAACGAGCTCCTTGCCAGGAGTGCGAGATTGTTTTGAATATTATCTTCTTCTTCATCCTCGTCACTCCAGGTGGCTATTAGCAATTCCTTCTGAGAAGTTGAGCCACGACAATTCTCCGCAAAGTGGCCGAATTTTCCACAATTTCGACAATTATTGACGAACCGATTTGACCCATTTTGGACTTGCAAGTTGAAGTCTCTTCTTCTGCGGTTTAATAAGTTTTGATACTTATTGATGTTTTTAGTATAAAATGCTGATTCTTCATCATCGTCATCAACTGGGATTAGCTTCTTCATTTCTTGGTATATTCTTACCTTTTAAAGCTTTCTTTCGGTTTCGACTTCGTGTTTCATGATTTAAGGACAATCTCGTAATTTATTAGCGAACCAACAAGGGTGCTAAAATCAAGAGTATTGAGATCTTTAGATTCCATAATTGCTATAACCGTCCCGTCCCATTCGCGAGGTAATGATCGTAATATTTTCTTGACCTTTTCACTACTCGATAAGGGTTTTCCGAAGCATGCTAGTCCATTTGTAATAACCAAAAATCGGTCTAGCGTATTAGTGATGGACTCTTAGTCTATCATCATGAAAAGCTCGTAGTCATGGAGAAGCATATTTATCTTCGTCTCCTTGACTTGATTTGTTCCTTCGTGAGTTACTTCTAATATTTTTCAAATTTCTTTGGCACTATCACACGAGAAAATTCGATTATGTTCTTCCGGATTTAAAGCACAATAAAGTAATTGTGTTGCTTTGCTGTTGTAATGGTCGTTCTTCCAATCCGTATCATCGTATTCTTCAAAGCTTTTTAGAGTACCATTGGAATTTGTGGGAATTTCCGGACCAAGACAAATGACTTTCCATAGCTCAATATCATAGGCTCAGATGAATATTATTGACATCTTCTTTCTCCATGTCATACAATTTGATCCATCAAAAAATGGAGGTCGGTTTAAGGCGAGGCCTTCGACCTGTGCAGAATGGAGCGCCATTGGATTTTTTTCTCCTCGGATGTTAAGTCGACTATTAGAGTACCTGCTCTGATACCAACTGTTGGGTTGGTACCGCCACTAGAAGGGGGGGTTGAGTAATGCGGTTAAGAATATAGAATTCTTTTGCGATTGCGGAAGCGATTAAGTGCGGAATGTAAATGACACAACAATATATAGAGGTCGCAAATGTGCCTACGTCCTCTCTCCGTATCTTTTTCTATAGGCTTAAGATAAACCTTTCCGCCTTGTCTTCTATCGATCCCAGGTAAACCGTTACAATCTTGTCTTCTATCGGTCCAAGATAAACCGTTACAATCTTGTCTTAATGTCGGTCTAAGATAAACCGTTTTTCTTTTCTATCGGATAAGGAATCAACATTTCTAGCTTTCTATTGGTACTAGAAAAACCCCACTTGGATTTGGATTATGATTCTAACAATGTCGGATCCACGATCCTAATAACACCGAATCAAATCTATAATACTTTCTTTTCTCTCGTGTTTGGTTGAGCGAATTCAACACTCGAACTCTTATCAATTAAGCTCGATTACAACAACAATAATGAACATAAGAATATCTGATATATGAATACTTTGCTTGAAGTTGTTGTAATAAATAATACCAAATGCTTTGGTACTTATATGCTTGAGAGCCAAACTAGCCGTTGCTCCCTGTTCTGCTATAAAATATGTAATGTTTCATCCATAGCGTGCGTAACACTTCCCTGTAGCGTACGTTATCTGCTTTTCATTTCAGTTCATTAGCTACTGTCTCTTCCTTAGCGTACGTTGATACTAATGATTGCGTACGTTATATCAACCTCAGATAACCGTTGATATGATGATCTACTCCGTGACGTCACATGCTTTAGCATACGTTAACCACTCCTGGTAGCGTATGTTAACTGCACATATCTGTTGCATGTTTTTTGACCTTTTAAAATCAGTCCAACAGATTGATTTATTTGAATTCGAACTTCACTCTGCATAGCGTACATTATACATACATTCTTAGCGTATGTTATGTTATCTTCCTTGCGTGCGCTAATCTTCGTAGTAGCGTGCGTTATCTGCTTCGATACAGAATACAGTACCTACTGTCTTGATACATTACGTATGTTACGCCTTTGTGATAGCGTACGTTAGCTTCACTATTGATTACTTTTTTGTTTTTCTGTTTGTCGCGAGTGTCTTCGAATCCTTGTTGATTAATTGTTGTTTTTCTTTGTTTAACAACTTATCATCAAAACTTCTAAATTGAATGTTTTGTCATGGTCAAATTCTTTTACATGTGAGTGTATAAATTATACTTACTCGTCCCACTTTAAGTGACATATTTTGTCTTTTTGCAGTCAACAATTTTAAGCTATAGATTAATCTTAAACTATAATGGTAAAAAATATTGAACAAAATTATATGAAACTTTATAATTTAAAATTTAATGATATAATTTTATTAAATATTTACCATTATGATTTAATAGTAATTCATAGTCAAACTTAAAAAGTATTGATCGTAAAAAATCAAAACATCTAAATGAAATTAGAATTGAGGTAGTACTTTTATTTTATACTACCTTCGTTCTTTTATAACTGCAACATCTAGACTTTCACGCTTGCCAATGCACAACTTTGATTATTAATATCTTTAATTTTTTATTTTTAAAAATTATAAGACGTTGATATTTTGAAAGTATATTTCCAGATGAATCTAACAATATCTCACATGACTATATTTTTTCATATGTATAAATCACAAAAGATGGTCAAAAGAGAGTATGTGAACAATATAATAATCAACACGTTACAATAATAAAGCAAACGGAGGAAAACGGTAGATCATATCGAGATGTATTTCTCCATATAAAAACCCATCTATAATTCTATTAAAAGAAAGTTATGGACATGTGTCATTTTCTTAATTTTTTTTTAAAATATAATTTATATATAGAGTATTTTCAGGAAAAAAATCTGGATATGTATTGTGGAAATTTTACTTGATAACTTTAAACTTATTTTTCAATAAAAAATTCTATCTTTATTTTTTTGCTTAAAATTCTAAATATTTATAATTTTTGTTGTATCAAGTTTATCCTTAATGAAAAATATATCAAGTTAATTCTTATTTCACGATCGTTAATTAGTCCTTCATATTGGATTTAGTAAATTTGATATATTTACTTTAATGACTGATTGCATAAAAAAAATTTATATTAGAAAAATATAGAAATTAGTTTTCAGTAAAATTAATTGATGTAAAATAAAAATAAATTAACTCACTTTTTAAAAATTAGATTTAAAATTTATATTACTTACATAAAAAATAAATTATGATACTTATTTAATTATAATAATAAAAATAGTAAACCTTGCACAAATACACACACAAATATATATATATATATATATATATATATATATATTTAACTTAATCACATACTACTTTCGGCCCTCAAATTTGTTCTTATCTTTTCTTTTCGGTATATCCTCCAAATTTGTTCATATAATGTACATTAATTAACTTAATACTACACTAATGTGAGATTTATTTTCCAATTATATTACACTCCATAATACATTCAACAACTTTTTTTATTAATCTGTATCAAAAATACTCAAGCAAAAATTGGAGAACTGAGAAAATATTTTTTTAAATATTAAAATATTTTGTCTGGTACATCGCACACTACGGTATAAGGAGTCGGCTCTCTCGCAACTCTTCGCCCCAAATTCCCAAACCCTAGTGTTCTGTTCCTTCTTTTCATCTTAGATGTCCCCTAAAGATACGATATGCTTCCTACAAATCTTGTTCATTTATAAATAACGATTCCTCTATTTGCTTTCGCTTTTCCTTTTTCGCTGCAACTACTGTGTGTAATAGATCTAGCAGTGGTGATGGATTTCGGGCGCAAAAGGGGCCGACCAGACGCGTCTTTTTCTCGGAATGGAGGTTACAAAAAATCGAAAGAAGGTAGGTGTTTGAACTTAAAGGTTCTGTAGCGTTATCATTTTCAAGTTGATTAATCGTTGGTTGTTTTGATTTTAAGACCTAATTATTGCATCTCAATTATCATCTTGTGATATCGATTGTTTTTACTTCTTTTACTTCTTGCTGTGGATCTGATTCGAGTTGTTAATAGTGGTACGGATTACCCTGTCCTGACTCCTGCGTTTGTTAAGATTGAATTCGACGTATATTACGATTTGCAATGAATATAGTAAGAATATTCTGAAGTCAAGATAGATTTTCTTGCATAACCTTTTTTTTGCTGAAAAGTTTTGGAAATATTTATGGGACTCATTTTGTTATTACATGCTTTTATCCACTTAGAGAAATGTACTTATGGGAGGATTATATGTAGAATTTAAAAAAAAAAAAGAAATCTATTATTCTCTATCTTACTGTTGAGGGGGCCTCACCTGCTTTCTGCAGTATAGTATAGAAACGCTCATGCTAAGGAAATAATGAATCTTTGCAAGTCTTACAGGAATATAATGTAGTACGATTATCAGATATCTGACTTTTTATGTGGATATAATCAATTACTAAAAGTGCTGGAGCCATGTCGGCATTTTATTGGGCGTAAAAGTGATTGAAATATCAACTGAAGAAGGAAATTAATTTTCTGATACAGAATTGGACTCCTTTACAAGTGGTGTAGGAAGCAAATCAAAGCCATGCACGAAGTTTTTCAGGTTATAATCTAATCTATGTAAAAATAAGCTTTTCATTCTTGAAATATGCATTCATTATGACAACCATGGTTTAATAAAATTCGGAATTGGATATTACCTTCTTAAGTTTTAAGTTCCACCTTCAGAGTTGAAAAGTATTATTTATTCTGTTCAGCCTTACCAATGCTAACGAGTTTCAGCATAATCCTTTGTTTCCTGGTCAAAAAATCTTCAATACATATATACACCCGATGGACCTCTTTTAATTCCATAATTCCAAGTTATATATAGATTAATAGAATACTGTAGTGATGCATGCCGAATGTGGTGCATCGTCTGATCCAGGATTTTCTCAACAAGAAGATGGGATTTACAGATAGAGGTTTGGCTCATTTTCTTGTTTTGCACTGTCTATGCAGCACATCAGGGTGTTCTTTTGGCGACACATGTCACTTTATGCATTATTTCCCTGGCTATAGTGCACATACCCAGTTAGCCAACTCGGGTGGGAATGTTCCGACTTCCGTCGTGAGGAACACAGCTTTTACTGATGGCGGCCCTTCTACGACCATGAAAACGAAGATTTGCAACAAGATCAACACTCCTGAGGGTTGCAGATACGGCGACAAATGTCGTTTTGCCCATAGTGAGATGGAACTTAACAAGCTACCACCACCTATGCCTCACTATGAAGATCCTTATATAATGGGACCGGGTCGTGGATTTTCCCAGAGATTCGAACCGCCCCCCCGTGATTTACCTGTGGCCAACTTTGGTGTATCAGCAACCGCGAAAATTAGCGTGGATGCTTCTTTTGCTGGAGCAATTATTGGGAAAAGTGGTGTTAACTCGAAGCAGATTTGCCGCCAAACTGGGGTTAAGCTCTCTATTAAGGACCACGAGATGGATCCCAGTAAGAGGAATATTGAGCTTGAGGGTACTTTTGATCAGATAAAGGAGGCTAGTTCTATGGTACGTGAATTGATTATGAATACAAGTGCCGCAACTGGTCGTGTGGAACAACAAAACATGGGTTCGTTAGGGCGAGGTGCTCCACCGAGCAATTATAAGAAAAAGATGTGTGAGAAGTTCTCCAAGGGGTTGTGCACTTTTGGCGAGAGGTGTCGTTTTGCTCATTCTGCTAACGAGCTACAAAATCCATATGCATGAGTACTTCTGCGTTGTAATTGTTTGCCACAGAATGAAACTTTTGTAGGAAGTAAGTGAGAAGAGACTTGATGCTTTGCGTTAGAATATTATAGCTTCTCCTTCAAGCCCAAATAGTTATTTTTCTTGGTTTCCTTCGTCTTTTCCCTTATGAATGGTTTTTTGTTCTTATTATTATTATTATTATTATTATTATTATTATTATTTTCATCATCACCATCATCAACATCATCATCATCATCCTATGCGAGCTAGATGGCTGTGGTTGGTCACTGGTGTTCTGCTCGATTTTGGTCATTTTATGATCCCTTTCGCCCGTTCCTTTTCAGCTCCCAATTGGGATCTTATGTGGCTGTTACATTCTTACATATATGCTAAAAATCAGTAATATCATCTGCTGTGCTGCTGCTGTTACATTCATAATAGTCATATCAAGGGAATATTCATTTTAGAATCATAATGTTTCTTCAAAATTGTTCAGGTTATAGAAATTTTAAAATTGGGAAAATCTCACGTGAGACTTTGCGAGGGCCATCCAAATTCAATTTCTTTGTTTTTATTTCAGTTTTTAGGTTTTCTTTTCTTCCTTCAGGTGAAAAAAGGAAACATAAATACATTGGTTGAGGGTGTTTCTAAAGGAAACTCTTTATCTGAGAGAGGTTATGTTTCCTTTAGAGAAAATTTGAAATTACAAAAATTTCACTGTCACTAACGTAATGGTCGACAGAGATGTCATGTGTATATCAGAGTACAGAGCTACTGAAAGAAAAAAAAACGGCAGGATTCCATCCATAGATTCACTTATGCGACTATTGAAAATCGTTGTCATCTTTCGGTAAGGCCATGATCAGAAATCGTTTGCTGTTTCGCCCAGGTTCCATGTGCAGCCCTCTCAAAGACCCGGGCCTGCTTTCCAGGAAAGGTTCCTCTCCAATCTGGGTGTTTGATCAAGTGATCCCATTTCCTGAACAAAGAAATTGTTTCACAATGTTTGAGATTCAGCGTATCGCACGCACACAGATTGAATATAGATGACAATCGGTTCATTGTTAAAAAAATCAATGCCATAGTCGGGTTGCTAAAATACGTTACCCAGACTCCTCAATTTCCCTTCATAACCCGTGTCGGACACTCAACACCTTGGACACTTCATTTGAGGCCAAAAATTGATTTATTTATTTATTTTTACGTGAATTAACGGAGTCCGACACTTAAATATGCACCGGTACTCGACATTCGTGCCCGAGTCCAGGTAACATAGGCTAAATATGAATGTGCATATAACTGACTTTTTATATGAGAAAAATGTGATTTCATGATGGCATGGCACTCCTTGTTTTTGGAAAATTGGCAACATATGTGAAGCATGTTTGTGCTCGTTTTAGTTTTCATCTGAGCTCTTGTACGAGGCCCACATTTTGGTCAGCTGATTTGATGTTTCTTTTATAATAGTTAGATCCTTCATAACTTCGGACTAACAAAGGACATTTTCCTGTTCATGCAAAACAAGTAAGGAAACAAATTATCGTAGCAACAAACTCGAAATAGAGGAGTATATATTTACCTTCTCTCGTTATCCACAAATTCAGGACCTTCGGCAGAAGGAGAAGACGAGCATGTAAGTAGTATCTCTGTATCGGAAAGGTTTTGCAGGCGCAATGCAATGTGTTTTTGCCGTATGCTCCTAGTGAAACGAAAACATACCATGCTGACATAATCAATATCGGAATTTATCATGTTTATAAACCAAGTAAATTAGAGTAGGTGCAGAGAGAAACAAAGAAGTAGGAAAAAGGTCCGAGATCAAACTGTTTTTACCAAGCACACGGGGCAATGACAAAACAGTCAGTTTTAGTGTCGTATGTATCCAGCAATTTTCCGGTCCATTTGGGATCATCGGAAGCTGAAGTAACTCGAATTCTCCGCACAATTTCATCAGGGCATCTTGAACTTCCATCGAAGCTGGCAGGGATAATTGAACCGGTGGAGGTATCGACCTAAGGCGCAACAATGATCCTTAAAATTAGTTTTCTAAAAAGCGCTAAGCCGATAGGCAGACGTCAAACTGGAGCCTAGCGCCTAGGTGGGGGCGGGGCCTTGGCGGAGTGACCTAATCGGGAAACAAATTTAAAAGTTGAAGCTGACCACAAATCCATGGAAAACGGGGTATCCGATCCCTTCAGAATCCCATTTCGTGTTATGCCCAAGAACATGGAGAGTTTGAATCCGAAATTTTCCGCTCCTATTCCTCAGGGTTTCAATTATTTTTGCGCACAACGGATATGAATATCCTTCCATTTTGGTTCGGCTTTTTATAGCAGGATATGAATGCTGCAAGCACAAATAATGAAATCTTATTTCAAGTATTGTCACAAACAACTTCCTAACTAAAATCAAATGCAAAACAAAATCAATTAATAAAGCCAGACTTGAGATGAGATATCATCAAACGCGCCCATAAGATGTACCTGCAAAGCATGCAGTTGTGCAGTCATAAAGACGGGCCAAAGGTTCAAATATCAAACATAATCAGTAAAAGAATAAGATCATACATCAAATGGATCATCAGAATCTTGATCCGTAACTGAAGATAACATCTGACCAAGGCCGGTATCAACAATTTCTGGAAAATCCATATGAGCCAAGGATATCCTGTAATCAGATTAGACGAAAGACGTGATAATCACATCTTGGCTTGACACACAATTCAGAATTTCTTTGCATGTTAGCACTTACATTCCGGTTTTGCAATTTCTTATGACAATGCCGACACAAGTTGTTGCCTCGTCAGTACCAACTAACTTGAGACATAGGAAAAAAAATGGCAAACAGAAATGTGAGCGGCAGAAAATTGGACAGAAAACATCATCATCATCTGCGCCTTAATCCCAACTATGTTGGGGTCGGTGACATGAAAATTATAGTGTCAACTAATGGTCAAAATTAGTTAGCACTATAAGATCATGCAAAATGCAAAGTAGCAAAGTTTTACGCCAATGCCCTTCGTGTCGCAACCTTCATATGAAGGAGAAATGAGATGAATTTCCAAAACCGCCATCATCATACGTTATTCCACTTGCATGGAAAATATCATGAGACAGCGATGAATCGAGATAATTGCTATAGTCATGCAATTACAGGATGGATATTGTAAAATCAACATGTTCAGCGTGGAAAATGGGACAGGAAACAAGTAGAAAAAATCCGAAATGCTTTTGGCAAAAGAAGTGTACCGATACTGCAATCAGGTTACTGAATTCGAAATATTGTAACAAAAATGAGAAGAAAGGGTTAGTGCCAAAGCTTCCAACATTTATGTTACGGCATGTCAAGTTTCGTCACATACTCCCTTCACCTCAAAAAGATAGTCCACTTACATTTTGCACGCAGATTAAAAAAATACTAAAATAAAATACCCAACATAACTTCTATGCCCTTAATAATATTAACGACTAGCATTAATGATCAGTCCCAACAATCATTAGATATTTTAGCACAAGGTCAAAAATCAAGGAGAATGCATTTAAAAGAAGTATTATACTTCAAAATTCAAACAGACAAAGAAAAACATACATCTACTAGTGCAGGGTCAACTGTTGCAAATTCCCTTTGAAAGAGGTACACCCATTTACCAACTTCTGCATGTCCTGAACCAGGGACTTCAGAAAGTGACAACTTCTTCTCTGACATTGATTTCAACAAGTTTGAGGCGGACACCAACAGTGGATGCTCCATCAAAGCAATCAAAGTGTCCGCGCCCTGCTTGTTACGTAAAAACACTGAATTTTTTGATAGCCAGATATAAGAAAACAGCTCAAGACGAAGGCAAGTAACCAGCAAATGTAAATCAAGCCAAGTCTTGTGGCAAGAAAAATCTATGCAATTAATTTAAGCATGATGAGATTTTCATTTCTTATGCAGCAAAACATCGAAACTAAATTTACAAGTAAAATCATGGATGATGAATTTTGACGAAGTTGTGCAAGAATTCATCTTCTAAGATGGGATGATAGCCCAACGGAGACTAAGGAACTTGAAATGCAAGATAAGATTTTAATCAGACACGATAGATGTGATGGTTTTTAAATTTTACCTAAAAATGCTTTTTAAGATCAAACACTTACTAAAAGTATGAGCCAAAAATTTTGTGGTTGCATAGTATTTGCCTATTCAGGTTTTCAAGTTCCCATATAATTCCACAACAACAACAACAACATCTAAGCCTTAGTCCCAAAATGATTTGGGGTCGGCTAACATGAATCAAACTTTGAAACCGTCAATAATCGTTACATAAATAACATAAAAGGAAAAAAGAGGGAAAAAGTAGAGAAAAAAGCAAATAAAAAAAGAGAATGAATGGAAAAAAAAAAAAGAAAAAAAAAAAAATGATAACATGAAATAAAAGAAAATAGGAATTAAAAAAAAAAAAAAAAAAGAATGTGACTCCATCCACCATCCGTGTTATTTCCCGCACCATTTGCGTCTCCAGCGCCATACTTTGTCAAATTCCAAGAAACCATATCATTTTCAATCATCTTTATCCAAGTTTTCTTGGGTCTTCCTCTATCTTTCACAACATTACTTGCTCCCCAACTTTCTAGCCTCCTCACTGGGGCATCAATAGGTCTTCTTCTCACATGACCAAACCATCGTAATCGATTCTCCATCATCTTGTCTTCTATAGACGCAACTCTTACCTTCTCTCTGATCACCTCATTTCGAGCCGATCCTTTTTGTATGACCACACATCCATCGTAGCATACGCATCTCCGCCACATTCATCTTTTGAACGTGACGCTTTTTTCTGACCCCAACACTCGGTGCCATATAACAATGAGCCTAATTGCCGTGCGGTAAAATTTACCCTTTAATCTATGAGGCATGCCGGATCACATAAAACCCCGTGGCACTCTTCCACTTCAACCACCCCGCCTTTATTCTCGTGAGCCACATCGCCATCTAGCTCTCCATCCTTTTGGATAATAGATCCAAGATACCGAAAGAAAGTGGATCCATGAACAACTTTCCCATCAAATGTGATCATCCCCGCCTCTCTATCATCAAGCGCTTAAACCTACACTCCATATATTCGGTCTTACTTCGCTCACCCTAAAGCCTCGAGCTTCCAAAGTATCCTCCAAAGTTCCAATTTCACAGCACTCCAACCTTCATTTCATCAATCAACACAATATCATCTGCGAACATCATACACCACGGAACGTCATTTTGAATTTCTCTTGTCAATTCGTCCCATGACTATGGCAAAGAGAAAAGGACTAAGAGAGATCCTTGATGCACCCCAATCGTAATAGGGAATTCTTCTATCCTCCCAACATTAGTACGTACACTTGTACTAGCTCCCTCATACATGTCCTTTATAATGTCAATATATTTCCGCGATACACCCTTCTTTGCTAAGGCCCACCAAAGTACTTCTCTTGGTACTTTATCATATGCCTTCTCTAAATCAATAAAAACCATATGAGATCTTTCTTTTTATCTCGATAATGTTCCATCAATCAGGATAAGATAAATTGCTTCCATGGTCGATCTTCGCATAAATCCAAACCGATTTTCTGTTATCTTCACACATTTCGATCCTTTGTTCAATCACTGCTCCCACAACTTCATGGTATGACTCATTAGTTTAATTCCGCGACAATTAGAACAATCTTGAACATCACCTTTGTTCTTATACAAAGGGACGAGAATACTTTTCCTCCATGCTGATGGCATCTTATTGCTTCTCCAAATCTTATTGAAAAGCATAGTTACCCATTCGATCCCTCTCTCCCCAAACACCTCCAAACTTCAATAGGTATACCATCTGGTCCTTCTGCTTTCTTTGACCCCATCTTCTTCAATGCAATTGTCACTTCACCCTTTTGGATTCTTCTCTTAAACTCTCGGTTAACCATACTTGAGGGGATGTTTAAATTCCCAATATCTTGTTCTTGATGGCAATTGAATAGGGTATCAAAGTATGACCTCCATCTCTCTTTTATCTCTTTATCTTGAACCAAAACTTTTTGGTAAGATCTTTACACATTTAACTTTTCCAATATCTCGCGTCTTCTTCTCTCTCATTCGAGCAAGTTTATAGATATCTTTTCCCCTTCTTTAGTATCTAATCTCGCATATAATTCTTGATTGACCTTTGATCGGGCATTTCGCCGCCTTTTAGCTTCACATTCGAGGTTTCTTGTACTTCTCATAATTCTCATCGCTCGAGCATTTACCCAGTACCTTATAACATTCACGTTTGGTCTTTATCGCTTGCTTAACTTCATCATTCCACCAAGATGTGTCCTTACTTGATGGTCTGTTTCCTTTAGATTCTCCTAGGACTTCTTTTGCAACTTCCTTTATGTTGTGTTCCAATAAGTTCCACATCGAATCTATATCCATCTCCGTGCAATCAGACCAAATACCACTATCAGCAATCTTAGCCACAAAAGTATGTCGACTCTCCCCTTGGAGCTTCCACCACTTAATTCGAGGGTCAACTTGTGGTCTTCTCTTTCTTAAGTGCCTCTTACCTCGAAAGTCAAGCACCACAACCCTATCTTTGTGTTAAAGACTCTCACCGGGTATTACCTTGCAATTAGTAAAACTTTTCCTCCAAACATTCCTTACTAAAAAGAAATCAATCTGACTTGCATTACCTCCGTTTCTATGTCACCAAATGAGAGTCCCTTTTCTCGAACCAAGTGATCATAATACCCAAGTCATGAGCTAATGCGAAATCCAATATATCATTTCCTGCTTCATTCCCATATAATTCCCAAATTATAAAATTCCCCAAAGCAGCCTTTACAATCATAATTTACATATCAGCATAAAGGAAGAGAAAATACAACAAGGAAAAGTATAATGGAAAGCAGCAATCTTCTTTCAACACCATTTGCCGAATACGATCTCATCCTGTAATTTCAACTATGATACAGAACAATAAAATGAGCCCATAAACAACCATAAGAGATGGGTCTTGAATCGGATTACACATCAAAAGGCTATGAATCTTGCACACACACAGACGAAAAAAAAATCAAGTTGGACGATCGAAAACTGTCGTTTCTCAGTAAAGTACCAACAACATAAGAAAATGCACACACACACACACACACAAAAAAAAAAAGGAAAACAAGAAGCTGGTAGATGAATACCTGGCATGAGTCATCAGGAGCAAATGGAACTCCGCCCACATAAATCATGTCGATAGATGCTGTAATCAATTTAGCCGTAGGACAGTAGGAGATCAGGATGAAATTGGGATTCGGGTTTTGCAGGGAAAGCGAGTTAGTACAAACTTACAAAAACGTGAAGGGGTCTGTTATACAGACCCCCCCTATGGAAACCCTCCCTACCCCCCAACACTATATATATATATATATATATCTATATATCCCTATGAACACCCTCCCTACCCCCCTACAATATATATATATATATATATTCTTTTTTAGTTTCAAAGACAAAAAAAATTGTAACAAAAAAAGTATTTTTTTTTAAAAAAAGTTGTAACAAAAAGTTATTTTAAAAAAGTTGTAACAAATAAAAATATTTTTTTATTTGGTTCGATTACTTTTTTGTTATATTTAGTACAATTGGTCACGGTATGGTTCGATTAATTTTTATAAAAGTTGTAATGTATTTTGGTGTTCGAGTTCTAAAGCAACTAACCGATTGGAGTGCAAAATATAGCTCGAGTGATCGGTTTTATTATTAGTGGCCCCCTTGTGATTGCCGTGCGGGCATTATCTTCCACTACATTTATGTGATTTGGATGAAAATTCACCACTCCCAATACTCACCCACAATGGGGAGCGTCTGACTTCTCAATGATATTGAAAAATATATGCATTGCATGAAGAAAAACATAAACTCCAGGAATGCTCGGGAGTATTGATTGTATGCATTGGGATTGGAAAAATTGTCCAAAGCGCCTTAAGCTCAATTCAAAAGGCGTGATCATAAATACCCAACTCTTATGTTGGAAGCGGTTGCGGATCAAAAATTATGGATTTGGCATGCATATTTTGGGGTTCCATGGGCAAATAATGTAATGTTTTTATTTTATGTAATGTGTTTTTTTTAATTAATGAAGTTTATTTTAGTTTATAATGTGTATATTTTATTTTATGTAAGAGCACAAACATAGTAAATGCACTATATTTGATGGTGTTGTTTTTAAATAATGTGTTAATGTTGTTGGATTTAAGATCATTTGAGACCAAACTTTTTACATACCAAGAGACTAATCTCCACCCTCCATCTTCACTCCATCTTTATTTGATCCAATGGATGAGATTAATCCAACAATTTAAAAAACTCACTTTCATCATTTTTTTTCAAATATCAATATCTTTCAAACCGTTAATTGTTAAGTCAAAAATATATACGAATTCGCAGCATTTAATTATCTTTCTATAGATAGACACTTTGATATATTTTCGACAAATTTTTTTCCGCTTTTTCACGTTTTTTCGTAGAAAAAATCACATGTGATATATCATATATGATATTACATATCATATATGATATGTAATATCATATATGGTATATCATATGTGATATGTAATATCATATATGATATATCACATGATTTTTTCGGCCACGAAAAAAAACGAATTTTTTTTTTGTCGAAAGTATATCAAAGTGCCCGTCTATAGAAAGATAATTAAATGCTCGTCGCGATGGTGTAATTATTTTCGCTTAACGATTAACGGTTTAAGAGATATTTAAATTATAAAAAATGTGTGAAATATTAAATGCTTTTAATCTCAACCATTGATTTCTTTTTGGATGGATGGTGGGGATGAGTCCCTTGGTATGTAAGAAAAGTTTGCTATTTAATATAACTCTACTCATGTTGTTGTTGTTGTTTAGTTAAATAATAACAGTTGTTGTAGTTGTTTAATGTGTTAATGTTTAACGTGTTATTGTTGTTGTTGTTTAATTAAATAAAAATACATTAGATGAATACAAAAAACATAACACAAAAAACATAACAAATAAACACTAAAAAAACATAACACACACAAAAAAACAACAAAAAAAAAAAAAAAAAAAAATAGGTGGACAAACCCTCCCTAGGGAGGGTTTGCTTTGTAGAAATAGGGGGGGTCTAAATAACCCACCCCAAACGGGAAAGGGAAAGAATGCACCCTACCTATTGAAATAGAGTCTAGTCACATATTGAAATTGGCATCCCCTTCGTCTAATTATATTTGAGTCAAATAATATTTACTTAAATTTAAACTTTTTAATATATATTTGAGTCACCTAATTATATTTGAGTTATTTAAAATACATTAGAGTTACTTATTCGAGTCATTTAATTGCATTCGTATTTGAGTCACCTATTTCAGTCACATAATTACATCTGAATCAGCTAAATAGATGACTCGAATGTAAATAGGTGACTCGAATATATTCGAGTAACTATTATAACCATCATTTGGATATCAAAATAATTATTGTTAAACTTGAGAAAAAAAGATTATTCTTATATTTAAATGTGTATTAGATACATGGCTCGAATGTAATTAAGTGACTCGAATATATTATGATAAAAGTTATAAACAATAATTAAGTATTAAAAAAATTATTGTTAAACTTAAAATAAAAAAAAATATATTTAAATGGTTAAGGTGCATATTCCTATAAGGTAAAAAAACCCACTGGTGGAGGTTTATGGATAAAAATGAGTACTTGTATCTCACACCACAAGAGCGCCTAGTAGATGCTCACCCCTCTCTCTCTCTCTCTTTAAATATATATATATATATATATATATATATATAGGGGTGGGTTATGGAGTGAAATGGTATAAGTGTAAGAAATAGGAATGATTGTAAGCTATTGATCCTTGGAAATTAAGGGACCAGATTTCATTCTGGTGTGCTAACACGGGAAACTAGAGTGCTAACGAATTTAATTATTGGGGGTACCAATGTAATTTGACTAATTTCACTTATGGGAAGTTCCTACCATCATGGGAAGTTCCTGTATTCATGGGATTTCATATTTTAGGTTAATATCTATTTTTTATGGGATTTCATATCTGTTAGTCGTTCAAATATTTTATATTTTTGGTGTATTTTTTTTTAAAACTAACATTATTTTTTTTCTATTTAATTTGTATTTTTAAAAATCGGAAATGTTGTGCTAACCATTTGTTTTGTGTGTGCTGCAAATTGGAAAACAGAGTGCGGTTCTGGTTATGTTCCAATTATGTGATTTTTTTGTTATGCTTTATTGTGTACAATGCAGTCAATTTTGATACAAGATATAATACCTAGCACACTAAGGTATATGTTCCAATATATATATATGGTATAATATTTATCACGCGCCACGATAAGCACCACAAGTTATATTACCTAGCATGTTATTCATATCAACGTTGCACATATCTGTTGAATAGTAATTTACCACAAGTTATATAAACTAGTACGATAAGCACAACAAGATATATTACCTAGCACACTATTCATATCAACGTTGCACACAAGGTATAATATCTATCATGTGTCACAACATAAGCAGAAACTTGTACAACATTAATTTACCTAAATTCAAAACATATCAATTCAAATTATTTATCTTCCAAAGAAAAGCACAACACATTGTATCAAAATTGACTGCATTGTACACAATAAAGCATAACAAAAAAATTCACATAATTGGAACATAACCAGAACCGCACTCTGTTTTCAATTTGCAGCACACACAAAACAAATGATTAGCACAACAGTTTCGATTTTTAAAAATACAAATCAAATAGTTTTTAAAAAAATAAAAATAAATACACCAAAAATATAAAATATTTGAATGATTAAAAAATATGAAATCCCATAAAAATATATATTAACCTAAAATATGAAATTTCATGAACATAGGAACTTCCCATGATTGTAGGAACTTTCCATAAGTGAAATTTGTCAAATTACATTAGACTTACGATAATTAAATTCGTAAGACTTAGTTTTCGTGTTAAGACAGTAACGAAATCTGGGCCATTAATCTCCAAGGATCAATGGTCTACAATTATTCCTATTTCCTACAAAAAAAACCTTTCCTACCTGAACCTATCCCTATATATATATATATATATAATTAATTATTATACTTATATTACATCTAAAATATTATATATGCTATATTTCTAAATACGATAAGGATGGTATCTTGCTAGGTGTTTCTGGAGTGCGGGATAATTTGCCTATAGAAAGGGGTTTTATGATATAAATTGCAAATCAGACCCATTCCCCCCCTCTTTTATTTCCTTTTTCTTTTTTTTTCTTGTTCGTTTTTTGCTTTTTTAGTTTAATTTAATATATGAACTATTTTTTTACTAGTATGTTTTACGAAATATATTTTAATCGTTAATACTCAAAATTTTCAAATTTTCATAAATTCCAACATCGTGATATTTATAAATTCAATAATTTCAACAATAATAATTGTTAATGATTACCTCAACAAAAACAATGTATATGATAATTATACAAGGAAGAAAACAGTATAGTAAATATTTGAAGAATAGATACAACACGTCTACTAACATATTCTTGATCCATTAATTAATTAAGCATGGTATACTGTCTTTCACTCCCCCATCCGATTTTCAATTTCTAACACGACAAATCCATACTCAATGAAAATAATTGTCATAAAATAATATTTATTATTAATTTTATGTAGCTTCAGATACGCGACAATAAAAAAAAAAGCATGGAAAGCATAAATACGTGGACAAAGAAATGCACCTTTAATGTTTACTCTAAAATACAACTAAGCACTTAATGTATTTTTAGGTAATAAGTCCTTAATGTTTGTAATTACGAGTCATTCAGACCCGGGCGATGCCCCGGGCTGTATATGATGGTATTATATATTTAAATTGTTATTGTTCAGCACAAATTTTCGTCATTTTGATCATGGATCCGTCATTTATTTTCGTCATTTTATATTCGGGACGTATTTTTGTCATTGTATATATAAGTTGTCATGGTAGCATACATTTTGTAGCATGATACGTATTTAAAATAGTTTATTGACATGTAATCTTTTAAGATGTATTTTTTACGTAATATTTGTTGTCTATTTATTTTGGTATTGACTCTATCATTTTTAATTGGAACTAACTAATATTAATACATTGGGCTAAGTTATAACTATTTCTTATGATAGTCAATGATGCCCGTGCGATGCACATGTCCGTATAGAAGTTTTCATAGATTTAAAATACGTGCGATACGGGCTATATAGAAGTTTTCATAGCGTAATATTCGGCATTTATTTTCGTCATTTTATATTTAAGTTTTCATGGTGTCACACATTTGCTAAACTTTATACGTACTTAGAATACTTTATTGAGTTGCACATATTTGTATATAAGTTTTTATATCGTAATCTTGAACTTATTTTCGTCATTATATATCTAAGTTGTGATGATATCACATTTCTAAGCATGACACACATTTAAAATAGTTTATTGACATTAAAAGAGTATATGTGAAGAGATTTTTTCAAGATGTTACATTGAAAAAGTCTATTCACATGTAATTTTAATATGTATAAGTTACATAAATTATTTTAAATATGAAGCGATGACATTAATGTTGGAGACCTTTTATATTCATCCACGTGCACATGAGTTTGGATGACTCGGGACCCATGCGATGCACTCGTTGGATCTAATTATTTTTTCGTAATGTTCGGGACTAATTTTCGGTTCATGTTTGAAACTCTCATTTTTGTGAAAGACGACTTCGTTGTTCAAATAAATTACATTATTAAAAGCGAACTATAAAACAAATTTCCTTTTTAACAAAACTATAAAAACATAAAACATTAAAGTCATTAGTATATTCAAGAGTATAAATTATAATTCGTATAATAAATTATAATTCGTATAGTAAAATATTGCATGTTTAATTTGTAACGTACTATTAATATGAATGCCAGGTATTCATCTATATTGACACCGGTGGCCGTGGCGTTGTTCTTGTTGTTGTTCTTCTTGTTGTCTTTGTCGTTGTTGTTCATTGGCATTTTGCATGTTTTGTTCTTGATACAATTTTCGTGACTTGTCAATCTCTTTCTTTAATGTGAAGAGGTTTTTTTGCAAAATGTTATATTTAAATGAGGCTTTTCATATGTAATCTTTTAATGTGAGTAACTTACATAAATTATTTTTTGATTAATGCATTATTACAACATTTTTCCATAAAGTATAATATCGAATTTGGAGCATTCATTAGTAACTCATTCTAAGTATTTACAGTATGACGACATAAATCACATGATCTCAAACTCAAATGAATAATACTTACCTCGTGATATGTGGATAACATTTGAAATACAATTTTCTTCTCCTTTATATACTTCTTCGATTTAGAAGATTCTCATTGTTATGATGATAGTGTGAAAATATTTTTATTATATTTTTATTATATACTACCATTTGCAATATGTAACATCGACATAATTTACACAGTCATATCAAATATCAAAGTCACACAATATTCCAAGACGTTTAATTAAAAAAGTGATATTAACACAACGCAAGACAAAAAAACTACATTAAGAGTAAAAATATTAAAATACACCAACAAAGTGTAGTAATAATTATTGACTAAAAATTGAATGCTCGTCACATCATTTTCAATAAATTTACTTGCTAACGAATCAATAGTATTAGCCCGTTTATCGGTATTACATAAAGTAAAATATTGCATGTTTAATTTGTAACGTACTATTAATATGAATGCTAAGTATTCATCCCACCGTGTACAGGCGTTGATCTTGTTGTTGTTGTTGTTTTTGTTGTTGTTGTCTTTGTCGTTGTTGTTCATTGGCCTTTTGCATGTTTTGTTCTTGACATAATTTTTGTAACTTCTCGATCTCTTTCTTTAATGCTTCTTGATGCGCTACAAAAAAAATAGATATAGTTGATCGTTAGTAACTTAAATACAGTTAATCAATATATTGCATTTTCGATCAAAGTAAAAATATTCGTGCATGTTCCACTTAATTGATAAGACAACGATGTGTAGGATCTCTTAAACCATTAGAAAAGATGATGTTACTACCAAATCTCCTAAGCCACCATCTTTATGTCCTACATTGTTACACACAAAAAATATACGTGAAATTTACATAAAATAATATAAATCAATATGCTAAATAAGTAAGACGATATGATGTTTACTTTACCACCATAATAAGTTGTAGCCCAATGTGCACGCGGTGTGGAGGAAGTTGTGGTTTGTTGTGTGTGATTTTTGACACATTATATAGTTGATAAAATATTTGTAACTCATGGACGGGAAGGTAAAAAGACTAACCACTAATTGGTGTGTTTAATTTATGCATTCATGGCATTTTTGGTTTGTATTCTTCGTGTTTAATGTGCACGATTCCTATGTACTTACCCTTATGCATGACTATTAAATCAATGTGCTAACACATGAAGCTTTCACATTTCACTTTCAATTCATGAAACATTTATTGTGAGCACTTTGCATTTATAAGACAACTTAAGCTTTTAGTATATAAGATTAACAAGCATGTTCTTTTTTACTATTACCATTCTAAATTTGTTTTACCACTATGTAAATTAGTTTTATCATAAAAGTCAGTTGTTATGGGATATAGTTGTTTCTCAATCATTTTTGTGGATTTCCTCTAGTAATCCCAATCTTAAGTTTAGTTGGGTAGGTTGGTTGAAAAATCCTATTGCTACTATATCGTCCTTGTAACTGTTTATAGCTTTTGCTAGTTTAATATAAAGCCGCCGTTCAAAAAGAAAAGTTTTATCATAATTTTGAAGCATCATATCATATATATTAAAAGATTGAGTCCTATTATTCAATGTGGTGTCTTAATGAATTCAATTTTATCTAAAAAATTATAAAATCTCAATCTTAATAATTTGAAAAGTCTCTTCTTAATTTTTTGAAAAGTCTTTTAATAATTTGAAAAGTCTCTTCTTAATAATTTGAAAAGTCTCTTCTTAATAATCTGAAAAGTCTCTTCACATGAATAGTCCTTTCATATCCGCAAGTTACACAAATAATTTAACAATACATAACACCTTTCCTAATACAGTAATACGATGCAAGTGATATTTTAATATGTTCGGGAAAGATACATGAGTACCGAATTTATTATTCTCATGAGATGGTAAAAAAAAGTATTTTTATTTGCTCGATATGTAGTCAAATCAACGAAAGGATACATAACATGTTTTGTTGAAAAATGATATGCGTATTTCAAAAAACAATATAGCAACTTGAGTCATTGATATAATACATAAGCAAAAGTTCAATTTTTTATCGAAAAACAAAACCGATGTGTCGCACGGATCAAACATCAAATTATTCCCTGAAGGTACAGAATATCACATTAGTAAATAAAAAGAAACCCAAAACACTAAAGATTCACATTAGTAAATTTCAACCTCAAATAAAAAGAAGCACAAATAAATACTTTTCTTACGGTTAGCACCTTGAATAATGAATATAAAGAAAAAAATATATAATTTTTGCTCGAACTCATTTTTAAATTATAATAACAAATTAAAAAATTTAAATTTAAGACATAAGCAAGAGTTCAATAGTTTATCGGAAAAAAAATCGGTGCAACGCACGGGTCTGAATGCCTCGTTAATAATGAAAAAATTACTATTTCTTTTCATTAATTTTACTTATACTCATACTTTATTTAATAATCTTTATTTTATTTTGTTAAAATCTCAAAAGCATTAATTGTTTTTTATATACTTTTTTATTAGTTATATAATATTATTTTCAATAGATCAAATCTTATTTTAATATATGATTGAAAATATTACCTCGATATTGTAGCTTAGACCAACTAAATTTAAATTTATAAATCTCAAGGGTAGCGTGGATTATTTGGATTATTCAAATGCATATAACTAAAAATAATAAAATTTAGAATAATATTTATCTATTATTACTTTCATGAATAAATAAAATATTTATATAATTATATATTACTTATAATTACATAAATGGTCTCATAAAGTGCACTTTTTGTTAATGTAAAATATTGTGTAGCTGTGGATTATGCTAAAATTTATTTAGCCATTATTAGAATTTTGGATACTATTATGAAATATTAGGAAAGTAAATTAGATTATAACATAATCTAGTAAAATAAAAATATTATAATAGTGATCATAGTACTATTTAAGATAATTATATTATTAAAATTATTTTTAAGACATTAGAATATGTAGAATTTTATCAAAAATATAAATAAATTATAATATATTAAATAGATTTAATATATTTACAAAAAAATGGAGAAGATAGACAAAACATGCTTAAAGAATAAACTAACACAAGAAATTTAGTACAAAGCTATTTTGGAGTGGAAATGGTGAATAAGAGGCATGCATGTCATTCTTATAATATTAATGGTCAATTTGCATCTAGAATACATCAAGGGCCTATTTGTATATTGAAGTAAACTGCATAGTGACAAGTAAAGAGCGGCATGTATCCAACTATATACATCCATATTTTGAAGCCCAAACACCGCAAAAGAATATTTAAAACTCAAAGAAAAGTTTTACAACACTGCAACTATAATTTTATAAAACTGCAAATTATGTTTCGCTCCTATTTTTAGATGCTTTTCAATTTTAGAAATAATCAATCTTCAAAGTCGAAATCATTTAAATAAAGTGGAGAATATCCAGAGATGATGAACATTAATTCTTCAGGAATACGACTTTGGACCACCATTACCTATAGTTGCACCATACCCTTTTGGTTAGCCAAGAAAATTAGCGAAGAAGCACTCAAGCCAGAGGTGGATGTAACACCCCCAAGTTATTCAGGGAATATTACAGCGCCGTAAGCCCCGCCGTGGGACCCACAAGGCTAAACATACACGGAACTGTAAATTTTGACCGAGAAGGTCTACACACAATGAAATGAAAAATAATACAAAGGGTATTCAAAACATAACCAATGTATTCAAAGACGTCACAACACGAATCAATACCTCGGCAAACACAGGCCGGAACATCAAGGAAAATAGAAAACAATACTCGTGTATTCAATAACCAAACCAGTACAACGACACTGAATGGAAAACTCAAAACATAACTGGAAGAAAGACACAGTATCACACTTGCCCACCATCTTCATGCCGACCCGATACCTGCCTGTCCGCTCTCCTGGAACCTGAAATACATAAAACGTATTTCCCCCATAAAGGGGTTAGCCGTCGAATAGCTAGTGCAGGTATATCAAGTATGAAACACAATACTCCTCGACAATAAAGTAAAAGTAACCGTCAATTCCTTAATTCAAGATTAGTATTCCGGAATAACTAAATCTCATAGCGTCACATCGAGACGTATATGAATGCCGTAGAAACGGTTCGTTCATATCATCCGTCAATACATGTATGAATGCCGTAGAAACGGTTCGTTCATATCATGCCATCAATTCATATATGAATGCCGTAGAAACGGTTCGTTCATATCATACCATCAATATTTCTTACTTTCAAAGTCGAGAACGTACAATCATAAATATATACTTGCCTTTGAGACATCGAGAAATCGAACGGAGGAAGGGTATGAGTTCGGTAGGTCCAAGAACGCGCTTCCGGCACCTAAACGATTCACAAGGAATATGGTAATTAATTATGCATACTCAAATTACACGAAGAAACTCCCGAAACTCGTCTACGATTCATGAAAATACACGGGTAAACAACTAAAGGTTGGAAAAATCGCCCAAACTCCCACAAGTCCGAAAACGGCACAATCAAGTCCGTAAAATCGTAGGAAAATCATGCATACGATATAGATACATCATAATATCAAGGTTCTCAAGCTCCAAATCAGATAAATCGGACAAATCTACGAAAACCCCCAAAATCCAACACAATATTCAAAGTGTTCTTGAATAATCTTTCAATAATCCGATGAATAATCGAATATGCCCATAATCATGTGTATATCACTTCATACACCATGATTTTAACATCCAAAACATCATTACTCAATACAAAATCGAAATCCAAGATGTTGAAGAAATTACCTCTTGAAGAACCAAGCACTATGATCCGAACAATACGTGATAGATCGGTGATCCGAGCTTCCCGATCGAATGAAAGCGATAGAAAATCCTACACTTAAGTGATAGATGATGAGAAGATCCTCCCCTCAAGTTCTCTCTCGGGTGGAAGAAGGAAATGGAGGAAATGAGTTGCATCTCGCTCAAAAAGCCGAATTATGCAGTTGACCGCATTGTGTGCCGTGGCTCAACCGAAGTGTGCCGCGGCACAGGCCCAAAAACTGCTCCCAGGGCTCGGCATTGTGCCGTGGCCCAGCTGGCGTGCGCCGCGTCACCGGGTACAGACGGTTTTTGGCCGCAGATGCAACACAAGTGTGCCGCGGCCCGGACAGGTGTGCCGCGGCAGTGACTCGGCAGTGTGCCGCGGCCCTGACAGCATGTGCCGCGGCACCGGGTACAGTCTGCTCGGCCAGGTCTAGAAAATGTGTGTCCCGCGGCGCACACTCCTTGTGCCGTGGCCCACACCCCCCTCGGGTCCTAAAATGATGAAAAACGACCCGGAAAGAGAATAAAAGCAATATGACTCAATATCTGAGAAACAGTAACACGAAATGGAAGTACGGGAACCCCAAAACGGTGGTTCCAAGCAATGATTACAAGGGTTCTCCCAACAAAAACACGATTCTCACAATGAAGAGGTTTGAAATGACATGAATTTCAACCGGGTATTACATTCTCCCCCTCTAAAAAGAAGTTTCGTCCCGAAACTTAAGAAATAAATAGTTCGGGGTATTCCACCCGCATCTTCTCTTCCATCTTCCAGGTCGCCTCCTAGACTCCATGCCTCGATCATTGCACTTTAACTAGTGGAATGGTCTTATGCCGAAGTTGTTTCTCGCGACGCTCAAGGATCTTCACAGGTTTGTCCGGAAAGGTAATATCCTCAGCTATGTCAATCTCACTGTAGTCGATAATGTGGCTCGGATCCGGTACGTACTTTCTCAACTAAGACACATGAAAAACACTGTGGACGTGACTCAAAGCTGGAGGCAACGCTAAGCGATAAGCTAAATCTCCAACTCTGTCCAAAATTTCGAAGGGTCCGATATACCTCGGACTAAGTTTCCCATTTTTCCCGAAGTGGAAAACTCCTCTGGTCGGCGACACCTTGATCAAGACATGATCCCCCACCTCAAACTCCAAGGGTCGACGACGAGTATCAGCATAAGATTTCTGATGACTCTGGGCAGCCAGTAATCGGTCTAGGATAATAAAAATCTTTTCCTTAGTCTCCATCAACATATCCGGCTCCGTCCCAACTAACTCAGAAGCCTCGTCCCAACATAATGGCGACCTACATCGCCTACCATAGAGTGCCTCGAAGGGTGCCATTTTGATCGATGCATGCCAACTATTATTGTAAGCAAACTCGATCAACGGTAAGTGAAGCTCCCAATCATTACTCCAATCCAAGGCACAAGCCCGTAACATATCTTCCAACGTCTGAATCGTCCTCTCTGTCTGACCGTCCAACTAAGGATGAAAGGAAGTACTCAATCTCAACTCCGTACCCAGAGCCTGATGAATGGCTTGCCAAAAATGCGATACGAAACGGCCGTCTCGGTCAAAAACAATGGTCTTGGGGGCACCGTGTAACCTCACGATCTCAGCAATAAAAGTTCGAGCTAGTCTATCCGGTCCCCAAGTATCCTTAATACCCAAGAAGTGTGCAGACTTGGTCAACCTATCGACAATTACCCAAATCATATTCATTCCGGCCCGAGTTCTCGGCATGCCAGTGATGAAATCCATTGAGATGTCTTCCCACTTCCATTTGGGAATGGGAAGTGGTTTCAACAACCCCGCTGGTCGTTGATGTTCGATCTTGACTTGTTGACACGTCAAACATCGTAGAACGAACTCCGTAACATCCTTCTTCATGTTATTCCACCAAAAATTACGCTTCAAATCTTTGTACATCTTACTCGTCCCGGGGTGGATTGAGTAAGGCGTAGCATGAGCTTCTCGGAGAATTCTTTGCCTCAACTCTAAATCGTTCGGAACACAAAGCTCGCCCGAAATCTCGAATACTATCCTCGTGAACCATAAAACCAGAGCTTTTCCTTTAATTACATCTTCCTTCGCTTGAGAAATCATCGGTCACTCCACCGCTTCCTTTGATGTCGTCAACCAAGGACGAAGTAATTTCGAGAGTACACAACTGTCCCTGTACTCGCTGAAGCCAAACTTCTATCCCTTGCTCAATTAAATCCTGACGAATTTTTGTCTGTGATGTAAGAACCTCGAGCATTTGAAGAGATGCCGATTTGCGGCTCAAGGCATCCGCAACGACGTTGGCTTTTCCGGGGTGGTAAAGAATTTCCAAATCATAATCCTTTATCAACTCTAACCAACGTCTCTGTCTCATATTCAGCTCCTTCTGACTGAAAATGTACTTTAGGCTCTTGTGATCGGTATAAATCCGGCACGGTGAACCATACAAATAATGCCGCCAAATCTTGAGTGCGAAGACAATTGCGGCCAACTCTAAATCGTGAGTGGGATAATTCATCTCGTAAGGCTTTAATTGTCATGATGCAAAAGCTATCGTCTTATCATGCTGCATAAGTACACAGCCCAGGCCTTGACCCGAAACGTCACTATAGACTGCGAAACCCTCGCTACCATGTGGTAAAGTTAAAATCGGCGCTGAGGTCAGACATATCTTCAGTTCATCGAAGCTCTGTTGTCTCTCATCTGTCCAAATAAACTTTTCGGTCTTCTGGAGCAATTTCGTAAGCGGCCGAGCGAGTTTCGATAACCCCTCGACAAACCAACGGTAATACCCAGCAAGGCCCAAAAAGCTACGAACTTTCTTGACATTTTTAGGCGGTGCCCAATCTAGCACTGCCTCAATCTTCTGCGGGTCTACACGAACCCCTTCGGCCGAAATCACGTGACCGAGAAACATAACTTCTTCCAACCAAAACTCACATTTCGAGAATTTTGCATAGAGGTGCTCGGTTCTCAAAATGTCTAAAACTAAACGCAAGTGTCGGGCATGTTCCTCCTTATCTCGAGAATAGATTAAGATGTCGTCAATAAAGACGACTACACACCTGTCGAGGTACTCGATGAATATTTTATTCATTAACTGCATGAATACTGCCGGCGCATTAGTCAACCCAAAAGGCATAACTACAAATTCATAATGCCCATATCTCATCCGAAACGCCGTCTTCGGAACGTCGGACTCCCTCACTCTGAGTTGATAATACCCGGATCTTAAATCAATCTTAGAGAAAACCGCGGCCCCTTGCAATTGATCAAATAAATCGTCTATACGAGGCAAAGGATATTTGTTCTTGATGGTTACTTTGTTCAGCTCACGGTAGTCTATGCACAAACGTAGTGAACCATCCTTCTTCCTCACGAAGAGAACAGGCGCGCCCCAAGGCGAAGCGCTCGGTCTGATGTACCCTTTTTCCAAAAGTTCTCCCAACTGAGTCTTCAATTCTTGCATCTTGGAAGGTGCCATTCGATAAGGTGCTTTAGAAATCGGGGCCGCATCCGGCTCTAAGTCCACGGAAAAATCTATCTCTCGATCTGGCGGTAATCCCGGGAGGTCATCCGGAAAAACATCGGGATACTAATTAACAACCGGAATCGAAGAGAAATCGACTTCATTTCCTTCCGTTTTCAAAGCATAACACCAATAGCCCGTACAACCTTTATTCAAAAGTTTTACGGCCTTCATGGCACTGATAAGTAACTTGGATTGGCCCGACTTACGTCCCAAAAATGAGTACTCAGATCCGTCTTTAGTCATCATAGTGATAACCTTGGTACGGTAATTCATAATCGCTTGGTGATTATCAAGCCAATCTTCGCCGAGGATCACGTCCTCGCCTTCCATATCAACTACAATCAGATTCGATAACCATTCCATACCGGATATAATCACCAGAAAATCTCTAATCTCCCGATTCCCCACAATTCTATCCCCGCTAGGCAGTTTCACGATAAAGGGATCGCAAGCAGTCAAACAAGTTATATTCAAACGGCGTACACACTCCAAAGAAATAAAAGAATGTGTAGCACCCGTATCAAAAAGTACACGGACTGGATAAGATAAAATATGGATGGTACCTGAAGCCACCGCCGCGTCGGGTTCGTCTGTTCAACGCATCTCATAAACCCGAGGTTGTAGCGAACCGACGCTAGAATTCCCCCCTCCAACATTCTGACCCCGTCCCCGGCCCCTGCCAAAATTCTGCTGAGGTTGACCAAAATATTGTCGCTGGTTTATACCTTGATCAAGTGGTGTTGGGGCAGAAGCCCGAGTGTCCAAAGTCTGATTCGGCTCGGAACAATAAACCGCTCTATGTCCCATTTGTCCGCACGTGTGACACTTCAATGGTGGGAAGTTGCATTCCGAATTAAAGTGGCCCGGACAGCCACAATTATAGCAAGTCACTGTGCGATTTGTGGTACCCGGAGTGGGACGGTAACCCCTCTTTCCTTTATTAGAACGTGACGACTGTCCGGCAAAACGGTTAGTCGTCTGTGACTTCTGAAAGTTGCCACCCTTAGAGCCAGAAAAATTTCCCGCGACTTTCTGCTTCTTCGGTTCTTCAACGGTATCGTTGTCGGGGCTCAACATATCATGGGCTAAAGCTCTGTCCTGATACTCTTTCAGTGTGGTACAAGCAAATCCGGCCATATACCGCCGTAAGTCCAAATTCATCCGCATATCAAAATAACAGATCTTATCACGCTCGTTACGCACTTGATCCTTCACATGGATCAATTGTTGGTTGTACTCCACGATCGCCTGCGAAACGGGAATATCTTGTGGTTTAGCCTCGAAAAAGGCTCGGATTCGGCTCTCTCGCACCGGCCAAGGACAAACCTTGGCCTCCAAGAGTTGCTTAAATTCATCCCACATGGAAATACGATCCTGTGGCTTGATGACCTTCCACCAAGTAGCGGCCTCCTTAGTGAGGAAATACTGAGCAATCGGTACTTTCCTCACCTCGGGGCAATCAACCGCCTCGAAAATCTTCTCCAATTCTGCTAGCCAATCTTCCCATCCTAACGGGTCTATGGCACCGCCAAACTGTGGAGGGTGCATACGGATTACATTCTGAAGCAAGGCGTCCGTGTTTGGGTTCGGGTTATTCAGCTGAACAGTTTGGGCTAAAATAGTCATCTGAGTAGCCAATTGTTGTAGCGCATTTGCCACTCCAACGTCTGCATTGTTCCCCTGACCGTTTGACTGGTCGTGCTGACTCTCGGTGTCAGGATGCACCGAGTTCGACAAACTGGGGTTGGTCGACCCCGCAACTGAACTGATGGAAACGGCCGCGCCACGACCTCTTCCTCGTCCACGGCCATGACCACGGCCACGGCCCTACCAGTTGACATACTGAAGAACACATAAGGTACGTAAGCACAATTCAATCGCACGTCATTAAGGTGATCGATTCTCAAGAATACCAATAAAAGAAGCATAATGAGTAAGGAATCATCAGAAGAGTGAGAGGTCTTACCAGTACCGGTCTCACTGTGATGATGGCAGAGTAGTGATAATGTGGACAAATGACGACTCATTCGACCCAAAAGGCCGACAGCCTAGGTATCCATAGACCTAAGCTCTGATACCATATTCTGTAACACCCCCAAGTTATTCAGGGAATATTACAGTGCCGTAAGCCCCGCCGTGGGACCCACAAGGCTAAACATACGCGAAACTATAAATTTTGACCGAGAAGGTCTACACACAATGAAATGAAAAACAATACAAAGGGTATTCAAAACATAACCAATGTATTCAAAGACGTCACAACACGAATCAATACCTCGACAAACACAGGCCGGAACATCAAGGAAAATAGAAAACAATACTCGTGTATTCAACAACCAATCCAGTACAATGACACTGAATGGAAAACTCAAAACATAACTGGAAGAAAGACACAGTATCACACTTGCCCACCATCTTCATGCCGACCCGATACCTGCCTGTCCGCTCTCGTGGAACCTGAAATACATAAAACGTATTTCCCCCATAAAGGGGTTAGCCGTCGAATAGCTAGTGCAGGTATATCAAGTATGAAACACAATACTCCTCGACAATAAAGTAAAAGTAACCGTCAATTCCTTAATTCAAGATTAGTATTCCGGAATAACTAAATCTCATAGCGTCACATCGAGACGTATATGAATGCCGTAGAAACGGTTCGTTCATATCATCCGTCAATACATGTATGAATGCCGTAGAAACGGTTCGTTCATATCATGCCATCAATTCATATATGAATGCCGTAGAAACGGTTCGTTCATATCATACCATCAATATTTCTTACTTTCAAAGTCGAGAACGTACAATCATAAATATATACTTGCATTTGAGACATCGAGAAATCGAACGGAGGAAGGGTATGAGTTCGGTAGGTCCAAGAACGCGCTTCCGGCACCTAAACGATTCGCAAGGAATATGGTAATTAATTATCCATACTCAAATTACACGAAGAAACTCCCGAAACTCGTCCACGATTCATGAAAATACACGAGTAAACAACTAAAGGTTGGAAAAATCGCCCAAACTCCCACAAGTCCGAAAACGGCACAATCAAGTCCGTAAAATCGTAGGAAAAGCATGCATACGATATAGATACATCATAATCTCAAGGTTCTCAAGCTCCAAATCGGATAAATCGGACGAATCTACGAAAACCCCCAAAATCCAACACAATATTCAAAGTGTTCTTGAATAATCTTTCAATAATCCGATGAATAATCGAATATGCCCATAATCATGTGTATATCACTTCATACACCATGATTTTAACATCCAAAACATCATTACTCAATACAAAATCGAAATCCAAGATGTTGAAGAAATTACCTCTTGAAGAACCAAGCACTATGATCCAAACAATACGCGATAGATCGGTGATCCGAGCTTCCCGACCGAATGAAAGCGATAGAAAATCCTACACTTAAGTGATAGATGATGAGAAGATCCTCCCCTCAAGTTCTCTCTCGCAGGTGGAAGAAGGAAATGGAGGAAATGAGCTGCATCTCGCTCAAAAAGCCGAATTATGCAGTTGACGGCATTGTGTGCCGCGGCTCAGTCGAAGTGTGCCGCGGCACAGGCCCAAAAACTGCTCCCAGGGCTCGGCATTGTGCCGCGGCCCGGATGGCGTGCGCCGCGGCACTGGGTACAGACGGTTTTTGGCCGCAGATGCAACACAAGTGTGCCGCGGCCCGGACAGGTGTGCCGCGGCAGTGACTCGGCAGTGTGCCGTGGCCCTGCCGGCATGTGCCGCGGCACTGGGTACAGTCTGCTCGGCCAGGTCTAGAAAATGTGTGTGCCGCGGCGCACACTCCTTGTGCCACGGCCCACACCCCCCTCGGGTCCTAAAATGATGAAAAACGACCCGGAAAGAGAATAAAAACAATAGGACTCAATATCTGAGAAACAGTAACACGAAATGGAAGTACGGGAACCCCAAAACGGTGGTTCCAAGCAATGATTACAAGGGTTCTCCCAACAAAAACACGATTCGCACAATGAAGAGGTTTGAAATGACATGAATTTCAACCGGGTATTATAGTGGATACCATTACTTCATCACTTTTACTGATGACTTTAATCGGTATTGTTATGTTTATTTTATGAAACATAAATAAGAATCTTTTGAAGCGTTATAGAACATTTAAGAATTAAAGTGCATAATAAACTTGGCAAGACGACTAATGTAACACCCCAATAAGGCGGCCATTACAGTGCCGTGGACCCCATACTGGGACCCACCAGGTGATACCCAAAGTACAAATTAAATACACAATACATGTAATACCGAACCACAAAACATAGTACTTACTCCGATTTGGAGTTTACAGCAGTATGGCCTACGGCCTTATTACATACAGGATCCAAAACATAAATATAATCCATATGGAGATGAAATATACCTTAAATAACAATACATTTGTTCATACTTAAAATAAAGCGGAAAGATGACATTACACGGTACGAACATGACCGGACGCAAAAGACTTGGGGCCCCCGAACTAGTATCCTTCGAACCCTTCGTCATCACCTTGATCTTCCCGTGCCTTGCCTTTTCCTCGACCTAAAATACAACACAAGTATTTCGCCCAACACAGGGTCAGATATACATGATAAATGATTCTCAAGATATTATACAATTCACGTATATAAGATTTCAAGGAAAACGACCCGACTAACGAACATACCCCTCGGCGTATGAACGCTTAGTCGCAAAACGCCGAGCACATCCAAATATAAAAATGGACTATGAATGACTTAAGATAGTACGGCTCAAGATGGACATCACAGTACGCCCGATCTGAATATGTGTCAGTGCACATGTCCACCCCGTATACAGAATTCAGGATATACGTGGGACAATGTACCTAATTAGCCTCAACGAACTACGTCTCGTGTGCACAGCCCAACACGGAAAATATTCACGCATGACTTTATATGTGCCCGGCTAGAAATCCTACACAATATCCAATCGGAACATAGATATGACTCCGGATATGTCACGATGCAACACGACAATGATTCAATAATTCACAAATCCGATTAAGGATCGAGGACTTACCGAAGTGACAATAAGATCAACAATATCAAGGGTTCGAAAGTGACGAACTTGGGAATACAATCCCATGATGAAAACGGGACATCATTAAGAACAACCTCAAATCACAACACACAAGTTTATAAGTGTTTCATATACACGAAATGCATAATCATCATAAGAATCCACACATCATTATAACCAAGCAAGATAACTTGCCTCAATACGGAGGCGAGAATAGTCCTTCTTTTTCAAACGAACAGCCGGCCCTCGATTCAAAGTCGGTTACTCGGACAATCAACCTTGAATGAAGTATATTTTACTCAATAATACGTTCATATGATCCTCTATACCAAACTTCAACGAGACAACATCCTAATTTTCATTTGAGTAGTTCAACTTTTTAAGATGTTGAAGTGTTACTTCAAGAACCTTATTAATACCATTCTCTTCTTACAATTGATTACAAGATGTTACCAAATGTTTGTTGGATTAAGAATCGTTCCATATTGTGTTAAACAATAATCTCCTATCCTTTAAACTTATCAAGAACATCTCAACTGATTAAAAGTAAAATCTGCACTTCAATCAATTACTTATGTTGAGTTAACTAGTTACAAATCCATATTATGATCATGAAGACTACCTCAAGTTTAACAGCAT
This sequence comes from Orobanche coerulescens, assembly GCA_033398695.1. Lineage (NCBI taxonomy): Eukaryota > Viridiplantae > Streptophyta > Magnoliopsida > Lamiales > Orobanchaceae > Orobanche > Orobanche coerulescens. Next base: position 28,164,778 of record CM065815.1, on the reverse strand, counting down.
CCTAATAATCTTCTAATTAGCTCGGAGATTCGAATGTTATTCCTCTGAATTCACTTAGCTTAGGTTCAAGAAGGTCATTTCATTCTTCTAATGATCAACAAGGGTTTCTTAAAACTTTTTATGGTAATAATTCCAACAAGTTATTTGCATTATAATGAAACAAGGACTATTATTATTCCAATGGTGTTATTAGCCCAGCAAGAAGAGTGAGGTTTAACTAAATATGATCATCACCATTTAAAACACTAAGAACACATCATTACAAAACCCTTAATCATCATATTCATCATTAGGTTTGTTGAAAGCTTAACTACAAACATGTTTATTTGGTTAATTCATCACTAGGTGGAATATACTTAATCACTATCATTATAATTACGAGATTATAGGGTTAAATCGTATAACATACCTTCCGAAATGGAGAACAATACACCAAAAACACAAGAACACAAGCTAAGCTTCAAGAATGACTCCAACTTCCAATCAACAAGCTCAAAAAATCAAGATGTAAAGCTCAAGCACAGGTTGGAAGGAGGTAAATTTGATCTAGGGATGCAGGGGGATGATTATAAGGGTGAAAAATCAGAGTTTGGTCGTGCAAAATGAAAGACACAAGTTGTCTTTTTATAACAGCACAGTTCGTTACGTACGTTATCACAGCAGGATAACGTACGTTAACAGCTTTACGTACGCTACACAAAAAGTGTTACGTACGTAAGCTAAGTCCAGAGACTACTGGACTGAAATTCGAAAATCATTACGTACGTTACCGCTTGAAGCATTACGTACGTAATATAGGTCAACTAGGTTGCCTCCAAAAGATCATATATTCGAATCCCGTCCGGCCCCACACGCCGAAAGTTGAGATCGGATACGATTACACTGGTTACGTATGTAACATGTCCCTCTTTACGTACGTAAGGGCCTCAAAATAGCGTACGCTATGCCTAAGGATTAGCGTACGTTAGGCTCAGGTTAATAGCTCAAAAATGCACTTATCTGTACAACGTTGAGAATTCAATCGTAGTGCGAGTGATCATTTTTTATTAAGTCTATTATGATATATTCTAACATCAATATTCATTACACAAATGCAGCAAGACTACAACAGTAAGTAAGAATTATCCGAATAATACAATAGTAAGTAGAAATTTCCGTCGGATATTACATCCCCCCCCCCTTAAAAGGGGTTTCGTCCTCGAAACTAAGGGGGCAACAATTCAGGATACCTCTCTCGAATGCTGCTCTCCGTCTCCCACGTGGCCTCCTCAACCCCATGTCGTGACCACTGAATCTTCAGTAGGGGAATCGTCTTGTTCCGCAATTGTTTGATCCTCCTCTCAAGTATCCGTACGGGATGCTCCTCATACGAATGATCCTCCGCTAACTCGATCTCATCGAACTGAAGTACATGACTCGGATCAGCAACGTATTTCCTTAACTGGGAGACATGGAACACCTTATGAATCCGGCTCAGGGCTGGTGGTAAAGCCAGGCGATAGGCTAAATCGCCTACTCGTTCCAAAACTTCAAACGGCCCGATATACCTTGGACTCAACTTGCCTCTCTTCCCAAAACGAAAGACTCCTCGAGTAGGGGATACCTTCATTAGTACATGGTCGCCGACCTCGAACTCAAGCGGTCGTCGACGGTTGTCTGCGTAAGACTTCTGTCGGCTTTGAGCTGTCAACAAACGACTCCTAATCAGAGTGACCTTATCACGGGCTGCTAACAACATATCGGGTTCCGTACCCAAGGTTTCAGATGGATCGTCCCAACATAGAGGGGATCTACAACGACGACCATACAACGCTTCATAAGGTGCCATCTGGATCGAAATGTGCCAGCTGTTATTATAAGTGAATTCCACCAAAGCTAGTTGGGCCTCCCAATCATCCTTCCAATCGAGAACGCACGCCCTCAGCATATCCTCTAAGGTTTGGATAGTTCTCTCAGTCTGACCATCCGTCTGCGGGTGAAATGTTGTGCTGAAGTTCAATTGCGTACCCATCGCACGATGAACTGCTTTCCAAAAATGTGACACGAATCGCCCGTCACGATTTGATATAATACTCTTAGGGGTACCATGTAACCTTACAATCTCTTTGATAAATAGCTGGGCCAATCTCTCGGGTCCCCAAATATCTTTAATCTCCAGAAAGTGGGCTGATTTGGTCAAACGATCCACAATCACCCAAATCGTATTCATCCCTCGACGACTCGTCGACAGGCTGGTGATAAAATCCATCGATATGTCCTCCCATTTCCACTCGGGGATCGGAAGCGGTTTCAGCATTCCTGCGGGTCGCTGGTGCTCAATCTTAACTTGTTGACAGGTTAGACACCTCGAAACGAATTCCGCAACTTCATGTTTCATACTTCCCCACCAATAATATTGTTTCAAATCCTTATACATTTTGCTAGAACCCGGGTGGATAGAGTACGGGGTAGCATGAGTTTCTCTCAGGATAGAATTCCTTAATTCGTCGTCTGTGGGTACACAAACTCGGTTCCTGAAACGTATCAATCCATCCTCATGTATCACAAATCCATGAGCTTTCCCTTGAGTCACTTCATTCCGGACTCGAGATAAGAATGGGTCCGTAACTTGTTTCGATCTAATTATCCTCAAGGGACGATGAAATCTCAAGTGTACAGAGTTGTCCTTGAATACGCTGTATCCAGACTTCAATTTGCGGCCTCATTAATTCTAACTGCAATTCCCTCTGAGTTGTTAGGCGGGCAAGCATCTGTTCCTGTACTGTTTTATGACTCAAAGCGTCGGCAACTACATTTGCTTTGCCCGGATGATAAAGGATCTCGATATCATAATCTTTGATGAGTTCTAGCCACCTTCTCTGCCTCATGTTTAACTCCTTCTGAGTAAAAATGTACTTCAGGCTCTTGTGATCAGTAAAAATCTGACAGGTAACTCCATACAGATAATGATGCCAGATTTTTAAAGCAAACACCACGGCTGCGAGTTCTAAATCATGGGTGGGGTAGTTGACCTCGTAAGGTCATAGCTGTCTCGATGCATAGGAGATCACCTTTCCGTTCTGCATTAGTACACACCTAAGGCCCTGTTTAGATGCGTCACTATACACTAAAAACCCTTCTGTTCCTTTTGGTAGGACCAAAATAGGTGCCGAAATCAACCGACTCTTAAGTTCATCAAAACTCCGCTGACATGCCTCTGACCATAAATACTTCTTATCCTTCCTCAGTAAATTAGTCATTGGTTGGGCAATTTTGGAAAACCTTCCACGAACCGTCGGTAATAACCTGCTAGTCCCAAGAAACTGCGTACTTCCTTAACATTCTTTGGTGGTAGCCAGTCTCGGATAGCTTCTGTCTTCTGTGGGTCTACTCGCACCCCATCAGCTGATATCATGTGTCCGATAAAGATAACTTCATTCATCCAGAACTCACATTTAGAAAACTTTCCATAAAGCTGCTCCCGCCTCAACGCCTCGAGAACCAGATGGAGATGTCGCTCGTGCTCTTCATGGTCACGAGAATAGATCAGAATGTCGTCAATAAAAATGACTACAAAGCGATCCAGATAATTAATAAAGACTCGGTTCATCAGCTCCATGAATACTGCCGGTGCATTTGTCAGTCCAAAAGGCATCACTACGAACTCATAATGTCCATAGCGAGTACGAAAAGCGGTCTTCAAAATATCAGACTCACGAATCCTCAACTGATGGTAACCAGACCTCAAGTCGGTCTTAGAAAACACAGCAGCCCCTTGAAGCTGATCCAATAAATCATCAATACGCGGCAATAGATATTTGTTCTTAATGGTTACCCTGTTCAGCTCACGATAATCAATACACAGACGTAGGGATCCGTCCTTCTTCCGTACAAATAGTACTGGTGCTCCCCAAGGGGACGCGCTAGGTATAATGTAGCCCTTCTCGGTCAAATCCTCAAGTTGGCTCTTCAGCTCCTGCATCTCAGTCGGAGCCATATGATACGGTGCTTTTGAAAGCGGGGACGTACCAGGCTCTAACTCAATATTGAACTCTACATCACGATGTGGAGGTAAGCCTGGCAACTCATCTGAAAATACGTCTGGGTAGTCTCGGACTACCGGAATATCGATCAATTCAACTGGTCGATCCGTTGTCTTGGTCATGTAACACCAATAGCCAATACATCCTTGATTAAGCAGTTTCACTGTTTTCATAACGCTGATGATTCTCCCGGAACGGTTGGGATTGTCACCCTGGAAGGTACACTCAACACCATCGTTAGATGTGACGCCATCGCTCGCTATGACACTAATTATGGCATCATGACGGTCCATCCAATCGATACCCAAGATCACATCATCTTTAGGTAAATCGACCACAATTAAATTTGACAACCACTCACGGTCGTTCATACGAATCGAGAAGTCCTGAACTTCACGATTCCTAACAATTCTTCTACCATCAGGTAGTCCAATTATATAAGGTTCACAATTGATAACATGCTCTATTTGCAAACGATTCAAACAAGAAGCAGATAAAAAGGAGTGTGAAGCACCAGTATCAAAAAGAACACAGACAGGCTGAGATTGGATCTCGAGAGTACCTGCAATCATGCTGGCTTCGGGATCTTCAGCCTTCTTCATCTCATAGACTCTGGATTTTGCAGCCCCGACACCAGATGTTCCAGCTTGATTTCCACGTCCCATCCCTTTGTTTGCCCCGGTAGTCTGATAAGAAGCGGACGGAGGTACACGGTCCTGAACTGAAGACTGTACTGGAGCATGAGATGCTGCGAGAGTACGTCCTGGTCCACTCCTACAATAACGAGCACGATGTCCGTTCTTCCCACAAGTATGGTATGACACGGCTGGCCTTGGGCATTTTGAATTGATGTGCCCCTGGTCCCCACAGTTATAGCACACAACAGATAAGCTGACCGCTCGAGGTTGCGATCCGATTAGCTTCGACGCTGTAGGTTGTCGTTCGGAAGGATTTGGCACTGGTTGGGGTCTCTTGAATGTTCCCCAGTTGCTGTCTGTCTGGTTCTGGTTTCTGAATTTCTTGTTGTTAGACTGCGGTTGCTTCTTGGAAATTTCTTTCACGGTCAATTCGTACTCCAGAGCTTTTTCAATGAACTCCGGTAGGGTCGCACAATGATAGTTCAACAGCTGCATTCTCATTTGGGGTTTAAGCCTTCTGAGAAAGTATTTAATCTTATCAGCCTCTGTTTGGACAATCTTCGCGGCAAAAGGAAGAAGTGCCTGGAATTTCTCGGCGATAGATAGTACGTCATCATCTTCGGACGGTTCCGGATTCAGAAATTCTGATAGTTTGGCCTCGCGGAGAGGATCTGGATAGTAACGATCTATAATGAGATTTTTAAATTCTTCCCAAGCACATACGCCATCAGCTGGTCTCACCGAAAGCCACCAAGTGTGGGCGCCCTTGCCCAAGTAGTAAGCTGCTACGGAGACGCGATTCTCTACTGGACAGTCTACCATATCGAACAATTTCTCGAAGTGTTCGATCCAATGCACGATATCAGCCGGCTCAGAGGAACCTTCAAAAATCGGGGGTCGCTGGCGAGAGATGTCGCTGATGATCCGACTCACCGGTCCGCCATGTACAGGGGGTGGCCCCTGATGCTGGTCGGTGGCAGCTCTCTACATAGTTTCCATTAACTGACCCATTTGGGTCATCTGAGCCATTATGCCGTGCATCACAGTGTAAGGATCGACACGAGCATCCTCAAGTCCATTGTGGTGCGATTGGTCCCTAGAAGGCGAACCACTGCCTGCGGAACTATGCTCTGCATTCGCACGTCTGTTGGCTCGTGGTATCGGGATTCGGCCTCTTCCGCGGCCTCGTCCCCCTCTGCCACGGCCTCTCAAATTTCTTTCCATACTGAAAGAGTCAATTAGTAAAGATAACCATAAGTACAGTTCATGATACCAATCAGAATTCATGCTAAGTTAATGGAAGTAAGAAATTACATATTCAAGAAAACAGTTCGTAATGAGTTATCGGCACTACGAGGGTCACACAGAATATCATATCGATGTTTGAGTCGAACAATTTTAACCATATAATCAATCCAGAAATTTATTCGTATCATCAATCAGATAATTCCTGCCACAAACCCTTAAAACACCAGGATCAACAAAGAGATCCATTCAGATATCAATATCATGTCAGTAATTTAATCAAGGTCATAAAGTACGTACCGCATTCGGCTCGTAGGATCAGGCGCTCGCACGGGTCACACGTGACACGAAGGTCTCTTGATACTAGTTCAATTCACAAAGACTCAAAAGGAAGAAAACGACCTCTAGCACGCTCTCCGATACCATCTTCTGTAACACCCCAATAAGGCGGCCATTACAGTGCCGTGGACCCCACACTGGGACCCACCAGGCGATACCCAAAGTACAGATTAAATACACAATACATGTGATATCGAACCACAAAATATAGTACTTACTCCGATTTGGAGTTTACAGCAGTATGGCCTACGGCCTTATTACACACAGGATCCAAAACATAAGTATAATCCATATGGAGATGAAATATACCTTAAATAACAATACATTTGTTCATACTTAAAATAAAGCGGAAAGATAACATTACACGGTACGAACATGACCGGACACAAAAGACTTGGGCCCCCCGAACTAGTATCCTTCGAACCCTTCGTCATCACCTTGATCTTCCCGTGCCTTGCCTTTTCCTCGACCTAAAATACAACACAAGTATTTCGCCCAACACAGGGTCAGATATACATGATAAATGATTCTCAAGATATTATACAATTCACGTATATAAGATTTCAAGGAAAACAACCCGACTAACGAACATACCCCTCGGCGTATGAACGCTTAGTCGCAAAACGCCGAACACATCCAAATATAAAAATAGACTATGAACGACTTAAGATAGTACGGCTCAAGATGGACATCACAGTACGCCCGATCCGAATATGTGTCAGTGCACATGTCCACCCCGTATACGGAATCCAGGATATACGTGGGACAATGTACCTAATTAGCCTCAACGAACTACGTCTCGTGTGCACAGCCCAACACGGAAAATATTCACGCATGACTTTATATGTGCCCGGCTAAAAATCCTACACAATATCCAATCGGAACGTAGATATGATTCCGGATATGTCACGATGCAACATGACAACGAATTCAATAATTCACAAATCCGATTAAGGATCGAGGACTCACCGAAATGACAATAAGATCAACAATATCAAGGGTTCGAAAGACGAACTTGGGAATACAATCCCATGATGAAAACTGGACATCATTAAGAACAACCTCAAATCACAACACACAAGTTTATAAGTGTTTCATATACACGAAATGCATAATCATCATAAGAATCCACACATCATTATAACCAAACAAGATAACTTGCCTCAATACGGAGGCGAGAATAGTCCTTCTTTGTCGAACGAACAGCCGGCCCTCGATTCAAAATCGGTTACTCGGACAATCAACCTTGAATGAAGTATATTTTACTCAATAATATGTTCATATGATCCTCTATACCAAACTTCAACGAGACAACATCCTAATTCTCATTTGAGTAGTTCAACTTTTTAAGATGTTGAAGTGTTACTTCAAGAACCTTATTAATACCATTCTATTCTTACAATTGATTACAAGATGTTACCAAATGTTTGTTGGATTAAGAATCGTTCCATAATGTGTTAAACAATAATCTCGTATCCTTTAAACTTATCAAGAACATCTCAATTGATTAAAAGTAAAATCTGCACTTCAATCAATTACTTATGTTGAGTTAACTAGTTACAAATCCATATTATGATCATGAAGACTACCTCAAGTTTAACACCATCCTAATAATCTTCTAATTAGCTCGGAGATTCGAATGTTATTCCTCTGAATTCACTTAGCTTAGTTCAAGAAGGTCATTTCATTCTTCTAATGATCAACAAGAGTTTCTTAAAACTTTTTATGGTAATAATTCCAACAAGTTATTTGCATTATAATGAAACAAGGACTATTATTATTCCAATGGTGTTATTAGTCCAGCAAGAAGAGTGAGGTTTAACTAAATATGATCATCACCATTTAAAACACTAAGAACACATCATTACAAAACCCTTAATCATCATATTCATCATTAGGTTTGTTGAAATCTTAACTACAAACATGTTTATTTGGTTAATTCATCACTAGGTGGAATATACTTAATCACTATCATTATAATTACGAGATTATAGGGTTAAATCGTATAACATACCTTCAGAAATTGAGAAACAATAACACAAGCTAAGCTTCAAGAATGACTCCAACTTCCAATCAACAAGCTCAAAAAATCAAGATGTAAAGATCAAGCACAGGTTGGAAGGAGCTAAATTTGATCTAGGGATGCAGGGGGATGATTATAAGGGTGAAAAATCAGAGTTTGGTTGTGCAAAATGAAAGACACAAGTTGTCTTTTTATAACAGCACAGTTCGTTACGTACGTTATCACAGTAGGATAACGTACGTTAACAGCTTTACGTACGCTACACAAAAAGTGTTACGTACGTAAGCTAAGTCCAGAGACTACTTGACTGAAATTCGAAAATCATTATGTACGTTACTGCTTGAAGCATTACGTACGTAATATAGGTCAACTAGGTTGCCTCCAAAAGATCAGATATTCGAATCCCGTCCGGCCCCACACGCCGAAAGTTGAGATCGGATACGATTACACTGGTTACGTACGTAACATGTCCCTCTTTACGTACATAAGGGCCTCAAAATAGCGTACGCTATGCCTAAGGATTAGTGTACGTTAGGCTCAGGTTAATAGCTCAAAAATGCACTTATATGTACAACGTTGAGAATTCAATCGTAGTGCGAGTGATCGTTTTTTATTAAGTATATTATGATATATTCTAACATCAATATTCATTACACAAATGCAACAAGACTACAAAAGTAAGTAAGAATTATCCGAATAATACAATAGTAAGTAGGAATTTCCGTCGGATATTACAACTAAAGCCTTCAATTTATTGAAGTGGTGGTTACTTAAGTCAACAATTCTATCATCTTACTCTTCATGAAACACCAGAACATAATAGTGTGCCTGAGAGGAGAAATTGGACCTTATTGGATATGGTTCGATCCATAATGAGTTGAATGAAACTCCTGTTATCCTTCTGGAGCCACGCCTTGGAACAACAACATTACGCTTAAATGTGTTTCACATAAAGCAGTTGAAAAGACGTCACTTGGGGAATAGACTGGTAAAAGACCAAACATGTATGTTCTCAAGGTCTGGGTTGCAAGCGTTCATGAAACACCAAATATTCGATAAATTGGCATCCACATATTAAAAGTATTTAGTTGTGGCATATCCTGAGGAAACCTAAGGACATAACTTTTATAAGCCCGCCACGAATAAAGTGCTTGTTGCTCGAAATACTATCTTCTTTGAAATAATATTTATTTTCCAAAGAGATAGTGGGAGAAACATTATTCTTGAGGAGATTGGAGAACCACATGAAGACAGTGCATCACCGGTAGAAACTGAATAAGCTCAACAAATAGTTGAGATCCAGTTCAGACTACACCTACTATGTGCATATCTGATAGGGCGCGGCATGACACTGAGAGCTATGTATATATCTCGATAGATGATCATGACGCAACACTCAGAGATGATGAGCCATGTACCTATAAAGAAATTGTGTCAGGTGAGGAGTTCGAGAAATGGATTGAAATCATTAAGTCCCTAATGTAGTCTATGCACGACAATCAAGTTTAGAGCTTGATAGATATATCTAAAGGTGGAAAAAATATTGGGTGAAAATGGGCCTTCAAGAATAAAAATGACATGGATGGCAAGGTGTAACCCTATAAATATAGGTTGGATGTAAAAGATTTCAGACAAACTAGTGGTATTGACTATGACGATATTTTTTCATCAATCGTCATTCTTAAATCTATTAGAACTCTAATTGCCATTGTTGCATACTACGATTATGAGATATAGAAAATGAATGTAGAAAGTAAATTTCTTAATGATATTACTCGAGGATGTGTGCATGATATAACTTGAGGGTTTTGTTCATACAGAGTATTTTAATAAGGTTTGCAAGCTTTAGGGATCCATTTATTCATTAAAGATCCATTTTGATTAAAGAGTCAAAGAGTTTGGGTTCCTTTGGAATGGAGATGAGTCGTGTGTGTACAAGAAGGTTAGTGGAAGCATAATTTCTCTAGTCATGTAGGTAGATGAAATATTACTCATTATAAATGATATACCCAACTTGTATATAGTCAAGAAATGGTCGAAAAATATTTCTCCATGAAAGACTTAATAGAAGCTACCTACATTCTTGGGATTAAAATCTATGGAGATAACGAAGAGAGTGAATGGTCTGAGCCAAAGTACATATATTGACAAAGTACTGAAGAGGTTCAGCATACAAGATATCAAACGGTGACTCCTTCCGATGTCACAGGGTATTCATCTGAGTACGACTCAGAGTGCTTTGATTGCTAATAAGCGAGCCCGCATGAGCAGGCTTCCGTATACTTCGGCCACTGGATCAATCATGTTGTCATGGTTTGTACTCAAAAAGTGTATATTTTGCATTAAGCATGACAAATAAATACCAAATCAGACCCAGTTGCAAGGCAGTGGACAACAGTGAAAATCATCATAAAGTTATTAAGAAGAACTAGGGACACATTCCTAATTTATTGAGATGTGGGATATGAACTAGTTCTAAATGGTTATACTACTGTGAGTTTCAAAACCGACATAGATTATTTCATATTGCAGTCAGGTTTTGTATTTATGTTGAATGATAGTGTTGTGAGTTGGAAGGGTTTCCAAGCAAAGTATAATTACGGATTCTATAACAGGAGATAAATACGTGGCAGCATCGGACGCATCTAACGAACTGTATGGATCAAGATTCGTTTCTGAGTTAGGAGTGGTGTCAACAACTGAAGGCTATTAAGACAATAATGGTGCTATTACGCAATTTAAATATCACCTATTTAGAGAGTTTTATAGATGAGAATATCACGATATACTGAAGAGAATATTGTTGATTCGCTTACCAAACGTCTCTCACATGGCAAGCATGACGGACATGATAGATCAACAGGCATTAGAATCATGTATGACTGATCCTAATGGAAGTTGCAGACTTTTGATAGTAATTATCTAAGATCGTGTGGTGGACCAATATTTGTAATTGTGACATTTAAACTAGTAAGAACATCTACGTTTAACTGATTATTATAATGTATATATATTTTAATATTATAATGATCAAAATAATAGTTATTCAAATATCCCTGGTAAAACACGTAGAGTGTGGACTGAGTGATTAATATACAATTATAAGTTCTAGAGATAATTGTATGATGATTATGCGGCGGTATGGATCAAAATTATGAGTACTCATTAAAGAACATAATACTAGACATCCCCGCTTTGAGACTAGGGCATCGAAATATTATAAGTGAATCTCAATATATCAGTATGTTAATAAATCCTTGAACCTGTAATTATCATAATGTCCAAAATCATATTCATTATGCCTCGGCATAATCCAACGTCATATGTAAAAGGATAATTATAAAGACTAGCAACCAGGTTAGTGGGACTCGTGTATATGGAAAACGGTCATCAAGATGGGAGTTTTGTCCCTCTCTTTTGGGGGAGAGATACCGGCAGGGGCCTTTGGTATTTAGGATTGAAGAAAAATGTATGGACATGCTCAAATAAAGAGTCATTTGATCCAATCAGCCTATTGTAATACCCAAATAATTATTATGTATTTTACCTGTATTCGAAACTTGTAGCATTTGATATTGTGTGTTAATGATCGAAGTGCGATTTTCATATTCGTATTCCTGCGTTTTTGAGTTTCCTATTCATGCATGCAGCTACGTCATAACGTACGCTATACGGTGAGCGTAATGTACGTTTAGACCTATAGATAGCGTACGCTATGAGCGAAGCTTAGCATACATAAGGTAGTCAATGACAGATAGCCTGGTCGGAACATGGGCTAGTTGGGGTCACGATCAGACAGAGATTCCCGGTGTGAAACTGGATGGTTTTTGATAAAGCAAGTCAGCGAGACTTAACGTACGCTATATATGGCCGATAACGCACGCTACGATGATCGAATTACGTACGTAAAGGTATTTGTTAACGTACGTAAGAGAAGCCAGAAATGAGGCAGTGAGATACTATCGGACGTTAACGTACGCTAAGGATGTCAAATAGCATACGCTAAGGCGATAACGTACGTAAGGCCTGTTAAGAATATGCCCTCGAATGCCACTCAGAGGATGTTGAGTGAGGGCATTGTACTTGTAATTATGTAAACCATTTATATAAGGCAAATGAATGTTTCTTTATTTACTGGCAGTTACTGGCATTCCTAACTCGTAAATAAACATATAGAAACTAGTCCGTATATTTGAGAGCAAAACGTTCCACTCCTTATTGGATAAGGGGGTCGGCACTGGAAAGGTTATAGCTCAAATACTTAATCGTTCGCAAGTCGATGAAACTTGGTAGGCGTTAAGTTTATGTGAAGACTTGTATGACGTGTTCTTTGACATGGAGAGTGCTGTCGAACACTAATGGTTAGTGGGAGCACACGTTATAGGTATGTTAATTGGATTAGTATACTCGAACCGACTCACCTCGATTCGTCACACGATTTCACTCCGGACGATCAATGACGGAATCGAAAGGTTGTGATAGGTATTCGTGAACCTTCGACTTGAGGATTTAGTAGGGATGTGCTTGTGACGTCAAGATTTTCATTAGAGTAGTTCGACCACGTAAACCGGAAGGTGGGGGTCAACCTCGACGTGCATCTTGACGGGCAAGTAGCAGGTCCTTGAATACCAAGATAGAATTCTTTCTCCCGTTAGTGAGCGGGTTATATGTCCTATGCGGTTATTGGCAGATGAGATCATAAGTCTTTGGCCAAAGCATTGGAGCTAGTTGTATTAGATACACGACAGCTCGATGATCTCGATTTGCACTAACGCATGCATAGCGTCAAGTACAGATAGGGTTTGACTGATCGTGACTCTATAACTTGATCGGGACATTTGAAAGAAGGGTTTATACGTATACTGGTATTCACGACAGAATGGTTCTTGAATGATCCCAATCATTCGTTCTCAGTTGGGGTACAGTGTAGGCCGCCAGGTGGCTAGGTGGTGCTACTACTCTTTGGTTCCTCCCATTCCGATCGAGACGGACCTACCGAGTCGCGCAATAGGATTGACGACGGAATGAATAAAGCTAATTCTCTCATTATGAATATTAGATATTGGATATCTAATTTTGGAACATTGGATGTTTAAATCGATTTATTGGATAAATTGATTTACGGCCTAATGAATTAAATAAATTACTGGGTGATTAATTTAATTCATGTATATAATTATTTCTTGGAGAAATTAATTATATTATTTTGTATTTGATATGTTTAATTAATTGGATTAATTAATCGATATAAATACATCGATACGGAATCGGAGTTTATCTGTTTAGACCCTCGGGAGTCCGAAACGAACCGAACTCGTCCGATTTCTAGCATGGGCCGCCCCCCCACATTCCACCCACCTTCCTTTTGGACTTATGTCTCCATTCTTTAATGTATTATTATTGTGGAGGTGGGGTTAGATTCCCACATGCATGAGTTGTTAAAGGTAGTGGGGAGTTGAATAAATAAAGAAGGATGACTATCACTTATAGAGATAAGCTTCCATACGTGAAAGTGAAACAGAGTGAGAATATTATTCTTCTCAAGTCTTCATCATCTTCTTCATTTTTATTCTTGAGTTCTCTTGGAGAAAATTCAAGATATATTGAGAGATATAAATTAAAACACTTAGAGTGTTATAATCAAAGCTTCATCACTTGATTCTAGCCGTAACCTTAGAGGTTAATCGAGTGTTGTCATTCCGTTCGTTTCTCCGGCGCGTGACAAGTAGAGACGCGGTTTTTTCGTCGTTGGATCATCCAAGGGCTTGGAGCATTTTGGATCGTTTGGGGAATAGCTCAAGAGAAGGAAATCCATATAATCAACGGACGACAAGGGTATGATTTCGAATCTTCCTTTGCTTATTTTATATTCGTATATGCGTAGCTAGATCGTTCCTCGTAGGGATTCGGTTCGAATTAAATTTCGTTTTACCGCCTGGGCCTTCGTTTTAGGCACCGAATCCCAAATGGTATCGGAGCGAGGTCTTGCGATCGTATATACGATATTTAGCATTTGGAATGCTTATTTTGTGATTTAGAATCACTTTAATAATCGTAGATATTTTATTGTTAAATCGTAGTGTCGTTTTCCGTGATTTTATGTTATGATATAAATCAGGTTTTCTTGGAAATATGATTTATATTAATAATATTTAGATCGGGAATAACAGGATTTTAGAAATCGCCCGAAAACGAGCTGTATCGAATCGTTGGACGATTTTCCATACAGTGCGAGTGTGGCCGAGCACGCGTCCGGGCCGTGGCCGGACGCTTCTTTGTCTGCCGATCGGCCGGCCGCGTCGTATGTGAGCCGAGTGCTCATTGAATCCGCCGGACGCTTGCCGTATCCGCCAGCGTTGCTTTTAGGCTGCCGTCGATGCAGCGCGCTTCTGTATCGGCCGAGTGCTTGGCCGAGCGCGTTCTTATCCGGCCGGCGTGGTCATTAGCTGCCGGGTCGATCTGCGAGCGCTTCTTGTATCCAGTAGTGCTTGGCCGAGCGCGTTATGTCCGGCAGCGTTCTTTGTTGCCTTAAGTCGATCCGGCACGTCTTTGTATCTGCCGGCGAGTCCGGCATGGTCGGGCCCCCTTTCTGTCTGGAGCCGGCGTGGCTGTAGAGGCTGCGGGCGTGGCTCGTAAGTGCCGGGCGAGGCACAGTCTTCTGTGGCGATTTCAGTGTCGGGTCTCGTTTTCAGTATATTTTCGATTATTGAATTTTCCTGTATTAAAATCATTAATTTGGAATTTTTGATGAGGGAAAATTCAAAGAAAATATTTTAAGGGTACACTACGGACGAAAATTAAATTGTCGATTATTGTTGAATTGATTGGATCAATTCTATTTATTGTTGATTATTGATTGGATCATATGTAATCTTCTCGCTATCCATTTATTGAGTATTTATTGGATGAATGCTTTTGAATGGGGATGTGGTTCATGGACTTAGTTTGAATCGTTCGTTTTATTCGATTGGGTTGTAAAGGCCGTTTTGAGCCTATTTATTTTACTAGAAATATTCGTATCTAGGATGCAATTTTTCAATGTAAAATTTATATGTAATGACGAAGACCAGAGGAAGATCCGTTTCGAGAAGATGAAGATTCAAGACGAAGACTTGTAATTAGATTATGGAGTTTTTGTTTTCTAGGAACGGTCCATGAACCACATGTTGGTAGCAACTAGGTTGTGAATGGTTGTTACATATTGTATGAATGCAACAAACGCGCTAAAATGATTAATGTGCAAAGTGTAACGTTAATCGCGAAAATTCTCCCACAACAAATTATTAAGTTTATAAGGTTTCAAGGTTTTCCTTCCTCCATCGAGCTTTGAAATTGAAATCCAAACCGGATGTGCTATGCTTCCGAGTTATCGGGTAGTCGTCGGGAGGACGGATAAATTACTGAGCGCATTGATGCCTTCGGTTGGAGCAAATTTTATCCCTAGAAACCCGATAGGTTGCGGATAAGATTCAATTGTGAAACTGATTTGCGTCGATGGTATAAACTTAACTTGTTCACGAACCATAGAAACCGTATAGGTTGAGGGGAGTGAACAAGGGGAAAAAGAAGATCGAATCATCCATTATATGGGTTGGTGTTGGACACCACTTTATGAAAATTAATAGACTAGAAACCTGTTCGGTTGCCCTCTATTAAGATTTATAAAGAACTCGATCACCACTATGAAGTAGAGCGACGATACTTCCGGATTTCACATGGGAGTGTGTTGTTCCGATAAAAATAGTGGGAGATGGGTAACAAGAATAGAAAAGACCTTAATTCTATACTCAGATCATAATATAACAAGTCACTAATTAATCTGTTATACTTAATGCAGACATAACTCTCAATATGACAATGAATCCACTCGCAATTCTACTCGAAAAGAACACCTTAATGGGACCTAACTTTGTGGATTGGCTCCGCAATCTGATGATTGTCCTCAGTATAGAGGCACTGGGATACGTCTTGGAGACGGACATTCCCGTGCCTCCTGTGCGGACCCGAGCCAATCAGGAAGAGATTGAAAACCACGAAAAGTGGGTTAAGGATGACGTGAAAGTCCGTGCTTATATGATGGCTTCCATGTCTAATGAGCTTCAGAGAGCTCATGAGAAAATGACTTCTGCTAGGCAGATTCTATCTCACTTAACCGAACTTTATGGTGAGCACAGCAGAACTGCTAGATATGAGATATCCAAGCAAGCTCGGTGCAAGGATGAAGGAAGGTGAGAAGGTTGGGGAACACGTCCTCAAAATGATATCCATGATCGAGAGATTGGAGGCTCTTGATTTTAAAATGGATACTTCTCTCCAAACCGACCTTATCCTACAGTCTCTCCCTGATTCCTTCTCACAGTTTGTTATGAACTTCAACTGCAATGAGATTGCATGTAATTTAGCTGGGCTAATGAACAAACTTGTGACCGCTCAATCTCAAATGAAGACTCCGCGGATGAAGGAGTCGGCCCTTGTGATTTCTTCTGGACTTCGGAAGTCTAAGAATAAGAAGAAAAAGACCAAGAAGTGGACTGGATCACAAGCAAAGGACCTTAAGGGTAAGGGCAAGGCCCCGATGGTTCCGAAGAACAACAAGAAGAAGGATGCTTGTCTCAAGTGCGGTGAGCTGGGCCACTGGGCTAGAGACTGTCCGATTCTTCATGGCACTTCAGGTACAGAACTTTTAGTTTTGGAAACAAATTGTTCTGCTACTGTATTTTCTACTTCCTGGATACTGGATTCTGGTGCTAGTTCTCATATTTGTACCGTGAATCAGGATCTGGAACAAAGTAGGAAGCTTGGAGCTGGAGAAGTTATGATCACAGTCGGAAGCGGGCATAGTGTCGAGGCAACCGATATAGGATCACTTCTTTTGGGTTTAGAATCCGGCTTTGTTTTGACTTTAGAAGATGTACTTGTTTTGCCCAAGGGGCATAAAAACATTGTATCCATTCCGGTCATGGACCGAAAAGGCTTTTCATTTTTCATTGGTGATGGTTCCTGCAAAATTTATTTTAGAAATAAACTAGTGGGTACTGCTACATTGTTGAATGGATTGTATCATCTAAATCTCAAAGAACAAAGTAGTTGTGAATACTATGACTAGAAAACGTGGTAGGGATGAAACCAACCAAGTTTTGAAATGGCATCTTAGACTTGGTCATGTTGGTCAGACCAAGGTTTACAAGATGGAAAAAGATGGACTTATGGGTCCATTGGGATCGGATCCCTTTCCTACTTGTGAATCTTGCCTTAAAGGCAAATGACTAAGTCCCCTTCACAGGACTTCGAAAGAGCCGATAAACTGGGATTAATCCATACTGACGTTTGTGGTGCTTTGGAAGCAGCACGTGACGGATATCAATATTTCATTACGTTTACAGATGATCATACTAGGTATGGTTATGTATACTTAATGAAACATAAATCCGAGGCTTTTGAGAAATTCCAGGAATTCAAGACCCTAGTCGAGAAACAAACTGGTAATCATATCAAAGCACTTCGGTCGGACCGAGGTGGCGAGTATATGAGTACGGAGTTTGTCGAGTTCCTTAAGGAACATGGAATAGTTTCACAACTAACACCTCCAGGTACTCCTCAGTTAAATGGTGTGTCAGAAAGAAGGAACTGAACCTTGTTAAACATGGTCCGTTCCATGCTGGGCTACACTGACTTACCAATTTACCTGTGGGGGTATGCACTCCTGACTGCCACGTATATCTTGAACAGATGTCCTTCCAAATCCATTCCTAAAACTCCACATGAGATGTGGGAGGGTAGGAAACCAAGTCTTAATCACATTAGGATTTGGGGATGTCCCGCTTATGTCAAGAAGACTAAGGTGGAGAAGTTGGAAGCTAGGTCCGCAAAGGGACGTTTCATTGGATTCCCATCTGGGACGATGGGATATCTATTCTACATGCCCAAAGATCGAAAGATCGTTGTTGCTTTACAAGCACACTTCCTGGAAGATGAGTTCATTCAGGAAGGCAGAGCACGTAGAAATATTTCTTTAGAAGAATACAATGAAACTCCTCATGAGACACCTGTGCAAGAATTTGGAACCGAACCTTCTGTAACACAAATACAACCACCTCGTAGGTCTAGTAGGGTGTCTCAATTACCTGAGAGGTATAGTTTTATGCACTTGGAGGAACTGGGTTTCTACGAGGTTCCAGGTGATAAATAAGAGACCGACCCGCGACCTAATGACCTAGCAATGGTGGATGTAGACTCCATGTAATAGACTGTAGCAGTCTTCATGTAGTTGGGACCTTCGTTTTGATGAGGTAGTCAAAGAGTTTGACTTCATGCAAAATAAAGAGGAACCTTGTGTATACAAGAGGGTTAGTGGGAGCTAGATCGCATTCTTAGAACTATGTGTAGATGACATTCTACTAATAGGAAATGATGTGGGAATGCTCAGTTCTGTGAAAGCTTGGCTTTTGAGTAATTTCTCCATGAAAGACTTGGGAGAAGCTACCTATATTCTTGGTATTCGACTCTACCGGGATAGAGCGAAGAGAACAATAGGTCTTTCCCAAGCCCTCTATATAGATAAAATCTTAAAGCAATTTAAGATGGATGATTCTAAAAGAGGGTTCCTACCGATGCGACATGGAATAAAACTCTCCTTGAAGATGTGTCCTCAAAGTGAGGAACAACGGAAGGAAATGAGTAATATACCATATGCTTCGGCCATGGGTAGCCTTATGTATGCTATATTGTGTACGAGACCTGACATTGCGCATGTTGTAAGCGTGGTGAGTAGGTTTCAGGCAAACCCAGGTAGGGAACATTAGACTACCGTAAAGAACATTCTCAAGTACTTTAGAAGGACTAGAGATATGGTTCTTATATGTGGCGGTGGAGAACTGAATGTGATGGGATTCACTGTATTGAACTTCCAAGGACAGAAAGACGATTATATGTCTACTTCTGGCTACATTTACTCTTAATGGAGGAGCAGTATCTTGGCATAGTGCCAAGTATAGCGCGACCGCCGATTCCACCGTTAGGCTAAGTATAAAGCGGCCTCGGAGGCCTCCAAAGGAAGGGTTAAGAAGTTACTAGGTAAACTTCTCGTGAGATCGTGTGTTACGCCGCAGCAAAGAGAGACGTGCCTAGAGCCGAGGTTTCACAACAGTACCAAACATATTGAGAGAGAGTATCATCTCGTAAGAGAATTTGTTTGCATAGAGATACATTGTCCGCATAGAGTAGAGTCACGACTACGTCGGCCGATCCACCGACCAAGCCACAATCTCGATTAGCTTGGAGCGTAACTGAGAACATGGGTATTAGATACCATAGTGTGTGGCATTGAGTGCAAGTGGGAGATTGTTAGGAATATGCCCTCGAATGCCACTCAGAGGATGTTGAGTGAGGGCATTGTACTTGTAATTATGTAAACCATTTATATAAGGCAATGAATGTTTCTTTATTTACCGCGATTCTTGGCATTCCTAACTCGTAAATAAATATATAGAAACTAGTCCGTATATTTGAGAGCAAAACGTTCCACTCCTTATTGGATAAGGGGGTCGACCTTTGGAAAGGTTATAGCTCAAATACTTAATCGTCGCAAGTCGATGAAACTTGGTAGGCGTTAAGTTTATGTGAAGACTTGTATGACGTGTTCTTTGACATGGAGAGTGCCTGTCGAACACTAATGGTTAGTGGGAGCACACGTTATAGGTATGCTAATTGGATTAGTATACTCGAACCGACTCACCCTCGATTCGTCACACGGATTTCACTCCGGACAGTCAATGACGGAATCGAAAGGTTGTGATAGGTATTCGTGAACCTTCGACTTGAGGATTTAGTAGGGATGTGCTTGTGACGTCAAGATTTTCATTAGAGTAGTTCGACTCGTAAACCTAAGGTGGGGTCAACCTCGACGTGTATCTTGACGGCAAGTAGCAGTCCTATCGAATACCAAGATAGAATTCTTTCTCCCGTTAGTGAGCGGGTTATATGTCCTATGCGGTTATTGGCGGATGAGATCATAAGTCTTTGCCAAAGCATTGGAGCTAGTTGTATTAGATACACGATACTCGATGATCTCGATTTGCACTAACGCATGCATAGCGTCAAGTACTGAGATAGGGTTTGGTGATCGTGACTCTATAACTTGATCGGGACATTTGAAAGAAGGGTTTATACGTATCTTGGTATTCACGACAGAATGGTTCTTGAATGATCCCAATCATTCGTTCTCTCACTGCAGTGTAGCCGCCAGTGGCTAGGTGGTGCTACTACTCTTTGGTTCCTCCCATTGCTGACTGAGACGG
The DNA here is from genome assembly GCA_033398695.1 of Orobanche coerulescens. Taxonomy (NCBI): domain Eukaryota; kingdom Viridiplantae; phylum Streptophyta; class Magnoliopsida; order Lamiales; family Orobanchaceae; genus Orobanche; species Orobanche coerulescens. The sequence goes on along the minus strand of CM065815.1, from coordinate 28,144,215 downwards.
ACCTACCGAGTCGCGCAATAGGATTGACGATGGAATGAATAAAGCTAATTCTCTCATTATGAATATTAGATATTGGATATCTAATTTTGGAACATTGATGTTTAAATCGATTTATTGGATAAATTGATTTTTGGCCTAATGAATTAAATAAATTACTGGGTGATTAATTTAATTCATGTATATAATTATTTCTTGGAGAAATTAATTATATTATTTTGTATTTGATATGTTTAATTAATTGGATTAATTAATCGATATAAATACATCGATACGGAATCGGAGTTTATCTGTTTAGACCCTCGGGAGTCCGAAACGAACCGAACTCGTCCGATTTCTAGCATGGGCCGCCCCCCCACATTCCACCCACCTTCCTTTTGGACTTATGTCTCCATTCTTTAATGTATTATTATTGTGGAGGTGGGGTTAGATTCCCACATGCATGAGTTGTTAAAGGTAGTGGGGAGTTGAATAAATAAAGAAGGATGACTATCACTTATAGAGATAAGCTTCCATACGTGAAAGTGAAACAGAGTGAGAATATTATTCTTCTCAAGTCTTCATCATCTTCTTCATTTTTATTCTTGAGTTCTCTTGGAGAAAATTCAAGATATATTGAGAGATATAAATTAAAACACTTAGAGTGTTATAATCAAAGCTTCATCACTTGATTCTAGCCGTAACCTTAGAGGTTAATCGAGTGTTGTCATTCCGTTCGTTTCTCCGGCGCGTGACAAGTAGAGACGCGGTTTTTTCGGCGTTGGATCATCCAAGGGCTTGGAGCATTTTGGATCGTTTGGGGAATAGCTCAAGAGAAGGAAATCCATATAATCAACGGACGACAAGGGTATGATTTCGAATCTTCCTTTGCTTATTTTATATTCGTATATGCGTAGCTCGATCGATCCTCGTAGGGATTCGGATCGAATTAAATTTCGTTTTACCGCTTCCGCTGGGCCTTCGTTTTAGGCACCGAATCCCAACAAGGCCTTTCTGTTAACGTACGTAAAGTTCAGAACATTATAAATGGGACAGCACCACACTCCATTTCACCTCGTTGTCTTTCATCCCTTGTCCGATTTCTAAAAGACCAGAGAGCTTCTCCCACCACATAAACCTCATTTTATCATCTCTACTTAGTTGTTGAAGTTGGGAAGCATCTTGGATTGGTACTCAAGCTTCCGATTTTGGGTTTTCATCAAGTAATTTCGTCGTTTCCTCCCGTTGTAAGGTATGTGATACTCTAACCGTCTGGAATCCATGTTCTTAGGAATGTTCATGAATAGATTATTGAGTTTATTGAGCTTGTTATGAACTATACGATTGAGCAACATGTATAGGGGAACTAGATGGATGGAACTTAGGTTTTATCCCTTGTAGAAGAAGATGATGATCATGTTGAACCTAGTAACGAGTTTTATATGATGATTATGATGTTCTACAAGTTAATTCCGAAATCATGTTGTGTTGGATTGTTGATGGGTATGGTTAGGATCCTTGTAGGAAGAACTGTCATGAAGTATAATTTAAGAATTCGATCTAAAGATGTGTTAAGACTTGATTGAAACATTATGAGATTATTGTTCAGATAAGTATGGTAGTGATGATTCGACCGGTATAGCTTGGGGCAGATTAGTGTGTTTATCATAATCGGATAGATTATGCCTTTTCATGTTCATTTAATGTTTAGAAGCGATTATCCGGAACTATTAGTTATATGGGTGTTATTGTATAATTAAGGTTCGGATTTTGTGAATTGATCGAGTGAGAGTTCTTCGAGCGGGTTGAAGGTTATAGGAAGTATCAATCATTGTCGTCATTTCTGAGTCAAGCACCTTAATTTGATTTTGGTTTAATGTTGATGATTTTGATCATGCATATTGTCATTCATGTTGTTGAACATGAGGTCGTCCAAGTTGATTTGTCATAATGTTGATCATGTTATGATTCATATGTTGTTCATGTTGATGAACATAGTGGTTTGCATATGTGTTTGCATAGTTGTGTGTGTGTATATATATATATATATGTTATATCGATCCGATGGGATCGTGTGATCTATTCTGAGGCCGTTGGATCAGTTGTCCACCTCGTGTTGGTCCGACGGGATCATCTTAGGATCTATGCTGAGGACGCTGGATCATTGGACGAGTTTTCTACCTCGTGTTGGTCTGACAGAATCATCTTTGGATCTATGCTGAGGGCGCTGGATCATTGTATTGCCCTGTGTTGTGTTGATGGAATCATGTGGATTCGCATCGTTGGATTCCGTAGAGGAAGTTTGTGTTTTGTGTTTTGTTATATATTGTTGTTGTATATCTGATTTCGTATAATTATTGGTATTTATACTAGCATCGTTTTTCTAACCCCTGTGGGGTGGACATTTGTTTAATGTTCAGGTAGAGCGGGGAAGCAACCACATTGTCAGCATAATGACAAAGGGGCACAATGATGTTAACCGTCTGAATTGTTTTGGGATCCTATTTTTGTAATAAGTACTCGAGTACGCGTGTTCTTTATGGTGATTTGAGAACTTTGTATTAATGGGTTGTTTTGTATGATTAAATCGATTATTAAATTACACACTGTTGGTGGTATTATTTGTATTAATCAGTTTTATTTTAATTTTGCCTTGTAAATTCTTATATAAAGGGTTTGCGGCGCTGTAATTATTTCGAATATCTCGGGGTGTTACAGAATATGGTATCAGAGCTACGATTCATGGATATCTTGGCAGTTGGGTTTAGTTGGGTCTGTTTATGTCGTTTGATTTGTCGGTCACGCATAACATCACTGTATAGCTAGCGTCATCATGTGAACCGTGGTTGTAAGTTTCCTAATCTTAGATACTATCATTTTAATTATTGCGTATTTTGTGGATATTGACGAATTTTAGGAGATTTTGCTCTAGGTATTGAGTATTTGTGTTTACATTATGTTGAGAGGAGGACGTGGGTGCGGACGTGGCAATGATGGACAAGAAGATTCAACGTCCGTCCCGGATTCGTTGTCTAATCAAGCTGATTTCAGTTCTGGCGAACAACATAAATCAGTTAATAATGACCGAGCACGAACTGATGAGACAGATGCAAACCCTAACATGACTGAAGTGCTCCAGCAAGTGGTCACTCAGATGACCCAATTTTCTCAAGTGGTTGACTGCATGCAAATATTGATGGGCCAGCAGCGTAACGAAGAAAATTGGGGAGACAAGTGGCTTTCAGAAGTGGTCAAATTACACCCACCAAAATTTGATGGTTCTTCATAGATGCCTAGATGGGACCACTGGCTCAAAGAACTGGAGAAGGTATTGTGGAAATTAATTGTCCCAATGGCCGAAAAGTTTCGATCGCTCAGTATTTTCTGACTGGGGAAGCTTTCGACTGGTGGGAAGCCATTCGACTGGAGGATCATAATGCTGACTGGACAAAATTCAAATTAATGATGGAAGCACAGTATTGTCCTCGTCCAGTTAGAGAGGCTAGAGTCCGAGAGTTTCTTCACCACAAAATCTGGAGGCATGTGTGACTGATATGATTAAGACTTTTAATCACCAGCTGACCTTTGTACGACATTTGATCAAAACCGAGGCAGAAAAGATTTTTCACTTCGACATGAGGATAACGCCGGAGATCCAACGGTATATGTCGGGATTCGAATGTACTACTCTCCGAAAGTATCAGGATAAAGCCCTAGCTTATGAGATGAAAGAGACAGAAGTGGAAAAAATTCTGGAATTGAAGAAGCAGAAAGTGTCTAGCAACTTTATTGAGAACAAGAGTAGTGGGCCCTGTAAGGGCCAATCCTCATTCCATTTATCCAAGAAGCCTTCGTATCCTTTTAGAGACCGAAAGAAATTCAAAATGGCATCGACGGTTACAGATGCAGCGAAGAAGTGTTATAAATATGGATGGCCAGGGCATGTTTGGCGTGATTGTTCCGCTACTTCTGTGACCTGTTTTGAATGTGGGTAAGAAGGGCATCGTGCGACATTTTGCGGGAATGTGACCAGATTGTTTGGAGCTCGTACTTCATTGCAAGTTCTGAAAGATACGAGTGTGAACCTGACACAGCAGAGTGGTCTACAACAGCAGAATCTTAGGGAAAGAGAAGCATCCAGTACTGGGTCCGCTCCTCCGTGCCTTTATGAGATGGGGAGGTCAGATGATCAGAACACTGATGTGGCATCAGGTATGATTCAGATTCTTTTGCAACCAGTTAGTGTCTTAATCGATTCAGGAGCTACACATTCTTTCATAACATTGAACTGTGTTAATCGTTTAAAAATCTCGTGTTTACATGATCGTGAACCTTATGATGTGAGTCTGCCGAGTGGAGAGAGAATTGTGGGAAATCTAGAAGCTAGAAATTTTCCTGTGTCGATAGGAAGGAGGGATTGGCCATCAAATCTTATTGTGGTCGATATCTATGGTGATGATTTAATTCTTGGAGACGATTGGCTGAATCGTTATGGGGCTATTTTGAATTATCGGAAGAGAGTTATCTCGATTATTGCTGATGACGGATCTGAACATTTATTCAAAGAATGGAGACCAGGAAGCTCAGGGAAAATGATCAAATCCATGAAAGTGATTAAATTGCTGAAACAGGGTTGTGTCGGGTTTTGGTTTTATGCCATGAAGAAGGAAGAAGAAGTAAAACTCTCATCTATTCCAGTTGTGAACGAATTATCAGATGTATTCCCTGACGAACTACCTGGATTACCTCCGCGTAGAGCTGTAGAGTTTAGTATTGAATTGGAACCGGGAGCCGCACCTATTTCCAGAGCACCATACCGTATGGCGCCAACAGAGATGTATGAATTAAAGAAACAGCCTGAAGAATTGTTGCAGAAGGGTTAAATTCAACCTAGTGTTTTTCCTTGGGGTGCGCCCATTCTTTTTGTTCAAAAGAAAGATGGATCACTCCGATTGTGTATAGATTATAAGGAGCTTAACAAGGTGACGATCAAGAATAAATACCCATTGTCTCGGATTGATGATTTGTTTGATCAATTTCAGGGAGCGACGGTATTCTTGAAGATTGATTTGAGATCAGGATACCATCAGTTGAGGATTAAGGAATCTGATATACCGAAGTCCGCGCTCAGATCTCGGTATGGGCACAATGAGTTTATAGAAATGCCATTTGGTCTTACTAATACTCCTGCTGTGTTTATGCAATTGCTGAATCGAGTACTCTTAGAATACTTGGATAAATTCATGGTCATTTTCATTGACGATATCTTGATTTATTCGAAGAAACCAGAAGAGCATGCAGAACATTTGCATATTATTTTGAATACTTTGAGAAATGAGCAACTTTATGCAAAACTTTCCAAATGTGAGTTCTGGCTTAAGGAAGTAACGTTCTTTGGGCACGTGATATCAGTCGATGGAGTCCAAGTAGACCCGAAGAAAGTTGAGGCAATCTTGGAGTGGGAATCTCCTAAGAACGTAAAGGAAGTCCGAAGTTTCTTAGGACTTGCTGGGTGTTATCGTCATTTTGTGGAAGTATTTTCCAAAATTGCTCGTCCGCTTACTCAGTTGTTACAGAAGACTCAAAAATTTGCGTGGAATGAGAAATGTCAGATTATTTTTTATGAACTCGAGAGGAGACTGACGACGACGCCAATATTAGCACTACCAGACGGAACCGAAGGGTTCGTAGTTTACAGCAATGCTTCAAATCAGGGTCTGGGTTGCGTATTGATGCAGAAGGATATAGTGATTGCCTATGCATCTCGACAGTTGAAACCGTATGAGGTTAACTACCCGACACATGATTTAGAGTTAGCAGCCGTTGTCTTTGCTCTAAAAATCTGGCGACATTATTTGTATGTGACTCACTGTCGGATCTTCACAGATCATAAGAGTCTCAAATATATTTTCAGTGAGAAGGAATTAAACATGAGACAAAGGAGATGGCTGGAATTGATCAAATATTATGACTTGGAAATTCTTTATCACCCAGGCAAAGCTAACGTGGTAGCTGATGCACTAAGCCGCAAACCTATTTCTATTCGAATGTTGGAAATGCTTACGTCCTAGTCCAACATTCAATGAGAGCTGATCCGTGAAGGAATTGAAGTATGGTTGCAAGGAGTCCAAGGACAACTGTGTGTGATGGAATTAACTTCATCATTGATCGATGAAATCAAATCTAAACAGTTAGACGACCCCCTGATGATTCGATTACGTGATGAAGTGGACAAGGGAAAGGCCCCAGGATTCGTAATATATGATGATGGAGTCTTAATAATCCAGAGTCGACTTTGCGTCCCCGATAATGAGGTGTTGAAATAGACAATCATGAAAGAAGCTCACAGTGTGCCCTATTCTATTCCCGGGCACCAGTAAGATGTATAAGGATCTAAAGCATATTTTCTGGTGGGGAAACATGAAGAAGGACGTAGAAGAATACGTCTCGAAGTGTTTAACTTGTCAATGTAATATCCGCAAATTCGATTTCCAGTAATTTTCTTTTTTTGGCGAGAGTCCATTTTTGACGACTTGCTTGTGACCGTTTCGTCATTCTGAGAATGATTAATTCTACACTTTTTGACATCCGAGTTCGTTTCGGTGTCGTTTTGCTGAGTTCCGTGATTCTTAGCGACTTTTTCGCACTTGAGTTCGATTCTTGCGAATCTCGTTCGAAACCGCTGTTTCGAGTTTCCCATAAGTCCGTTTAACTTTGTTAGACGTGTTGTGAGCTTCAGTTTGGTTATTCGATCACGTATCGTGAATTTCGGGCATTTTGGGCCATTTTGTAATTTCCTAAAAGTTATGGGTATCCATATCTGTATTTGTTGTCTCGACTCTTTTCCTGGTCGCGTATGATTAATTATTGCATTATGTTTTCATTTCGGGTCGTTGATGCTGTCCGCGAGCATTTCGTCGTGTTTGTTCCGTACGTTTTCGAAAATCGAGTCGTCGGATCATGGCGGCCGAAAGTGGCCGGATGTGTGGCAATCGTAGGAAGTCTTGGCACCGCCGAGCAGGCACGGCAGGAACCGGCGTAGCGCACGCTACGGCCGGAAGGCTGCACGTGCTAGCTCGGCAGGCGTAGCGCACGCTGTCGACAGGCCCATCGTACGCTATCGGGTCTGGGCAGAGGGGTTCTGAGGTTCTGGACTCGGGTAGGATCGGCAGGTAGCGCACGCTACGGTCGGTCGTGGCGTACGCTAACCGGCAGGGGTAGCGCACGCTGTCGGCCGACTAGCGTACGTTACCTGGGCGAACTGTTTAGTCCAGGGGTTACTGGATAGGTCGGCTAGCGCGCGCTAGCGTCCGCGCAACGCACGCTAGCGGGGGTCGGGCGGGCAGGTCACGGTCGGCAGGTTTGGTCGGTAGTGCCGGGTCGTGCGGGCCCTGGCCGAGGGTGCTGGGCCGATACTGGCCGATAGCGCACGCTAGTCCGGGAAGGCTAGCGCACACTAGTTCCGGCCCAGTATATATATGGCAGAGCAGCCTCATTTTCACTCGTTTTTCATTTCCTTCCTTTTCTGTCCGCGGAGGGAGGTTCGGAGGAGGTGGAGCCATGTTGTTAGACAACGAATCCACGAAGTTCTAGAGGTTATATCATTGATCAATCATCCTATAACATCCCTCGTTCCAGCGAATCAAGGTTAGATCTTTAGAACCCTACTTTTGGGAAGATTTGCGGGTTTTCGCATTTTTGTCCGATTCGTTCTGTTTTGTTGATTAATTCATGATGAATATGATTAATCTTGTTGGTATTCTTAGTTTCCCTACGGATTCATGGTATATTTCGTGGTTTTTATGGAATCGAGAGGGTTTGGTTGTGGTCCGCCCTCGTTGTCGTTTTTATACGAATATACATGAATCGTAGGCGGGTTTTCGGGTATATTCCAATTCCGTGTTCGTTTAGAAATGGTTGTGATTGTATTCTTCGAATCGTTAGGTTCGGTTTCGTTGGTTCCTAGCGTTCGTCGGTGATGTTTCTTTCCGTTCGTTGCGTCGTCAGTTATTCAAGGCAAGTATTTTTGGAAACCTTTATGCTTAACGTGAAATGGTAATGTATATTGTGTGTGATTTGCTCACCTCGGGAGGGTCCGACGGGGCCTCGGGGGAATCTATAACTTCACTCTGGATTCAATGAGTTTGTTTAGCTAGCCAGCTCGGGAGGGTCCTTAGAGGCCTCGGGTGGGATTTGTGGCTTCGTCCCGGTCCTAGGCGATGCATGTGCGTGATTTGTTTTATGATATGGCCAGCCCGGGAGGGTCCTTAGAGGCCTCAGGTGGGATTTGTGGCTTCGTCCCGGTCCTAGGCAAATTTGATTGTGACTGTTTGTTTCCGGAGAAGACATGGCTGGTTTTGGTTTTGAAATGATTTGGTGCATTGTACTATGAAATGTGTAAGCGATTGGTTTGCCTTGAATACTTGTACTAGCGTAAGCTAACCCCTTTGGGGACCCATTTTGGAGAAATTCTTGTTATGGATTTCAGGTTATGTTCAGCGAGACGAGCGGGTGCTGGGATGGTACGAGGACATCGGCCAAGGTTGTTGACATGTGCAATTGAGTCTTATTATTTCTACTGTCTCTTTTGATTTGGTTGTTTTCCAAATTGTAAACTTATAGATTGTATCGCGAGTACTTAGGCTTTTCCTTTCGGATTGTGATTGTTCTTCGTTAAAGTTACTATATTTGGCAGTTGCTGTTATTATGCCGGTTGTACCGGACATGTTATTTTATGTTCTTGTTGTTAACAATTATTTCCTTGCTAACCGAGACGGTTAGTCAAGTGGTGTTTTCTTGTTTTAGCCTGGTGGGTCCCATGTAGGGGTCCACGACGCTGTAATACACCTCGAATATCTCGGGGGTGTTACACAATCAACATGTTAAGATTGAACATCAGCGACCTGCCGGAATGTTGAATCCACTGCCGATTCCTGAATGGAAGTGGGAAGATATTGTAATACCCGTAATTTTGATTTCCGGTAATTTATTTTTTTTCGGCGAAAGTCCATTTTGACGACTCACTCATGACCGTTTTGTCATTCCGAGAATGATTAATTCTGCACTTTTTGTTATCCGAGTTCGTTTCGGTATCGTTTTGTTGAGTTCCGTGTTCTTAAGCGGCTTTTTCGTACTTGAGTTCGATTCTTGAGAATCTCATCCGAAACTGTTGTTTCGAGTCTCTCGTAAGTTCATTTAATGTTATTATTCATGTTGCGAGCTTTGGCTTGGTGTTTCAATTGTGTATCGTATATTTCGGACGTTTTGGGACGTTTTCGTAATTTCCCAAAGTTTGGGGTAATTACTTTCCGTTGTCGAATTTTGAGCCTTCGGGTGGTCGGAATCGTGTGTTCTCTTAGCGCTTGGATTCGTCTTTGCGAGTACTTCGTAACCGTATCTTCGATTCATATTCAGGTTCGGGTTTCGGGGCCGTGTCGGGCTTGATATTGGCCTCCTATTGTATCACACGAGCACGTGGTCGTGGGTGGCGCTCGTGCGCTATCCAGCGCTCCGCAGTGAGCTCCAAGGACGCACGAGTAGGACACATGAGCAACTACTCGTGCGCGTTGCTCGTGCGTGGTGTCAGTGGCTGGCCAGTGGCCTAGCGCACGACCAAACACGAGCACTTGGTCGTGCGTTATGGTCGTGCGTCGCTGGTGTATATAAGGGGACAGACAGGTTTCTCACCCCATTTCCTCCCCTTTTTCTCTTCTCTTCACTGATGTCGGATGGGTGAGGCTAGGGTTCGAGTTCTTGGTCGGTTCTACTCAATTACAAGGCGTTTTGGAAGATTCTTGTTGATTATATCATCATCCAATCCGTGTTCTTCGTCGAATCGAGGTAATCTCTTGAAATCTCCTAGGGTTGACTTTCGAGATTTCCTTTTAATCTTTGTTGTTCGTCCAATTTCGATGATTTGGTTGATGTTATTGAACCTTATTAATCGTGTTCTATGGGTTGTATATCCATATTTCGGATTTGTTCAACTCGATTGTTGATTCGAGTGTTCTTGGGAATTATCGAACATTGAATGTTCGATTAAATGTCCGAATGAGTTCCCTTTGATAGTTTGTTGGGATTTCCATTGTTTTCGGCCTTGATTCTCGTCGTAATCATGTTTTATTGTTCCTTACGGAAGATTATAGGTGCTCGATGATTCCAATGTTGAATTCCGTTGGTGATTGATGATTCGTGTGGTGTTATTCTCGTAGTAAATTGCGGTGTTATCGCGTTCTTGATAGTGTTCGGGAGTTTGGGGCCGTTCGATCGTATTTCATCCGTAGTCTTGTTGCGATCGTGGTTTCGAGGCAAGTACCTTGTCCATACATTTCTTGTTTTGTGTATATGAGGATTGGTGATCGTCTTGGTATGTTTGTTTGTTTGTTTGAAATGAGTTTCAAAAAATTTGGCTAGCCTCGTTAAGGCTCACTTTCAAAACACGTGCGTTTTGTAAATTGTGTGGGTTGTAAGTGACTACGTGAATTCTTTGGATATGTTTGGTGTTGATGTTGCGCTCGATAACCCATGTGTACGTATATTATCTCTTTTCGGTGCGTTATGGTTCGACGTGATGTTTTGCTAAGTGTTTGATGCCTCTGGGTGAATTGTTTGAATATCCTTGGTGTGATATGTTATTTGTGCATCATTGCTTCGCTCACCTCGGGAGGGTCCGACGGGGCCACGGAGGGAATTCCAATGGCTTCGACCTGGATTCACGAGTGCTGTGTATGTTTTGTGAATGTGTTTGATCACCTCGGGAGGGTTCGACGGGGCCACGGAGGGAATTCCAATGGCTTCGACCTGGATTCACGAGTAAAACTTCACGAGTGCGCGTTGTTGTGTCAAGAATTAGCACCTTCCGACCGGCGATCGCCTAGGAGGTCGGGCGACCGAGTCACTGCCGAGCGTCCAAGGAAGAACTGCCGACCAGCGACCAGGCGACCTAGCCTTAGCCCGGCAGACAAGCATGAATCGCCCAGCCGAAGGTCCCAGGACAAGTCCCGGTGCCGAGCGATCGACATCCAATACGATCATCTCTCGGCGCCTGGCGACCGACTTCTGGCGACCGACTTATGGACGATCATCTCTCGGCGTTTTGCCGACCGACCCTTGGTGACCGACCAATGCCGACCTTCAGTGACTGGCCGAGAACGATCCTCGGTGTCCAGCTAAAGACGACCGCATCATGACGATCTGGGCCGATGGCCATCCAGTCGGCCAAGGCCGAGCCACAGGACAGCACCCACGTGCAGATCCACAAAAGGCGCTGACAAACCTGTCACCTACCTCACCTACCAACAGGGCCGCAGACCTGCAAAAGGAGCTGACGGACAAGACTGGTGACCACAGCCTGTCACCTACCTTGCCTACTGACAAAGTCCGCCGAAAGTAACAAAGTGGGGCCTCCTGTGACAAGATTTCCGGCGCGTGCTGGCTCCTCATTGGGCCGCACAGCTGGCTACCAGCTGTAGCCTCAGACTTTTGGCAGACAGCCCATGTGACCTTTAGGACGATCGCCCCATTACATTAATGGTCGAAAGGCGATCGCCCACTAGGGGACAAGGCACCTCAACCCCTATATAAAGAAGGCAGCCTGCACTTGGATTCTGGCTCGGCATTCTCGCAATTTCACACCATACAGAAGCAAAAAACATAACACTTGGCTAACATCCAACTCTTGGCAACAGCTATCTTTCGGCCTTACTTCTCCCGGCCTATCTCATCCAGCAGATTATCGGCGGGGACGAAGAACACCGAGCTTCGCTCAAGAGCCGGATTAACAGAGTCTTTTTACACTCATTGTATTTAGATTTCTCTCATTAATACTTGTATCCACGAATATTCGTATTAATAACATCTCGCGAGAGCATTCAAGCCCGGGCCTAACAAACCCGGCAAATCTTGTATTATTTATCTTCTCTCGGAAGTGCTCCCGCAATTGTTGTTTGTTGTCCGTCTTCCAGCAGTATTAATCTTCGGATAAATATTTTGGGCAACAACAATTGGCGCTAGAGGAAGGGCAATCCAACCCTCGATTTTTTACACCTACCGTCCCGAAGAACACTCATCGTTTCTAAGTATACTTGAAGTGACACTTACCGCACTTCAAAGAAATCTTCCAAATCATGTCTTCCGCCTCCGTCAAGAAAGCCGCCGCCCAGTAAGCCGCTTCGGCCCTGATCCGAGCCACGGCCGATGGTGGAAGGTAGCCGCGGCCGAGAGACGCTCGATCCCGCCTCGGACGGCGGCCCAAGCCTCTCGCTCGATCGGTTCCGAACCAAGGAACAGATCGAAGGGGCTCCCGCCGTCCTACAGAGCGACGGAGTGCTCTCGACGCGCTCCCGCTATCGCCCCTGGTCGTCCGCCGAAGTCCAAGCGGAAGCTCAAGGCGTCATCGGCCGAGCGATCGCCAGAGGCTCCGTCCGCAGAAGAGGCGCTCGCGCCGGGCACCTCTGTCTTCGATCGCTCGGGCGGTGACCCGACACGCGACGGGCGCCCGGCCCGGCCTACGAGACGACGGAGTTTGAGTCCGTCACCGGGAGCTCGGCCTACCCGACTCCAAGAAGGCTGACCAGCCGTCTGGCTCCTCGCCAAATTGCCGAGGCCGGCAGCGTGAGCCTCGGAGATCGGTACACGATCGCCTCGGCCTCGCTCCCAAAGCCGATCTCGCAAGCGACCAAGCCACGGCAATGGCCGCGATGCAACGTCAACTCGACGACATGAAGGCGCTCTGGAATCTGTGGCGGCGCCAAGAAGACGATCGCCGGCCAAGCGATCCGCTCACGATCGGCATCGAGCTCGCCCCGGCAAAGACAAGATCGCTCCCCGCAAACACCCGTACGAGGCGATCGGACCCCTGTGTACACCCGAGGAAGTTCAACATCTACATGACCGGTGTGGGGCATCCGACGCGACAGTGCCGAATGTTCCTCCGACGCTGGACGACCTCGCCACCGGTGGTACACTTCATTGCCACCTCGGTCCATCGGCTCCTTTAACGAGCCGGGCGCACGTCTTCACGGAGTACTTCGCCACTGTGGTCGTCGGCCCGAAGGTCCCCTCCGCATGATGCAAATCAAGCAGGGAGAAGAAGAGTCCGACTCGGACTACATCGACCGGGTAGACGTAATCATCCTCAATGGCGAGCCCATAAGCGATGAGACCGCCCTCTACGCGGTCCTAGGAGGATTTCAGGGTTTTTCGCCTATGTTCAGGCATCTCACGAAGACCCAACCTACAACCTACGCAGCCTTCCGGGCTAGAGCCGCAGATTTTCTGGCCAGGCAAAGGTTCCTTCTTAGCCTGTGAGCAGCGCGATCGGCGCCCGGACGACGATCTCCCGCCCGATCGCCGACATCGACCTACGAATAAAGCGATCGGCAGCCGAGCGACGATCGCCAGTCTTCCAGCCCGATCGCCGATCATCACGCTACATCAACAGCAACCCGGTGGACACGATCGCCATCTACAGTCCAGCATATAACATGACGGACTAAGGCATAAGATCGCCTTCACCGCACTTCATAAAGCCATGGTCCTGGCAGTCGATGGAACCGGCTGCTTCGGCCATGCAAGGTCCCTTTCGGCCGAGATCGCCCGCCCTTCGTTTAAATACGAGGCCGGCGTAGTCTGAGGGCTCTCCAACATTAATCAGTGGACACATGCCACAACCCCGTCTCAACGTACACCGTCGAGGTCGGCCATCTCCATGGCTGGCCGAGGTGGAAGCAGAGCTAACAAGCCGCGGGCGTGAAGTTGATTCATCCGACGCTGCCCCGCGCAAGGACTCCTCTAGACCGAGAGCGCATGCCCTTCGTTTAAATACGAGGCGAGGCGCAGCCTAACAGAGGACCCTCATAATAAAGTGAGTCACGAGACACTCAATGTCTTCGCGCACCAAGACACGGTCATGGAGTCGGTCCATCGATCTCCGCGACTGTGCACGATTCCTCAAACAAAGAGAAACCACCAAGTTTCCATGGGGGATCGGCCAATGTTGTTTTTGCAGGTACAAGACCGAAAGATAGCTAAGCCAATCGACCATGATAGCCCAAGTCCGAAATCCTAAGTCAGCTCAGATCGCCCGTCCTCATCCAGACACGATCGCCAGCAAGAACCACCTCGCCCCATGTCTTCAACATAGGAGCAAGCTGGGGGGCAATTGTTGTGTCAAGAATTAGCACCTTCCGACCGGTGATCGCCTAGGAGGTCGGGCGACCGAGTCACCGCTGAAGGCCCAAGGAAGAATCGCCGACCCGACCGGGCGACCTAGCCTTAGCCCTACAGACAAGCATGAATCGCCACCGAAGGTCCCAGACAAGTCCGGTGCCGAGCGATCGACATCCAATACGATCATCTCTCGGCGCCTGGCGACCGACTTCTGGCGACCGACTTATGGACGATCATCTCTCGGCGTTTTGCCGACCGACCCTTGGTGACCGACCAATGCCGACCTTCAGTGACTGGCCGAGAACGATCCTCGGTGTCCAGCTAAAGACGACCGCATCATGACGATCTGGGCCGATGGCCATCCAGTCGGCCAAGGCCGAGCCACAGACAAAGACCCACGTGCAGATCCACAAAAGGCGCTGACAAACCTGTCACCTACCTCACCTACCAACAGGGCCGCAGACCTGCAAAAGGAGCTGACGGACAAGACTGGTAACCACAGCCTGTCACCTACCTTGCCTACTGACAAAGTCCGCCGAAAGTAACAAAGTGGGGCCTCCTGTGACAGTACTTCCGGGCGCGTGCTGGCTCCTCATTGGGCCGCACAGCTGGCTACCAGCTGTAGCCTCAGACTTTTGGCAGACAGCCCATGTGACCTTTAGGACGATCGCCCCATTACATTAACGGCCGAAAGGCGATCGCCCACTAGGGGACAAGGCACCTCAACCCCTATATAAAGAAGGCAGCCTGCACTTGGATTCTGGCTCGGCATTCTCGCAATTTCACACCATACAGAAGCAAAAGACATAACACTTGGCTAACATCCAACTCTTGGCAACAGCTATCTTTCGGCCTTACTTCTCCCGGCCTATCTCATCCAGCAGATTATCGGCGGGGACGAAGAACACCGAGCTTCGCTCAAGAGCCGGATTAACAGAGTCTTTTTACACTCATTGTATTTAGATTTCTCTCATTAATACTTGTATCCACGAATATTCGTATTAATAACATCTCGCGAGAGCATTCAAGCCCGGGCCTAACAAACCCGGCAAATCTTGTATTTTTTATCTTCTCTCGGAAGTGCTCCCGCAATTGTTGTTTGTTGTCCGTCTTCCAGCAGTATTAATCTTCGGATAAATATTTTGGGCAACAACACGCGTGTATGTTTTGTGAATGTGTTTGCTCACCTCAGGAGGATTCGACGGGGCCACGGAGGGAATTCCAATGGCTTTGACCTGGATTCACGAGTGAAACTTCACAAGTGCGTGTGTATGTTTTGTGAATGTGTTTTCTCAGCTCGAGAGGGTTCGACGGGGCCACGGAGGGAATTCCAATGGCTTCGACCTGGATTCACGAGTGAAACTTCACGAGTGCGTCTGTATGTTTTGTGAATGTGTTTGCTCACCTCAGGAGGGTTCGACGGGGCCATGGAGGGAATTCCAATGGCTTCGACCTGGATTCACGAGTGAAACTTCACGAGTGCGTGTGTATGTTTCGTCACGAGTTGGTGTTGATTTTATGTCCGTCAAGGACGCGTGACGTGGGTTTTAAGCTTGAGTATTGTTGTTGGTTTCATTTGTGAAAACAAAACCTTTGGGCTGTGACCCCGTTGATTTTGAAAGAGAAGGATTTGATAATCCTAAATTGTTTTCTATTAAAACTCTCGATGGCATTTCAAACTATTTTATAAATTGTTTCCCTTGAATTGTGATCTTTCAGTTTTGGAATGTTTTACCCAAACTCATGCCTCGGGAAGTACTTTTCGTTACGTTTGGATCTTTGAGGATTCCTGGTTATTGTTATTCGTGGAATGTGAATTGTATGGCTCGTATTTGCACTTTGTTCTTGCACTAGCAAAACAGTGGAGTTTTGCTAACCCCAGAGTATTCGGGGGGTGGATGTATGTTTTTGCATTCAGGTTCTGGGAGCATAACACAGGGTCGGCACGAAGGATGATGAAAGATGAATGATACTAATCACACGAGGATCCGTATGATGTCATTGATTTAGTTGTATTTTATTTCCACTGCAATATTCTTTCCCGTTGTACGGGAGTGTGTTGTATTCGACCCCTGCGTGGGCATGTAATGTTTTTGAGTTGTAAGTATTTATTGAAAGACCAAATCGGTCTACTGAGTCATTTTAGCCTTAAAGGCATTGTTGAGATGTTCTACGTTGTTTACCAGCCTGGTAGATCCTTGAGGAAAGGGTCTACGGCGTGTAATATCCCTGAGTGGATTGGGGGTGTTACAGATATATCGATGGACATTATCACCAGCGTGCCAAGGACCAGAACAGGGATGAATATGATTTGGGTGATAGGTGATCGTCGAACCAAGTCGGAACATTTTCTGGGCATTAAGGATACTTGGGGACCAGAGACGTTGGTACGAGTATTTATTGCGGAGATATTCCGATTGCATGGTACGCTGAAGACTATTATTTCAGATCGGGATGGTCGTATTGTGTCACACTTTTGGAAGGCGGTTCATAAAGCCTTGGGAATCGAGCTGAAATTTAGCACAACTTATCATCCAGACTGACGGACAGTCCGAAAGGACAATTCAGACAGTAGAAGACATGTTGAGAGATTGTGCCTTAGATTGGTCAACTGATTGGGAAGTTCATCTGCCGTTGATTGAATTCACTCACAACAATAGTTGACATGCTTCCATTAAAATGGCACCTTTTGAAGCGTTATACGAGAGAAGATGCAGATCACCCATGTGTTGGGATGATTTGTCTGACTTGATTGGGACGGAACCGGAGTTGATAGTACAGACTCAAGAGAAGGTAGCTTTGATTCGCGAAAGGCTGTTGACTACCCAGAGTCGACAAAAGTCTTATGCAAACGTGCGTGTTACATGTATTTTTGTGCGCTTGATTATTATTATTTTATCTCCATTTTGGGTTTAAATCTGCATAAATGAGTTTTTAATGCATTATGTTTATATGTTTTGAAGGAAATTAGAGCCCGGAAGCTTAAACGAAGAAAAACGGGCCAAAACGACATTTTTTGGTCAAGGAACGCGTCGCATCGAGCCGGAGCCGCGGCACAGACACAGCTCCAAGCTAACCGGTACAAACTGTACCGGGGGCCGCGGCACGCTCATTCTGAGCCGCGTTCCGTAAGGAAATCTGCCCAGGCCTGCGCAGCGCAAGGAAAAGGGCCGCGGCACACTTAAGCGGCGCCGCGGCCCGCGGCGCGGGTTCCTTGATGTCAGCCTGCGATTTTGACTGTTTTGGAGGCGGTTTCGACCTATTTCTCGGACACATTTTTGGATACGGAAGGGAGGTTATAAAAAGGCAGTAAAGGTCAGAATAGAAGGTATCGAAGGAAAGGAGAAAAATACCTAGCAGCAGAAAGCAAAGGCCAGAGAACAGAAGAGATTCGGTTCTTCAATTGTGTTTGAATTTCTTTCCTATGTTTTATTCAAATCTTTTTGTATTGATTTCTAGCATGTCGGGCTAGACCCTTTACTTCTCGAATTGTGATGAAACCGAGATTTTGATGAATTAATTCTTGATTTTACGTTATTAATATATTCCTCTTTTCTATTGAGTTTTCCTCAATTGTTCTTAATGCTTTGAATTGTGTGGCCTATAATTGAATTGTTATAATTACGTAACTTGAATTGGGAGAGGAGAGTTAGTAGTGAAAATTGGGTAAAAACCGTTTTGTCTTGTGAGATAGGAATATACTCATAGGAATTGCGAAGCTCGTTTGAAGATTGTAGAACTATTTGGCTATTGTTGAATTAACTCACCTAGGAATAGAGTGAATTATTCACCTTGGAAAATTCTTCTGAACTCGGGAGAGGCATTAGATTATCTTAGAATCTTCGCTTTCAATAAATTGGGAAATTACATAAATTATATTAATCAAGATTAATTCGGATTAAGGCAAATTCTCAATCCTAGATTCTTCGCTTATTTGATCTCCTTTCTTCGGATTATTGATTTTGTTATTTGTTTCCAGTTTATCGCTTTATTTAATTTTTAATAATTCTTCAACCTCAAAATTCGGTCGTTCAAATAAAATTAGGAATACAAATAAATTGGTAATTAGTGCATCAGTCCTCGAGGGAACGATATCTTTCTCATCACTTTATTACTTGATTACGACAACGTGCACTTGTGTTCACAAAAATATGTAACAAGTTTTTGGTGCCGCTGCCGGGAACCGATTGTTTTTACTAATATCAATTTGGGTATTTTTAATCTTAATTTGAACATTAGTTTATTTTTGTGTAAATTTGTTTTTATTTGTTTTCCTTTCAGGAGTTCGTTTAGTGCATGAGAAAATTTGGTAACGAAGGTCTATTCCCTTTGGATACCGAACTCGAATGCACTTTGCGGAAAAACAGGAAGGAAAGGCGTGAGTTGTTAACTATAGGGGTGTTAATAGAAATCCGAAAACCGACCAACCAATACGAACCAATCCGCACCGAACCGAAATCCCCGACCGAAAGCAACCCCGAACTTGAAACTTACAAACCGAAACCGAAACCGAATTAATTTGGGTTTAGATAACTTAAAACCGAACCGAATTACCCCGAATTACCCCGAATTGGACCGAACTAACCCGAATTATTTATATTATATAAAATTTTATTTATATGACTAAAATTTTTAAACTTATAAAATAATATATCTACACATATATTGCAGTTTTGATAAAAAAAATGATTAAATATATCAATTAAAGATTTATCTATTATTTTAGAACAAGTTTTATTAATATAATTAATTTTTTGTTACTTTATTAAATAAATATATATAAATTAAATATGTTTTGGTCAAAACCGAATTTGACCGAACTAATCCGAAACCGAAACATTTGGGGAGGGTTTGGGTTTTGAGTTTTCAAAACCGAAACCGACCGAAACCGAAACTGAACTTTAAAGTTTGGGGAGGGTTTGGGTTTCGAAAATTTTACCCCGACCGAAACCGAAAACACCCCTAGTTAACTACGGATACCATGAGCGAAAACACCGAAAATCAAGGGATCGACAACCCTATTCAGCAAGCTCAACCGGCATTGGCACTCCGTGATTATGCACTTCCACAAATCAATGCGAATTTTTCGGGGATTCGGCGTCCAACCATTCAAGCGAACAATTTTGAGATTAAGCAGGCTATCATCCAAATGGTGCAAGCGAGCCAATTTTGCGGACTGGCGAATGACGACCCCAATGCTCACATTGCTTCGTTTCTCAAGATTTGTGACACATTAAAAAATAATGGAGTTTCTGATGGCGCCATTCGTCTACGACTTTTCCCATTCTATCTAAGGGAAAAAGCCAACTTTTGGTTGAATTCACTCCCGCCGGGCTCTATCACGACTTGGACGGAGTTAGCACAAGCTTTTCTGGCTAAGTTCTTTTCGCCGACGAAGACAGCAAGACTCAGGAATGAAATAACCACTTTCGGACAATATGATATGGAGTCGCTGCATGAGGCATGGGAGCGATACAAGGATTTGCTAAGGAGATGCCCCCATCATGGCCTACCGGATTGGCTCCAGATTCAAACATTTTATAACGGGCAGAGTGCTTCTACACGCACCCTTGTTGATGCAGCCACTGGAGGTACTTTAATGGGCAAGACGATGGTTGAAGCTCATTCTTTACTGGAAGCTATGGCTGAAAATGCTTACCAGTGGCCTTCTGAACGTGTGAATCCAAAGCGAGTTATGGGAATTTCCGACAACGATCCAATCTCTACGATGTCAGCCCAAGTTGCAGCTTTAACTCAACAACTGCAAGATTTTTCACATACCCCTTCTACCAATACCATGGAAACATGTAATTGGTGCAACGGGTCACATCCTAGTGCTGAATGTCAAGTCGGGAATCCTTTTAAGCAAACTCAGATGGAACAAGCTCAATTTGTGGGGAATGGAAATCGTCAGAATAACCCGTATTCGAACACTTACAACCAAGGATGGCGAAATCATCCAAAATTTTCATGGAGGAACGGGCAAGCGTTGAAAAATTCTCCACAAACTCAAGTCACTCAGCCACCACAACAGCCCCCTCAACCACCGAAGGTCTCTTTAGAAGATGCGGTTGCTCAATTGGCGGCTAACACGAGTCAATTCATGACCCGCACGGAAACTACTCTCCAGAATCATTCCGCTTCTATTCGGAATTTGGAGGTTCAAATGGGGCAGATTGCAAATCTATTGTCGTCTAGATCCCAAGGTGTATTACCAAGTGCTACCGAACCAAATCCCAAGGAATATGTGCAAGCTATTGAGCTACGAAGTGGAAAGGAGCTACACGAGCAGCAAAAGAGTAGAAAAGAAAAGTGCAGCCCCGTTGAGAAAGTGAATGACGAAGAGCCCAAATCAAAAGCAGTCTCGGCCACACATCCTACTTATGTACCACCAGTCCCATTTCCACAGCGTTTGGAAAAGCAAAAGTTAGACAAGCAGTTTTCTAAGTTTCTTGATATCTTTAAGAAATTGCACATTAATATCCCATTTGCCGACGCTTTAGAACAAATGCCGAGCTATGTGAAATTCATGAAGGATATATTATCTAGAAAAAGGAAGCTCGAAGAATATGAGACAGTGGCATTGACTAAAGAGTGCAGCGCTATTTTACAAAAAAAGCTCCCGCCTAAATTGAAGGATCCAGGAAGCTTCACTATACCGTGCACTATTAGAAACTTGTCTTTTGATTGAGCGTTGTGTGATCTCGGCGCCAGTATAAATCTTATGCCTTTTTCTATTTTCCAGAAATTAGGAATTGGGGAGGCCAAGCCTACTACGGTCTCTTTGCAACTAGACGATAGATCCATCAAGTATCCGAGAGGGTTGATAGAAGATGTCCTGGTCAGGGTTGATAAATTCATTTTCCCCGCTGATTTTATTGTGCTTGACATGGAAGAGGATCAGGAGATTCCGATTATTTTGGGTAGACCATTTTTAGCCACTGGTAGGACTCTTATTGATGTTCAGGAGGGTGAATTGATGCTTCGGGTTCAAGATGAGCAAGTCACATTCAAAGTGTTTCGATCTCTCCCGTGTCCAAGCAGTGTCGAGAAGTGTTCACAAATTGAAAGCTTAGATATTTTTGCGAAAGACACACACCGGGAAAGTTGTCAGTCGAAGTGTTCAGAATCTGTTTTAGTTGCTCCGACATCTAAAAAAATGAAGAACGAGTCGCGTATCTTAGGCATTTAGATATGTCGTCTTCATCGTCTGTTCACCCACTATCGAAAAATTCTCATACCGTCATAAGTTCGTTTGTAGAAAAGAAAACTAAACCAGAAGTAAAACAGTTGCCAAGTCATGTGTGATATGGGTGTTTTGGGAAGTTACTATTGTTCAAATGTTTTCGCAAAGAACATTGGATGTCCAAACCAAAAATCGAACTGTTAAAGACTAATGGTCAAAAATTTAAAACACATATGAACGGTTTGATGGACTGGGCGAAGTCCAAATGGTGTTTGCGAAAAGCAAATTGATTTTAAAAAGGTCCGGCTCAAGACTATAAATTTAGCATTTCTCGGGAGGCAACCCGAGTATTAGTCGTAGATTTTAGTTTTTCGTTGTTTTCCTTCATTTTAGGAGTCTATTTTTTTCGGCATTTTTGCTTTTATATACTTCTCTTTCATGTTCTATGTGTTTTCACTTGAAAATTTTGTGCAGGAACTCTCCAGGGCATTTTTTAACTTAAGGTCGTGGCACATCAAGAGCGGGCCGCGGCACACACAAGTCTGAAAATTTGGCTAACTTGCTGTACTATGTGCCGTGGCACGATAGTGCTGAGCCGCGGCACATTATCCCTGGAAGCCGCGGCACCCGTACAATGAGCCGTAGCACACTGGGAGACACCCCAACGCTCAAAACAACCTGTACTGTGGGCCGCGGCTCACTTTATACGTGTCGCGGCCCCTGCCGAGAATTTAAAAGGGGTTGGGCTGCTTATAAATCAATCGGCTGAATCAAAGGTAGCACTCCTCCAATCCTTTCTTCTTCCGCGCGGCGCAAGGTCACCATCTCCGAATTTCTTCTACTTCTCATCTTCTTCAATCCAACACCAGATACTCCTTAATTTTTAGTTTGATTTGCATTAAGGATTCAAAAATGGGGTAATGTTTGTTTCACTCATTGATGAATTTGTTTTTCTTTTCTAAGTTTATCAAGATTTTGATCAGAGTAGGTTGAGATTATCGATTGATTGTTGATTGTGTTTCATTGATTTGTCATGAATCTCTGTGATATTGTTATGGTTGGGGATTGAATTCACCAATGATTATTCTTGTTCTTCATTTAAGTTTACGCACGCAAAGTGTTTTATGAAATACCCCAATGAAACGTTTTTGATCTAAACATCTCCAATTTGTTTGCAACAGTACGATTATATGAATAATATGCCCCCTACCCTAATGCTTAGTTTGAGTTAAAATTTCTCCAGGGGAGTACTTGACCTGCTTTTACTGCTTATTCATATTTGTTGTCCATTGAGGTCACTGTACTTCTTAAGTTTGGGGGGGGGGTTACTTTTAGCTGTTATTTATTTTTTATTGATTTTAGCCTTGCTTGTCTTTTATGATATTCTGGACATTTTTTGCATTCGTGAGTAGGTCGTGCACCCTTGTGTAAGATAGAATTTATGATACTAATTTCTTTTTGAAGAAACCGATGAGTATTGGTCGAGTTCACATTATGTGATATTTGTTTCCCTCGAGTATTCATTTTGGTCTGATTTGTGGTAGTCTTGGCATATAAGAAATGAGACATACATATTTGTAGTGTCCGCATTACAGGAGCCGTTGTCTATATGTCTGGTGGTGGTATTCACTTAGCTAGTCATCCAGTAACATTAGTCTTGTTGGCATTTAATTTAAGTACCTAAGGTTAGGCATTAAGTCGGACAGTTTTAATTCTCAAAATTGGAGCAATTTTGCATGTTCTATGATGGGAAGTCTAGTAACCGGGGTATTCACGTGACCCGTTGTTTACTCTCGCATAAAATAACAACCCTGAATAGACTAATGGTTTAGAAAAATCGCATCACCGATGATAGGAAGCCAAGTAACCGGGGGAATTCACGTGACCCGTTGTTTACTCTCGCGTAAAACAGCAACCTTGAATTGGACGTGCGGGAGTAGTTATTCGAGTTTTTTCTCCGCTGTAGAGGGAGACTTAGTAACTAGAAGCATTCATGAGCCCCATGAGTGTCTTTTACGTCATACGGTTCCCCAATACATCAGAATGGAAATTCACCCTAGGGTTCTTCCGATGAAACATCCCGGGAGTCGAAACCTAGTGGTTAACTCGAATCATTATAATGAGTATATATAAGGGAGTGCTGTCCAGGGAATATTATTTATGATGAAATTCTTGTGTTTTTGCCACGAGGCTGTGGGACTGGGCAAGTTGGCTTGTTATAATCTCAACATTCATATCGGCGGTCGGCTCAATTCACGTTTGTTAATCTTTGAGCCTCGATTTTCTTCATGAGCTATTGATTAGCACTAAAAATGGTTACCTTGTAGAATCATTATCCGTATTGTGACTCACTGATACGATATCCATATTATTCTTTGAGATTTTCAGGGTAGTATTAATTAGTTGAGCACTATGGATATGCACGATCGTCCATGATACTTGTCGTCTTATTTGAAATTTATTTTTGCTTGAGGACAAGCAAAGGCTTAAGTTTTGGGGTATTTGTTACATGTATTTTGTGCGCTTGATTATCATTATTTTATCTCCATTTTGGGTTTAAATCTGCATAAATGAGTTTTTAATGCATTATGTTTATATGTTTTGAAGGAAATTAGAGTCCGGGAGCTTAAACGAAGAAAGACGGGCCAAAACGATATTTTTTGGTCAAGGGCCGCGTCGCATCGAGCCGCGCACGTACACAACTCCAAGCTAACTGTACAAACTATAATGGGCCGCGCACGCTCATTACGAGCCGTGACCAGAGGAAATCTGCCAGCACAGGCGGTAAGGAAAAGGGCCGCGGCACACTTAAGCCGGGCCGCGGCCCGCGGCGCGTGTTCCTTGATGTCAGCCCGCGATTTTGACTGTTTTGGAGGCAGTTTCGACCTATTTCTCGAACGCATTTTTGGAGGCGGAAGGGAGGTTATAAAAAGGCAGTAAAGGTCAGAAAAGAAGGTATCGAAGGAGAGTAGAAAAATACCTAGCAGCAGAAAGCAAAGGCCAGAGAACGGAAGAGATTCGGTTCTTCAATTGTGTTTGAATTTCTTTCCTATATTTTATTCAAATCTTTGTGTATTGATTTCTAGCATGTCGGGCTAGACCCTTTATTTATAGGATTGTGATGAAACTGAGATTTTGATGAATTAATTCTTGATTTTACGTTATTAATATATTCCTCTTTTCTATTGAGTTTTCCCCAATTGTTCTTAATGCTTTCAATTGTGTAGCCTATAATTGAATTGTTATAATTACGTAACTTGAATCGGGAGAGGAGAGTTAGTAGTGAAAATTAGGTGAAAACCGTTTTGTCTTGTGACATAGGAATATACTCATAGGAATTGCGAAGCTCGTTTGAAGATTTTAGAACTATTTGGCTATTGTTGAATTAACTCACCTAGGAATAGAGTGAATTATTCACCTTGAAAAATTCTTCTGACTTTGGGAGAGGCATTAGATTATCTTAGACTCTCCGCTTTCAATAAATTGGGAAATTACATAAATTATACTAATTAAGATTAATTCGGATTAATCGAGGTGAATTCTCAATCCTAGATTCTTCGCTTATTTGATCTCCTTTCTTCGGATTATTGATCTTGTTATTTGTTTCCAGTTTATCACTTTATTTAGTTTTTAATAATTCTTCAACCTCAAAATTCGGTTGTTCAAATAAAATTAGGAATACGAATAAATTGGTAATTAGTGCATCAGTCCTCTAGGGAATGATATCTTTCTCATCACTTTATTACTTGATTACGACAACGTGCACTTGCGTTCACAAAAATACGTAACAGTGCGCTGATGAGTCGATTCTTGATCGACTCATTCTATTTTATTTAGTTGTGTTTTTGTTTGCTTTTTAGTATTTTTTTTTGTTCTCTTTTATGCGTGGTCTATTGTGTTTTTAATTTATAGGTAGCCGAGCGAAGATTGTGGTGAAATATGCGCTTTCATAGCCAATATTGGAGTTTATGACGATCTAGAGCAAAAACGGGGCCTAAAACGATAAAAGATTGAAGCAATATCGGCCTATTTTCTAAATTCCAGAATCATCACTCCGAATTGTGATGTGTTCTCCTTTGATATAAATTCCTCGTGAAATTAGCTTCGAAACGGTATATCATACGCTAAATTCCGAGGTGTATTGATACAAGAACGAAGGATCAAGCCGAAAAAGACCAAAAACTAGAGAAGGCAACTCGACCGTGTCACAGGACATGGCCGGGTCATCAAGGCAGTACGATTTTCAAATTCCGGAAGAGTACAATACGGCCGTGTCACGGGACACGGCCGAGTCACAATCCAGTCGAATTTCAGTTTTTAAAGGAGTACAACACGGGCCGTGTCATATGACACAGTCGGGTCCGGTGGACAGAGCACTTTGCATTTTCCAGTATAGTTCGACACGGGCCGTGTCACCTGACACGGGCCGTGTCACTTTTCGGTTCAAGTCCATTTCTTTGACATTTTACACGATTTGGATGGATTTTTTTGGCACTTTTAGCTTTATAAAAAGGTGTTGGAGACCCTTAGGATGAATATTCTGATTTTGTAAGAGATATTGTGTGGAAAAATACAAGATTAGGGAGAGAAACACCAAAATAGGGAGAAAAGAGAGATTTTTCATCACCTTCTTTATATGCTTATCTTGAAGAAAAATACATTTGTGAATGAATAAAAAATCCTTGTATCATTTTGTTGTGAGTTCTTAAAGGAAGATCATCAAACCTTCATCGGGAATTCAATATCGGCTTTTACAAGGGAAGTTTCTACCATGTTTTGTTTTACAATTTCCATTATTATTGTTGAAATAATCATTAGTAGCTAATCATTTCATATGGGTTTTTATATTGAGCCACACACATGTTATCGATTGTTAGTTCCTATTGATTTTCCGGGTAAAGTTTGGGATTGTTCCTCCTTGTTTGTTCTTCGCATAGGAATTTTTTATTTAGATCATGAAACCTATTTCATAGTTGTTATTATTATAAAATCGAGGGTTTTGGGCGGTGTTCGCCATCAAACGACCCGATAGAAGTGATTGTGAATGTTCTAAACCTTTTTTCGCGATCTTTTAGCGGATTACCTCATCAAGGTATTAGCTAGTCGATTGTTAGTAGAGATTCGTCCCCATCAAAGGAGTGTCTCTTATTTTCGATAAGAACAATCGTGATTTTTAGAATTACCGCCATCAAACGGATTTCTTTTAATCGTGAGCAATCGATAATTCCAAACCTTAATTCTTTGTGTATCAGAACTAATAATTGATTACGTGTGTGTCGGTAATTCTAAACTCCCATATCATTCTCATAATTGTAATCTCTCGATTATCCAACCTTCAATTCGGTGTTATTAACGTTTTGTTTATTTTAATTTTTCGCGTTGTGATTGTTAACCTATCGAATCTTTGGTGTATTTTACTTTATTTTACTTTTTTCAATTCGACTATTTGCGAAACTTAATCGAACTTCAAACCATTTCCAACTCCTTGTGAGATCAACCTCGGAGTTACTTGTCGCTACCTACAAAAGTGATTCGTACACTTGCGAGTATTTAATTTGTTCATCATGCGCCGTCGCCCGTTAGAGTTTGGAATTGGGGACCAGGTTCTTTTAAAGGTTTCTCCTACTCGGGGATTTTTTCATTTTGGGAGGAAAGGAAAACTGAGTCCGACATATATCGGACCATTCAAGATTCTTGAAAGAGTTGGGGAGTTGGCGTACAGGTTGGCCTTACCGCCATCGCTGAGTCATGTTCACAATGTGTTCCACGTATTCCAATTACGGAAATATATACCGAATCCCAGTCATGTCATGGATTTTGGCGAGATCGAGGTGGCTAATGATGGCACGTTCGAAGAGGACATTCAAGATACTTGAGAGTCGAGTCAAGCAATTGAGGAATAAACCAATCTCCTTGGTTAAAGTTCAGTGGTCTCGACATGGAGTCGAAGAAGTAACTTGGGAGACTGAGGATAATATGAAGTCGAGATAACCAGAATTGTTTTCGTCTTAAGTTTCGGGACGAAACTTCTTTTTAGAGGGAGAGTATGTAATACCCAGATAATTATTGTGTATTTTACCCGTATTCGAAACTTGTAGCATTTGATTTTGTGTATTAATGATCGAAGTGCGATTTCCGTATTCGTATTCCTGCGTTTTTTAGTTTCCTATTCATGCATGCAGCTACATCATAACGTACGCTATACGGTGAGAGTAATGTACATTAAGACCTATAGATAGCGTATGCTATGAGCGAAGCTTAGCGTACGTAAGGTAGTCAATGACAGATAGCCTGGTCGGCACATGGGCCAGTTGGGGTCACGATCAGACCGAGATTCCCCGTATGAACCTGGACGGCTTTTCGATAAAGCACGTCAACGAGACTTAACGTACGCTATATATGGCCGGAAACGTATGCTACGATGATTAGATTACGTACATAAAGTTATTTGTTAACGTACGTAAGAGAAGCCATTAATGAGGCAGTGAGCTGCTACCGGAGGTTAACGTACGCTAAGGATGGAAAATAGCGTACGCTAAGGCGATAACGTACGTAAGGCCTTGCTGTTAACGTACGTAAAGTTCAGAACATTATAAATGGGACAGCACCACACTTCATTTCACCTCGTTGTCTTTCACCCCTTGTCCGATTTATGCAAGACCAGAGAGCTTCTCCCACCACATAAACCTCATTTTATCATCTCTACTTAGTTGTTGAAGTTGGGAAGCATCTTGGAGTGGTACTCAAGCTTCCGGAGTTGGGTTTTCATCAAGTAATTTCGTTGTTTCCTCCTGTAGTATGGTATGTGATACTCTAACCGTCTGGAATTCATGTTCTTAGGAGTGTTCATGAATAGATTACTGAGGGTATTGAGCTTGTTATGAAATATACGATCTAACAACACGTATATGGGAACTAGATGGATGGAACTTAGGGTTTATCCCTTATAGAAGAAGTTGATGATGATGTTGAACCTAGTAACGAGTTTTGTTGGTGCGATATTGGTCGGTATCGCCGTTTGGAGATAGAGTTATAAAACTCTTTCGCGTTGCGGAAGCGATTTAAATAAAGGTGCGGAAAATAAACGACACAATATTTATAGAGGTTCGGCCAAACGTGCCTACGTCCTCTCTCGGTGTCTTTTTCTATAGGCTAAAGATAAACCTCTACACTTCTCTTCTATCGGTCTAGGGATAACCATTACAAACTCGTCTTCTATCGGTCCGAGAAAACCTTTCAATCACTTGTCTTTTTGTCGTTCCAAGTTAAACCGTTTTCCTTTTCTATTGGACAAGGAATCAACCAATCTAGCTTTCTATGGGTACTAGATAAACCTCACGTAGATATAGATTGTGATTCTAACAATGCCGGATCCTTGATCCTAATAACACCGAATCCAATCGTATCCTTTCTTTTTCTTCTCGTGTATGATTTCGTGTATAACACTCAATCACTAAACAATATAAGCACAAGTACAACAACAATAGAATGCATATCAATATCTGATCAATGTATTGATTGCTTGAAGTTGTTATATGTTCAATATGATAGGAAGTGGTATTTATAAGCTCCAAAGCCTCAACTAGCCGTTAGCCTCTTTTGACTACTTTACGTACGTTATCGCCCACCTCTTACGTACGTTAGCTTCGTTACATACATTAACCTGAAAATGTTACGTATGTTAAGCTCAATGCAGATTGGTCCAGTAGCCTTCGTTTCTTCTTTCACGTACGTTGTCATAATCCATTACGTATGTTAAGTTCCCTTTTTAGCATACGTTAATCACTCTTCGTAGCGTACGTTAACTTTGGTCTTCGTATCCGTTGCATGTTGACCTATGCCATGACGTCATCTTCAATGGATCCTTGTTTGAATTCAGAAACACTTCATTACGTACGTTAAACACCATGTGTTACGTATGTTAGCCTTGTATCATTACGTATGTTAGTCTTCTTTGTTAGCATACGTTATGTATCAAAATTTCCAGATTTTTGCGACTTCTTGCGTCTTTGACATCTTCGTTGTTTTGTTTCGCTTCTTTGTTGTTTTCCTTTGTTTAACAACTAATCATCAAAACTCGATTAATGAATATTTGGAATAAAATATTCCAACAATCTCCCCCTTTTTGATGATTACATAACAACACCTTGAATTGGATAAAACCGGCAAAATAATATATATACATATATATATATATATATGTGTGTGTGTGTGTGTGTGTGTGTGTCTACAAATCAAAGTTTTCGGCTTTGATCGTTTCGTTAGTTTCTCCCATCTTTTCTTTTTCTCCTTTTCGACTTCTTCTTTTCATTTTTCAACTTCTTCGTTTTCTTTTTTCGACTTTCTCCTTTTTATTTTTCTCTCCCCCTTTTACTTTTTATTTTTCTCGTCATTCTTCCATGACGCTTTTTATCCCATTCAACTCTTTTCTCCCCCTTATTGTTATCAGCAAAAAGTGTAAATCAAAGGATACCAATTTATGATAAAATATGATATGATAAAAATATGCATAGGGTATAACTCTCTCCGACAAAAATCTCCCCTTTTTGAAAAAAATATAATACTCCACAACAACAACAACATCATCTAAGCCTTAGTCCCAAAATGATTTGGGGTCGGCTAACATGAATCAAACTTTGAAACCGTCAATAATCGTTACATAAATAACATAAAAGGAAAAAAGAGGGAAAAAGTAGAGAAAAAAGCAAATAAAAAAAGAGAATGCATGAAAAAAAAAAGAAAAAAAAAAAGAAAAAAAGAAAAAAGAAAAAGAAAAAAAGATAACATGAAATAAAAGAAAATAAGAATTAAAAAAAAAAAAGAATCAGACTCCATCCACCATCCGTATTCTTTCCCGCCACATTTGCCTCTCCATCGCCATACTTTCTCCAATTCCAAAAAAATATAATACTCCCCCTGAGTAAAATACTTATTGATGAAAATTAATTTTTATTTTTGGGGATTCAACCAAAAGTCAGTCGTTTTTCATTTATATGGACAATGTTCGGAATAACGGTTCCTTTTGGAATCCAAATCTTTTAATTTTGATCGTCCGTCTTGGGCTTTTACAGTTTTAAATATGGTACCCAATTTTTAAACATTTTTCACATCGGGGTAATTTGAAATTTAAGGATTCGCTTTTAGTATGCGGTTTGAATCCTAACCTCTATTTATTCAAAGTATATTTTTGAATACAAAATATTTGTTTAAATTTATCATTACCGCATGAAAATTTCTTTGTCAAAATTTTAAGTTCGTCTTGAACTTTTAAAAGATCATTCTATAAAATATTTTCATTTTCAAGGCATTGAGAATGATCGGTTTCGACAATTTTTTTTCAAGAATTTTAGAAATTTCACTTTCCAATAATTTATTTTTAGATTGAAAGGATTTAATTTCAGATAAAGCATTTTGAAAATCGGTATGTAGTAACTTGAATGCTTCAAATAATTCGTCTTGAGACGATATACTAACCTGGCTTTCGACGTTGCTTTCGTCGAATATACTTCTTGCCATAAGTGCGAGGATATTTTGATTGATGAAATCTTCATCCTCGTCTTCGTCGCTCCACGTGGCAATTAGAACTTCCTTCTTTTGATTTGCCCGGCAATTCTTCGCTAAGTGGCCTGGTTTACCATAGATTCGACAGTTGTTGTCGAATTTCTTAGATTCACACATTTTGATGTTTTTCTTTCTCCGGTTTAATAAGTTTTGAAACTTATTAATATTCTTGGCATAATATGCCGATTCTTTGTCGCTTTCATCCACCGGGATTTTTTCTTTATTTCTTGACATCTTAGCCTTCATAGCTATCGATCTTTTCTTTGGTTTCGTCTTGTTGTTCCGAGATTTAAGGACTATCTCCTAATTTATTAGTGAACCAACGAGGGCACTAAGATCAAGATTATTTAAATCTTTTGATTCCATTATCGCCGTCATCGTTCCGTCCCATTTAGCAGGTAGTGATCTTAAGATTTTCTTGACTTTCTCACTACTTGATAATGGTTTTCCGAACGAATCAACTCCATTAGTAATGACCGAAAATCGGTCGAGCATGTTGGTGATGGACTCGTCACCCTTCATCATGAATAACTCGTAGTCATGGAGAAGCATATTGATCTTCGTCTCCTTGACTTGATTTCTGCCTTCGTGTGTGATTTTTTAACATCTTCCAAATATCTTTGGCACTATCACAAGAAGATATCCAGTTGTGTTTTTCCGGATTTAAGGTACAATATAATAATTGCGTAGCTTTGCAATTATAGTGATCATTTTTCCAATCGGAATCATCGTATTCTTCAAAAGATTTAAGTGTACCGTCGGATTTGATTGGAATTTTAGGACCAAGACATATCACTTTCTACAATTCGATGTCGTAAGCTCGAATGAATATTGACATCTTCTTCTTCCAAGTCATGAAGTTTGATCCATCGAAGAATGGTGGTCGGTTCAAGGCAAGACCTTCTACTGGGGCAAATTGGAATGCCATTTGGATCTTCTCCTCGGATGTTAAGCCGATTCTAGGAGGTACTGCTCCTATACCAATTGTTGGTGCGAGATTGGTCGGTATCGCCATTTCGATATAGAGTTATAAAACTCTTTCGTGTTGCGGAAGCGATTTAAATAAAGGTGCGGAATATAAACGACACAATATTTATAGAGGTTCGGCCAAATATGCCTACGTCCTCTCTCGGTATCTTTTTCTATAGGCTAAAGATAAACCTCTGCACCTCTCTTCTATCGATCTAGGGATAACCGTTACCAACTCGTCTTCTATCGGTCCGAGTAAACCGTTCAATCACTTGTCTTTTTGTCGTTCCAAGTTAAACCGTTTTGCTTTTCTATTGGACAAGGAATCAACCAATCCAGCTTTCTATGGGTACTAGATAAACCTCGCGTAGATATCGATTGTGATTCTAACAATGCCGGATCCTTGATCCTAATAACACTGAATCCAATCGTATCCTTTCTTTTTCTTCTCGTGTATGATTTCATGTATAACACTCAATCACTAAACAATATAAGCACAAGTACAACAACAATAAAATGTATATAATATCTGATCAATATATCGATTGCTTGCAGTTGTTGCATGTTCAATACCATAGAAAGTGGTATTTATAGGCTCCAAAGCCTCAACTAGCCGTTAGCCTCTTTTGACTTTTTTACGTACGTTATCGCCCACCTCTTACGTAGGTTAGCTTCGTTACGTAGGTTAACATGAAAATGTTATGTACATTAAGCTCAATGCAGATCGGTCCAGTAGCCTTCGTTTATTCTTTTACGTACGTTGTCATAATAAATTATGTACGTTAAGTTCCCTCTTTAGCGTACGTTAATCACTCTTGGTAGCGTACATTAACTCTGGTCTTCGTATCTGTTGCATGCTGATCTATGCCATGACGTCATCCTCAACGGATTCTTGTTTGAATTCAGAAACAATTCATTACGTACGTTAAACACTATGTGTTACGTACGTTAGCCTTGTATCATTACGTATGTTAGTCTTCTTTGTCAACGTACGTTATCTATGAAATTTTTTTGCTTTTCGCGACTTCTTGCGTCTTCAACATCTTCGTTGTTTTGTTTCGCTTCTTTATTGTTTTCCTTTGTTTAATAACTAATCAATAAAACTCGATTAATGAATATTTGTAATAAAATATTCCAACAAGTTTTATATGATGATTAGGATGTTCTACAAGTTAATTCCGAAATCTTGTTGTGTTGGATTGTTGATGGGTATGGTTAAGATCCTTGTAGGAAGAACTATCATGAAGTATAATTGAAGAATTCGATCTAAAGATGTGTTCAGACTTGATTGAAACATTATGAGATTATTGTTTGGATAAGTATGGTAGTGATGATTCGACCGTTATGGCTTGGGGTAGATTAGTGTGTTTATCATAATCGGATAGATTATGCCTTTTCATGTTCGTTTAATGTTTAGAAGCGATTATCCGGAACTGTTAGTTATATTGGTGTTACTGTATAATTAAGGTTCGTATTTTGTGAATTGATCAAGTGAGAGTTCTTCGAGCGGGTTGAAGGTTATCAGAAGTATCAATCCTTGTCGTCATTTCTGTGGCAAGTACCATAATTTGATTTTGGTTTAATGTTGATGATTTTGATCATGCATATTGTCATTCATGTTGTTGAACATGAGGTCGTCCAAGTTGATTTGTCATAATATCGATCATGTTGATAAACATAGTGGTTTTCATATGTGTATGCATAGTTGTATATATATGTTGTATTGATCCGATGGGTTCGTGTGATCTATGCTGAGGGCGCTGGATCAGTTGTCCACCTCGTGTTGGTCCAACGAGATTATCTTGGGATCTATGCTGAGGGCGCTGGATCATTGGACGGGTTTTCCACCTCGTGTTGGTCTGACGGGCTGGATAATTGTATTACCCTGTGTTGTGTTGATGGAATCATGTGGATTCGCATCGTTGGATTCCGTGGAGAAAGTTTGTGCTTTGTATTTTGTTATACATTGTTGTATATCTGATTTCATATAATTATTGGTACTTGTACTAGCATCATTTTGCTAATCCCTGCGGGGGTGGACATTTGTTTAATGTTCAGGTTGCCAAGGAGCGGGGAAGAAACCACATTATCGGCATAATGACAAAAGGGCACAGTGATGTTAACCGTTTGAATTGTTTTGGTATTCTGTTTTTGTAATAAGTACTCGAGTACGCGTGTTCTTTATGGCGATTTGAGAACTTTGTATTAATGGGTTGTTTTGGATGATTAAATCGGTTATTAAATTACACACTATTGGTGGTATTATTTGTATTGATCAGTTTTCTTTCAATTTAGCCTTGTAAATTCTTATATAAAGGGTTTACGGCGCTGTAATTATTCTGAAAATCTCGGGGTGTTACACCTATGATGAGTGACAAAGCATTGATCATATAGAAGTATGACATTGACCATGACCTAGTTCATGTAACACCCCTAAGATATTCAGGGCATATTACAGCGTCGTGGACCTCTACGTGGGACCCACGAGGCTAAATAAATAAGGACGCTCATCTAACCATCTCAGTTAGCGAGAAACACACAACACCACAACAATAACTAATGAAATCACCCAGTACAACCAGTAAACAGGACATCATCCAAATCCACGAATACGATTTAACATACACAACATATCTCAAACCAAAAGTGCCTAAGTACTCGCGAGTACTGTCTATAAGTTCACAAGTTTGGAAAAGAACACATCAAAATGGACAACGAAATAAAAAGGGACTCCATTGCACACGTCAACATCCCCGACCAGCATCCTCGTACTGATCCAGTGCCCGCTCGACCGGCTGAACACCACTTGAAATTCATAACAAGAATTTCCCCAAAACGGGTCCCCAAAGGGGTTAGCAATTACGCTAGTACAAGTAATCAAGGCAAACCATTCACTTACACATTTCATAGTACATGCATCAAGTCATTTCAAAAACCAAAACCAGACATGTCTTTTCCCGGAAAACAAACAGTCAAATCAATTCGCATAGGACCGGGGTGAAACCACTGGTCCATTCGAGGCCTCTAAGGACCATCCCGAACTGACCATAATCATAAAACAAATCACGCACAGGCATCGCCTAGGAGCGGGGCGAAACCACTGATCCCATTCGAGGCCTCTAAGGACCCTCCCGAACTGACTAGCAAACAAGCTCGTGAATCCGGAGTGAAGTCACGGATTTCCCCGAGGTCCCATCGGACCCTCCCGGAGTGAGCAAAACACACATAATATACATCACCATTTCATATTAAGCATGAAGGTTTCCAAAAATACTTGCCTTGAGTAAGTAACGACGAAACGGAATGGAGAAACAACCACGATCGCTAGGAACTCACGAACCCGAAGCTAACAATTCGAAGAATACAATCACAACCATTTCTAAACGATTACGGAAATGAAATACATCCAAAAACCTACCTACGATTCATTTAAATTCATACAAAAACAACGACAAGGGCGGATCGAACCCTCTCGATTTCACAAATACAACGAAATTTACCATGAACTCGTAGGGAAAACAAGAATACCACCAAGATTAATCATATACATCATGGATTAATCGACAATACGGAACGAATCGGACGAAAACTCGAAAACTCCCAAATTTTCCAGAAATAGGGTTCTAGGAGATTACCTTGGAATAAAGACGAAGAACACGAGTAGATGTTGTTAATCTACATCAAGAACTCAAGAAGGATGATGGCTAGGAGTTACAAGACTTCAAATTGCTCGGAAATCGCCCAAAGATCGCACCAACGCGGAGGACGAAAGGAAATGAGAAAAAGTGACAGGGGTTGACCTGCTCTGGCCATTATATACTGGGTCTAATTAGCGCACGCTACTCTCATGGTTAGCGCGCGCTAACGGAGTTGTCCAATAGTCCAGTAGCTCCTTTCCTAAGACGTTAGCACGCGCTACTACAGCATTAGCGCGCGCTACAACCAGTATTAGCGTGCGCTAAAAATAGTATCAGCGTGCGGTACCTGTACAATTCTGTCCGGAGTCCAGAACCTCAAGAATCTACTGCCCTTAGTGGAGTACCAGATTAGCGCGCACTGCCAAGCTGACTAGCGTGCGCTAAGTCCCACCATTGTGCGCGCTAAAAACTGTCTTAGCGTGTGCTATTGGGCTACAATAGACAATTGGAGGGTCTCTAGAATGTCCCATTAGCACGCACTAAGGGGATCCTTAGCATGCGTTAACGAGTGCAGACAGCAGAACAAACAGCCCTCAAAGTTGGAAAAAGATGAATTCTCCCCCGGATGAAAACAACGTGCACTCAACACCAAACAACGGACTGAATAAGACACATGCACGACGAGCTCGAGTCCGAACTAGACTACTACAAGAAAACACGATTCCTACTACCCAAATGTTCGGAAAACGACAACATTAGTAATCGCCCCATAACTTTGGGAAATTATAAAACGGCCCAAAACATCCAAAATACAGGATACATGATCGAAGCAACAAACGAAAGCTCACAACATGCATAACAACACGAGATGGATCTGCGGAAACCCCGAAACGGCGGTTCCGAACATCGATTACGAGAATCGAACAAAATAGCGACAGAATCACATTAAACATGGAATTGAGTAGAACAAGTCCAAAACAATCTCGGATGACAAAAAAACCAGTATTAAATATTCTCAAAATATCAATATGGTTACAAGCGAGTCACTAAAAACGAAAAATACACCAAAAATGAAAATACTGGAAAAAGGAAAATGCAGATATTACATTCTACCCCTCTAAAAATAAGTTTTGTCCCGAAATTTAAGAAACAAACAACTCGGCGTACCTAGCACGCATGCTATCCTCGGTTTCCCAAGTTTCCTCCTCGACACCATGTCTCGACCACTGCACCTTGACCAAAGGAATGGTCTTATGCCTCAGCTGCTTCTCACGGTGCTCCAAAATCTTCAAGGGGCGCTCCTTGAAGGTAATATCCTCGGCGATATCGATCTCACCATAGTCGATGACATGACTAGGATCCGGAACATATTTCCTCAACTAGGAAACATGGAAAATGCTATAGACGTGGCTCAAAACCGGAGGCAACGCCAAACGATACGCCAACTCGCCGACCCTTTCCAGAATCTCAAAGGGCCCAATAAATCTCGGACTCAACTTTCCCTTCTTCCCGAAGTGGAAAACTCCCTTCGTCGGCGATGCCTTTAGAAAAACATGGTCTCCCACCTTGAATTCCAAAGGTCAACGACGAACATCAGCATAGGATTTTTGTCGACTCTGAGCAGTCAACATCCTCTCCCGAATCAATTCCACCTTCTTCCTTCTCTCCAAGGCGATATTTGGTTCGATTCCGACCAAATCGGATGCCTCGTTCCAACAAATCGGCGATCAACATCGCCGCCCATAAAGCGCTTCATACGGCGCCATATTGATCGATGCGTGTCAATTATTGTTGTACGTGAACTCGATCAACGGCAAATGCTCCTCTCAGTCACTGCTCCAATCGAGAGCACAAGCACGCAACATATCCTCAAATGTCTGGATAGTGCGCTCCGACTGCCCATCCGTCTGAGGATGAAAAGAAGTACTCAGACGCAAGCGAGTACCCAACGCCTTATGTACTGCCTGCCAAAAATGCGATACAAAACAGCCATCACGATCCAAAACAATAGACTTCGGAGTACCGTGAAGCCTCACAATCTGCGCAATAAATACACGAGCAAACTTTTCCGGACCCCAAGTATCCTTGATGTACAGAAAGTGTGCCGACTTGGTCAGACGATCCACAATCACCCACACCATATTCATACCAGACTTCAATCTCGGCAAGCTCCTTCGACCATATATGGACCCCTAGACTTCGATATCAAATTATCTTATGCATTGGAAGAAGCTTAAAACATCAAAGAGATAGGAATCACGAATCAAACTTGAAGATTTAGACCGTAAGTTTTATTATTCAAAATTTGTTGGCAAAATATTTTAAAAACCGAATACCTGAAAAATAATATAGAATATCGAAATTTTAATTTATTAAAACCCTACAGAAAATCATTAGCAAAACCAAAATTGTTGATCACGAAAACGAATGGAAGTCGATGTTGAGTCCAGAATATCTGTCTTCTTAAAGCAAATTCGCCCTCACCACGGTGTGTGACATCTGTCTCCCAGGATAAGACAACAACTCGATGTACTGAATCGATGATCCCTTATACCCTCAGCGAACTAGAATAAATCTGTATACTATCACCGACTCGATGACAAAGAAAAAAGAAGAAGAAAATTTTGGACCGGAAACACCTCTGAAAAATGTATGGAAGCAGTAAAAAATCAAACCCCTCAAGCCGAGTATTTATAGTTGAAGGCTGTAGGAGGATGTGTGCTGGAGGAACTCTAAACCGATTAGGATTGGTATCTTGATACTTATCCTAATCTGTTTAATTCGATAATTATCAATTAAATTGATATTTATCCGGATCCGAAAAATTCAGAATTTATAATTGAGGTGTTTCAGCAAAATGAAAATCTTCCGAATAAAATTGCAGTAAAAAGATAACTTCGAGACGCCGAGACATTTCGCCCAAATCTCCCTTCGACCGAGCCGAACCTAACCGAACCAATCCGAGCCGGCCGGATGGATGGACGGCAGCAGCGGTGTGCGCGTGTGCGTGTGTGTGTGTGTGTGCGCGCGAGGGGTGCCTAGTCATACATCCACTCATGTCTCACTTTTGAACAACAATTTGTCCATATCTCCTTATATACTCACAATTTTTCCCTTCTTTTTCTAATGTGGGGTACCATCCCAAGACCCATTTCTAAAGGGTTCACTTTGGAATATTATATCTCATTCATACCTCAATCATTTTGAGTGTTCTTATATATTTGGAAACCTCATACGGGGTACTACGTATTCCAACTACGTCCTGACTTTAACTCGTAGTCGAGCCCACTCAAAATTGCCTCTCAAGTGGACTGCTCAAAACAGCCCATTTCCTCTTTATTTCCAACATTTCCAACAATCCCCCACATGAATAAGATTGATAGTCCAACAGCACACGTGAGTTTGACTTGGTGGTAGTTACTGCAGTTAGGCATTGCATAAGATAGGTAGAGTATGCTCCTTGAACCTTCCCTCGAAAAGATATATTCTGCTTACTGGCTAGACAGTGTGACTAGATGCCTTTGAACTGTCCGACCACTTGTGTAAGTGATCGTATATCCTTCACAAATGCCCTCCCTGATTTATTCTGTTCTCATTATTGTGCCCGTTTTGGCCGTGGACACCGTCCTGGTTCTGCGAGAGTTTCTAAAGAATTGTGCCTTTGCAATTCTCCTTTGAAGCGGTCCCTCTTCTCTCCAACATAGGTGATTCTCTTTAAGTGTTTTGAGTAAACCCGTATTTTACTCCACCCAACTATATGTTGCCGACTTAAGAATCATTAAAAGTATAAGCTTAACATCTCCCTACGGGTATCACTGTTTTCATCCTAGGAATGGTCGGTTCGGGGTAACCCCCACAATGATCGTGCCCAGTTTTATGAATTGGTTGTCCCATTGAACCTAGATCTTGGGATCTACAGTCAGCTTAGGTTAGGTATCCTCCATAAAACCATTAGCTCAAGGCAATAGACCCATTCATCTTGATGATTTATCAACAAGGTCTCTTGATAACCCTTTGGTTAGCAGATCCGCAATGTTATCCTTTGATGACACATAATCAATAGAGATAACTCCTGTTGATATCAATTGTCTAATGGTATTATGTCTCCTCCTTATATGACGAGACTTACCATTGTACATTACAGCCTGTGCCCTGCCAATCACAGATTGACTATCGCAATGAATGCATATTACGATCACAGGCTTTGCCCATCTTGGAATATCTTCTAGAAAATGGTGTAGCCATTCTCCTTCTTCTACACATTTATCTAAGCTATAAACTCGGACTCCATTGTTGACCGAGATATAAGTGTCTGTTTCAAAGATTTCCATGCCACTGCTGCACCAGCTAATGTGAATACATATCCACTTATTGACTTGGAGTCTTTTATATCAGATATCCAATTTGCATTACTATATCCTTCAAGTACTGCTGGATATTTGGTATAGTACAGCCCATACTCACGAGTACCCCTTAAGTATCTTAGTACCCTTATGATCCCCTTCCATTGATCCTTTACAGGGTTGCTCATGTATCTACTTAGTCTACTAACTGAGTAGGCTATATCTGGTCTTGTACAGCTCATCATGTACATCAGACTTCCTATTATAGGAGAGTACTCAAGTTGAGATACTCCTTCACCTCTATTCTTGGATAGTCTTAACGTCATATCCACCGGGGTTTTGACTGTGCCAGAGTCATCCTATTAAATCTTTCAAGGATTTTATCCACATAGTGGGCTTGACTCAGCATGAGACCTTTCGATGTTCGTGTGATCTTAATCCCTAAAATTACATCTGCGAGTCCCATATCTTTCATGTCGAATCTCGACCTTAGCATGTTCTTGGTAGATTTGATTATTCTTTCATTACTGCCAGTAATGAGCAAGTCACCTACATATAGACACAAAATGACATATCGATCTTCTCTGTCTTTCACATATACACACTTATCAGATTCATTAATTTTGAAGCCACCGCTTCACATAACATGATCAAATTTTTCATGCCACTATTTTGGTGCCTGCTTCAATCCGTACAATGATTTTACCAGCTTGTAGACTTTCCTTTCTTGTCCAGGAGCAGAGAACCTCTCGGGTTGTTCCATATAGATTTCCTATTCTAAGTCCCCATTAAGAAAGGCAGTCTTAACATCAATTTGATGAACTTTTAAACCTCGTAATGCGGCGATAGCAAGTATCATCCTGATAGAAGTTATTCTCGTCACAGGAGAGTAAGTACCAAAATAGTCTAGGCCTTCACGTTGGTTATATCCCTTCGCTACGAGCCTAACCTTATATTTATCAACTGCTCCATCTTTCAATTTCTTCTTGAAAATCCACTTATTTCCTAATGGTTTACACTTAGGAGGTAATTCCACTAGTTCCCAAGTATGATTCTGTAATATAGAATCAATCTCTTCTTTGATAGCCTCCTTCCATAGAGGTCCATCCGTCGAGCTTACAGCTTCTTTATAAGTCTGAGGTTCCTTTTCGAGCAAGTAGGTGATGAAATATGGTCTATAAGATTTCTTCGTCCTTTGTCGTTTGCTCCTTCTAGGTTCGTCCTTATTATCCATTCTTTGGTCTTCATTATCTTCATTCATTAGTTCAGAAGTCTGTTCGGATGAGATAAGGGGTTCAATTGCAGTCTTACAAGGAAAGATATTCTCAAAGAATGACACATTCCTTGATTCCATAATTGTATTCTTGTGAATCTCAGGCACTTTGGATTCATGCACAAGAAATCGGTAAGCATTATTGTTGTGTGCATATCCAATGAAAATGCAGTCAACCATTTTTGGGCCTATTTTGACTTTCTTAGGAGTAGGTATCAGCACCTTTGCTAGACACCCCACACTTTCATGTAATTGTAGGAAGGCTTGACTCCTTTTCACAATTCATACGGAGTTTTGTCCCCGTTCTTACGGCATATCTTGTTTAAGAGATAATTCGCCATTAAGATGGCTTCTCCCTACATATTTTGCGGCAGACCTGAATTTAGTAATATCGCATTCATCTCTTTCAGAGTTCGATTCTTACGTTCCACCACGCCATTTGACTGTTGTGCATATGGGGCATTAACTTCGTGAATAATCCCATATTGCAAACAATATTCGCCGAAAGGTTCCACGTATTCACCTCCACGGTCACTCCTCAAAACTTTTATCTTTGCATTTAATTGATTCTCAACTCCCGTTTTATAAAGAATGAACTTCTGTACAGCTTCGTCTTTGCTTTTAAGCAAATATACATAGCAATATTTAGTACAATCATCCACGAAAGTAATAAAATATTTGTTTCCACCTCTATTTTAAATAAACTTCAAATCATATAGGTCGCTATGTATTAATTCTAAAGGTTTGGTGTTTCTTTCCACTTGTCGGAATGGAGATCGAGTTAATTTTTCCTCTATACAAGTTTCACACTTGTGGTTTAAATCAATTTTAAACTTTGGTTTGTAATCTAATGCAATTAGTCTACGTATTGCATTAAAATTAACGTGTCCTAATCTAGCATGCCATAAATTAGGAGACTCAAATAAGTAAGCATAAGAATTCTTCATTTCATTATTTTTTACAGTCATAACATTGAGCTTAACCAGCCCATCACACTCATAGCCCTTGCCTATAAACACACCACTTTTTGACGAAATAACTTTATCAGACTCAAAAACTAATCTAAAAGCCATGCTTCATCAACAAAGGAACCCGAAATAAGATTCCTACGAATATCAGGCATATATAACACACGTTTAAGAGTCACTTCCTTTCCAGACGTCATCTTTAAGATCATCGTGCCTTCGCCCAAGATAGTTGAGGTTGCAGAATTTCCCATATACAGTAGTTCACCGGCATCAGTTTCTACCAATGAGGAGAACATTGATTTGTTGGCACATATATGCCTAGTTGCTCCAGTGTCAATCCACCACTCCTTGGTATTTGAGCCAACTAAGTTTACTTCGGAGATCCTAGCACATAAGTCAAGATTTTCGACTTGTTCGGTAATGGGATATGCTGCATTACCATCCTTTTTCTTCACTTTCTTTGGCAGCCTGCAGTCATCCGCCCTATGTCCCATCATTTCACAGTTGTAGCATTTACCAAGGAATTTCTCTTTCTTTTTAACCATTCTTCCTTTAGGTCCCAACTTGGTTCCCTTTCCATTATTGCCTTTCTTGGATGTCTGTCCAGTTTCCACAACATTGGCCTTTACCACAACAGCATTTACCTCCTTCTCTGATCCTATGTTGTCTTCCTCTATGCGAAGTGTAATGATCAGATTTTCCATGCTCATCTCCTTGCGCTTGTGCTTGAGATAATTCTTGAAGTCTTTCCAAGTCGAGGGCAGTTTTTCAATCACAGCAGACACTTGGAAGGATTCACTAATGATCATTCCTTCAGCATGAATTTCAGGAATGATCACTTGTAACTCTTGTACCTGACTGACTACAGTCTTGGAATCCACCATCTTGTAGTCGAGAAACCGCCCAACAATCCACTTCTTGGCACCGGCGTCCTCGATCTTGTACTTATGATTTAGTGAGTCCCATAATGCCTTGGCTGATTTAGCACTGCTGTACACGTTGTACAGTGAATCGGCAAGGCCATTCATCACATAGTTCCGACACAGATAGTCAGAAGTTTTCCAAGCGTCAATAGCCATCAAAATCTGTTGGTCACTGTCTTCATCATATTTTGGCGCGTCCTCCTTGAGGAATCGAGACAAGCCTAGAGTGGTCAGATAGAATATCATCTTATGCTGCCATCTCTTGAAATTCTGCCCATTGGATTTCTCTGGTTTGTCCGCATATTGACCAAAACCGAAACCGAATTACTAATCGGAATTGAAGTTGAGTGGTTGGCTGAACCCAATCCAATTATCAGAGGCACACCTCCAGTCGCTGAACCCGAACCAGTTTTCTGAGGCGCACCTCCAGAAACGTCCGTAGACAGTGTTGGGTTTCGAAAATCCATTATCTTAAACTTTTGAAAATAGATATGTTTTAATCAAGTAAACAAAAAAAAATTTGCTTTAAGATTGTTGGCAAAATATTTCAAAAACTGAATACTTGAAAAATAATACAGAATATCGAAATTTTAATTTATTAAAACCCTGTAGAAAATCGTTAGCAAAACTAAAATTGCTGATCACGAAAACGAATGGAAGTCGATATTGAGTCCATAATATTTGTCTCCTTAAAGCAAATTCGCCCTCACCACGGTGTGTGACGTCTGCCTCCCAAGATAAAACAACAACTCGATGCACTGAATCGATGATCCCTTACACCATCAGCGAACTAGAATAAATATGTATACTATCACCGACTCGAAGAAAAAGAAAAACGAAGAAGAAAATTTTGGATCGAAAACGGCTCTGAAAAACATATGGAAGCAGTCAAAAATCGAATCCCTCAAGCCGGGTATTTATAGGTGAAGGCTGGAGGAGGATGTGTGCTGGATGAACTCTAAACCGATTAGGATTGGTATCTCGATACTTATCCTAATATGTTTAATTCGATAATTATCAATTATATTGATATTTATCCGGATCCGAAAAATTCGGAATTTATAATTGAGCTGTTTCAGCAAAATAAAATTTTTTCGAATAAAATTGCAGTAAAAAGATAACTTCGAGACGCCGAGACATTTCGCCCATATCGCCCTTCGGACGAGCCAGCCGTCCAGATGGACGGCGGCGGCGGCGTGCGTGTGTGTGCGCGCGCGAGGGGCGCCTAGTCACACATTTCTAAAGGGTTCACTTTGGAACATTATATCTCATTCATACCTCAATCATTTTGAGTGTTCTTACATGTTTTGGAAACCTCGTACGGGATACTACGTATTCCAACTAAGTCCCGACTTTAGCTCGTAGTCGGTGCTATTTTTTGAAGTTTTTTATCTTTTGCATTTTCAACCCTAATTCAGTCGAGACTCCTTCGACCATATATGGACCCCTAGACTTCGATATCAAATCATCTTATGCATTGGAAGAAGCTTAAAACATCAAAGAAATAGGAATCACGAACCAAACATGAAGATTTAGGACCGGAATAAGTTTTATTATTCAAAAATTTCTTCTCGGTTTTCCTTTGTAGGAT
Source organism: Orobanche coerulescens (assembly GCA_033398695.1). Taxonomy (NCBI): domain Eukaryota; kingdom Viridiplantae; phylum Streptophyta; class Magnoliopsida; order Lamiales; family Orobanchaceae; genus Orobanche; species Orobanche coerulescens. The sequence continues at coordinate 28,099,618 of CM065815.1, read as the reverse complement.
TTGAAAAATGTGTTCAGTATTTATTTTGTAATTTTGTAGCCATTATCCATGACTTAAAAATTCCAAGATTCTAGATTTACAAGTAGTTCAAGTAGATTCACAATTTACAATTAATCATTTTTTTCCTTCTCCATGTTTATTTTTGAACTTGTTGCTTTAGATTTCAGTATATGATCTTTTTGGTATTTTTTTGTGCATAGGATGATTAATTGATGATTGGGAAACATTGGTTGATCATAAAATCGAACGAAATCAAAACAGAAACCGACACGATCAATAATATTAGTAGAAGTTTGTTGGGGGAATTAAACCCAATGAACTAATAGGATAAGCTGTCATAATTTAGATCTATAAGAATTGAGTTGATTAATTTATCCAAGTTTGATTTGTTCAAAAATAAGGGTTAAGATGCTTTAGCAATTTCTCCTCTGAATATTAAGATTAAATTAATTATCTAACTGATTGTGAAATTTGAATTGAATTGAATGAACATAAAATATATAATCTTTTATTCTTCCTTTAGTATTTCATAATTTTATTTCTCCTGATTAGAAATTTATTTTGTCCATCTTTATTTTCGTTTATTTAACTCATGCACTAAACCAAAATCTCAAAACCTCGACCCGTTCAAATAATGTCAAGAATATCATATCATTGTAGTCACAAATCATCGATTTACTATTCCATATTGATACAATACTCTTAGCAAGCCACCGTGATACCTTAATTTATACACTTGCAAATTAATGGTTGAAATTTTTGTGGTCTAGTAAGATAACCTTTAACATTGTAAACAAATACATTGTACAAAATTACCTTATAGCTTATTGGCCACATATTCACAAAGAATGATGTGTTTCTAATACTATTAGCAACATACATTTAATTGCACGCTCTAAAAATACATCCACAGCGGGTGTACAAGGTAAAATACAAAAAACATTTCGAGCCTTGAAAGACATTATGCCTCCTATGAAATGAGCTTCAGGCAGTAGATTGGTGTACAAGATAAAATACAATACGACTTAAAGCACAATTGGTGATTTTTGGAAATCATCAGGTAAGAGAGGATTGATTATATTGATACTTTCACTCTAGTTGTGAAGATGGTTATTGTTCGAGTCTTTCTGGATGTAGTCGTAGTAAAGAATTTGGAGTTGCATCAGATGGATGTTCGCAATTTTTTCTACATAGAGACATATTGGAGGGAGTATACATGAAGTTACCCCCAGTTTTCAGTCCACTTATTGTTAGGAGTATGCCCTCGAATGCCACTCAGAGGTTGTTGAGTGAGGGCATTGTACTTGTAATTTTGTAAACCATTTATATAAGGCAAATGATTGTTTCTTTGTTTACTGGTAGTTACTGGCATTCCTAACTCGTAAATAAACATATAGAAACTAGTCCGTGTATTTGAGAGCAAAACGTTCCACTCCTTATTGGATAAGGGGGTCGGCACTGGAAAGGTTTATAGCTCAAATACTTAATCGTTCGCAAGTCGATGAAACTTGGTAGGCGTTAAGTTTATGTAAAGACTTGTATGACGTGTTCTTTGACATGGAGAGTGCATCGAACACTAATGGTTAGTGGGAGCACACGTTATAGGTATGCTAATTAGATTAGTATACTCGAACCGACTCACCCTCGATTCGTCACACGGATTTCACTCTGGGACAGTCAATGACGGAATCGAAAGGTTGTGATAGGTATTCGTGAACCTTCGACTTGAGGATTTAGTAGGGATGTGCTTGTGACGTCAAGATTTTCATTAGAGTAGTTCGACCCGTAAACCGGAAGGCGGGGTCAACCTCGACGTGCATCTTGACGGGCAAGTAGCAGGTCCTATTGAATACCAAGATAGAATTCTTTCTCCCATTAGTGAGCGGGTTATATGTCCTATGCGGTGATTGGCAGATGAGATCATAAGTCTTTGGCCAAAGCATTAGAGCTAGTTGTATTAGATACACGATACTCGATGATCTCGATTTGCATTAATGCATGCATAGCGTCAAGCAGATAGGGTTTGGTCGACCGTGACCCTATAACTTGATCGGGACATTTGAAAGAAGGGTTTATACGTATATCTTGGTATTCACGACGAATGGTTCTTGAATGATCCCAATCATTCGTTCTCGATTGGGTCAGTGTAGGCCGCCAGTGGCTAGGTGGTGCTACTACTCTTTGGTTCCTCCCATTCTTTTGAGACGGACCTACCGAGTCGCGCAATAGGATTGACAACGGAATGAATCAAGCTAATTCTCTCATTATGAATATTAGATATTTGATATCTAATTTGGGACATCGGATGTTTAAATCGATTTATCGAATAAATTGATTTACGGCTTAATGAATTAAATATATCACTGGTGATTAATTTAATTCATGAATATAATTATTTCTTGGAGAAATTAATTATGTTATTTTGTATTTGATATGTTTAATTAATTGGATTAATAAATCGATACAAAGACATAATAACGGAATCGTAGTTTATCAGTTTGGACTCACGGGAGACCGAAACGAACCGAACTCATCCGTTTATGCATGTTAGCCAAACCCCTAATATCCACCAACTTTACTCTTTACTTGTTTTTTTCATTTTATATGAAAAGATGACTTTGTGGGGCTTAGATTCTCATAATAATGAGATGTATCATGTAGTGGAAATAGAATAAAGAGAGGAAGACTTCTCACCTCATGTGACTTTGATTCCAACGTGAGCTTTGAGTGTAGAGAGAGAGAAAAGACTTCTCCAAGTCTTCTTCATCATCTTCCTCTTTATTCATCAAGTTCTTGATTTTTCTTGGAAGAAAATTGAGAAATAAAAGAGAGATTGTGAGTTATACACTTAGAGTGTTATAATTTCATATTGGAAGCTTCATCACTTAGCTCTAGCCGTATCCTCGGAGGATAGCAAGGTGATTGTCGTTCGGTTGTTTCTCCCGCGTGGCAAGTAGAGACGCGGTGCTTTGGCGTTGGATCGTTCAAGAGCTTGGGGAATAGCTCAAGAGAAGGTTACCATTTAATCAACGGACTTCGAGGGTTAGTTTCTTACGACTCTTGCTTTTCGTTTATATATTCGTATATACGTAGCTCGATCGATCCTCGTGGGGATTCGGATCGAATTAATTTTCGCTTTTACGCTGGGCCTTCGTTTTAGGCACCGAATCCCAACAGTGGTATCAGAGAGTAGGTCTTGCGATCGTATATACGATATTTTGCATTTGGAATGCTTGATTAAATGATTAGTGATTTGGAATCACAACCGTTTAATTCGTTGTTTTAATTGTTCGTCGAAAATTTAATTTTTTCATGTTTTTATGTTACTATATAAATCGGTTTTATTTATTAAAACTGGATTATATGGGTAATATTAAATTAGAAAAATATAATTTTGAAATCGGACGAAAAGAGTCGAAAAATCGCCCGCCCGGGACTTCCCATTTGCCGCTGCCCAAGGGTTTGGACCGCCGGCAGACTTGTTTCTACTGGGCGAGATCAGCCCTCGGCTAAGGACCGGGTGTGATGCCGGACCACGGGCTAGGCAGGCGATTTTATTTCGATTCCGTTTTGTTTATGTTTCGTTATAATAATTTCGAAATTAAATTGGATTTAATTTGACTAAATAAAATACTTGGTGTTTTATTTTGAGGAAATTTATTATTGTGAAATATTTATCATCCGGTTTATACGAACGAATTAAAACTACCATGTTTGTGAATTAATTGGATTAATTCTAATAGATGGTTATTTTTTATATTGGTTGGATCAATATATTTAATGTGTAGTCCATTTATTTAGTATTTATTGGATGAATGCTTTTGAATGGGGATGTGGTTCATGGACTTAGTTTTGAATCGTTCGGTTTTATTCGATTGGGTTGTAAAGGCCGTTTTGAGCCTATTTATTTTACTAGAATTATTTGTATCTAGGATGCAATTTTTCAATGTAAAATTTATATGTAATGACGAAGACCGGAGGAATATCCATTTCGAGAAGACGAAGATTCAAGACGAAGACTTGTAATTAGATTACGGAGTTTTTGTTTTTTAGGAACGGTCCATGAACCACATGTTGGTAGCAACTAGGTTGTGAATGGTTGTTTCATATTGTATGAATGCCACAAACGCGCTTAAACGATTAATGTGCAAAGTGCAACGTAAATCGCGAAAATTCTCCCACAATAAATTATTAAGTTTATAAGGTTTCAAGGTTTTCCTTCCTCCATCGAGTTTTCGGAAATTGAAATCCAAATCGGATGTGCTATGCTTCCGAGTTATCGGGGTAGTCGTCGGGAGGACGGATAAATTACGGGAGCGCATTGGATGCCTTCGGTTGGAGCAAATTTTATCCCTAGAAACACGATAGGTTGTCGGATAAGATTCAATTGTGAAACCGATTTGCGTCGATGGTATAAACTTAACTTGTTCACGAACCATAGAAACCGTATAGGTTGAGGGGAATGAACAAGGGGAAAAGAAGATCGAATCATCCATTAGATGGGTTGGTGTTGGACACCACTTTATGAAAATTAATAGACTAGAAACCCGTGCTCTTGCCCTCTATTAAGATTTATAAAGAACTCGATCACCACTATGAAGTAGAGCGACGATACTTCGGTTTTCACATGGGAGTGTGTTATTCCGATAAAAATAGTGGGAGCCGGGTAACAAGAATAGAAAAGACCTTAATTCTATACTCGTAACATAATATAACAAGTCACTAATTAATTTGTTATACTTAATGCAGACATAACTCAATATGACAATGAATCCACTCGCACTCGCTCAAAAGAACACCTTAATGGGACCTAACTTTGTGGATTGGCCGCAACTGATGATTGTCCTCGCATAGAGGCACCGGGATACGTCTTGGAGACGGACATTCCGGCGCCTCCTGTGCGGACCCGAGCCAATCAGGAAGAGATTGAAAACCACGAAAAGTGGGTTAAGGATGACGTGAAAGTCCGTGCTTATATGATGGCTTCCATGTCTAATGAGCTTCACAGATCTCATGAGAAAATGACTTCTGCTAGGCATATTCTATCTCACTTAACCGAGCTTTATGGTGAGCACAGCAGAATCGCTAGATATGAGATATCCAAGCAACTGTTCGGTGCAAGGATGAAGGAAGGTGAGAAGGTTGGGAACACGTCCTCAAAATGATATCCATGATCGAGAGATTGGAGGCTCTTGATTTTAAAATGGATACTTCTCTCCAAACCGACCTTATCCTACAGGCCTCTCCTCGATTCCTTCTCACGCTTTGTTATGAACTTCAACCGCAATGAGATTGCATGTAACTTAGCCGGGCTAATGAACAACCTGGTGACCGCCGCCTCGATGAAGACCCGCGGATGAAGGAGTCTCGCACTTGTGATTTCTTCTCGACTTCTAAGTCTAAGAATAAGAAGAAAAAGACCAAGAAGCGGATCGGACCACAAGCTAAGGACCTTAAGGGAAAGGGCAAGGCCCCGATGGTTCCAAAGAACAAGAAGAAGAAGGATACTTGTCTCAAGTGCGGTGACGGGCCACCGGGCTAGAGACTGTCCGATTCTTCATGGCACTTCTGCATGTAACTTTTAGTTTTGGAAACAAATTGTTCTGCCATCGTATTTTCTACTTCTCGGATACCGGATTCTCGGTGCTAGTTCTCATATTTGTACCGTGAATCGGATCTGGAACAAAGTAGGAAGCTTGGAGCCGAGAAGTTATGATCACGGTCGGAAGCGGGCATAGTGTCGAGGCGACCGACATAGGATCACTTCTTTTGGGTTTAGAATCCGGCTTTGTTTTGACTTTAGAAGATGTACTTGTTTTGCCCAAGGGGCACAAAACATTGTATCCATTCCGGTCATGGACCGAAAAGGCTTTTCATTTTTCATTGGTGATGGTTCCCGCAAAATTTATTTTAGAAATAAACTAGTGGGTACCGCTACATTGTTGAATAGATTGTATCATCTAAATCTCAAAGAACAAAGTAGTTGTGAATACTATAACTAGAAAACGGTAGGGATGAAACCAATCAAGTTTTGAAATGGCATCTTAGACTTGGTCATGTTGGTCGACCAAGGTTTACAAGATGGAAAAAGATGGACTTATGGGTCCATTGGGATCGGATCCCTTTCCTACTTGTGAATCTTGCCTTAAAGGCAAATGACTAAGTCCCCTTCACAGGGACATTTCAAAGAGCCGATAAATCGGGATTAATCCATACCGATGTATGTGGTGCTTTGGAAGCAAAGACGTGATGGATATCAATATTTCATTACGCTTACGATGATCATACTAGGTATGGTTATGTATACTTAATGAAACATAAATCCGAGGCTTTTGAGAAATTCCAGAATTCAAGGCCCTAGTCGAGAAACAAACCGGTAATCATATCAAAGCACTTCGGACCGAGGTGGCGAGTATATGAGTACGGAGTTTGACGAGTTCCTTAAGGAACATGGAATAGTTTCACAACTAACACCTCCAGGTACTCCTCAGTTAAATGGTGTGTCAGAAAGAAGGAACCGGACCCTGTTGAACATGGTCCGTTCCATGCTGGGCTATACTGACTTGCCGATTTACTTGTGGGGGTATGCACTCCTGACTGCCGCGTATATCTTGAACAGATGTCCTTCCAAATCCGTTCCTAAAACTCCACATGAGATGTGGGAAGGAAGGAAACCAAGTCTTAATCATATTAGGATTTGGGGATGTCCCGCTTATGTCAAGAAGACCAAGGTGGAAAAGTTGGAAGCTAGGTTTGCGAAGGGACGTTTCATTGGATTCCCGTATGGGACGATGGGATATCTATTCTACATGCCCGAAGATCGAAGGATCATTGTTGCTTTACAAGCACACTTCCTGGAAGATGAGTTCATTCAGGAAGGCGGAGCAGGTAGAAGTATTTCTTTAGAAGAATACAATGAAACTCCTCGAGAGACACTGCAAGAAACTGAACCGAACTTTCAAACACTAGTACAACCACCTCGTAGGTCTAGTAGGGTGTCTCATTTACCTGAGAGGTATGGGCTTGTGCACTTGGAGGAGCTGGGTCTCCATGAGGTTCCAAGTGATAGCCAAGAGACCGACCCGACGACCTATGACCAAGCGATGGTGGATGTAGACTCCGCGAAATGGCGTGAAGCTATGGAAGCTGAGATAGACTCGATGCATGTAAATCAGTCCGGACTCTAGTAGACCGCCCCAAGGGCATAGTGCCCATTGGGAATAAGTGGATCTACAAGAGAAAGACCGATGGTGATGGCAAGGTTGACGCCTATAAGGCCGTGCTTGTGGCAAAGGGTTATACCCAAAAGGAAGGGATTGATTACCACGATACCTTCTCGCCCGTAGCTATGATCAAGTCTATTCGCATGATGCTTGCTATAGCCGCCTACCACGATTATGAGATATGGCAAATGGACGTAAAGACGGCTTTCCTTAATGGATTCCTCGAGGAGGAAATCTATATGGAGCAGCCTAAAGGCTTTGTGTCCGAAGTCGATATTCGTAAAGTGTGCAAGCTTCAGCTGCTCCATTTATGGATCAAAACAAGCGTCGCGTAGTTGGAACCTTCGTTTTGACGAGGCGGTCAAAGAGTTTGACTTCGTGCAAAATGAAGAGGAACCTTGTGTATACAAGAAGGTTAGTGGGAGCAAGATCGCATTCTTAGTACTATATGTAGATGACATTCTACTAATAGGAAATGATGTGGGAATGCTCGATTACGTGAAAGCTTGGCTTTCGAGTAATTTCTCCATGAAAGACTTGGGAGAAGCAACCTATATTCTTGGTATTCGGCTCTACCGGGATAGAGCGAAGAGAACAATAGGCATTTCCCAAGCCCTCTATATAGATAAGATCTTAAAGCGATTTAAGATGGATGATTCTAAAAGAGGGTTCCTACCGATGCAAAGATGGAATAAAACTCACCTTGAAGATGTGTCCTCAAAGTGAGGAACAACGCAAGGAAATGAGTAATATACCATATGCTTCGGCCGTGGGTAGCCTTATGTATGCTATGTTGTGTACAAGACCCGACATCGCGCATGCCGTAAGCGTGGTGAGTAGGTTTCGTGCAAACCTGTGTAGGGAACATCGATCGTCAGAAAGAACGTTCTCAAGTACTTGAGAAGAACGAGAGATATGGTTCTTATGTATGGCGGTGGAGATTTGGATGTGGTGGGATTCACCGATTCGGACTTCCAAGGACCGAAGGACGACTCGATGTACACTTCGCTACATATTTACTCTTAATGGAGGAGCAGATCTTGGCGTAGTGCCAAGCAAAGCGCGACCGATTCCACTGTCAGCCGAGTATCAAGCGGCCTCGGAGGCTTCCAAGGAAGGGTTCTGGATTAAGAAGTTTCTAGGAGAACTTCAAATGATACCATGTGCCGAAATGCCTGTCTACTGCATCATGCGACAACGACGGAGTCAGAAGTACGTGCCAAGGAGCCGAGGTTTCACAACAAAGACCAAACATATTGAGAGGAAGTATCATCTCGTAAGAGAATTTGTTCGCAAGGGATACATTGTCTTGCATGGGGTTGACTCGGCCGACAACGTCGCCGATCCACTGACCAAGCCACTATCTCAGACTAGCTTGGAGCGTCATCTGGAGAACATGGGTATTAGATACCATAGTGTGTGGCATTGAGTGCAAGTGGGAGATTGTTAGGAGTATGCCCTCGAATGCCACTCAGAGGTTGTTGAGTGAGGGCATTGTACTTGTAATTTTGTAAACCATTTATATAAGGCAAATGATTGTTTCTTTGTTTACTGGTAGTTACTGGAATTCCTAACTCGTAAATAAACATATAGAAACTAGTCCGTGTATTTGAGAGCAAAACGTTCCACTCCTTATTGGATAAGGGGGTCGGCACTGGAAAGGTTTATAGCTCAAATACTTAATCGTTCGCAAGTCGATGAAACTTGACTGGGCGTTAAGTTTATGTAAAGACTTGTATGACGTGTTCTTTGACATGGAGAGTGCCTGTCGAACACTAATGGTTAGTGGGAGCACACGTTATAGGTATGCTAATTAGATTAGTATACTCGAACCGACTCACCCTCGATTCGTCACACGGATTTCACTGGGACACCAATGACGGAATCGAAAGGTTGTGATAGGTATTCGTGAACCTTCGACTTGAGGATTTAGTAGGGATGTGCTTGTGACGTCAAGATTTTCATTAGAGTAGTTCGACCTCGTAAACCTAAGGCGGGGTCAACCTCGACGTGCATCTTGACGGCAAGTAGCAGTCCTACCGAATACCAAGATAGAATTCTTTCTCCCATTAGTGAGCGGGTTATATGTCCTATGCGGTTATTGCGATGAGATCATAAGTCTTTGGCCAAAGCATTAGAGCTAGTTGTATTAGATACACGACAACTCGATGATCTCGATTTGCATTAATGCATGCATAGCGTCAAGTACAGATAGGGTTTGACTGACCGTGACCCTATAACTTGATCGGGACATTTGAAAGAAGGGTTTATACGTATACTGGTATTCACGACAGAATGGTTCTTGAATGATCCCAATCATTCGTTCTCGATGGGTGCAGTGTAGCCGCCAGTGGCTAGGTGGTGCTACTACTCTTTGGTTCCTCCCATTGCCGATCGAGACGGACCTACCGAGTCGCGCAATAGGATTGACAACGGAATGAATCAAGCTAATTCTCTCATTATGAATATTAGATATTTGATATCTAATTTGGGACATTGGATGTTTAAATCGATTTATCGGATAAATTGATTTACGGCTTAATGGATTAAATATATCACTGGGTGATTAATTTAATTCATGAATATAATTATTTCTTGGAGAAATTAATTATGTTATTTTGTATTTGATATGTTTAATTAATTGGATTAATTAATCGATACAAATACATCGTAACGGAATCGTAGTTTATCCGTTTGGACTCACGGAGTCCAAAGCGAACCGAACTCATCCGTTTCGCATGGTAGCCACCCCTAATTTCCACCATCTTTCCTCTTGTCTTGTTGTTTTCATTTTATATGAAAAAGATGACTTTGTGGGGCTTAGATTCTCATAATAATGAGATGTATCATGTGAGTGGAAATAGAATAAAGAGAGGAAGACTTCTCACCTCATGTGACTTTGATTCCAACGTGAGCTTTGAGTGTAGAGAGAGAAAAGACTTCTCCAAGTCTTCTTCATCATCTTCCTCTTTATTCATCAAGTTCTTGATTTTTCTTGGAAGAAAATTGAGAAATAAAAGAGAGATTGTGAGTTATACACTTAGAGTGTTATAATTTCATATTGGAAGCTTCATCACTTAGCTCTAGCCGTATCCTCGGAGGATAGCAATGTGATTGTCGTTCCGGTTGTTTCTCCGGCGCGTGGCAAGTAGAGACGCGGTGCTTTCGGCGTTGGATCGTTCAAGAGCTTGGGGAATAGCTCAAGAGAAGGTTACCATTTAATCAACGGACTTCGAGGGTTAGTTTCTTACGACTCTTGCTTTTCGTTTATATATTCGTATATACGTAGCTCGATCGATCCTCGTGGGGATTCGGATCGAATTAATTTTCGTTTTACCGCTTCCGCTGGGCCTTCGTTTTAGGCACCGAATTCCAACACTTATAACAAGAGGGGAGACCACCTTGACCAAATTAGGTGTGTCGACTTTAAAAATATCGTTATGGATTGAAACAAGCACCTCGTTGTTGGGTTGCAAACTTAGCAACATCGTTTGAATCATACGACATCCAATAGTGGTACACTCTAGCTATTCACTGTTTACCCTTCATCGGGCAGAAGTTCGCATTAATATTCTCGTTTATGTTGATGATTTAATTATTTCTGGAAATAATTACACTAATGTTGATGTTTGTAAGAATTATCTGGGGTCTTATTTTCACATGAAAGGTCTTGAGGTGTTAAAGAAGGTTGCGTGAAATAAGGAAGATATTTTTTATGTCAAATAAATAAACAGTTGATATTGATATTATCACTGAGACCGGGTTGCTTGGAGCGACACTGACATGTTTCCTATCGAGCAAAATCATTAGTTAGCTCGAGCCACCAGTGCGATAGCATTAGCTGGTCGGCTCATATATCTTGCATTTGTTCGACATGATTTAGCCTACGCGGTTCATATTTTCTCTCAAATCTTTAAATGGACCGAGGCACGACCACTAGGACACGACATTATAGTGTGAGAGATTGGAAAGCTATCCGCGGGTCGAAGGCATTCTTCTTTGTCCTGATTGTGATTTGTGGTCGATGGCTAGTGTGATTCAGATTGGGCAAGTTATCTTTATCCGATTGGCTTGTTTTTCAGAGTAACTCATCAGTTGTACAATAGTCTATGACGGTTGTATATGTGAACCTCAAATGGCTGAAGGGATTGGTTGATAGTCCTGGAATTCCCCCTCACCCCCGTGTTATGGATTTATATTGTGATAGCCAATCAGATTTGTATATTGCGCAGGACCCATTGTTTCGTGAATGAACAAAACACATCGAGATTGATTGTCATTTTAGCATAAACGATATTTTAGAATGTACTATCAGTTCCTAGCATGTTTCTACGACTCAATTTTAATAAGGTTTTAGAGAAAGGCAAAATAGCTCTACTATGGACTGAAGTTTGCCATGTTTATCACTTAAGGGACTAAAGTTGTAAGTGTTTCAAACAAGGGACTAAAGTTTCATCCATTTCACACGTTAGGGACTCCGTTAATTTGGTCCAGTTAAGTTTTAACGGATTGATGACATAGCCGTTAAGTGCCACGTGTCAGTATTTTATTGGTCGGTAATAATAAAATAATAATAAAAAATTCAGATTTTTGTAATAATAATAAAATAATAACAAAAATATAAAAGTCTAAAAAATATAAAAATAAAAAAATCTGTATTTTTTAGAAAAATTGAAACTTTATTTTTTTTAAACAATCTGGATTATTAATATTAAAAATATAATACTTTTATTTATAGTTAAAAATAAAAATTAATAATATAATAAAAAATTCAGATTTTTGTAATAATAATAAAAATATAAAAGTCTAAAAAAATATAAAAAATAAAAAAAAATCTGGATTTTTTTTAAAAAATGAAACTTTATTTTTTTCTAAAATTTTTAAAAAAGAATCTGGAATATTAGTACATAAAATCGGATGTTTTTATTTAAAATTTGAAAATAAAAAATAAAAATTAAAAGATTTGGATCTAATTTATAAACTTTTTTTTTTAAATTGAGATATTATTTTTCATAAATAAATAGAAAACTGGATCTAATTTTTCATAATATTAATAAATAAATATTATTTTACAAAAAATCTAAAAATCTAGAAAACAAACTAAAGGTTAATTATAATCAGATCTAAATATTTTTAATTTTTAATTTTTATTTTTAAATTTAATTAAAAGCATTAGATTTTTAATATTAATATTCCAGACACAGTCCTAACGGGCGAAACGGATTAAACTTTAGTCCCTTGTTTGAAACACTTAAAATTTTAGTCCCTTAAGTGATAAAAATGGTAAACTTCAGTCCCTAATAGAGCTATTATGCCTTAGAGAAACGACAATTTAATTTTTTTCTGGCGGGGCAATTTCTTTTCGGCCGCCCGCCGACCTGTTCTTTAGCGGGTCGTGCGGACACTGTCGGCGGACTTTCGACGGTCGGAGTTTTTTTTTTTGCCTCGGACGGCTGATATATTTTTTCTAGTAGGATGATCTGATAATTTAATGATTTTATTTTTTTAGGAAAAATGACTCAAAACTACAAAGTACATACCTACTTTTAACCATAACTCAATTGTTTTAATTTTTTGCCCCAAAAACAAAATTTATATTTTACACTTAAAATACTCTTAAATTTTATGTATATATATGTGTATATATACACACACACACACACATACATACATACATACATACATACATACATACATACATACATACATACATACATACATACATACATACATACCCCCAACCCTAATATAAAAATCTCTTGTTCTAGTCTTTTTTTCTCCATCTCGTGGCCAATTTCTTTCCATTGTCCCTGGTGGTCGCAGTTATCGGCATCTACGGTTGGCAAAAGAGGTAAATCTAAGGGGAAATGGGAGGTCCATAGCCTACTGATCGATGACTTACACGCGGGCTGTCCTGAAGAAGGTACTGTAGTTTGTTCCTTTCTTAATCCTTCTGTTGCAAATCGGGATACTATGCATGTGAATCTGAAAAGGGCTGGGCGTGGATCGTCGAGCTTAATTTGATAATGCCGATTGTTGAGGTTGAGGGCCATAAATTCATCTCGTTCTCGATAGATTATCTGAAACTTTTTGTTTTCTTGTATATTTTTGCATTGATAAAATCATCATTCAAAAATATTATATGATATTTTGAATTACTTTGTGGTAATTCAAGATACTGTTGGTTATCTAAATTATCAGTTGACGGTTCAGATACTATCGCGGTTTATTGGAGGGGTTGGCCGATAATTGTTAAATTATCAAGTGATAATTTGGATTTGTAATACCCGTCATTTTTATAATGCAATATTATTATTTTATAATAATATTATAATGCATTTCATTTTATTTAATTCAATTTAAAGAATCATGAACATTTATTTCGACGTATCACAAGTCCTAGCCCGAGTCAATTTCTCAAGTTGATTTCAGAACATTTAATATTAGTCATTTTTTTGTATGATGATTAAAGGTATTATTATTATTATTAATAATAATATTTATAATAGGAACAATATTAATATTGACAGTATTAATATTTTATTCTTTATTATTTTGATATTTTCGGAATTATTATTATTAGTATCGAAATTATTAATTATTACCACCGTTATTATTATTATTTCGATTTTTATCATTATTGTTATTATTATTATTATTAACATTATTATTATTTTTATCATTGTCCCAAACCCAAATTTACTGATTAAGCCCATAACAATTAACCTAATCCTAGTACGGTATAAATATACGATTATTGCTGTACAATACACAATATACCAGAACACATTTTCTCTTCTTCCCAGCGCCGTTCATCGTTCATAAAAAAAATACATCGTCTATAATCTGTTCCGATCGGTATTCTTCATCCAAGTAAAAGTTCACGTCAAATCAACTCTCTTCACAACACCAGTTCTCCAGGATCAACTATCCACTGCTGTTCCTTCTTATTCAAGGAGAAGGCTCGAGTTGCAACAATTCAAATCGAATAGATCCTGCATCGAAACTCGCAATTTGACAAGGTATCACCCTCGATTATTTTTTTTACTTTAATGCCTTCATTATGTCCATGGACCGTAAAACTCTTCCCAATCGAACCTAAATCAGGAATCAAACGAAAACTCAAATTTTGCGAATGCAACAATAAAAACATCATGTTTTCAAACCCGAGCCTTAAAAACCGATTTAAACATCGAAATCGTGAGCCCTCAAACCGAGCTTGTTGCCTTCAGACCTTACACAACCCAAATCAGTCGATACCTCACCTTATTCTCGCCGGATCGACCCATCTTCCGCCAACATCACTGGACGAAGCCAGGCCCGTCCGAACCCAGCCCTAACCCGGCCGCGACCGCCATTCCCTTTTCTCTTCTTCTCGTCGGCCGTGCGTCGGTGTGTGTGTGTGTGTCCCAGATTTTACGGTGTGTGTGTGTGTGTGTGTGTGTGTGTGTGTGTGTGTGTGTGTGTGTGTGTGTGTGTTATATGGTATGTGTGTGTGTGAATTTTGCAGAAGATAGATGTTCTTTTTATAATTTTGGTCGAGAGGAATTTTAAAAAAAAAAAAAAAAAAAAAAAAGAGAGAGAGATGAGATGGTTAGAGAGGGAGAGAGAGGAAGTGCAGAGAGGGTTGGTAAGAGAGAAGGGTGAAAAAATGAGTTGTGTCGGCTGAGGAGTTGAGGTCAGGGTTTATATACCCGCCAATTATTAGGGTTATTTAATTTAGTCCTCAGATTTTTCATCAGTTTTCAATTCAGCCCCAGACAGTATAATTAATTCGATTTTAACCCAGTCAGCTTCTCAAGTCTTACAATTTGACCCCAGTCAACTTCAAACTTCAATTTAATCCTAATTTTGACCGAGACATTTAAAATATTAACTTCCAATTAATATTAATAATTAATACGAATTATTGCATAAACATTTTAATTTCAGTTATTAATAATATTAACTCTTCGGTAAATATTAATTAGTAATTTTAATTTATTTTCAGTTATTATATAGTGATATTCGTATCCTTTCATTTATTATATAAATAATAAGTTGTAAGGATTTTAATTATTATTATTATATGTAGACCTTGTCAAGGATTTACGGGCTTAGGACTGTGAGTCGAGCACATTCATTTCAGACAGACATCATCATCATTTATTCAGATGGGAATTTTGACTATCACTTTAATTGCTTTAATTGGACTGTGTATGTGATATTCTATTCATGTTTAAAATTTATATGCACGTTGTAATTCAGGCTAACTGCGTTTTCGTAAGAGGCTATCTTAAGATATATGTTGTTGCGGGGACACCTGCGCAACCTCAATATTCACATGCGTGCTCGATTCATGTTATGTGGTATTGTGTTTATGTTTGATGTTGTTGCGGGGGCACCTGCGCAACCTCAATAAACGTGTATGCGTGCTCGATTCATGCTATACGTAATATTGTGAGTATGCATTTACGTTGAGGAAAATTGTGATAGATTATTCATGTTATGCTTTCCATGAGATTGTATATTACTGTGATCAGTGTGATTTCCACGAGCTGAAGGAAGCTCACCCCCACCTTTATTGAACCCGCAGGTTGAACCGAGCCGGATGGACGAAGGAGCGAGCCGAGAGGGCATATGGAAGAGAATTTATTTCATGATGTTTTTCTTTATGTCAAATGATTGGAAACTTATTTGGGGAAACTTTGATTAGCAAATTATAAATTATGAATTATTCTTCCGCCGCAAAGTTTTACCTCGTATTTATGATGAAATGTTACCTTATTTAAGGGTATTTATTTTCATGTCATTGTAGCGACTCGACTTTGTAGGCGAGAATTTTTATATTCTCAAGGAAAATTATTTTTTCAAAATTTACCTTTATTTATATTTTCCCAATATTTACCCTAGAAAGTCGGGGCGTTACATAGTGGTATCAGAGCGAGGTCTTACCTTTCTGTAGACTTGCTAAAATGTAAAAGTATCATATGCGCTCAGCTTCGCCACTTGGTCACTCCGTCTGAGGTACCGAATTTCAGTCATTATTCATGCATATGTCATTTCATTTTACTCATATAATTATTTATGTATGTACGAACTGTTAGAATGGCCAAACCTAGAATGACTCCACGTAAGAAGCTCCCACCTACTTTTGACTCGCGTCTCCTAGCGCGTAAGGACTGGTGGGACGACCCTAGTCTATCAGAAAATGCGCCACACTACGTCATTAATAGACTGAGTAAGTGGCTAAAATCTGGGAAACAAGGTTCTGTCACCCGCCAGCTAGAGCACTTGATGGAGAAATTATCCGAAGACTGGAGTTGTTGCATCTTCTGGCTTTGGAAAAGGGCCATCAAGAGATCGCTTGAGGAGCGAGAGGCTGCGGACGATTTCCAATTTGTCGCTGGGCGCCTATTGGATTTATATGCTCGAGAGGAGATTCCAACTGCAAATTGGGATGCCGACTCCACGGACGAGGAAGACTCGGAGGAGGATCCCAAAGAAAATCTAGAAGAAGATTCAGAAGAAGATCCAGAAGAAGATCCGAAAGAAATTCCTGATGAAAGCTCAAGGGTGGATCTCGCCGAAAATATGAAGGACGTGTTGATGGTAGACATCGAGTCTGAAGCTGAAGTCATTTCGTGGATTGAGCCACGACCTCCTATTCCCATTGTAGATATTATTAGTAGTGATGATGGGGAGTAGTGCATGTAGACTCGATAACTATCAACGTGAAGATAGATATTAACGAACATAGCTTCTTAGCCGACTTGCACATAGTTGAACTTAGCGATTTTGATGTTATTTTGGGTATGGATTGGTTGGACAAGCATAGAGATGTAGTCGAATGCTCCGAAAGGAGGGTAACCTTATGTCCGTCTGTTGATCTCAAGACCGTATTCGAGGGAGTTAGACACAGCAGTACCCCGAAGGTGATTTCTGCCATGAAAGCTGTGAAGATGCTGAAGAAACGTGATTGCCAAGGATTTTTGGTGAATGTGATTGGGAAACCGACTTCGGAGAAGACAGTAGCTGATGTACCTATCGTTAAGGAGTATCTAGATTTCTTTCCCGAAGACTTGCCCGGAGTTCCGCCGAATCGCCAAGTTGAGTTCTCAATTGATCTAGTGCCAGGAGCGGCACCAATATCAAAGGCTCCCTATAGGATGGTGCCTAAGGAATTGCAAGAGTTGAAGGTACAACTCCAGGAACTGCTCGACTCTGAATTCATCCGACCGAGTGTTTTGCCATGGGGTGCGCCAGTGCTATTCGTGAAGAAAAAGGATGGAAGTTTGAGGATGTGCATTGACTATCGTGAACTTAATCGACTCACGATAAAGAATAAATATCCACTTCCTAGAATAGAGGACCTATTCGATCAACTTGGAGGATCAGGAGTATTTTCGAAGATAGATTTGAGATCCGGATATCACCAGCTGAGGATTAAGGGTGATGATATCCCGAAGACCGCATTTCGAACTCGTTATGGACACTATGAATTTATAATGATACCATTTGGTTTGACTAATGCGCCAGCGGTATTCATGGACCTCATGAACCGTGTATTTCAACCTTATTTGGATAAGTTTGTCATTGTGTTCATAGATGACATACTTGTGTACTCAAGGACCAAGGTCGATCATGAGCAGCATCTTAGAATGGTATTGGGAATACTGCGCAAGGAGAAGTTATATACGAAGCTCAATAAGTGTGAATTTTGGCTTACCCGAGTTGCATTTTTGGGACATGTGGTCACTTCTAAAGGAATTGAGGTTGACCCGATTAAGGTAGAAGCAGTTAATGATTGGAAAGTGCCGAGTAATGCGAATGAAGTTCGAAGCTTCTTGGGATTAGCCGGTTATTATCAGAGATTTATCGAGGGATTTTCGAAGATTGCTGCACCTATGACTAGATTGACTCGAAAGGAAGAAGCCTTCTTATGGAATGAGAAATGTGAAAGGAGTTTCCGAGAACTTAAGCAAAGGTTGACTGCTGCACCAGTGTTGACGATTCCCGATCCGACGAAAGAATTTGTCATCTACAGTGATGCATCCAAACAAGGTTTGGGATGTGTATTAATGCAAGAGGGCAAAGTAGTTGCCTATGCTTCGAGACAGTTGAAACCGTACGAGCTGAACTACCCTACTCATGATTTGGAATTAGCGGCGGTAGTTCATGCCCTGTAGATTTGGAGACATTACCTTTATGGAGGTAAGTGTGAAATTTATACAGACCACAAAAGTCTGAAATATATTTTCACACAGAAGAAATTGAATATGAGGCAGTGCAGATGGCTTGAGTTGGTCAAAGACTACGATTGTACAATTCATTACCACCCCGGTAAGGCAAACGTAGTTGCTGATGCACTAAGTCGTAAGGCAAGAAGAGATCTGACTTGTTTGTTGACCAAGGAGGAACACTTGGTCAAGGAATTTGCAAGGATGAACCTTGAGGTGGCTACACCATCGAGACCAGCTGAGTCATTATTGGCTAGTTTGGTGGTACAACCAACCTTAAGGGAACAAATCAAAAAAGGTCAAGGAGAGGATGAATTCTTGGTCAAAATGAAAGAACGTACTCTTTCAGATGAGGATAAGGGATTCAGTGTGTCTGATGATGGCACAATGTAATATGAAGGAAGGATCTGTGTGCCCAAGGTTGTCAAGTTGAGAGAAGCTATATTGAAGGAGGCACATAGTACTCCGTATACAGCACACCCTGGGAGTACAAAGATGTACCAAGATCTTAAGGGGACATTTTGGTGGGAAGGTTTGAAAAGAGATGTGGCGGACTTTGTCCGAAAGTGTATAGTTTGCCAACAAGTGAAGGCAGAACACCAATGCCTTGTATTACTTAAGTCACTTCATATCCCAGAATGGAAATGGGAACACATTATGATGGACTTTGTGGTAGGTTTGCCTCGAACGGAAAGAGGGAACCACGCTATTTGGGTTGTTGTCGACCGACTCACAAAGTCAGCTCATTTTATCCCAGTTAAGATGAACTTTCGAATGGATCAGTATGCTCAACTGTATATCAGGAAGATTATTAAGTTTCATGGAGTGCCAGTCTCTATAGTATCCGACAGGGATACTCATTTCACATCGCGTTTTAGGGAAAGTTTATAAGAAGCTTTGGGAACGCAGTTGAATTTTAGTACGGCTTATCATCCTCAAACTGATGGTCAGTCTGAGAGGACCATCAAGATCCTTGAGGATATGTTGCGAGTATGTGTGCTAGATATGGGAAATAATTGGGAACGACTGTTGCCTTTAGTAGAATTTGCTTACAACAACAGTTACCAGTCGACGATCGATATGGCACCATATGAAGCCCTATACGGTAAGAAGTGTCGATCACCACTGTATTGGGATTAGGTAGGTGAAAGGAGGATTTTGGGTCCCGAGATGATCGAGCAGACAGTTGGCATGGTGGATAAGATTCGTGAGAGGATCAAGATAGCCCAGGACCATCAGAAGTCTTACGCCGACAAGCGTAGGAAAGATCTCGAATTCTGTGTTGGCGACAAGGTATTCCTGAAGGTATCCCCTACCAAGGGAATTGTTCGTTTTGGTCCGAGGAGCAAGTTGAGACCGAGGTACATTGGACCATTCGAAATTCTTGAGCAGATTGGAGAGTTAGCTTACCATTTGGCTTTACCCCCAGAGCTTTCAGCTGTGCACAACGTTTTCCACGCATCATTGTTGAGAAAGTATGTGCACGATCCCAACCACGTCATCAACTATACCGCCGTGGAGATGAACAAAGATCTTACTTATGAAGAACAACCAGAACTGATTCTTGACCGATCAGTCCGGCAGTTGAGAAACAAAGAGAAGGTGTTTGTCAAGGTCCAATGGCGTAACCACAGCAAGGACGAAGCCATTTGGGAGCGCGAAGAGGAACTTCAATCTCGTTATCCAAATTTTTTCAATCAAGGTATATCATTTATTTTCGAGGACGAAAATTTTTGTAAGAGGGGTATGATGTAATACCCGTCATTTTTATAATGCAATATTATTATTTTATAATAATATTATAATGCATTTCATTTTATTTAATTCAATTTAAAGAATCATGAACATTTATTTCGACGTATCACAAGTCCTAGCCCGAGTCAATTTCTCAAGT
The DNA here is from genome assembly GCA_033398695.1 of Orobanche coerulescens. Classification (NCBI taxonomy): domain Eukaryota; kingdom Viridiplantae; phylum Streptophyta; class Magnoliopsida; order Lamiales; family Orobanchaceae; genus Orobanche; species Orobanche coerulescens. The sequence goes on along the minus strand of CM065815.1, from coordinate 28,079,282 downwards.
TGATTTCAGAACATTTAATATTAGTCATTTTTTTGTATGATGATTAAAGGTATTATTATTATTATTAATAATAATATTTATAATAGGAACAATATTAATATTGACAGTATTAATATTTTATTCTTCATTATTTCGATATTTTCGGAATTATTATTATTAGTATCGAAATTATTAATTATTACCACCGTTATTATTATTATTTCGATTTTTATCATTATTGTTATTATTATTATTATTAACATTATTATTATTTTTATCATTGGCCCAAATAGTCTGTGCTGACCCAAATTTACCGATTAAGCCCATAACAATTAACCTAATCCTAGTACGGTATAAATATACGATTATTGCTGTACAATACACAATATACCAGAACACATTTTCTCTTCTTCCCAGCCGTTCATCGTTCATAAAAAAAATACATCGTCTATAATCTGTTCCGATCGGTATTCTTCATCCAAGTAAAAGTTCACGTCAAATCAACTCTCTTCACAACATCAGTTCTCCAGGATCAACTATCCACTGCTGTTCCTTCTTATTCAAGGAGAAGGCTCGAGTTGCAACAATTCAAATCGAATAGATCCTGCATCGAAACTCGCAATTTGACAAGGTATCACCCTCGATTATTTTTTTTACTTTAATGCCTTCATTATGTCCATGGACCGTAAAACTCTTCCCAATCGAACCTAAATCAGGAATCAAACGAAAACTCAAATTTTGCGAATGCAACAATAAAAAACATCACTGTTTTCAATGTAACACCCCCAAGACATTCAGGGCACATTACAGCGCCGTGGACCCCACACTGTGGAATCCACCAGGCTAACGTACCAACAAGACATTTGACAACGACAAACTATCATTAATAAAACGACAATTAAAATAAAAGACTACCAACCGACAATTAAAATCTGACATCAAATCCATTTCCCAAAATGGGAACACAACATAAACAATTTCAAACAGGAAGTACTCGAGTACTTAAACCAACTTTATAATACATAGATCTCAAAATCAGACATCAATAGTAACCGACAGACATGACATCGGAAAAAAAATCAAATACTGGATAATATCATGCTTGCCCATCATCCTCATACGTTCCGAGTGCTCGTTTATCCCCACGATCAATACCTGAAATACAAAAAGTTTTTCCCCCATTTAAGGGGTTAGCGACAACTGCTAGTGCAAGTACAATCCATTTGAACTACATTCTAATCAGATGAATATATGCGCCAAAAAGTCATTTTAGAAAATATTTTATATTCCGGAATATTTACAATCACAAAACACATTATCTCCAACAAATCACAATTCAAAGTTAACCGTTGGTACGAGACTCACGGCCACCGTACCCCGCAGAGTCCCGTCGGACATCCCTGGGTGGCTTACCACAGTTCACGATACGCACACTCACGGCAATACGTATCCCTAGAGGCCCCGTCGGACCGTCCCTAGGTGAACATATACATAACCATCCACAACAACCACGATACAGCCATAATTCAAATACTAGAACATGTAAACAAATGTAAAGTACTTGCCTTTGAGACATTCTTCGAAGAATCGGAAGTGAAAAATGACTACGGATGATCCGAATGGAAAACGACGGTTCCTAAACGAAGAATTAGCATAACTCAGTCCCAACGGACATTAATAATCGAAAGGAATACTCCCAAAACCCCGATTTCATTTAACGACAATATACGTTCATTCAATACGGGTGAGGGTTTACGCAATTTCTCCCCTTATTGATAATTCATGGATTAAAATCAAGGAAACTGGATTTGGAATCATTCAATAATCACAATCGGTGAAGAATATCGTAATATAGATGAACAATTCGAACTACACCCTAAAATCCCGAAATCCCCAAATTCGCCAAAATTAGGGTTCTCGAGGAATTACCTTTAATTCGGTGATGAAAGGTGATTATGTTGATTATGATATGGTGGCTCGATTCTACCGTGATGGAATCTGGATAGAACTCCGAAAAGAATCGGTGGAAATCGTCTCGAGGTCGCACGTCAAGAAACGAAGGGAAAAGAATGAAACGCCGCTCAAAATCGCTACTGGCTTATATATTTGTGAAGTTAGCGCACGCTAACTTCCATATGTAGCGTGGCGCTAACGGGCCGTGATACCAGCTGCTATCGCCACCATTCGTTAGCGTACGCTAACAATAAGGATTAGCGACGCTAATCGTTCTTCTGTAGCGCACGCAAGGCAACAGGGTAGCGTGGCGCTACCTACACAAGAGCTCAAGATCGCCGATGTCATATCGCCAGAAGAAGCCGCCGAGGTACGATACACGATACACACGACGAGACCGTAATCCAGAACATGAACGCGAAGCATACAAGACGACGAGCTAAGCGCTGAAAGAGAAATACAATTCCGACCACCGAAGGGTCCGTAATGCGACAACGAAAACAAGATTCCCTAAACTATTAGAAATTACAAAAATGGCCCAAGTGCCCAAAATCACGAAACGACGTCGGATTTACAAACCGAAAGTCTCCACATGACCAACTCAACCATACGAACTTGTACAAACCAAGAAACAACTAAACGAACGAGTTTTACAAGAATCGAACGTTCATGCGGCAAAACATGTCATAAAATGAAATTACGTGAAAACATCATCAAAACTCGTCCAAATGGAAAAACTCCAAGAACAAAATAGATTCGAAATGTCGAAACGGTTACAAGCGAGTCGATAAAAATAGACATACACCAAAAATGGAAAGTGCTAAAAATGGAAAAATTACGGATATTACATTCTCCCCCTCTAAAATAAAGTTTCGTCCCGAAACTTAAGAATCAAAAAGCTCGGGGTATCTAGAACGCATATCCTCCTCTAGCTCCCACGTCGCTTCTTCTACTCCGTGCCTCGACCATTGCACCTTAACCAAAGGAATGGTTTTGTGCCTTAACTGTTTGTCACGACGTTCCAAAATTCTAACGGGCCTCTCCTCAAACGTAACATCCTTCTCTATCTCCACGTCCCCAAAGTCAATAATGTGGGACGGGTCCGGAACGTACTTCCTCAACTGGGAAACGTGAAATACGCTATGTACATGACTCAAATGACGAGGTAAAGCCAAACAAAGACGCTAACTCACCGACTCTCTCCAATACCTCGAACGGTCCAATATATCTCTGGCTGAGTTTCCCCTTCTTCCCAAAACGGAAAACTCCTTTCGTCAGAGACACTCTCAACAGAACATGATCTCCCACCTCGAACTCCAAAGGTCTACGCCTAACATCCGCATAAGATTTTTGTCGACTCTGAGCAGCCAACATCCTCTTTCTAATCAATTCAACTTTCTCCCTCGTCTCCAACACAAGGTCCGGCTCGGTGCCAACCAAATCGGACGGCTCATCCCAACATATCGGTGATCGGCAACGTCGGCCATAAAGTGCCTCGTACGGTGCCATCCTAATCGACGCGTGCCAGCTATTATTATAAGCAAACTCAATTAAGGCCAAATGCTCCTCCCAATTACTACTCCAGTCTAACGCACACGCGCGCAACAAATCCTCGAACGTCTGAATGGTACGTTCGGACTGCCCATCGGTCTGGGGATGGAACGAAGTGCTCAAACGTAACTGTGTCCCCAATGCCTTATGCACTGCCTGCCAAAAATGCGATACGAATCGGCCATCCCTGTCTAAAATAATGGTCCTCGGCGTACCATGAAGCCTCACTATCTGTGTAATAAAAATACGAGCCAACTTTTCTGGACCCCAAGTATCCTTGATGCCCATAAAATGTGCCGACTTAGTCAGTCGGTCTACAATCACCCATACCATATTCATACCAGTCTTCGTCCTCGGTAAACTCGTGACAAAATCCATAGAGATGTCCTCCCACTTCCATTCCGGAACGGGAAGTGGTTTCAATAATCCTACTGTCGCCGATGCTCAATCTTGACTTGCCGACAAGTCAAACACTTAGCCACAAACCGAACTACCTCTTTCTTCATATCGCTCCACCGTAAATTTTTCCTCGTATCTTTATACATTTTACTCGAGCCGGATGGATCGAGTAAGGTGACGCATGAGCCTCTCGCATAATACTGTCTCATTTCCGAGTCGTTCGAACACACAACCGACCTCGAATCTCAACACTCCGTCCTCATGAATAACAAATCCCGGCTTTCCCCTTCTCTACACTCTCCCGAAGTCAATAAACATCGGGTCCTCCAACTGTCCCGATTTAATGTCCTCGACTGAGATGAAGAAATCTCAAGAGTACGCAATCGCCCGAACTCTCTCGGGCAAAGACAACCTCAATGCTCAACCTCGTAAACTCACGCTGAAGTTCCGACTGGGCCGTAAGTAACTCAAGCGCTCGAAGCGATACTGATTTCCGGCTCAAGGCATCTGCTACCACGTTAGCCTTGCCCGGATGATAAAGGATCTCGAGATCGTAATCCTTAATCAATTCCAACCACCTCCTCTGCCTCATATTAAGCTCTTCTGCGTGAAAATGTACTTCAGGCTCTTGTGATCGGTGAAAATCTGACACGACGAGCCATACAAGTAATGACGCCAGATCTTCAACGCAAATACGACTGCGGCCAACTCAAGATCGTGCGTAGGGTAATTCAATTCATATGGTTTCAACTGACGGGAAGCATAAGCGATCGTCCTCCCGTGCTGCATAAGTACGCATCCGAGCCCTTGGCCCGAAGCATCACTATAACCGAGAAACCATCGTTACCACTCGGTAAGCCAAAACAGGAGCGGTCGCCAACCGCTTCTTCAACTCCTCAAAACTATTCCGCCTCTCATCGGTCCACACAAACTTCTCCGACTTCAGAATAATCGAGTCGAGGTCGAGCAAGTTAAGAGAACCCTCACGAACCTACGGTAATACCGGATAATCCCGTAAAACTACGGACCTCTTTCACGTTCTTGGGCGGCGCCAATCCAACACCGCTCTACCTTATGTGGGTCCACACGGACACCCTACGAGATCACATGACCGAGAAACATAACTTCCCGTAACCAAAACTCGCACTTTGAGAACTTCGCAAAGATGCCGAGTTCTCAAAATATCGAACACAATATGCAAATAACGGCGTGCTCCTCCTCGCTCCTCGAGTAAATCAGATGTCATCGATAAAAATGACTACACACTTATCGAGGTACTCGATAAAGACTTTGTTCATAAGTCGCATGAACACGGCCGGGTGCGTTAGTTAGCCCAAAAGGCATAACCACAAACTCGTAGTGAGCGTATCTCGTCCGAAAGGCCGTCTTCTAATATCGGTATCCTTCACTCTGAGCCGATAATACCCCGATCTCAAATCAATCTTCAAAACACGGCCGCTCCTTGCAACCGATCAAACAAGTCATCAATCCTGAGTGGATATTTGTTTTTGATGGTCACTTTGTTCAACTCTCGGTAGTCGATGCACAAACGAAGTGACCCATCCTTCTTCTTTACAAATAGACTGGTGCGCCCCAAGGCGAAGCACTCGGTCGAATATACCCCATGTCTAGCAACTCTCCCAACTGCTTTCTTCAACTCAAGCATCTCGGCAGCGCCATACGGTATGGCGTCTTAGAGATAGGTGCCGCACCCGCTCTAGATCGACGCAGAACTCAACCTCTCGGCCCGGCGGCAAACCCGCAACTCATCCGGAAAACGTCAGATACTCACATACTATCGGAATAGACGAGAGCTCGACTCCCCTTCTTCCGATCTCAAAGCGTAACACCAATAGCCCGTGCAACCTCCCTCAAGAAGTCTCACCGCCTCAAAGCGCCGATCGCAATCTCTGGCTACCCCGCTTACGCCCCATAAAAGAATGCTCGTACCATCGAGGCTAACATCGAAACAGTCCTCGTTCTATAATTCATGATCGCCCCATGACGGTCCACCCAATCCTCACCTTAATCAAATCCTCATCTCTAATATCTACCGCAATCGATTAGAAGGCCAATCCCTCCCCGCGATACTCACAGAAAAATCTCTAATCTCACGGTCCCCCACGATGCTATCCCCGCTAGGAAGTTTAACAACAAAAGGCTCACAAGCAACAAAGCAATCAACATGCAGACGACGCACACAATCCATAGATATAAAAGAATGCGTAGCACTAATCGAATAATACTAAACAGGATGGTCAAGGATGTGGACGGCACTGTAGCCACCGTCGCGTCGGATCTCCTCGCCTCATCTCATACACACGGGCGGAATGCACTCCCGCACTAGAAGCTCCCCTCTAGAAGGCCGACCACGACCTCGACCTCTACCAAAACTCGTCGCGGCCGAGGAACTGCTTGCCTCGATTCACACTCGGCCTCCCGCACTGGGCCGATATCCGAGTAATCGGAGCCCGAGCCGCATCCGTACAAAACTTAGCACGGTGACCCATACGACCACAAGTAAGACACCGAATCGAGGCCTATCACACTCACTCATCATGTGGCCGGACGATCGGTTGAAGCACGTAGACCACGAACTAACCAGCAGAGCAGACCTAGAACTGTTCTCGACCAACCGATGGCGATCGACTCCCGAAGACTCGCGAACTGATCGAGCCTTCTGATACCCCGACTTGCCTCCCGAAACCGACCGAGGTCTTCGCTTCTTTCCTTCACCGCTGCCTCTGCCGCAGTAAAACGACATCTCGTAAGCCATCGCTTTATTCGATAATCTTTCAAAGTCGTGCACCCTGTGCCGACATGTAGTGGCGCACTCGGCTTCATCCGCATATCAAAGTGGCGGATCTTGTCTAGCTCATCTCGGACTTGGTTTCTCACGTAGTGCACCGTGATTGTAGTCCTTGATAGCTTGAGAAATAGGAACATCTTGGGGCTTAGCCTCAAAGAAGGCTCGGATCCTCCTCTTTCACCGCCAAGGATGATTCGTCTTCCATCGGATCTCGAAACTCGCCCACGTAGCCGCCTGGCCACTCGGTTTCACCGCTTGCAACCACGCCGCCGCCTCCTTGGCGAGGAAGTACTGAGCAATGGGTACTTTCCTCTCCTGGAGCAGCTTAGCGCCTCAAACACTTTCTCCAACTCGAATAACCAATTCTCCCAACCGGAAGGGTCAAGCACCATCAAATCGCGGAGGACGCATACGAATCACGCCCCGGAGTAGCTTATCATTACCGGATCCAGAGGGCGGAACCGGGTTGGCATTAGCATGGCCGACTGTAACGGCCCGAGCCGCAGAGCGTCATCCGGTTCGCTACTTGCCGTAATATGTTGGCCACTCCAACATTCTCATGAGCATTACCGGAGCTAGCAGTGGTCCCGCCGACCTCCGGAACTAGGGGGAACACTGCTCGACAAAGAGGGCATCGCCGAATCGGTTCCCGAGTGATCGGACATGGCCGCCCCACCGGCTGCGCCACGTCCCCTACAAGGCGTCGCGATCAAGGCCCGCGTCCTCTACCAGGCAGGAATTCAAGAAGCAACGGTAAGTACAATTCAAACGCAAAACGCAAAAGATACTAAGACAGAATAGAACAGAACGGTGAAATGAGTCAAGTTAGGAAAACTTACGAGCACCGCAGATCGAGATGATGGCATAGCGGTTGATACTCCCCAAAAAAACGACACTTAACTAGACCCAAATGACCGATGCCTAGGTATCCATAAACCTAAGCTCTGATACCATATTCTGTAACACCCCCAAGACATTCAGGGCACATTACAGCGCCGTGGACCCCACACTGTGGAATCCACCAGGCTAACGTACCAACTAGACATTTGACAACGACAAACTATCATTAATAAAACGACAATTAAAATAAAAGACTACCAACCGACAATTAAAATCTGACATCAAATCCATTTCCCAAAATGGGAACACAACATAAACAATTTCAAACAGGAAGTACTCGAGTACTTAAACCAACTTTATAATACATAAATCTCAAAATCAGACATCAATAGTAACCGACAGACATGACATCGAAAAAAAATCAAATACTGGACAATATCATGCTTGCCCATCATCCTCATACGTCCCGAGTGCTCGTTTATCCCCACGATCAATACCTGAAATACAAAAAGTATTTCCCCCATTTAAGGGGTTAGCGACAACTGCTAGTGCAAGTACAATCCATTTGAACTACATTCTAATCAGATGAATATATGCGCCAAAAAGTCATTTTAGAAAACATTTTATATTCCTAATATTTACAATCACAAAACACATTATCTCCAACAAATCACAATTCAAAGTTAACCGTTGGTACGAGACTCACGACCACCGTACTCGCAGAGTCCCGTCGGACATCCCCGGGTGGCTTACCACGCTCACGATACGCACACTCACGGCAATACGTATCCCTAGAGGCCCCGCTGACCGTCCCTAGGTGAACATACACATAACCATCCACAACAACCACGATACACCCATAATTCAAATACTAGAACATGTAAACAAATGTAAAGTACTTGCCTTTGAGACATTCTTCAAGAATCTAAGTGAAAATGACTACGGATGATCCGAATGGAAAACGAGGTTCCTAAATGAAGAATTAGCATAACTCGATCCCAACGGACATTAATAATCGAAAGGAATACTCCCAAAACCCCGATTACAATTAACGACAATATACGTTCAATCAATACGGGTGAGGGTTTACGCAAAATCTCCCGTATTGATAATTCGCGGATTAAAATCAAGGAAGCGGATTTGGAATCATTCAATAATCACAATCGGTGAAGAATATCGTAATATAGATGAACAATTGAACTACACCCTAAAATCCCGAAATCCCCAAATTCCAAAATTAGGGTTCTGAGGAATTACCTTTAATTCGGTGATGAAAGGTGATTATGTTGATTATGATATGGTGGCTCGATTCTACCGTGATGGAATCGGATAGAACTCAAAAGAACCGGTGGAAATCGTCTCGAGGTCGCACGTCGAAGAAACGAAGGGAAAAGAATGAAATCACGCTTCAAAATCGCTACTGGGCTTATATATTTGTGAAGTTAGCGCACGCTAACTTCCATATGTAGCGTGGCGCTAACGGCCGTGGATACCAGCTGGCTATCGCCACCATTCGTTAGCGTACGCTAACAATAAGGATTAGCGACGCTAATCGTTTCTTCGGTAGCGCACGCAAGGCAACAGGGTAGCGGCGCTACCTACACAAGATTCAAGATCGCCGATGTCATATCGCCAGCAGTCATTGCCGAGGGTACGATACACGATACACACGACGAGACCGTAATCCAGAACATGAACGCCAAGCATACAAGACGACGGAGCTAAGCGCTGAAAGAGAAATACAATTCCGACCACCGAAGGGTCCGTAATGCGACAACGAAAACAAGATTCCCTAAACTATTAGGAAATTACAAAAATGGCCCAAGTGCCCGAAAATCACGAAACGACGTCGGATTTACAAACCGAAAGTCTCCACATGACCAACTCAACCATACGAACTTGTACAAACCAAGAAACAACGGAAACGAACGAGTTTTACAAGAATCGAACGTTCATGCGGCAAAACATGTCATAAAATGAAATTACGTGAAAACATCATCAAAACTCGTCCAAATGGAAAAACTCCAAGAACAAAATAGATTCGAAATGTCGAAACGGTTACAAGCGAGTCGATAAACATAGACATACACCAAAAATGGAAACTGCTAAAAATGGAAAAATTACGGATATTACATTCAAACCCGAGCCCAGAAAAACCGATTTAAACATCGAAATCAGTAGCCCTCAAAACTGAGCCCGTTGCCTTTCAGAACCCGGTTACACAACCCAAATCAGTCGATACCTCACCTTATTCTCGCCGGATCGACCCATCTTCCGCCAACATCACTGGACGAAGCCAGGCCCGTCCGAACCCAGCCCTAACCCGGCCGCGACCGCCATTCCCTTTTCTCTTCTTCTCGTCGGCCGTGCGTCGGTGTGTGTGTGTGTGTCCCAGATTTTGCGGTGTGTGTGTGTTATATGGTATGTGTGTGTGAATTTTGCAGAAGATAGATGTTCTTTTTATAATTTTGGTCGAGAGGAATTTAAAAAAAAAAAAAAAAAAAGAGAGAGATGAGATGGTTAGAGAGGGAGAGAGAGGAAGTGCAGAGAGGGTTGGTAAGAGAGAAGGGTGAAAAAATGAGTTGTGCTGGCAGAGGAGTTGAGGTCAGGGTTTATATACCCGCCAATTATTAGGGTTATTCAATTTAGTCCTCAGATTTTCCATCAGTTTTCAATTCAAATTTCAAACAAGATAATTAATTCGATTTTAACCCACTACTTTCTCAAGTCTTACAATTTGACCCCAGTCAACTTCAAACTTCAATTTAATCCTAATTTTGACCGAGACATTTAAAATATTAACTTCCAATTAATATTAATAATTAATACGAATTATTGCATAAACATTTTAATTTCAGTTATTAATAATATTAACTCTTCGGTTAATATTAATTAGTAATTTAAATTTATTTTCAGTTATTATATAGTGATATTCGTATCCTTTCATTTATTATATAAATAATAAGTTGTAAGGATTTTAATTATTATTATTATTATATGTAGACCTTGTCAAGGATTTACGGGCTTAGGATCATGAGTCGAGCACATTCATTTCGCATGACATCATCATCATTTATTCAGGTGGGAATTTTGACTATCACTTTAATTGCTTTAATTGGACTGTGTATGTGATATTCTATTCATGTTTAAAATTTATATGCACGTTGTAATTCAGGCTAACCTGTTTTCGTGTAAGAGGCTATCTTAAGATATATGTTGTTGCGGGACACCTGCGCAACCTCAATATTCACATGTGTGCTCGATTCATGTTATGTGGTATTGTGTTTATGTTTGATGTTGTTGCGGGGGCACCTGCGCAATCTCAGTAAACGTGTATGCGTGCTCGATTCATGTTATACGTAATATTGTGAGTATGCATTTACGTTGAGGAAAATTGTGATAGATTATTCATGTTATGCTTTCCATGAGATTGTATATTACTGTGATCAGTGTGATTTCCACGAGCTGAAGGAAGCTCACCCCCACCTTTATTGAACCCGCAGGTTGAACCGAGCCGGATGGACGAAGGAGCGAGCCGAGAGGGCATATGAAAGAGAATTTATTTCATGATGTTTTTCTTTATGTCAAATGTTTGGAAACTTATTTGGGGAAACTTTGATTAGCAAATTATAAATTATGACTTATTCTTCTGCCGCAAAGTTTTACCTCGTATTTATGATGAAATGTTACCTTATTTAAGGGTATTTATTTTCATGTCATTGTAGCGACTCGACTTTGTAGACGAGAATTTTTATATTCTCAAGAAAAATTATTTTTTCAAAATTTACCTTTATTTATATTTCCCCAATATTTACCCTAGAAAGTCGGGGCGTTACAGGATTACCCAATTGTAATACCACTGATTATTAAAAAGCTGTAATGTTTTTTGAATTACTTTGTGGTAATTTTATGAATTATATTGTGGTGGTTTAGTTGAATAATCTAAATTAGTATAATAAAATAGTAGTTGGTAATTTAAAAAATTTGTTGATTGTCTAAATTACCAAACGATATATTTAACTGAAGTGCTAACCGAAAGAATAAAATAAAACTAAAATAAAAAATTGGTCGAATTCAAAACATATGTTGGTCATTTAAATTACCACTTGGTAATTTAACACTAATAGTGGTTATTGATAACTACATCCGGCGGACCAATAATGATATTTGTTATTACCATATGGTAAATTAAAGATGAGTTGACAATTGAAATTAACGTATTTTTTACAGAAAAAATGACAAAAAAAAACAAAGAAAAATGTCAGTGGTCGGGACCGATCGATGACTGACGGTGATCGGCGGTCGATGGTGTTGATACCCAGTAGTGGTGGCACGCGGATGACATCTATAATTACCACTTGATAAAAATTATTACACTGTTATTTAATGCAAGAAACATTTAAGGAACTTCCATAGTATTATTATTTTTATTATATTGTGTTTTGTGTCAAAAGATTAAAATAAACGTATTTTGGATCTATATATTTAAAAACAACAAAGGATGCAATCGATATATTCCCAAATCTAGAACATCAATATTATAAAGAATTAACCCAAAAAGAAAAAAAAAACGCAGGGATTTCATCTCATTCTTGGCCTACTACAACCCAGTCCATGAACTTTGGCAAAACAAATCTTAGTAGTGTGCTTGAAACAAGAAGTGAAGGATGTTTAACCTTCAAAGCCGACAGATTCTGCAATCCCAAAAGAGAAAATTATTATGAATATAATTTATAAATTTCTGCAAGTATATATTATGTGAAAAAAAAAAAAAAACAATCAAAAACTTACCAAAAGTGGAAGAGCACCAATATTGAAGTAGGTCTGATAAACGGATGTCAACACTGAAGCTATTCTGCAAATCGAGTGCACCGTGCCCACGCGAAACATTCTCTTCTTTTCGAATCTGTTAAAGGAATGACAATATTACATACATGATACATTACTCATTAGTTTAAATCATTGCATGTAATAATGTCTGTTTCTCGAGAGATATATACCTTCTGAATGCTTGTGCTAATTCATCGGACGAAATTGCGGAAAAAGGGTTCCTTTCAGCAAGATTTCGCAGCTCCACCATAAGCCAGTAACAATCCTTCATGTACACGGTTTGATGAAGCATGATATTTGGTAACATATTACTTCCAACGACCTTTTTCTAACAATTTCTCGGATGCGACTATGTACTATAATGATAATATTCATGTATACGTCGAATGGAATACTTAATTTTATGTTCGGAATTGGTAACTTTTGCTTATATTTAAAGCCGGTACGTACAGCATGCATATAGATGATTGTACGTGCGGTTACATAATTTTAAGAAAACGAATACAAAATTTTTGATCGGCATTGAAAAGTTACACACCTCAATAGCCATGCTACCGCCTTGACCTAGATTTGGTAGCATCGCATGAGCAGCATCGCCTAGCAATACCACTCGGCCCTTTCCCCATGTGTTTAACATGTCTATATCATCTATAGGTCTTCGTATGATCATGTGCTCCTCCGTATTAAGTATGATTGTGATGACCTCCTCACACCAGTCTCCTAAATTATCCAAGAGCTTGTTCTTATTCCCTGAAGCATAACAACACAAGACTTATATATTTCACAGACGAAACATCAATGAAAAATTGGCCGTGTACATGCGTAGAACTTATAGTCATGATAACCTGCAGATGGAATAGGGCTATCGCGTGCCTCTTTAGCAAACGCGTACCATTGCATCCGGCCTTTCCCGATATCCAAGGCAACAAAGTATTGGTTTCTTCCTATGAATATCTTGTACCTATATATATGAAGTGAATCAAGTAAAAACATAAGAACCATATATATCTTTGTTGTTGAAATAAAACATAAACACACTCACATGTCTTACAGTAAAGACATTAATAATATATAAGAAAAAAGAACTAGTGGTGGTGCAGATGTGGAGAGTATGTATAAATGATTACCCAAATGGAGGAAGGTAGTGAGAAGGAAATTCTGCTACCCCAGTGTAGCATATAAAATTTGAGTACTTTGGCTCTTTAGGACCAAACAGTTTAGAACGCACCTAATAATCATTATAAAGAAGAGCAGCAGAGGTCAACTTAAACAGTCAAAATTATTACAAGTAGTAGCTATACTTAGGGGATGCAAACGAGCCGAGCTGCTCGGGAGCACGTTCGGTCAACTCGAACTCGTGAATACTTAACTCGTGAACTAGCGACTCTTTATATTATTTTTTAGAATTTTGTTATATGTGTCTAAATTTTCATAATATTTTAATTATTATTTTATTTATTAAAATAGACAATTTTTTTTACTATTTTCAACAAAAAATAAAAGGTAAAAAAAATAGAAAAAATACAAAAAAATAAAAAATAAAAAAATATGCTCCCAAGCGCTCCAGAATACTTCTCGAGTCAAGCTCGTATCCGGATTTTGCAGCTCTTTTGTTACTGCCAAAGCTCGACTCGACTCGATTCGGATGCAGCCCTAAAGTTGACAGCAATAATATTAATATACTCTAATTTGCAATATATATATAGTATACCATTGACCGTATGCCATCCGCCCCAATCAATAGATCCCCTTCATACTTTTCTCCGTTTTCAAGCAACACTGTCACCTGCATATATAAAATAATAATAATAATTAATAAAAAAATTAAAAAAAAAAAGTAGTTGTATTCGTAATATGGGAAAAACTTGATTTTTTTTTTTTTAATATTTTGGTAAAACCTTGTTTGGATCATTGACAAAGTCGACAACTTTGGAGTTGTTGATAACTAAATCCTCTCCAACAGCATTTAATAGGAGCCTCTGCAGTTCCATTCTACATATTATTTGAGTCACTGGGATCCCCTTCTGTAAAGCGGGAGTTAGGAAATCAAACCTGGCAAACCTGAAAACCAGAAAAAAAAAATAATAATAATAATAATTATGTCATAATAGAAGAAGTTTACATTTGAAGACAAAATCTTAATATGTAATTAAAATTTATATTATATTCCTTATAATTTATTATTTAAATTATAATTTTAGTTGATTGAAAAATAATTTAAAAAAACAAGTGAGTATATATATGGTTTAGAAAAAAGAATTTTACCTCTCGCAAATTACGACTTATATCCAAATTTGGGGACATCTCGAAGGCCTAATTTGGTTTATGGTGACTTAAAAAAAATTGTTATTGCTGTGATTTAAACAGATTTATGTTTTGGTATTATTATTTTAAAGTGTTTTTAAGATATGTAATATTAATTTTCAGTATTTTTTATAACAACAATTCTGTCTGTGGGTGTCTTCTTGACATCCATTGTCGGTCCCAAACCCGGATAAAAGAGGAGGGTTGCGGTAGAGTGATGATCAACAGTAAAACTCACACATTCCATGTATACGAATCAAACTTTGAAAATCGTTGGGGCGTCTCCTCAGAAGCGACGCGCTGCATTTCATAGGCCTGGGTGCAGTGATAAGTATGCGAGGGTTGCTAGGTCGTCGCCCATAAGCGGAGCGCCACCTTTACATCTGAGGGTGGTGTCAAATGAGCAAGGATGCACTACACTTCATAGGTCCGGGTGTAGTGGAAAATATGCAAGGGTTGCTAGGTCATCGCCCAGAAGCGGCGCGCCACCTCGAAGTATGGGTGTGGTGTCAAATTTGCAAGAATCCTTGCAGTGTGGACGGGGACAGACAAAGAAGTTAGTTCTTGCGGCTAGTAAGGGTAGTAAGGTGCGGTTTGGAACTTGGAACGTTGGCTCTTTGACGGGAAGAGCAGCAGAAGTGGGGGAGGTTATGAAAAGGAGGAGAATTCACATAATGTGTCTACAAGAGACTAAGTGGGTTGGCGAGAAGGCAAGTGGTGGGCCTTAGTAAAGAAGGGTGTATCGCGGAAATATATTGACATTATAAAGGACATATATGAGGGAGCTAGTACAAGTGTACGTACTAATGTTGGGAGGACAGAAGAATTCCCTATTGCGATTGGGGTGCATCAAGGATCTGCTCTTAGTCCTTTTCTCTTTGTCATAGTCATGGACGAATTGACAAGAGAAATTCAAAATGACGTTCTGTGGTGTATGATGTTCGCAGATGATATTGTGTTTATTGATGAAACGAAGGTTGGAGTGCAACAAAAATTGGAACTTTGGAGGGATACTTTGGAAGCTCGAGGCTTTAGGCTGAGCAGAAGTAAGACTGAATATATAGAGTGTAGGTTTAGCGAAAATAGTGATAGAGAGGCGGGGATGATCACATTTGATGGGAAAGTTGTTATGGATCCACTTTCTTTCGGTATCTTGGATCAATTATCCAAAAGGATGAAGAGCAAGATGGCGATGAGGCTCACAGAATAAAGGCAGGGTGGTTGAAGTGGAAGAGCGTCACAGGGGTTTTATGTGATCCTGACATGCCTCATAGATTAAAAGGTAAATTTTACCGCACGACAATTAGGCCTGCGCTGTTATATGGCACCGAGTGTTGGGCTGTAAAATAGTATCACGTTCAAAGATGAATGTGGCAGAGATGTGTATGCTACGATGGATGTGTGGTCATACAAAAAAGGATCGGCTCAGAAATGAGGTGATAAGAGAGAAGGTAAGAGTTGCGTCTATAGAAGACAAGATGATGGAGAATCGATTACGATGGTTTGGTCATGTGAGAAGAAGACATGTTGATGCCCCAGTGAGAAGTCTAGAAAGTTGGGGAACAAGTAATGTTGTGAAAGGTAGAGAAAGACCCAAGAAAACTTGGATAAAGATGATTGAAAATGATATGCGGTTTCTTGGAATTGGAGAAAGTATGGCGAGAAATGTGGCGGGAAAGAATACGGATGGTGGATGGAATCTGATTCCTTTTTTTTAATTTGTATTTTTATTCCTATTTTCTTTTATTCCATGTTATCTTTTAATTTATTTTTCAGGATTTTTCATTTTTTTTCTCCTTTTTTCTTTTTTTTTTAACATTCATTCTCTTTTTTTTATTTGCTTTTTTCTCTACTTTTTCCCTCTTTTTTCCGTTTATGTTATTTATGTAACGATTATTGACGGTTTCAAAGTTTGATTCATGTTAGCCGACCCCAAATTATTTTGGGACTAAGGCTTAGATGTTGTTGTTGTTTCTTATAACAACAACTTCTAAAAGTAACTCTAACAATATTTTGATGTCAGTGACTCGTATATTCTAAAAAAAACTGCTTTCTTTCATCTACGGAATACTATCAAATTTAAAAATTTATCTAGAAGCGGATTATTTTTTAAATTAAGCAATATCAAATGAAGCCTAAGAGTGTAAAATGCTCGTCTATTCATTTCTTTTCCTAAATCAGCGATTTGGAAAAACTAATCAAAACCTCTTTTTTATCAAACTAGATGTTCTCCGGTGCGATGCACCGCATAAGATATTCTCTTATTAGAAAATAATTTCTCGATCTCTAAATTTATTTTTGATGATTTTCGACATGAGTAAAAGAAAAAGAAAGAAGGAGTCGAAAAAGAAATGGGAGAAGAAACTAACGAAACGGACAAAGTCGAAAACTTTGGTGTGTACACATATACATATATTTGTATTTTTGCAGGTAAATCCCATTGACGAAGTGTTGTTTTGTAATCATCAAAAAGGGGGAGATTGTTGGAACATTTTGTTCCATACATGCTTAAAATTGTTTTGATGATTAAAGTTGATAAAAAGCAAAACAACAAAAAGGCGAAGCAAAACATCGAAGGAAACGAAGTGCAAAAAGCTGGAATTATTCAAGCTTAACGTACGTAATATATCATGAATAGCGTACGTAATATAAGAAGCTTTACGTACGTAAGAGAGGAAGGATAACGTACGTAATGGTGTGTTTGCGAATTCAAACGAGAAGAACGTTGGAGATGACGTCATGGCATAGGTCATCGAGCAACGGACATATTGACTACATATAACGTACGTAATGGATGATTGATAACGTACGTAATGATCGAATCAGATGCTACTGGACTCAAACTGGGAGATGTTAACGTACGTAACTAGTATGTGTTAACGTACGTTACACGGCTAATGGTCGTAATGGAAAGTAGATAGCGACCGTAATGAAGTGTCAGGGAGCTAAGGGCTAGTTAAGGCTCCAATGCCTATAAATACCATTCCTATTGTATTGTTTCACTACAACAACTTCAAGCAAACGATATATTCATCAGAGATTGATATACATTATATTGTTGTTGTGATATTGAACTTATATTGTTAGTTTGAGTGTTCATACATTCAACGCATACACGAGAGGTAAAAGAAAAGATACGATTGGATTCGGTGTTATTAGGATCAAGGATCTGGCATTATTAGAATCGCAATCGATATCTTTGTGAGGTTTATCTAGTACCGATAAAAAGCTAAAGTGATTGATTCCTTGTTCAATAGAAAAGGAAAACGGTTTAACTTGGACCGACACAAGCGTAATATTAATAAAAGACTTATTGAGTGTATTATGGGTGTAATATAATTCAAGAAAGAGTACCACATTAGCGTAGTGTTAAGTCAATTAGTGTCCATTAAATGAACAAATTTTCTGAACATACCGAAAAAAATAGGAACAAATTTTAGGGAAGAAAGTAATATGTGATTAAGTCTTAATATATATGTGTGTGTGTGTGTGCAGTGTATGTTTTATTATTTTTAGTTATTATAATTGAATAAATATCATAATTTATTTTTTATGTAAGCAATAAATGAGTTAATATATTTTTATTTTGCATCAATTAATTTTACTGAAAATAAATATTCATATTTTTTCTACTATAATTTTTTTGTGCAATCGGTCATTATTGTAAATCCATCAAATTTATTATATTCATATGGATGTCTAGTTGAAAATTGTGAAATAAAAATTAATTTGATATATTTTTCATTAACAATAAACTTGATTTAAAAATTGTAAATCTTTAAAATTTTAAGTTAAAAAAATAAAGGAAGGATTTTTTTATTGGTAGATGAGTGTAAGTTGTAGAATAAAACTCCCACAATACATATCTAGAATTTTTTTTTGGGAAATTTAAGAATATATCTCTATATATAAACTTTATTTTAAAATAAAAAATCAAAAAACTTACAAAGTGACATGTGTCACGACTCTCTTTTAATAAAAGTATAGATATAGATGACCCAAATAAATGAGTCAAATCTTTTATATATAGATCTAAACATCTAATTTTTTTTTTTCGATTTTCCTAAATACCAAATAGGGCAATATAATTTCATATTTTATCTTCCAAGTGCATAGTCGTCGATTGCTGAATTATTTCGATCCAACAACTTTCCGACAATGTTCGACTTGTTTGGGTCGATTGTTTAGAGTCGTATATGCATGCATTTTGTTTCATCAAGGCAAACAAAAACCAAAAAAAAAAAAAAAAGGAAAGAAGCATGTTACCAGTTCCCAGTCTTGCCATCAGCCAGGCCATTGGTCCTGTCACCTGTGACATAACCAGCTTCACTGATTTCTCTTACAATATCTCTGTCGATATTTTCCAACAGTCCTAAAGCACTGCTCAACAGTTGGATCGGCCCACGGTCCTTCCCTTCTCCTCTTACAGCCGTCAGATCTTTCTCGAAGACAGTAACATCAAATCCGCTCCGTTTAGCCGCCAGAGCAAAAACAAGCCCACCAATCCCCCCACCAGCAATCAAGATCTTAAACTTATTACTATTCTTTTTATCGCCTGTCGACTGATCTTCACAGACATACGAACTGTCGTTATATCCTCGTTTTTCATACCTAACCCCGACACTCAATCTCTTATCACAACAGATCGAACGTCCATTTCCTCTACAAAATCCATGCAATCTTGCGGAATGGTCGTGACAAGATTGTTGAGCACGAAAGTGAAGAATTTGAAGTGAAGCCATACATATAGAAAAGTAAGAATATAGCAAAATTTCAATGCTGGCCGGCTTGATGACCAGTTGGTTCAGAAAATTTATATATATATATATATATATATATATATATATATATATATATATATATAGAGAGAGAGAGAGAGAGAGAGAGAGAGGGGGAGAGAGAGAGATAGAGAGATGTGGCAAGTGGTGTGGGTCGTCTCTCCATAGTGAAGATTGCTGTACCAAACTTAGAGGTGCCCAAAACGACCCAACCCGCCGGGTCGACCCGTCGACCCGGACCCGGCTGACCCGTGCAAGACCCGGACCCGGCCGACCCGTGTGACCCGCCGACCCGGACCCATGGTATACGCGGGTGGGGTCCGGGTCGAGCTTCCCCAACCCGTCGACCCGCCGGGTCCGACCCGTCGACCCGGCGGAAATTAAAAAAAAAAACAAAAAAAAAAAAATCAAAAAATGGCCGTTGGACCCGGCGGGTCGGACCCGTGACCCGGCGGGTCTAACGGCTAGTCCGATTTTTTTAAAAAAAAAAAATCCTAACTATAAATACCCCCCTCCCCAACACAATTTTTCCACACCTTCAATACTATCTATCTCTCAAACTCTCATTGTTAATTGCTATACTACTTAATCTCTCACTTTTTTTTCGCATTTTATCATTATGTCGAGTTCTGACAAGGGAAAGGGTATTGCTACATCTCCCAAAAAATCCAAAATGTCCAAGTTCGAGCGAATGGGTCTTTGGGGCAAATCGAAGAAACCATCTGGAATAATTATTCGGAGCCCCAAAACCAAACTCCACCGGTTTTGAAAATGAAAGTCAAGATCCCGAATATGATGTTACACATGAAAATATCTATTACTTAGTACAACAACTACCAGTGAAGAAGAAATTGATCTCCGGGGATTTCGACGTGTCCCGAATCGTCAACAACTGCAAAACATCGACGAAGAAATGGACCATGAAATCGATGAAGCTATGTTAAATCAAACATATGCAACATTCGAGCGCACTCTTCATGGCGTAC
Source organism: Orobanche coerulescens (assembly GCA_033398695.1). Lineage (NCBI taxonomy): Eukaryota > Viridiplantae > Streptophyta > Magnoliopsida > Lamiales > Orobanchaceae > Orobanche > Orobanche coerulescens. The sequence continues at coordinate 28,058,853 of CM065815.1, read as the reverse complement.
CAACTCCGACGCAAAAATCAAAGTCGAGCCCCGCGGCAAGCTGTCAAGAAGAACCTCCTTATGTTGAGGAGTTATCGTCAGGATGAAGAAAATGTGAAAGGCAGAGGAAGCAAGAAAACTAAAGCAAGAAACAAGCATGCCCCTGTTGCAGAAAGGAGACCGGTATCCGTACTTTTTTCAAAACACTTTAAGAAGGAAAAAATGCCGGATGGTTCGATGAAGGTATCTTGCAACTACTGCTCGAAAGAGTATTCGTATAAAGCCGGGGATGGATATGGAAATTTTAAAAGGCATTTTGAAAATAACCATGCCTCGGTCCACGGAGAACAAAAGTCACAAAGTCAACTCAACTTCCAACCTTCTACTGGAGCCGGGCCAGACGGCAATCAAGGTATGTCTGAATCTCAACTTTATAAATATAATGAAAAAATTGCTAGAGAACAAATGGCAAAATTATGTGCACAAGAATCTTTACCTTTTAATTTTGCGGATAGTACGGGTTGGGAATACAGGATGCAAAATGCCTATAATCCTGCTATTAAAAGAATTCCCCGTACCACAATGACTAGACAAGTAGTATACTTAGCCAAACAACATAAACTTGCACTACGAGCTTATTTTAGATTTATCAATCATAGAGTTTCTTTAGCTGCAGATACTTGGGCAGATTTTAAACAAAAAAATGATTATATGGGAATAACTATACACTGGATTGATGATAATTGGAACTTAAACAAAAGATTACTTGCGTTTAAAAAATTTAATTGTACACATAGTGCAGATAATATAGCTAGAGCAATTATTAAAATTTTAGCTTTTTATTGCTTAAAAGATAAAATTTTCACAATTGGTTTTGATAATGCTAGTTCTAATACGGCAAGTGTACCAGCATTAATACAAGCTTGCAATCCTGTTTTAGCGGGTCGATTATATTATACTAGATGTATATGTCATATTCTAAATTTATGTGTACAAGATGCATTAAAATTTGTAGATGAGGCAATAGAACCAATTAGAAAATGTGTCTTGTTTTTACATAATCGCACTAAGTTAGCTAGACAATGGGTAAAATTTTTAAAGTCAAAACAAATTCAACCCAAATTTTTTACTCCAGACGTCAAACATAGATGGAACTCAACTTATGAGATGTTAAATTCAACTAATGAATATAAAGAATTATTGTGTGAATTTTTTGATACGTATTTTCACGTAGAAGGATTTTATTTATTGCCAACGTATTGGGATGAAACTAAAGATTTAATAAAACTATTAAGGGTTTTTGAAAATGCAACTAAAGATTTAAGTGGTTGTTATTATCCCACGTCTCCCAAAGTTTTATTTCATTGTTGTTTTATTGTATCTGAAATGGATGCTTGTAGTAAATCCGAAAGATTATCGAATGCTATTTACAATATGTGTTTAAAATGGCTAAAATACTTTAATCGTATTCATGATGTTTTCTTGATTAGTGTTGTTTTATCTCCCCATTTTAAATTTAGCTCAAGTAGAACAATTACTTGAAATATATTATAATATTCTTAAAAATTTGGGTTTTCCTAATATTGAGGATACTGTTGAAAGTCAAACTTTATTTGAAAATATTCCTGACGTTGAACAAGTAAAAATTGATTTGAAAAATAGTTTAGAAACTGTTTTTTCTGAATATTCTTCTAAATACGGTGATAAGATTCAAACTAAAAAAACAAGAACTAAGACTACAAATACATTTAACATGGAATTCGACAGAACTCCCACTAACCCATTTCAACAACAACTCTATAATATAGCAAGAAATAGGGGTGGTAGTAACGTCGGTCAAAGAAATGACCTTAGTAGATATTATGCAACTAGTTTTGTGCCGGAGGATGACAATGCAGTACCTTTGATCTCATTGGATTGGTGGAAAAGAAGGGGAACCGAATTTCCCATACTTTCCATTATGGCACAAGAAATTCTTGCAGCCGCCCGCATCCACACTCCCCGTTGAGAGTGCTTTTAGTGAAGGAGGCTATATCTTTGGACGAGCGGAGATCCCGAATGACGCCAAAAAATCTCGAGGCTCAAATGATACTTAAAGACGCAACAAAAGCCGAGTTACGAGATCAAGAAAATAAATGGGATGACCTATTAGCGGACCAAGATGCCTATCAAGAAGGCACTACCGAAGGAGAGTCTAGTCAAATGAGTCAAACCGACGATCAAGACGACGACATCGACTTCGACTAAAGGTAAGTAAGGTAAGTCAGGTAAGTAAAGAACTACGTAGGGCTTTGATTCCTCACGAGGATACGTAGGCAATTTAATTTTAAGTGAAAACTTAAAATTAAATACAAGCCCATTTTTTTTTTAACTATTCTCAAGTAAAAGAACTACGTGGAGCTTTGATTCCTCACGGGGATACGTAGGCAATTTAATTTTAAGTAAAAACTTAAAATTAAATACAATCTAATTTTTTCAAATGATTTCCTTTTTCACTTATAGTTATTTTTCGTGTATAAAATGATAACAAATAAAAGTTTTATATACATTTTTAAAATAAAAAAAAAAAAAAAAATAGACGGGTCGACCCGTGACCCGGCGGGTCGGACCCGGACCCGGACCGTGGCCGACCCGTCGACCCGCCAACCCGTACATTTCATATGTACGGGTGGGGTCCGGGTCCTGTCCTGCCGACCCGGCGACCCGGCGGGTCCGACCCGGACCCGGACCCGTGGTTGGGCACCTCTAACCAAACTTTGTGGTGTGCCCCACCAAATTTTACTATTTTAAAATTATTTTGTTATAAAATAAAATTTTATTATTATATAATATATCATGATTAAAATATGTATCAAAAATTTGAAATTTTAAAAAATTATATACCATAGTTTTGGAATAGTCAATCAAAATAATAATTTTATAATCAAAATATTTCAAAACTATGGTATATGATCATTTAAAATTTTGTATATATATATATATATATATATATTGATCATGATATATTATGTAATAATAAAATTTTATTTTATGATAAAATATTTTTAAAATAGTAAAATTTCGTGTGGCACACGGTGTGGCACACGAAAGTTTGGCACAGAGGATCCCTTGCCGTCTCTCCATATTAATTACTCCTCCCCGTCGGTATAAGTAATGATCATAGACGTGTGGCGAAAATTGAAAAGAAAAAATATTCATGATAGCGATCGAGAATAAAGAATAAAAGATAATTGTTTGATTTGATCGTAAAGATGGGTTTGTGAAAAATGATAGTACTATATGCAAACTTATTAAAATGATAATTTTTTGAGAAAAATATAAATTTTTGAGCTAGATGGAGGGAGTAATTTGTTTACAAAATGAAATTGCCACGACTCATTATCAAGAATCCTATGGGTCAATTAGGGTACCGTCCATGGTACACCCCTATGTAGTGCATCATTTGCCGGATGCACTAGCGTGTATGGACGGTGCAGATTGATGCACTAGATGGAGCATCGATCTGCATCGTCCATGCACATCACGTGTAGTGCATCCGGCGAGGGATGCACTACATGGGGTGTACCATGGACCCAACCATCAATTAGGGGCAGAGCCAGTAGTACGGGTGGGGCTGCTAGGCTAAGAAATCTATACTTCTACTAAAAGAGAGTTGTGGACATGTGTCACTTTGTAAGTTTTTTGATTTTTTATTTTAAAATATAACTTATACATAGAGCTGCATTATTAAATTTCTAAAAAAAATTAAATATGTATTGTGGGACTTTTATTCCACAATTTACACCTCATCTACCAATAAAAAAATTCCTCCTCTGTTTTAAAATTTTAAATGTTTAGAATTTTTTATCAAGTTTATTTTTAATAAAAATATATAAAATTAATTTTTGTTTCACAATTTTCAACTAGACATTCATATGAATATAATAAATTTGATGGATTTACAGTAATGACCGATTGCACAAAAAATATATTAGAAAAAATATGAACATTAATTTTCAATAAATTAATTGATGCAAAATAAAAATATATTAACTCATTTTTATGAAATTAAATTTCACTCATATTGCTTACATAAAAAATAAATTATGATATTTATTTAATTATAATAACTAAAAATAATAAAAACATACACTGCACACACACACATATATTAAGACTTAATAATATACTACTTCCGTCCCCAAAATTTGTTTCTATTTTTTTTGGTATATTCGGTTCATGTAATGGACACTAATTGACTTAACAATCCGCTAATGTGTTACTCTTTCTTGAATTATATTAAACCCCATAATACACTCAATAAGTCCTTTATTAATATTAAGCTAATATGATACTCATGTCGAAGATCATCAAAACCAAATTTAGAGATCGAGAAATTATTTTTTAATAAGAGAATATTTTGTGTGGTGCAGCGCACCGGAGAACATCTAGTACTATAAAATATATAGGGGAGTCTAGGATTATATTTTCATTTTTTTTTTTGTTTGTTAATTGTTAGCTAATTACAAACTTAAAAATATTAAGAAATGAATATTTATTTGAATGAAACAAATGTAAATAATAATAAAACTCAAATAAAATCTCAGTTTACTTTATAATTAACATTTCCCCATCCAAGGATTTAATATCTCATTTCTTATACTCTTAATTTTTAATTTTTACATAAATATTCTTATAGTATTAAAAAATAAAATTCGCATGAGCTTAAACCTCTTAATTAAAAATAATGTTTAAAATGTATAATTTACTAATTATATATAGTATAATTTGAAAAAAATATATTTTTATGAAGAATATGTTTTTCTTGTAATATTGCATTTGATACTTTGGTGATGCGGTAATACTTATATTGAATGCCTGATTCAGGCATCTTTAGTTTGGAAATTAAATGGTAATTCATAGATCAGGGAATTTCAGAAATTTTATTAAGTAAAATGTAAAAAACTATTCTTGACTATTTTTCAGTTATTACTATTGTTATTATTATTATTTTTATTTTCATTCAGGCATCCTCAATATTAATTGAAACTTTTAAAAGGAATCTTATAAATTATAGAGTCAGACATTTTATTGCGTATAATGTGTACGATTATTATTAGTTTTCTTATTATTATAATTATTATCGTATTTATCATAAAGAAATTGTTATTATTGACATCATGCCTGAATTCTCACACAAAATTATTTAAAAATTGGGAATTGAGAGAATAGTTCATAAATTAGGCTATTATATAAGTTCTATTGAGTATAATGAATAAGAATATTCTTAATTATAATTATATTATCATTAATGCATTTTTAAGTTCTGAAATCTGAAAGCATAGTTCATAAATTATGGGGTTTCGAAAACTATTATTCAGTATAATGTCTAAAATTATCAAAATTATAGTGTTATACCAAAGTTGGTATGGCATCAAACCCACTCTGTTTCTAATTAGAGAACTATTATAATTTAATCTTTAATATATTTTAATATTAATGTGGTGGTACACTAAAATGTATGCTCCAACCAAATCACTACAGTTATATATATAATATATCAGAGATAAATAATGAAGAATATTATTAATTGATAAATTTGTATTTAATTTGATATAAATAGTTAAAAGCCCAACGTATCGATAATTCAATGAATATATAATATAATCAATTAGAATTCAATTTAATAAAATGAGTAGTATATAACTAATAATTAATATAATTATTATAATTTAATATTTAATATATTTTAATATTAATATGTGTTACGCCAAAGTTAGTGTGACACCACGGCTATAAATTAAATTGTTTAACATTATATGATGTTGCACCAAAATAGACGCGACGTCAGACCTAGTAGCATTATATATTAAGGATATATAGGTACTTATAGTACATATAATTATATATATAATTATCTTCATTATATGTGATTTAAAAAAACAGAGAATATTTATATATTAAAGATAATCGTCTATAGACATTGTTATTGAAATTTTAAATAATAAACCTATAATTATATATTAAAGATAACCATATTATATATATTAGAGAAGGAATATGAAGATTTATAAAATAATTCATATATAATTTAAATCTAAATTTTTTTAATAATAATATGGTGTTACATCAAAATATGTGTGATACCGTACCTAATAACTTTATATATTATTAGTCTTTATGCACGTGTGTTGCACGTGTGAAAGGATTATAGTCACATTTATGATTAAATTGTTTGTTTTGATATTACTGTGTTTTTTGATGATATATATAAGTTAATTTTATATTTTTTCTCAAAATATATTGTTTAGTTTTTTATGTTTGTATGAATTTGTTTTAATTTGTAAAACTTATTGCGAAGAAATTTAATACTCCCTCCGTATATAATTTTTTTGCCACAATTTTATTTTCGATCCCTCCATAATATTTTTGACAATTTCATTTTTAGTAATATGCTCTACACAACTTATTAATTTTCAACATTCTAACTACTAATTATTCCACTCAAAATACTTCCCTTTAGTCATCGCAATGTATTAAAGCTCATGACAATCAAAATGTGGCAAGAAACTCATGACAGTCAAAACACTAACAACAATTTACGTACATATATATATATATAGGTATATTAATATAATTTAATAAATAAAATAATTTAATAGTATGGTGTTACACCAAAATTGGTGTGACACCAAACGTATTACAATTATATATTAAAGATGTATATATAAACGATATATTACGAATTTAGCAATTAATGTAAAATTAATAAGGGAATTTCTTAAATATCTAACAAAAATATAAAAAAAAATCCATCTAATTTCTAATTAAACCACCAAAATCAGTGTGTGTATATATATATATATATTGTATTAGCAAGTTAATATGTATTTGAATCATGGCTCCAAAATTATTGGGGGGGTGGCGGGGGGGGGGGGTAATTGTAAATATCTTGACTCAAATTAATTGTACGTATATAGTGCATCTCCTGCCGAATGCACTACACGTGGCGTGTATGGACGGTGCAGATTGATGCAGTAGATGGAGCATTGATCTGCACCGTCCATACACATCACGTGTAGTGCATCCGACAGGGGATTCACTACATGAGGGTGTACCATGGACCCAACCCAAGCAACCGGCCAATTTATCTTTTTATTTTTCATTTTTTTGCGGCCAAACATAAATAAAATAACCAATTTTTTGGTGTGGTCGGTCATTTTTTTTTACTACGACCTCTTATCGATATGTGTTGCAAAACGGCCATTTTGTCAGCTTGCACGTCGAGAGAGTTGCCGGAGCGCTTCTTTCAAGCAATTTCTCTTGTTAAAAATGTCCGAAAATAATTTAATTATTTAATCCAATTATGACACCACAATCACGCTATTATGGCATAGAAGCATTGCATTCTTGTAAATCGGCTGTATAATATGTGTACAAAAGAGTTATACTGAACGTATAAAAGCACTCTAAATTAAGTATTTGATTGTCAAAGTAATTCAAAGCATTATAAAATAAAAAAACATTATCATAATATAAAAGTGTTTGAAAGTAGATAATAATATTTTAACAGTGCATACCAACGTCACTAGTTCATAGTAGTAGTATACCTCATGCATAACAGTAATATTTGAGAAAGTCTAACATGGAGCGATCATTTGTGGGCCACTACTTGTGTGCGATAGTTGAGGATATTTATGAATTTGTGAGCCGAATATACATTTCATAATTTAGCTGATAATAATTTTGTGGGGTCAATATTATCGTCTCTGAGTACTAGTAGGGCTGGGATAGTTCGGTTTCTTGAAAAAAAAATAAGGAACCGAAGTTCCAAATGTGTTATGTAATTCGGGTTGGGTTCCTGACTTTTTTCTGCAGGAACCGAACTTTTAGGAACCGAAGTAATTTTACCAAAAAACCAAAAAAATCGAACCGAAATTTACAGTTCAAAATTTTAAAAAATAACCGAAAAACCCGAAATAAAATTTGTTAGGTTAGGTTTTTTTTAATTTATATAGTGTATAGAAAGTAGAAGCATCTAAAATAAAATAACTATGGGTAGTACGGTTAGCATGGGTTTTAATTTTGTGTTCGGGTATAGTGGGTTTTAATTTTTTGTTCGGTTATTGTCACTAATTTCGGGTAGTACGGTTATTGAAATTTTAAAATTACAATAACCGAACCCAAACTCGAAATTTATTGCAGGACCCGAACCGAAAATTTATAAATAATTTTTTTTCTTAAAACCCGAACCGAATCGCATCGAGATGTCAATTTCGATTTAAATTTTTGGTTATTCGGGTCCTAAGTCCTAGTCCTAAGTACTAGTGAGGTGTGACTTTCAAATTTCAATATAAAAAAATAGAAAGGAAAAGAGGTGGCGTAGTCTCGAATACAGTAAACCACACCATGCCAAGGTAAATTATAAATTACACTATATGACACCAATTCCATGTGAACAGGTAATTAACTATCCAAGTCAATGACAGACTTATCAGTTATGAAGCAGGGGTTATTCGGAATTTCGGATATTCAAAAATTCGGATAGTCGATTTTGATATTCGATATTCGAATGTTTAGAAAAAAATCTGAATTATATTCGGATATCCTTATACTCGAAAAAAACATTTGGATTCGGATGTCGGATATCCGAATATCCGAAAAAAATCGGATATGGATATCGGATTCCGAATATCCGAATACCTTCTATTATTTAAAAATATAAAAAAAATAAATTTTTTTGAGTATTCCGAATATTTTGGATATCCAAATATCTGAATTTTTTTTAAAAAAATATATCTGATATCTGAATTCAAAAAATTAAATATCCGAAAATTTGTATTTTCGAATATCGGAATATTTTTGGAGAGCCCTACGAAGAGAAAGGATCCCACAGGAAACCGAGGAGTTGACTCCAAAAAGAAAAATAATCCATGAGGGTCACATTCTTCGATTAGAAAATGCTGCGTTGTTATATATGCTGCGTTGTTATAATATTAACTAGTGGATGGTTGTGTTATAATAGGGAAAAGTGTGTGTGGGGCTGTCACACACCCAAGTTGGGTGAAAAACCCTTCACATTTAATTTTTTAACATTAAATTTTGGGGGGCCCATTTTTATTTTAAATTAATATTAAAAAATTAGATGTGAGGGGTTTTTCACCCAACTTGGGTGTGTGACAGCCCCACACACACTTTTCCCGTTATAATAATATGAGTGGTGTTATAATTAGATGAAAATTATAGGTTATCAAATTACGTTATTGAAAAAAGGGTTAATGACGTCAAAATCCACAACCTTTCATTCGATTTTCAGTTTTTCCACAACCTTTTCAAAAATCCTGTAAATCCACAACCTTTGGCACTTGTTCGATTTTTCCATAATTTTGATTTAGCCCCAAATTCGGTCCTACGTGGATCCTACGTGGACGCCGGGAGTGTGTCGCCGCCGAAAATTCAAACTGCGTCGTTTTAAGCTTAGGGTTAATAACGCCAAAATACACAACCTTTGATGTCCCTTTCATTTTTTCCACAACCTTTGGCACTTGTTCGATTTTTTCATTAGCAACATCTAAAAAGTTGAAAAATATTTTAATTTTTTTAGTTTTTTTGCACAATTTTAAGGACGGCTTTATAATGTAGTTCTATTTTTTTTTTGGTTTTTTCAAAAAAAGAAAAAAATCCGTTTGTAGAGTTTCTCTTTTTAGATTTTGACTAGTTAGTTTTCCAATTAGTATATCATGATCTTAAAACAATATACTTCCTAAAAACTGAAAGCTAAGAACCCCCCACCAAAAAAAAGTTGAAATATGGGGAAAAAGACAGATTATATTACATAAGTGCAAATAATTAAGGAAAACATTCTTGCCTATTTATTGCCATGAAACCAAATCACCTTACAAACAAACAATTGACATATGAAAAAACACACACATAAGAAAAAAACACTAATTATGTTGAGATGCAAACAAACAAATGAGTGTTTTAATATTATTTGTAACTCTTTAAAACTAACCAGTCAAAATCTAAAAAGAGGAACTTTACAAACTGATTTTTATTTTTATTTTTGAAAACCAAAAAAAAAATAATAGAACTACATTATAAAGCCGCCCTTAAAATTGTGCAAAAAAAAAAACTAAAAATTGAAAAAAATTCAACTTTTAAGATGCTGCTAATGGAAAAATCGAACAAATGCCAAAGGTTGTGGAAAAAATGAAAGGGGCATCAAAGGTTGTGTATTTTGGCGTTATTAACCCTAAGCTTAAAACGACGCAGTTTGAATTTTCGGCGGCGACAGCGTCCACATAGGATCCACGTAGGACCGAATTTGGGGCTAAATCAAAATTATGGAAAAATCGAACAAGTTCCAAAGGTTGTGGATTTACAGGATTTTTGAAAAGATTGTGGAAAAAATGAAAGTCGGATGAAAGGTTGTGGATTTTGGCGTCATTAACCCTTTAATATGCACCGTAAAAAACAAAAAAAGTTGAGAGAATACAATAGTCGAACGTAACCAAACTGAGTTGACCGTGGTTTAAATGTGTAAATGAAAAATTCCGAGACATTAAATGGAAAAAATAAGCAAGTGTTAAAGGAATAATACCCGTTGTGTGCCTAAGTCTATTAGTTTATGGGCTTTCCTAGTTAGGGTTTGGCTGAGGCCTGTTTGTATGTACTTCACCCTATTTAAGGGATCTCATTGATGGAATAATACAACACTTTTGCCCTACTTTCTGTCTCAAGTTATTTTTCCTTCAACACGTTATCAGCACGTAGTTCCCGGCTGAGCACAAAATTTTTCTCCCGATTTCTGAAAAATACCGAAGAAAAAACGAAAATCGGTTCCTGGAAACCCTAACCTGTAATACCCGTAATTTTGTTCCCCGGAAATTTTCTATTTTTGGCGGAAGTCTATTTCGACGACTTGCTTGGGACCGTTTCGTCATCCTGAGAATGATTAATTCTACACTTTTTGTCATCCGAGTTCGTTTCGGTATCGTTCTGTTGAATTCTGTGTTCTTTAGCGACTTTTCCACGTATGAGTTCGACTTTGTTAAATCACCATAAATTCTTGGAAACTCCAAAAATTCTGAATCTTGGCAATATTATAAAGCATCGAGTTAGATTTCCAATGGTTCAAACGGTGAGTCAATCGGAGTCCAGACGAGGGAGTTATGGTCGAAATAGCTAAGTCACTCTCATTTTACAGATTCGGCCAAAACCGCCTGTACCCGGTGCCGCGGCACACCTGGGCTGAGCCGCGGCACACTGCCGAGCCCTGGGAGCAAATTTTGGGTCTGTGCCGCGGCACGCCTCTACTGAGCCGCGGCACACATGACAGTTACCCCTATATCTGCGTTTTCTTGAGCGGATCACCTCATTTTTTCCCATTTCTTCACTTGGGCACGAGAGAGGAGGTTTGAGAGGAAGATGTTTCTTCACCTATCACTTGAGTGTGTGATTTCTCTTCATCTCTTTTCGATTGTGAAGCTCGGATCATCGATCTATCGCGTGCTCTTCGAATCATAGTGCTTGGATCTTCAAGAGGTAATTTCTTCAACATCTTGGATTTCGATTTTGTATTGGGTAATGATGTTTTGGATGTTAAAATCATGGGGTATGAAGTGATATACGCATGATTATGGACATGTTGGAATATTCATCGGATTATTGAAAGATTATTCAAGAACACTTTGAATTTTGTGTTGGAAATTGGGGATTTTGTTTGACTTCATCCTTTTAATCCGTAGTAATTTAGATTAGTGATGGATTGATGATTATTTAGGTGTATTCTATCATTTCCATCGTTATTCCACGGTTGGAGTGTATTGATTCGTCGTTTCGGTTGAGTTATTAGTCGACGCCTTGAAGGTGTCCGACAAAAGATCTAAGAGGGGGGTTTTTTGTGCGTTGTACGATTATTATTCATCGTACGATTGTTGATTTATCATTGATATGACTTAGGGACGAAATCCTTGTGAAGAACTCAAGTCGAAACCCTTCCGTTCGTTGTCTTCTTCGTGGTTCAAGCTTCCCGGTCGAACCGTGTTCTTCGGGATCTTCGGTAACGTTTATTAAGGCAAGTATACATTTATGATTGTACGTTCTCGACTTTGAAAGTAAGAGGAATTGATGGTATGATATGAACGAACCGTTTTTACGGCATTCATAGAAATATTGATGGCATATCATGAACGAACCGTTTTTACGGCATTCATAGATATATTGTTGGCATGTAATGAACGAACCGTTTTGACGGCATTCCTACATGTATCGGCGTATGAGGTGAACGAACCGTTTCTACGGCATTCACATACGTAACGGCGTATGAGGTGAACGAACCGTTTCTACGGCATTCACATACGTCTTATGAGATTTTAGTTATTCCTTAATACTAGTCTTAAATTGATTAATTGACGGATATTGATGAATTGACGGTTTACATTTTCTTTTTTGTCTTGGAGTATTATGTTTCATATTGTTATTCTTGCTCTAGCTATTCGACGCTAACCCTTTATGGGGAAATACGTTTCATGTATTTCGAGTTCCAGGGAGAGCGGACAGTGGGTATCGGGTCGGCATGAAGATGATGGGCAAGTGTGATACCGTGTCTTGTCTCCGGTTATTTTTCGATTCCTCCATTCGGTTGTTGTCTTGGAATGGATTTTTAAATACTCGAGTATTGTATTTCGCTTTCCTTGATGTTCCTACTGTGTTGCCGAGGTATTGATTTGTGCAGTGATGTATATGGTTTCATTGGTTATGGTTTTGAATACCATTTGTATCGTCTTTCTTTCCATTGTATGTAGACCTTCTCGGTCAAGTTTATAGTTCCGCGTATGTTAGCCTTGTGGGTCCCACGGCGGGGCTCACGGCGCTGTAATATACCCTGAATAACTTGGGGGTGTTACAGAATATGGTATCAGAGCTTAGGTTTATGGATACCTAGGTTGTCGGTCTTTTGGGTCGATTGAGTCGTCATTTGCCCACAGTATCACTACTCTGCCATCATCACAGTGCGACCGGTACTTGTAAGTCCTCTCACTCTTCTTGTATTTTCGTGACCGTTTCGTTTTTTTTGCTTGGTATTCTTTGGAATTGGTCACTTCGAGAAGGTGCGATTTGGATTATACTTCCGCACGTGTGTGCCTTTCAGAATGTTGACTGAAAGTAGGAAGAATCGTGGCCGTGGTCACGGACGTTAACTCTTCCTTGAGATTTTGTTAAGTTGCTAATTGCGATATTGGTGTGTATCGGTATTATGTTGAGACTTTGTTTAGGAGTCGCATGCTAGTATCACGGGAGATCTTCGACTTCACAGACTTGTAAGTATGTTGTTCGGATTATTCGATAATTCTTGGTGAATTTGAATTCCCGTTGAAATGTTGGTTGTGCGAGTGATTGCAAGTTTCGAGGACGAAACTTATTTTTAAGGGGGGTAGAGTGTAATACCCTGATTTTTTCAGATATATTTTTTTTCGTTTATTTGTTGGATGTCGTTGATGGATAATTGTGCTTGAGGATGATGTGAACGATGACAACGTTCTTTGAATGCGTGTATGTATTCATTGTGCCGTATGATCGTTTGGTATGTCGAGATGTTGGTAGAGAATAGCGGAAAATGGCTAAGTACGGCTACGGTGCATACTTAGCGCACGCTAAGAGATTCGGTTACGTACGCTAAGGAGGACCCCTAACGTACGTAACGACTTGCTGGGTTAGTTTCGGAAGGTGGCCGACAGGTAGGCCCAAGTTGATTTTTATACTCAGTTAGTGCACGCTAACGCATGTTGGTTAGCGCACGCTAACACCAGATCGCCAATAATGGAATCTTAGCTTTCGGCGGGTGGACCCGGCCATGTTCGACGCGTGTCCAGATAAGGTCAACAAGAGTTTGTCGTGTTGAGCTAGCGCACGCTAAAACCGTATGATTAGCGCACGCTAATTCCATATCGGTCAAAGGAATCCCGGTAATCGCGGATGTTTTCGGCATGTGGAGGCACGATACTGTAGAAAATCAACGACGATTAGCGCGCGTTAAGGTCGAAGAATAGCGCACGCTACTGAGCATTTCACTGTAGCAAGTCAACGCCTGCTAGCGTACGCTAATGCATGGGCATTACGTACGTTAGATGAATTTCGAAGCAATGTAGTATCTTCTGGACTGCCCGATAGCGCACGCTATCAAGGAAGGATAGCGCACGTTAGTCATGTAGCGCATGTTTAATATAAGGTCTAGCACGCGCTAGTGATGTGTTTTATAGAGAGGATAGACGGGTGCTGAGAGGCATTTTGTCCATTCTCCTTCCTTCAGTCAATAGAGAGAGAGCCTTGGGAAGTACTTGAAGTTCCTAAACATTGAGAGATGATTCTCTTAAACAAGATTAAGATGGAGAGCTCGGATTTAAGTATTCTTCTTGAAGTTTTTGATGATTCTTGGAATGGAGTTCAAATTATTCTTCTTCGTGGTTAGTCCATACAAGGTAATCCTTGTATCCTTTTGATAGTGGTTCGTTTTTAAAGGATTACTACTTGGGAGGGAGCATGTTGGGAATCGTGTATTTTGATGCTCGTTTTTATTTCAATGTAAATGCATATATTGGACTGTACTCTTATCCGTTGCATGAGTATTTTTGAAATGGATTTTGGTATTTTGCCAACTGAATTTTATTTTGTAAAACCGATTCCCTAAACTGAGTTTTCGGCATTTTAACCTTGATCGTTTTGACGGTATTTGGAAAATGATTTTTTTTAGTATTTGAAAAATATTACCGTCATCGGTCTTTTTGGCATTTTTGAAATGACGTGGAAAATTGTGCTTAGCCTGGTAAATCCTCGTGAGAAGGGTTTACGGCGTGTAATATTCTCAGGGGGATCTGGGGTATTACAATCTTGGTATCATGTGATAATGCTATACGAGATTTATTGGAATTGTAATAAGAGATTTCGGATGTTGATATGACTATTGAGATCTTCTTAATATGATGATAACGGTATTGTTGCGATTCTTAAGGTTGTATGAAGGGCATGATGAAGGAAATGATAACATGGAGATATATACCTCAGATATGTTGTTCTGAACGTGATTTTGGATATTTCATGTTCTTGCAGAACTCTTGAATTATCCGAGGTGATGAAATTTTTGAGAAGTGTTGATGTTTTGAATATGAATATGGAATATTCATATCTAGAGCTAAACTATGTGTTGGAAATAATATTCGTATAGGAAATACGAATGTGATTATGAGCTTGATGAGACTATTATTCATCTCTGAATTTGGAAGCCCATACGTACGGAGCAAATATTCAAATCGAATGATTGGATTGTTTGATAACCTTAAAATATGATTATCTATAATGTTGAACTAATTGGATGGTTAGAATTAACGATGATCATCGGAAAATTTTAACTACGGATTTACGAGAAGGGAACCTTGTCAATTCGTATTTAAGAATTGAGTTTGGAACCGATAATATTTAGACCCTTATTATTGGTCCGAATTGGTTGCTGATATGATCATCGGATTTCGGCTCGTATTGTGGACATGGATTCGTGAGGGTCTGAGTTGGACAGTTCAGACTGTGATTGGTCGAGATATGGTGAAACGATTGAGTTTGTGGTTTGGTGGCATTGATATTGGTCGTCATCGAACCAGTTGATTATCAATCCTTCGTTTTACAATAAGATATGATGTTTGATCATAGATTATGACTGTTGTGTTGCGGTAAAGGTTGAAGGGTTCGTAGATTAACTTGGTCGAGACTGAGGGAATTCGTAAGACGAAATCAACTGAATTGGTAACAGTACGTTGTATTGATATCGAGACAAGTTTTATACTCGTACTAATCAATGACACTAATTTTATTGTGTAGGCGTATGAATGTGTGTATCATTTCGGGACTTGGCCTCTTTATGATTGTATTGATATCAAGGGATTGGTTGACACGACGCCCATCGGCAAATTATGCCAAATGTTACTGTTGTTTGTAAATGGCCGGTTCAAGGCATTACGATACTTGTTGGTAAAGTCGCTGTCGATTGCCGGTTCGCGGTATCGACGTATCGATTGTGATTGTGATGGATGTTCCATTGAGATATTGTGGTGATCGTCGTCATTGATATCGGTGTTTTTCTATTAATATTATATTAACCGATTGGAGACGTTTGATATATCCTTTTATCATCTCCGTTTCGGTGGTCGGTTTAAGACACCAGGACATCTATTCTATCGTATCATTGATTATCGATTGACCGTTCTAAGGTAATCGAGGTATTGAATTGGGATTATCGAAGATAATTCCCATCCGTTGTCAAAGATATTCTCATCCGTTGTATCGTTGTTATCGATTGGCCATTCTACGGTAATCGAAGTATTGAATTGGGACTGTCGAGGAGAGTTCCCATCCGTTGAATTATTATTGTCGTGTTGACCGACTCAAGGCAGCACACTATTATTCTTGTGAACTCGATAATTTTGTGATCGTTGAGGGTTGAGGATTTCCCGAATTGTGGTGTTGTGATTATTGCCGTGTTAATCGGTCCTTAGGGAATTCTGATCCCAGGATGGTTGTTTTGAATATCGTTGGTCGTGTCGATCTTTCATTATTCGTGTGTCATCGTTCACTTGGTGAGTCGTATGATCCGTATTGGATGTTTTATCCCTTGAGTTTCGTTGTCATGTTGTATCGTGGCATATCTGGAATCATGTCTGCGTGCCGATTGGTTATGTGTAGGATTTTTAGCCAGGCACTCGATGGTCATGCGTGGATATTTCCGCATTGGACCGTGCACACGAGACGTAGTTCTTGAGGCTAATTAGGTACATTGTCACACGTATATTCTGGATTCCGTATACGGGGTGGACATGTGCACGGACACATTTCCGGATCGAGCGTACTGTGATGTCCCTCTTGAGCTTTATTGATTGATCGTTCGTAGTCCATGTTGTATTGGATATGTCCGACGATTTGCGACTGGTTGTTCATACGCCGAGGGGTATGTCCGACAGTCAGGTTGGTTTCTTTGATCTATTTTGTGATGATTTACAACTTTGGGCTGTTCGGCTTTCAGGCCATTGTGATGTATCGGTATTTCCGTTGGAGCCTTCGGGCATTGTGAATTCGTATCTTTTTCGGCATTGGTTTGGTTTATCTTCGGGTAATATATTGTTGTGTTCTATATTGATGATTCGCCGTTTGGGCGTAAGTTTCGGTTCTTGTGTATCTCGTTGAGTTTTTCCTGGCGAAATATTTCTTCTCCCTACCTGTTTTAAGTTTCGGGACGAAACTTCTTTTAAGGAGGGTAGAATGTAATACCCGTAATTTTGTTCCCCGGAAATTTTCTATTTTTGGCGGAAGTCTATTTCGACGACTTTCTTCGGACCTTTTCGTCATCCTGAGAATGATTAATTCTACACTTTTTGTCATCCGAGTTCGTTTCGGTATCGTTCTGTTGAATTCTGTGTTCTTTAGCGACTTTTCCACGTATGAGTTCGACTTTGTTAAATCACCATAAATTCTTGGAAACTCCAAAAATTCTGAATTTTGGCAATATTATAAAGCATCGAGTTAGCTTTCCAATGGTTCAAACGGTGAGTCAATCGGAGTCCAGACGAGGGAGTTATGGTCGAAATAGCTAAGTCACTCTCATTTTCCACATTCGGCCAAAACTGCCTGTACCCGGTGCCGCGGCACACATGGGCTGAGCCGCGGCACACTGCCGAGCCCTGGGAGCAAATTTTGGGTCTGTGCCGCGGCACACCTCTACTAAGCCGCGGCACACATGACAGTTACCCCTATATCTGCGTTTTCTTGAGCGGATCACCTCATTTTTTCCCATTTCTTCACTTGGGCACGAGAGAGGAGGTTTGAGAGGAAGATGTTTCTTCACCTATCACTTGAGTGTGTGATTTCTCTTCATCTCTTTTCGATTGTGAAGCTCGGATCATCGATCTATCGCGTGCTCTTCGAATCATAGTGCTTGGATCTTCAAGAGGTAATTTCTTCAACATCTTGGATTTCGATTTTGTATTGGGTAATGATGTTTTGGATGTTAAAATCATGGGGTATGAAGTGATATACGCATGATTATGGACATGTTGGAGTATTCATCGGATTATTGAAAGATTATTCAAGAACACTTTGAATTTTGTGTTGGAAATTGGGGATTTTGTTTGACTTCATCCTTTTAATCCGTAGTAATTTAGATTAGTGATGGATTGATGATTATTTAGGTGTATTCTATCATTTCCATCGTTATTCCACGGTTGGAGTGTATTGATTCGTCATTTCGGTTGAGTTATTAGTCGACGCCTTGAAGGTGTCCGACAAAAGGTCTAAGAGGGGGGTTTTTGTGCGTTGTACGATTATTATTCATCGTACGATTGTTGATTTATCATTGATATGACTTAGGGACGAAATCCTTGTGAAGAACTCAAGTCGAAACCCTTCCGTTCATTGTCTTCTTCGTGGTTCAAGCTTCCCGGTCGAACCGTGTTCTTCGGGATCTTCGGTAACGTTTATTAAGGCAAGTATACATTTATGATTGTACGTTCTCGACTTTGAAAGTAAGAGGAATTGATGGTATGATATGAACGAACCGTTTTTACGGCATTCATAGAAATATTGATGGCATATCATGAACGAACCGTTTTTACGGCATTCATAGATATATTGTTGGCATGTAATGAACGAACCGTTTTGACGGCATTCCTACATGTATCGGCGTATGAGGTGAACGAACCGTTTCTACGGCATTCACATACGTAACGGCGTATGAGGTGAACGAACTGTTTCTACGGCATTCACATACGTCTTATGAGATTTTAGTTATTCCGGAATACTAGTCTTAAATTGATGAATTGACGTATATTGATGAATTGACGGATTACATTTACTTTATTGTCGAGGAGTATTATGTTTCATATTGTTATACTTGCACTAGATATTCGACGGCTAACACCTTTATGGGGGAAATACGTTTCATGTATTTCATGTTCCAGGAGAGCGGACAGGCGGGTATCGGGTCGGCATGAAGATGATGTGCAAGTGTGATAATGTGTCTTGTCTCCGGTTATTTTCTTCGATTCCTCCATTCAAAGGTCTTTGTTATCTTGGAATGGATTTTTAAATACTCGAGTATTGTATTTCAGTTTCCTTGATGTTCCGGCCTGTGTTGCCGAGGTATTGATTTGTGCAGTGATGTATATGGTTTCATTGGTTATGGTTTTGAATACCATTTGTATCGTCTTTCTTTCCATTGTATGTAGACCTTCTCGGTCAAGTTTATAGTTCCGCGTATGTTAGCCTTGTGGGTCCCACGGCGGGGCTCACGGCGCTGTAATATACCCTGAATAACTTGGGGGTGTTACATAACCACCCACTCATCGCCGCCGCTGCTGCACAGGAACCGCGGCCAGACCACCGGCCAGGACTCCCCACTCTAACCTTCAGTCTTCTTCACCGATCCAGAACCACCGCGGCCTGCCTCCCGTCGATCTGTCCAGTCGTCCCCTCCATCGCGACCAACTCTGGCCAGTCGCTCGATCCAGAACCACCGCAGCTTTCGTTCACACCGTCTTCTGCAAATTGGAGCCCTCCTCCCGCGTCACCGATCTCCTCCATAATCCGAATTCCAAAACCACCGCCCGCAACTCTGCTCCGAATCTGACCTCCAGTTCAGACGAACCTGCACTCCGCATCGACCAGTAGCAGACGGATCGACACCGTCCAGCCTTCGCCCGCCATCTACCGCAGCCTGCTGCTCGTCTGTCCGACCAGTTTGTCCAGCCCGCCTTCCAGCCCGACCCAGTTTCTGGAGTGCTCGAACCTGATTCAGACCCGGTTGTCCAGCACTCGGCCCGCGATCCAGACTCGGTTGACCAGCACTAGGCCCGCGACCCAGACCCGATTCAGTCCAGATTTTCTGCTCCTATTCACAAAACAAAGTACACAAATACGAACCCTACTATCTGCAATGTGCGAATTTATATGTTTTTAATTACTATTGATTGTATATTTATATTCTGCAATTTATTTATGCTTAATTAAACTAAAAGCATGATGCATTCATAATTTTAACTAAATTAAAATAAATTGCTTAAGCAACTTGAATTAAAAATAAATTCACGTTCAATTAAAAATTATTGCGGCATAAGATACCTCTTTGACTGCATTTATACCTGTATAGATATATTCGTAGGGGCTATGTGATTATATCTATAATTATATATATATTTTGCATGCATAGTTAGTTATGGCATGTATATTAAGTTCATCATTAGTAGAACCTAGAGGACTTATTTCTACTATCTATATCAACTCGAACCGTGATAAAGTAATTTCATCGGTAAAAACCCCAATAGCATCGAAAGTAATTTTGACCATATCTTGGTTCTGAAAAATAATAACCCTGCACATTATTGAAAATTTTATCATGGAAAGTACTCATGATATACTGTGAAAATTCATTTTCCTTTTTTTTATTGCCTCAAGATGGCTGAGCCAACTCGTCCTGAATTCGACATCTTGGACTCAGAAGGGCTTGAGTACCATAGATGGGTTTCTGACGTAGAGACCACTTTTATCGCTAAGGACTATAGTGCTACTATCTTTGAAAAAGCAGGCGAAGTACCGTCTGACAAAACCAAAGCTAGTGCATTAATGTTCCTTAGGCGACATACCGACCCGAGCCTAAGGTGGGAATATCTGCAGTTGAAATCCCCGAAAGAACTGTGGGATGCCCTTAAGGGCCGTTTTGGGAACATCCACAATACTTTGCTCCCAGAGTTGACCGTGCAGTGGAATGAAATCCGCTTGCTTGATTATAAACGGATCAACGATTTCAACAAAGATATGCTCCGTCTGAAGGCACGCCTTAATTTCTGTGGAAAGGACCTCACAGAAGATGATATGATTCAGAAAACTCTTTCCACTTTCCCTACTTCCGCCCTTATACTAGCGAACCAGTATAGGCTGGAATATGACAATAAACGCATCACTACCTTCAATAAGCTTATCAACCTACTGCAAGTGGCTGAGAGGCACAATGAAGTATTAGTGAGCAACAATGCGAGGCCGGCTGGGACAAAAAAAGTTCCCGAGGCCAACTATGGCAAAGTGAAAGGTGGAAAGAACCCCAATGCACAGGGGACTGGTCATGGCAACCCCAAACCACAACGTGGAAGAGGGCACAGTGGTCGAGGATGTGGTCGAGGACGTGGGGGTTCTTCCAATGTAATGAGAAGACTTGGTGCTCCCGGCTCTTCTGGCCAAGGAAACAAAGCACCTACCCCCCATGTCGCCCCCAAAGTCAGAGTTGGCAATGAACCGTGCTATCGATGTGGAGATGCTGGACATTGGTACAAGAACTGCCATGCAAGTAAACAAGTCGCAGCACACTACAAGAAATATAGAGAGTCCAAAGAACGGGAGGCTCACTATATGGAGGAAGATGCTCTCGACGAGTCCCCAGACGTCAATTTCACAGTCACCGATAATCACAATGAGCCATACGTGTCACAGTCATTAGAGGCACCCCTTTATGACTGAATGTTTCATTATGTTTACTTTCTCGTTTACATTTGGCATTGTTAGCTCGGAACGATTTTATCGATGTTTTATTTTCTATAATGATGTGATGAAACTTTGTTTTTCTAGAACAAGATATTATTATTGCTTACGTTATATCCTTAGCTTTATTTCGAAGAAATGAATATTGCTTGCATGTTTATGGTTCGAATTTTTTCTCTCTCATTTTCGTAGGAATGAATCGGGGAGAACTTGAATGTTTGGTTAACAGTGGGACCACCCACACCATTCTTAGGAATAGGCTTCTATTCACGGAATTATTTGCATGTCAAACCTCGGTAACCACGATGACTGGGTCCTCCCAACTCATCCAAGGGCGAGGCAATGCCCGATTTTTATTGCCTAACGGCACTCTTATCCGAGTTACCGATGCTCTATACGCACTTAAGGCCCCTCGAACCTTACTAAGTTTTAAAGATATACGTAGCAATGGTTTCCACGTCGAAACCCACTGTGAGAATGGAATCGAGTTCCTTTATATTACATCTAATAAATGTGGACGTAAACGCATATTAGAAAAACTTAAGAGCCAAAATAGTGGACTATACACCACAACCATTAGGGTATTCGAATCCTATGCTGTCACCATAAATGAAATTTGGGACAAAGACTCATATAGGTTTTGGCATGATAGACTAGGTCATCCTGGTCGAGATATGATGATCCGTATCCTAAAGAACTCGCACGGACATCCTTTCTATCGAGCAAAAAAGGGTCAACAACTCAACACGAAGAACAGTATTGATGTTAATCATGCTATGTCATCTAAAGAAATAGAGACATACGCCCCTTCTAAGCGATTGACTATGTCAAAAGCACATCGCTCATTCTGCAAAGCCTGCTCTTTAGCTAAAGTAGGAGCGAGACCTTCCTACACTAAAGATACTAAAGCGAACATCCCATTCTTACAACGTATACAAGGAGATATTTGTGGACCCATCCACCCAGAATGCGGACCATTTAAGTACTTTATGGTATTGGTGGATGCTTCGACACGCTGGTCACATGTCGCACTCCTTTCCACTAGAAATGCTGCATTCGCAAAACTCCTAGCTCAGATCATTCGTCTAAGGACTCACCATCCTGATCACCCTATCAAGTCTATTCGATTCGATAATGCAGGAGAATTTACATCTAAAGTATTTGATGACTACTGCATGTCAATCGGAATCGATGTAGAGCATCCTGTTCCCCATGTGCATACACAAAATGGTCTCGCAGAGGCAACCATTAAAAGAATCCAAATGGTAGCACGAGCATTGGTTTTGCGCACCAATCTGCCCATCTCTGATTGGGGATATGCAGTCCTACATGCACTGCAGACTTATTCGTTTGCACTCCACCGCCAACCATTTTCTCGTATCACTTGGTAAATCGGATATGAACCGGATATTTCACACCTACGCATATTTGGTTGTGCAACATATGTGCCGATTGCGCCCTCACAACGCAATAAAATGGGTCCTCAGAGACGTTTAGGTATTTACGTTGGATACGAATCCCCAACAATTATCCGCTACTTAGAACCCTTGACAGGTGATCTCTTTACCGCGCGTCTTGCGGATTGTCACTTCAATGAGTCAGAATTCCCGTCGTTAGGGGGAGAGTAGAAAAATAAATTTCTCAAGGAACGACAGGAATTGTCCTGGTACGTCCCGAGTCTGTCTCATTATGATCCCCGTACCTCACTATGTGATCGTGAAGTACAACGAATCCTCGATCTTGTAACGCAGCGCATTCGATGCCCGATGCGCCATCGATGTCGCCAAAGTGACAAGATCACACATTCCAGCTGCAAATGTGCCTGCAAGGTTAGAAGTCCCGAATAAAGGGCACATCACCAACGTACCGAGTGATGCGATCGCACCCAGTGGAAGCGCGATCGAGGCCGTGTCTCCCAAAAGGAAAAGGGGGAGGCCACCCGGTTCGACAGACACCCGCCCAAGGAAGAAAATGACAGGTGAGGTACAAACCAACCCATTAATCATCAATACTGGGAATCCTTCCCACGAGATCATCTCTGACTATAGCTATGTCCACGAATCATTAATGGGGGACGCCCCGGAGATCGATTCAGCATTAGAAAACAAAGAGATCTCGATCAACTATGAAAGTGCGTCTGATTTGATGGAACGATCGACCACTCATATTGATGATGTGTTTGCATACACAGTTGCTCAAGAAATCATAGAGCACGATGATGTCGAACCACGCTCTGTTGAAGAATGTCAACAAAGAGCTGATTCGCCTAAATGGAAAGAAGCTATCCAGGAAGAGCTTGACTCTCTCACAAAACGCAAGGTACTTGGCCCAGTAGTGCTAACTCCGCCAAGTGTAAAGCCTGTTGGACACAAATGGGTTCTTGTCAGAAAGCGTAATGAGAATCACGAAGTCCTGAGGTACAAGGCTCGCCTTGTTGCACAAGGTTTCTCACAACGTCCTGGTATAGATTACGAGGAAACGTACTCCCCCGTAATGGACGTTATTACGTTCCGCTATCTAATCAGCCTAGTTATTTCCGAAGGATTGGAAATGCAATAATGGACGTGGTCACCGCTGCGTATCTCTATGGGGATCTAGATACGGAGATTTACATGAAAGTGACCGAAGGCATTTCATTGCCCAAATCAAGTAACCTGGACCACGGAGTGCGTATTCGCCTGCTTGAAACGCTCACTTTACGGTTTGAAACAATCCGGAAGGATGTGGTATAACCGTCTGAGTGAATACTTGATTGGAAAGGGATACAAGAACGATGAATTGTGTCCTTGCGTCTTTATAAAGAAAACAAGTTTTGGATTTGAGATCATCGCAGTGTATGTCGACGATATGAATATAATCGGCACTCTTTATGAAATAAGAGAAACCACCGGATACTTGAAAACTGAGTTTGAGATGAAAGATCTTGGGAAGACTCGTTTCTGTCTTGGTATTCAGATAGAACATAGAGTCTGTGGAATTCTCATCCACCAGTCTGCTTATGTCCAGAAGATGCTTAGACACTTTAACATGGACAAAGCACACCCGGTTAGCACTCCCATGATCGGTCGTAGCTTGGATGCGAAGAAAGATCCATTTGGTCCAAAGAAAGATGACGAAGAGCTTTTGGGAGCTGAAATTCCCTACTTAAGTGCAATAGGCGCTCTATTGTACTTAGCTCAATGTACGCGACCGGACATCGCCTTCTCAGTAAACTTACTAGCTCGATTTAGTTCAGCACCGACGCAACGTCATTGGAATGGTATCAAGAATATATTCCGATACCTAAAAGGAACCATTGACTTGGGACTATTCTTTCCCTACAAGCAGGCAAAGGAAACTGCTTCCGTAAAGGCAAATGTTAAAGTAAATGCTAATGCCATAGAACCTACCCCGACGAACGTATTGGTAGGATTTACTGATGCAGGGTATCTCTCCGACCCACACAAAGGTCGTTCCCAAACTGGTTATGTATTTGCTATTGGGAACACCGCTATATCTTGGAGATCCACAAAGCAAACCCTTGTAGCAACCTCATCTAATCACGCCGAAATTATCGCTTTGCATGAGGCGGTACGTGAGTGTATTTGGTTAAGAGCTATCATTACACATATCCGAGGTAACAGTGGACTAAGTAATGTCACTGGAGCACCCACATGCATATATGAAGATAATGCAGCTTACATCGAACAGATGAAGCTTGGGTATATCAAGGGGGGATAACACAAAACACATATCTCCAAAATTCTTCTATAATCACCAACAACAGTCTCTCCTCAATATTCAAGTAAAGCAAGTGAGATCTGAGGAGAATGTGGCCGATTTGTTCACCAAATCTCTGGCCAAGGCCGTG
The DNA here is from genome assembly GCA_033398695.1 of Orobanche coerulescens. Classification (NCBI taxonomy): domain Eukaryota; kingdom Viridiplantae; phylum Streptophyta; class Magnoliopsida; order Lamiales; family Orobanchaceae; genus Orobanche; species Orobanche coerulescens. The sequence goes on along the minus strand of CM065815.1, from coordinate 28,033,475 downwards.
TTTGAAAAACATGTGAGAAGTATCGGAATGCGGAGAATTTCCGAACTCCCGAAATCGATGTAAAGGTAGAGGGAGAAGGGTGAGTCATAAAGAAACTTACTCACCGACGTTGTACTCTTTTCTTTGACCAAGATTTATTTTCTCCCATTGGGTTTTGTTACTTGGCAAAGTTTTTAATGAGGCAAACGACACATGCACAAGTTTTTCAAAGTATCCTTGATTGATGTACAAATCAGGGGGAGATGTAGACTTGAGGGGGAGTCCTACATCCACACCGTACGTTATACTCTTTTCCTTCCAATGATCATTTTTCCCACAGGGTTTTTATCACTTGGAAAGGTTTTTAACGAGGTAACAAGATGTACGATTTTAGGGATCGATGGAATGGTCACCTTAGTAGCGCTATGATTAAATGTAACGATCATATGAGAGGATAGATTCAAAGGACGAAGTCTAAACTTGATGTGTCTAGATGTTGTACTCTTTTCCCTACGATCAAGATATTTTTCCCACTGAGTTTTTGCTTGACGAGGTTTTAACGAGGCAACATGACATGCGCTTGTAGACTAGGCACAAGGGGGAGTGTTAAAGGAATAATACCCATTGTGTGCCTAAGTCTGTTAGTTTATGGGCTTTCCTAGTTAGGGTTTGGCTGAGGCCTGTTTGTATGTACTTCACCCTATTTAAGGGATCTCATTGATGGAATAATACAACACTTTTGCCCTACTTTCTGTCTCAAGTTATTTCCCCTTCAACAGCAAATTCATATTTGACCATATTATTATTATAATTGGGGGTAAATGCATCAAATCCCCTCTATTTTCTAAACAGCAAGAAATTCCTTTATGTGGTAAGAAAGTCAATACAGAATCTCATACCGTTAAATTACTGCTAAAAAATTATTTGCGCTAATTTTTTATTAAAAATCAATATTAAAAAGGTAAAAATTATTTAAAAATCTGAAATTATTGCTAAATTCTAAAAGTTTGTTTAAAATAAAAGAAAGTTATATGAAGATTTCTACTTTATAAAAAAAAACTCATAAAATTGATTTTTATATGTCTTTCCAAATTATTTGAAATTCTAAAGGAATTAAAATTTTTATATTTTTTGAGTTTAAAAGAATGGACTCATTTCACAAATTTTACAGGAATTCCTTTAAAAAATTACAGAAATTCTAAATATATTTTCTTACATATATTATCTGGATTTTTAAATAAGTTTTGTAATCTTAATCAGTTAATTTTCGGGTTTCTTAGATCAAAGGAAAATTTAAAAATAATTTCAGATTTTTTAAATAATTGCTGATTTTGATATAATTACTTTAATATTTTTATATTTTCTTAAAAGATGAGGCTATTTTTTTAGGATAAGTTAATGGATGAGGATCTTGTGCAGACTTTGGTATAACAATTAACACAAAGGAATTTTGTACAATTTATAAAACTTATGGAGATCGAGTCACTTTAGCTAAATACAGTAGTTTATGCCTTTTACTTAGGGGTGAAAACGGATCGGAGACGGGCCGATAGTGCTCTTCCCGTATTCTAACCCATATTTTTCTACAGGGTTCAAAACTCACGTCACGTGTCCTCGACGGACATAAAAATCAGCAAAATATAACCACCTAAGATACGAAATCTCAGTCACACCCAAGGTACTCGACCTGGTCAATACATCCAAAACATATACATAACACCGTGAACACATGCCACATGTTGTGCTATGTGTTTGTTGCCTTTGGGTGAATTGTTTGGATATCCTTGGTGTGCTATGTTATGTGTGTGAATGTGTGTATATGGGCGGGGTCTACGGTGACACATGACATGTGATTATGTGGTCAGGATGCAACAAGTGATTGATCTAACCGTGAGAGCCTCGAGATACCTACGATGAGACATGACATGCGATCATGTGGTCAGGAGACAACAAGTGATTGATCCTACCGTGAGATGACGTGACAAGTGATCACGGTTGTATGTGGAACCTACGGTGACCCATGAGATGCGATCATGTGGTCAGGAGACAACAAGTGATTGATCTAACCGTGAGATGCCGAGTGTAAAATCACAACACACCGATACGAGATAATATATGTATATATATATTATCAAAGCACAACAACAACACCAAGCGTATTCATAGGGTTCACTTTACCATTCACGAAACACACCATTCACAAAATACATGCATTTTGGAAGTGAGCCCTTAATGAGGCTAAACCGAATCTTTTGAAAGTTCAATTCAAACGACCAAACAAACATATTTAGACGATCACCAATTATCATATCCACAAAATAAGAATTGTATGGACAATAGATTCGGAGTCGGATACGGGAAGGCCGGATACGAATACGAATTCGGATTATTCGAGATACGAACTCAGGACGGATTCGGGCCGGATTCGAATAAATATAATCTGATAATACGTTTCATACAAAAATCGTTTGGAAGTGATTGCAGCATATAAAAAAACTACCTACACAATATTTTAATAAAAGTTCTAATGCAAACTATAGTAATTTTTTTTTAAAAATCGTTTCATAATAAGGTTCCCTCATTTTTACTTATTGAATAAAAAACATAAACTCCATACTTAGCAAAGAGAATCCAAGCAAAACTTGTTCAAGCTCCATACTTAGCAAAGAGAATTCAAGCAAAACCTGTTCAAGGTATTAAACAAAACAACAACCAGAATCCAACTTATAATCCAATAGCCTGTCTTAATTTAGTGAAATCACATCAAAACTAAAATAATACTATGATAATGAGATAATCTATTAGAGAACCATCTTCCGGATGAACATGAAATGGAGGCTTCAACTCTCGGATCCTCATCAATCCTCATCACTGTCCATTTCTTCTTCAACCTATATTTTTTTTAATAAGCAGTTAGTATTTCATTAATGACCAAGACTCTTGGAAAAAAGGCAAGTATGAATAAAAATAGAGAAGAATTGTTAACAATAAAGTAACCCATACCAAATAAATGCATTAGCTAAAATTAGATATTTTTCTAACAATATCCAAGACAATAACCAAATAACCATATGATGGCTCCACAATTTCCCGTCCTGCATATTAAGGAAAAAAGATAAAGGCCTCAAGATCCATTTTAAATATGATTAATTATCTATTGAGTCAGACTACTAACAATGTCCTAACTCTTACAGATGCATGATTTTTATATGAATTAATAAAAAACGATATCCCAGACCGGTAAATATTGTGAACTTAATATTTTTTTATTGTTACAGGGAGGGTGGAGGTTGGCAAACAACAGATTCGAGTGCAGTGGGAAAAAGGTGCTTTGCCTCAGCTATTGTCTTGAAAGAGGATTGAAGTGATCATCATCTCTATCATTATGGAGCATTGGAGAAGTCAGTTGAGCTGGAAAACCTGTTCTCCTCAACACTTAATTAGCCATACTAAGTAAATTATATTAGTGTTATGTTGATGGTTATAGTTTATTTTATTGGGACTACTTTAACCACAAAAACAGCACACTATATTTAATCATAAAACATGAATAAACATATTAGTTTTTCATGCATTAAAAGACGTTCAAAGATCACTCTTAACAAGTGTTCTCTATTCAAAGCCCATGTCACTCCCACATAAGTACTGCATGGCCATAAAAATACTTGGCAAGTCAAAAAACTGATGAGAAAATGCCAAAATACTTCCATTTTGAAAAAAATCTCCCCTGTACAACTCAACAAGTACTATGCAATATAGCGATAAATAATAGTAACCGGCGCAAAATAATCATAATTGCAAGCTGATAATGTGCAAATAATCAGTGAAATACTTCCAGCAATACTAAGCATTGATAGCAATCATTTAAGAAGTGATGATGATAAACCTGATCCACCATATTTGCTGCAAGTGCTTCCAAAACCTCAAGATCACCAACAATTGATGAAATATTTTTTTGAGAACCTGAAATTTTTAAAAGAAAATTCATAAGAGGATTATGCATATATAATTATAATATAAAATGACAATAAGTTTAAAAAATAACCTTGTTTGGATGCAGCTAGCCAATCCTTAGTACAAACTAGTGCTTCTACCATCTCAGGATCTAAACGACTACGGCATGGATCTATAACACGACCACCAGCACTGAATGCAGATTCGGAAGCAACAGTTGATACTTGCATGGCTAACATATCACGAGCAAGTCGTGAGAGAATAGGGTATACATGTTGATGAGCCTTCCACCAGGACAAAATATCAAATTTTTGAGATTTAGGCACCATGAACGGTGGTTCTACCATGTATTTCTCCAAGTCATTTGCTGCACCAGCCCCCTCAACGTTGTATAAGTAACTATCAAGTTCATCGTTTTCTTTTTCCATAAAGAATTCACAAGTTTCACCATGACTAGAAACAATAGTAGAACTTCTTGTGACATCCGATGCATCACGAGCATACTGTTGATATAGGTGTTTCACAATCATCATCAACTTTTCCGTTTCAGCTTGATATGCAAGCTCACCATGAAACATCCTCATGAAAAATTCTATGATCCTTTTCTTGAATCTAGGATCAAGAAAACTAACCACAGCAAGAGCAACATTTGACTTCTTCCAATAGTTATCAAACTTGGCAGTCATAGATATTGCCATTGTCCTAATGGTGATATCATCGCTAACATGCCACTCTCTTAGCAAAAGCTTAATCTCACAAATCCGATAAAATAGATTTGCAGTTGGATACAATGTGCCAGACAAAAGCTCAGTAATATCATTGAATCTCTTCAAGCATTTGCAAAGAGATAAAGCTTTACCCCATCCTTCATTTGATGGTGCAATATTCTCATACCTGTGGCGCTCCAAGACAAGAAGCCTCTGAAAAGCATTCTTGTAATATAAAGCATCCTTCAACATGAGGTAGGTGGAGTTCCACCTCGTAGCTACATCTAGTGCAACACCTTTCTTTGTATCCAATTGATATTCAGTTGCACACTTCATAAACTCCTCCCACTGTAATGGAGAGCTCTTTATAGCTACAACAAAAGCACGAATATTCTTGATTGTACTTGCAATTGCAGCAAGACCCTCTCTAGCAACAAGATTGAGTATGTGATTAGCACATCTCACATGAAAAAACATGCCATCACAAATGAGGGGGCATATTTTTTCAAGCTCGGAAATAACATCCTTAACACAAACTTCATTTGCAGAGGAATTGTCAAGAGTTAGAGAAAATAACTGTTGGAAAGTAAAACGCAGCGGAAGCGAAGTTTGGGAAAGATGATGAAAGCGTTTTACGCATCTACGAGCATTAGATCTATTTAGGCATGCTAATTAATTAATTACTAAGACTAACAAGCAATTTAAATATTATTTATTATTTATTAATTAAATATGTTGATTAATTAAAATATCCTAATCTAGATCCAAGATCATAGGATATTACCTTTTGAAGTGCGTTGGTTATTTCCTTCTTGATCGCCTTGTATTTCTACCTTCAGATCTTCTAGAGTATGATCCGCCTTGAACCGGACGTTGTGTGAGCAACGAGCTACCGGATCTTGCTTGGACACCTTATGGATCGGCCGAATTCTTATGCCTCACAACTCTCGATTTTCTTTTCTTCAAGCAATTCCGATATGTAGCAAGAATTAAAGTGTTCTCTCAATTGTGGAATCAAAGACACAAGTCAAGATCCACAATTAAACACTTAGAAGAAAAATCGAAATTCCTTGTGTATGAAGAAGCATAAAATCGGCCATCAACCATAATGTCCTATTTATAGGCTCTTGGACTACTACTAGGGATCTAGAGGAGGATTATGGAAGGACTCCCAATTAATTCATCTTACCTTATTAGGACTCTTCCTAATATATGATGAATTAATTAATATCAACTTAGTCCACTAAAAAGTTTGATATTGCACTTCCTACCAAAATCCCAAATTACGAAATTGGGCTCCTTATTAAATATATTATTTCCCGTGTTTAAGATATCGAATGTCCATTAATTAATTATAAGCTACTGACAGCTTTAATTAATTAATATCTTATCCAAGAGTAGTACCACTCGAACCTTATTATTATATCGGAATTAAATCCACCTGCAGGGTTTAATATAATAATCATTATCGAGCTCCTCAAGGAGACATCGTCAACCCGCACGAGTCGGGACACGATTTCTAGTAATAATAATAATTATCGTATAAACAATATTATTGCCCAAGATACGAGGCTTATTGAGTCGATCATTTTGACTCTCACCTATGGTAAATCAAAGCAATAAGTATTATAAATACACAATTAAATATTATATACTTAGAATTAAGAAATAATAATTATCCGAGATTTACGTTCTTCTTACAACAAGATGTAAGACACTATCTCACCTCGATCCTGTTCAACGTATGCAAATACGCTAATGTATGCTAATAGTCAAGACCAACTATTCTCAAGCATACACTACAACCCTTTATATAATTGTCTAATAATTATATAGGTTGTGAACTATTATATTATTTTATAAGGCACCGATAATGTGATCTTCCGTGTGACACCAACACACCACATTATCTACAATATAAAATAATTAGACATTTCATTTGCATAACCATAACGTGAATTAATATGCAAAACATGTGATTAAATATAATTAATATCCTCATAGGTAATAAATGGGAAATTAGGTAATACAAGTATAAAGTATGCTTTGCAGTATACAATCCTAACAATCTCCCACTTATACTCAAAGCATGCTTTTAAGTATACTACTCTATTACATAGTCTCTCATTTCTCCCACTTATACTCAAAGCAATGCTGCCATACACCGTAATCCCATTCCTTCCACATGCCTTTCAAAAACTTTTGAAGGTAGGCCTTTCGTGAAAGGGTCAGCAAGATTATCTTCCGATGCAACCATGGCTACAACTACGTCTCCTTCCTTCACGAAGTGTCGTATGATGTGGTACTTGCGGTTGATATGTTTACTTGCCTGATGGGCTCGTGGTTCCCTTGAATTCGCGATTGCACCAGTATTATCACAATAAGGTGTAATACCCTCTGGCAAATCGGGAATCACATCTAAGTCCTGTAGGAAGTACTTGAGCCACACTGCCTCCTTGGCTGCCTCAGAGGCTGCCACGTACTCGGCTTCCATGGTAGAGTCCGAGATGCATTTCTGCTTCACACTCCTCCAACTAATGGCTCCACCTCCCAGGCTAAACACATAACCCGAAGTAGACTTGGATTTTTCTTTGTCCGATGAAAATCGAGTCGTGTAACCCAGGAAGCAGTCGTCTGATTGATATACAAGCATGTACTCCTAGTCCTTCTCGTACTTGAGTATGTGCTTGATGCAATCCAGTGTCACGGTCTGGGTTTGACTGATATCTAGCAGCCATGCCCACTGCATGACAGATATCTGGTCTAGTGCAAAGCATAGCATACATGAGACTTCCCACAGCAGATGCATAAGGGACCATCTTCATGTCATCTATCTCCTTTTGTGTCTTAGGACACATGTTCTTAGATAGTTGAATTCCATGTCTCTAAGGTAGGAAACCTTTCTTTGAATTCTCCATGCTAAACCGCTTCAGCACTGTATCGATATAAGATGCCTGGGATAAGCACAACATCTTTTTCTTCCGATCACGAAAGATCCTGATTCCAAGGATGTGTCCTGCTTCTCCTAGATCCTTCATATCGAACTGCTCAGATAGCCATACCCGTACGTCCGACAATTCCTTCACGTTGTTTCCAATCAGAAGGATATCGTCTAAATACAGTACAAGAAACACCAACACATTTCCATCGCATTTCTTATACACACAACTCTCACTCGGACATTGGACGAATCCATATGACTGGACAACTTCGTTAAAACGAGTGTTCCAAGATCTAGATGCTTGCTTAAGTCCATAAATGGATTTCTTAAGTTTGCACACCAAGTGCTCTTCTCCTTTAGCAATGAATCCCTCTGCTTGGCGCATATAGATTTCCTTGGCTAGACTCCCATTCAAGAATGCAGTCTTGACATCCATCTGCCAAATCTACAGATCCAAATGCGCAGCTATAGCTAAAAGAATCCGGATTGACTTAAGCATGGCTACCGGCGAAAAGGTTTCATCATAATCGATACCCTCTTTCTGAGTGTAACCTTTTGCAACAAGCCTCGCTTTGAAGGTTTCAACCTTCCCGTTACGTCCTTTCTTTCGCTTGTAGACCCATTTACTCCCAATGGCTTGTACACCATCAGGTAGCTCTACTAGCTCCCACACTTGATTGGAATCCATAGATCCCATTTCTGATTCCATTGCTTCTTGCCAGGAGTCAGCATCTTTATCTTGGGTTGCCTCCTTATAGGTCCAGGGAACTGATTCATCTTCGTCTGGGATTGAGTCTGAAGACTTTCCCACGCCTATGAATCGTTCGGGCTAACGAACAACCCTCCCACTACGACGAGGCAAATCCTGAGTTGGTGTAAAAGTTTCAGAATCGATACGTGGTGCAGCGTTAGTTGGCGCTTGTACGATTGGTATAGACGGAGTCTCGCCCCTCAGCTCTTCCAGGATTATCTCGCTCATGGGTTTGTGACTAATCATATAATCCTCTTCCAGAAATCGGGCATTGGTGCTAACAATGACCTTCTGATCCTGGGGACTATAGAACAAGCCACCCTTCGTTCCCTTAGGGTATCCTACAAACACTCGCACTTCTGTACGAGATGCCAATTTATCAGTTTCCTTATTCAGCACATGTGCTGGAGTACCCCAAATCCGAACATGTCCTAGACTGGGCTTACGCCCACTCTACAGTTTTGTGGGTGTTTTTGGAACTGATTTCGAAGGCACCAGGTTTAGAATGTACGCCGCTGTTTCTAAGGCGTATCCCCAAAACGAAATAGGTAAATCTGAATAACTCATCATTGATCTAACCATTTCTAAAAGAGTCCTATTCCTTCTTTCAGCCACACCATTTTGTTGTGGAGTTCCCGGCGCGGTGAGCTGGGACGAAATCCCCTCATTCGCCAAGAAATCCAAAAACTCTCCACTAAGATATTCGCCACCACGATCAGATCGTAGCGACTTGATACTCTTCCCATGACGCTTCTCCGTTTCAGCCTTGAAGTCTCTGAACTTGTCAAAGGCTTCAGACTTACGTCGCATCAAATAGATGTATCCATATCTCGAATAATCATCTATAAACGTGATGAAGTATTCGAAACCACCCCTAGCCTGGATATTCATTGGACCACATACATCCGTATGAACCAATTCTAACACATCCTGAGCACGGTTTCCGTTGTTTTAAAAACCCTTTTGGTCATCTTACCTTCCAGACAGGATTCACAAATTGGAAATGACTCAACTTGGAGATCATCCAATGGGCCATCATCTACCAATCTTTGAATCCTTCTAAGGTTTACATGTCCTAACCGTAAATGCCACATATATGTTTGGTTTATGCTTGAAGGTTCTTTTCTCTTTTTAGGTTTAGACAAAGAGTTAAGTGATTTATGCATAGGAGTTTGTGCAGTATTAACAATATATAGTCCATCATTAAAAGTACCTCTGCAAATATATTCACCGCTTCTTTTCTTAATAATGGCATCATCATCAAAAGAAACTGAATAACCATCGCATTTTAATTTAGAAACCGAAATTAAATTCATTCTAAAATCCGGTACTAATAATACATTATTGAGAACTAATAATTTATCATTAATCTTCAACTGCACGACTCCACCGCAATGTACCATAAGCCTGGAATAATCGCCCCAGTTGATGGTAATCTCGCCTGCACTAAGCTGCTTGGTTACCTGAAAACCATGAGAGTCAAAGCAAACATGATCAGTGGAGCCTGAATCAACTATCTACGAAGTGGAAGAACAAGCTGCCAAACATGTTTTGACTACTAGTGCACGAGATATACCTTTCTTAAGAGCAGGGCAGTCCGCTTTAAAATGTCCTTTCTGACCGCACTTGTAGCACTTTCCCTTTGGCTTTTTGTTCGCCTCGGGGTTAGGAGCCTTGCTTTTCATCTTGAGAGTTGCCACTTGCTTCTGGCCAACATGCTTCTTCTTCTTTCCCCATTTGGGTTTGGAAGAAGTAGCACCGGTTGCCGCAAGAATCTGATGATAACCTTGTTTGAAGAGACTTTCAGCAGACTGAAGCTCTGTCAGAAGTTCCGCCAAACTATATGTCCTACGGTTCATATTGTAGTTAAGGCGGAACTGCTCAAAGCTTCTAGGTAAGCTGCCTAAGATAATATCGACCTGCGTTTCCGCATCGATAGTAGCCCCCAATATGCTCGGCCTGCTCAAATGAGACATCATTTTTAGAACATGATCCCTTACTGGAGTCCCTTCAGACATTTGGGTTGTCATCAATACCCTCATAGCATTTTGTCTAGCCGCCCGGTCTGATGACCAAACATCTCGGTGAGACTTTTCATCATTTCCGCGGCCGAACCCATCGTCTGATGCTGATGTTGCAATACATTTGTCAGTGAAGCCAAAATGTAACAGCGAGCCATCTCATCAGACTTTTTCCATTTTCGGAATTCAGCCAACTCTTCGGGAGTGGCATCCGGTTCTGGTTCTAGAGGGCTCTCCTCGATTAAGACAAACTTATGCCCCTCAATAGTCAGGACAATGTCAAGATTTCTTTTCCAATCGGCAAAGTTAGTGCCATCTAGTTTATTTTCTTTGAGAATAACAGCTAGTGGATTGAAAGACATCTGAGAATAAAAATTAAAAAACATCCATTACATAATGCATAGCAAAATATATCGAAAAACCTCAAAACACAATATATATGCTAGCAACCAACACCTCAAAAAATCCGCACATGCAAGCCACGATCGTGTGGACGTTTACACACACATTTTTCAAGTAGAGTTTTACGTCTTTAATTTTACTATCTAGTCAAATTACGTTATGACAAGTAAAATTAATAGTTGGTTCCTCTTGGCAATCTATTAATTAACATAGACTCCGATGGGGAGCTTATTAATTAATACACCTAAGTGAACACCATAATTTAACATCCTTTAAAATATTATCTTTTAAATAATAGTCCTACAGATGGAGAGGTCCTATCATAAAAAGTAATATTTACCTTATGTTATCATTTTGAAATTTAAAACTAGTGAACCTATAACTAGCACATCCGATATGGAGGAAGACTCTAATGTCAACGCGCATGCTAATTACTTCACAATTTAAATTAATTATGGAGGCCAATTTGATTTTAATTAAAAAAAAAATAAATCAATTTAATCACTTAGTTATTTTAGCCTTAAGGTTTTTAATTTTCTCGTCCTAACATGCAAGGAAACATATCACGCATACATCCATACATGCCATACATCAAAACAATAAAAACCAAAATAAAGCATGGATAATTAAATTTATCCAATTATCATGGTCTTCATCCTTGAGTTGAATCAGAAAATCTTCGACTCGATCTCTCCCATCGAATCAAGCATCTCGTCGCTCCTCCTACGGGCCGTGGATTTTCAAAATTAAAATTTTACTTTTATGCAAAATTAATTACATAAAAAAATTTAATTTTAAATCCCGACTTCCCAAATGGGCGAATTAACGGCGCGAAACGGACCGACTAAATCGACGACCCGACCAACCAAATAACTGCCCGACCAGTGCCGTCATGCACCGGCAGCTGGCCGGCCGCTGGCAGTATCCGCGTCTTTGCTGGCGCGCTTCATTGCCGGCAGCTTGCCTAGCCCGATCCGGTTACGCTCTATCTCTTCGCGATCCCGTCTTTTCCGAATTCGATTACAATTTTATACAAAATAAAATACATCGAAATTACATCAAGATTTACACGAAAAAATAAAACCACCTAGAACTACCCGCGGATTTTCTCACGGGAAAAACCATTACATGCCTCAAAAACGGGCCAAACCAACAATTGCATAATTAATAAAAATAAATAAATAAATACACCATTCATATAAACCATGATAATTGGATCATATCACCTGCAAGAACACATCTAGCAAAATATTCCAACATCAAAATATATGAATATTTAAATTGCTACCAATTAATCACTAAAATTAATTAAAATAGCAAAAGCTTAAAAATCCGGCTCCGATACCAATTGTTGGAAAGTAAAACGCAGCGGAAGCTAAGTTTGGGAAAGTTGATGAAAGCGTTTTACGCATCTACGAGCATTAGATCTATTTAGGCATGCTAATTAATTAATTACTAAGACTAACAAGCAATTTAAATATTATTTATTATTTATTAATTAAATATGTTGATTAATTAAAATATACTAATCTAGATCCAAGATCATAGGATATTACCTTTTGAAGCGCGTTGGTTATTTCCTTCTTGATCGCCTTGTATTTCTACCTTCAGATCTTCTAGAGTATGATCCGCCTTGAACCGGACGTTGTGTTGGCAACGAGCTACCGGATCTTGCTTGGACACCTTATGGATCGGCCGAATTCTTATGCCTCACAACTCTCGATTTTCTTTTCTTCAAGCAATTCCGATATGTAGCAAGAATTAAAGTGTTCTCTCAATTGTGGAATCAAAGACACAAGTCAAGATCCACAATTAAACACTTAGAAGAAAAATCGAAATTCCTTGTGTATGAAGAAGCATAAAATCGGCCATCAACCATAATGTCCTATTTATAGGCTCTTGGACTACTACTAGGGATCTAGAGGAGGATTATGGAAGGACTCCCAATTAATTCATCTTACCTTATTAGGACTCTTCCTAATATATGATGAATTAATTAATATCAACTTAGTCCACTAAAAAGTTTGATATTGCACTTCCTACCAAAATCCCAAATTACGAAATTGGGCTCCTTATTAAATATATTATTTCCCGTGTTTAAGATATCGAATGTCCATTAATTAATTATAAGCTACTGACAGCTTTAATTAATTAATATCTTATCCAAGAGTAGTACCACTCGAACCTTATTATTATATCGGAATTAAATCCACCTGCAGGGTTTAATATAATAATCATTATCGAGCTCCCCAAGGAGACATCGTCAACCCGCACGAGTCGGGACACGATTTCTAGTAATAATAATAATTATCGTATAAACAATATTATTGCCCAAGATACGAGGCTTATTGAGTCGATCATTTTGACTCTCACATATGGTAAATCAAAGCAATAAGTATTATAAATACACAATTAAATATTATATACTTAGAATTAAGAAATAATAATTATCCGAGATTTACGTTCTTCTTACCCAAGATGTAAGACACTATCTCACCTCGATCCTGTTCAACGTATGCAAATACGCTAATGTATGCTAATAGTCAAGACCAACTATTCTCAAGCATACACTACAACCCTTTATATAATTTGTCTAATAATTATATAGGTTGTGAACTATTATATTATTTTATAAGGCACCGATAATGTGATCTTCCGTGTGACACCAACACACCACATTATCTACAATATAAAATAATTAGACATTTCATTTGCATAACCATAACGTGAATTAATATGCAAAACATGTGATTAAATATAATTAATATCCTCATAGGTAATAAATGGGAAATTAGGTAATACAAGCATAAAGTATGCTTTGCAGTATACAATCCTAACAATAACTTCTTCTCAATAAACCATCTCATAACACTAGCAACGAATGCTTCTGACAACCTCCCACCTGTATGTCGTCCTCCTACATGCATGAATTTGATGATTCTCTTCTGAATGTGCCAATCTTCATCAATCCAATGTACAGTGACACACATATAGCCCCTGTTTTGATTTGATGTACACATGTCCATAGTTGTGCTAAAGCGACATTTCACAGATTTGAAATATTCATAGAGCTTTTCTTTTTCTTGTGTAAAGATTTCCTGTATTTCATTCCTAACGGTGATTCGGCTATTCATTGAAAAACTTGGACGCAAGGACTTGATGAACTCCACAAAGTATTCATGCTCAACTATATTTAAAGGGTACTCATGCATGACTATTGCTAAATGAAATTTTCTCAATCTAGCTTCTTGATCGTACCTGTAAGGTTCAACACTTGCGACACTGTCTTTCTTTTCCACTTTCAGTTATTGTTGACCCGACATAATATTGTGTTTTTTCTTCAAGTGGTTCCAGAAAACCTTTGTTCCATTTGTACTCTCACCTCTAGCTTTGTATTTGCATTTATTGCAATGTGCCCAAAGTATCACGGTCTTCTTGCCATTCTCCTCAATGGTCTGGCGCACCTTAGTGAAGTGATTCCAAACCCTTGATGTAGTCCTATTTTGTACCTTTTCTTGAGGCTCGTCATCCACTTCTTTTGTACACGAATCAACATCAACAGTTCCAATATTAACATTTTCTGCTGTGGATGATACACCGAGACTTGAACCTTCCCTGCATAGAAAATCTCAGAATTCAGATGGAAAAAAGGAGTTAAGCACTTAAAATACTGAGTAGCAGAGTGTGGATGGAAAATGTTGCTTTGGGCTAATACAATCCGATTAATTAGTAAAAATGTCTTCAATGATACTATAGGTAATGGACAACAAAATACTCCAAAGTATAATTATTCATATAATTAGGGCTTACTCTGTTTATTTTCAGTGAAGTTTCAATTGAAAGAAGTTCCCGGAACGATTGAACTATAGTATAGACAGAAATAAAGAATGATAAATGAGTACCTTTACCTTTTCCATAGGATATGATGCTTATGGGAGAATGAAAGAATTCTTAGTTGACTTGGATATTGTTACATCATACCCTTTTCTTTTCCTCTGCCCATTGCCCATACTTTTTGTAATTATATGCTATTATTAAGCCCTAAAAGCTTTTCTTTATCCCATGAGAAAAGAAATCCCGAACCAGGAAAAACAGAAAGGGATAGCCGCCCTTGCCTCAATCTAATGCTAATGCCGGCCCCGTCGGAGTGAATGGGATTTTAGGGTTATCCCTACAGGTGAGCTACTCCAACCTACTGATTCGCTACTATCTTCAACCGGTAACTAAAAAGTTCAAACCAACTAAAAAGCTCATATATTGCGTACATGTAAAATCATCCGTCTTGTGATAATTTAACTCATCACATAGAAGGTACAATAAATATATAAAACCGTCCGTCTTGTGATATTTGAACTCATCACATAGGAGGTACAGTAAATATGTAAAACCGTCTGTCTTGTGATAATTGAACTTATCACATAGGAGGTATAATAAATATGTAAAACCGTCCGTCTTGTGATAATTGCATTTATCATATAGGAGGCATCGCCATCCATCTTGTGATAATTAAACTTGTCACATAAGAGGTATCACCATCCATCTTGTGGTAATTAATTATCATATGGGAGGTATCACCATCCATCTTATGATAATCAGATTATCACATGGGAGGTATAGTAATATTTACATAATGTAAGCTCAACAAATAGATGATTTCAACCACCACTTGGAGATAATTATAATAAAGTCAGGAATTAGATTAGTAAATATTTAACTGCTTCTTCTGGAGCAGGTTCGTCCAACCATTTTCTCAAACTATGTAATACCCGAGATTTCTGATATGTATTTGGAACTTGTGACATTGTAATTGTTGAACTTTGATCTGAGTATTATTCTCCGTATTTCATAATCCGATGTTGTTGAGCGTATGATTTCATGTATGTGATGTAGATTGTGATTCTACGCATGTAGCGCACGCTATCGTCTATGTGTAGCGTACGCTAACATGGATCCATAGCGCACGCTACAAAGGAACATTAGCGCACACTATACGTGGTCAATATGATTGAGATGTGTGGTAGGTGAGATCAGGCCGGGGATCTTGGTCGGATTGTGTCGGGATGAACCTGGACGGCTTTCGGGAAAAGCCAAGTCAACGCCTTAGCGCACGCTACTGATATGAGAATAGCGCACGCTAAGTGCTGAGTTCAGTGAAGTCAGTAAGCCGTTAGAGCACGCTATGAGTATGGACTAGCGCGCGCTAATAACCATTTTCTATAAATAGGACATCATCCTTTTCGTATTTTCAGCCTTTTCTCTTCCCACATCCGAATCCTTATACTTAGAGTATTACTCTCTTCATCATAAACACTTCATATCAGCATCCTAGCTCGTGTTGAAGATCGTAGACCATTGGGGGATTGGTGTTCAAGCCTTCGGCATTGGGTTGCTTCAAATTCCTCCTTGTTCTTCACTACTTTGAGGTAGGTGATTCTTCACCAATATTAAGTACTATTATGAAGGACGTTTTGATCATGTCTTGGGTTTACCTAGTCGGTTAAATTCGTAGTAGTCGAGCATCATGTGTTAGGAAGATAATTTCGATGTTTCGGTACTTATTCTTCGTATAATCCTTTGAACATTTTTAGTATATGGACTCCTAAGCATATTATGTATCTTCAAAACCGATCATGACCAGTATATGAAGATTACCTAGTTCATATGTTTTACGTAAGGAATCATATGTTTTGGGACTTGGAATGAACGGAACTTAGAATATTTTTCTTGAAGATCAAGATGAATTATGGTGTAGTAATGATAATACGTATCCTTGTGTCTCGAAGTCATTTAATCCATAAAGGTCTTTCATAAACCTTATGAGCATGATATGCACGGGGATGACATGTATTATCACCATAGAATTCATGAGTTCATCACCATTAGATCTAGTTTTCTGCCAGTAGTAATCTGCCATGCACGGTTAGCGCATGCTAACATACGTAAGTTAACGTGCGCTATCGAGGATAAGTTAACGCACACTACGTTTGGTACGTAACGTACGTTATGATATCAGCCGAGTCAGTCGGCTGATCAGAGAGAACTGTCAGTCCATCGCTAGCGTACGCTAGGCTTAGACGATAGCGTACGCTAACAGGCAGGCTTAGCGCACGTTACGTGTAACACCCCAAACTAGGCGGATATTACAGTGCCGTAGATCCCCAACTGGGACCCACCAGGCAAATGAAAATGAATGAATTACACAGGATAAATGTAGTACCGAACTACATTACAACAATAATTACTCCGATGAGGAGTTTAGTTACAACACACCAGGACAATACCGAATACTAGTGTATTTTATATGAAGATAAAATACACAACACTGAATGAAACGGAGTATCCAAATGAAAGTCTGCAGCGGAAAATAAGGGACAATAACATGAATAACTGAAAGATCGGGGCCCCCTACTAGTATCACTGGGACTCCTCGACATCAACATGCTATTCCCGTGCTTTTGCCTTGCCATGACCTGAAAAACAAAATCCAAATGGGTCGCCATACGTAACAACAATCCTCAAGGGTTGAAAATACACAATCATGATTATATCTCAAGTTATGAAATATCCTGTCGAAACATACGCAATCAAACATGCTATATGAATCAACTAACAGTACGGCTCAAAGGGTGGTACCACACTATGCCCGGGATGGAAATGTATCCGTGCACAAGCCACCAACGAGTATCGATCGAATACACGTGTGGTCTTGTACCTAATCAGTCTCACGAGACAATATGACTCGTGTGCACAGTCCAATGTGAGGCCAACAACCAACACACGACTTAAACGTGCCCGACATGAAAATCCAACACATACCAACCGGCACGCCAGTATGACCCGGAATGCCACGATATAACAAAAGTGACATCGAAAATGAATAATGACTCACCGAGGTGGAATGGTAGTGAAATAAATGACAGCTCAATGAAAAGATTGGAATCGTCGTTCCTTATGACTGAAGTGATTAATTGATAATAACAAGTTGATACGGTTAATACACTGATGAATGAGTTATGATTATGAATGAACAACAACAAAAGGGATGAGTATCCTTTTAACCGAGTAAGAATTAACTTACACAACACCGGTGACAATTATCCTTCCACGAACAACGTCCTAATAGAGATATCGGTCGCTCGAACAACCTTGAATAACACAATAACCAACAATCCGTTCAACATACGTAACAAACATGAATATAGCAAACTCAACACGTCGATACGACTAAACCAAGTCCATTGAGGCATTAAATCAAACACGTTGCGTCCAAACTCCGATTGTTTACAATCAAACCTCAATATACCAATATCAAATCCCCCAAGAAGTGTTTCAAACCAACAAAACATCTTCAATACGATTAATAATCCAAAACGAATATCCAAAAACGTGATTATAATGACAATTAATCGAAAACCCCCAATTTCAACTCGATAATCAAAGTGTTCTTGAATAATCCCTCAATAATCCAATGAATCCTTATACAAACTCATAATCATATACATATCCCTTCATATAACATGATTATAACGTCCAAAACATCATATCTCAACACAAAATCGAAATCCAAGGTGTTGAAGAAATTACCTCTTGAAGATCCAACAACTTCGATCCAATGAAAACGTGTTAAATCGACTATCCAAGCTTCCCAACAAAATAGGATGATGAAATCCAAATACACAAGTGATTGATGATGCCAAAATATCTCCCTCAAGCTCTCTCTCTCGGACAAGATGAAGGAAATGAGAAAAATGAGGAAAAGTGTCCCTACTAAACCATATATCTGCCCGGAAGTTACGGCCGTAACTCGGCCCTCTTACGGCCGTAACATTCTGTGTCAACGGCCTTACGGCCAGAATCGGCCAACTTGTACGGCCAGAACTCGGCTTCGTCGAAAGCTCGCTGACAGACTTACGGCCAGAATCGCTCTGAGTTACGGCGTAACTCCGCCACAAAAACATCCGCCGACATCCTTACGGCCGTATCCGCACACCTTACGGCCAGAACTCGGTGATACGGCCGTATCCGACCAACCTTACGGCGTAAGCCCTCTTCGCCGAAAATGACCAGCACCTTGCTCGCAGCAGACGGACGTATCCGCCAAGTCTTACGGCCATATCTCCTCGCCTTACGGCCGTATGCCGAAACCCTTACGGCCGTAACTCGCCTTCGCCAAAACGTCGGGCACTCGCCGACACGTACGGCCAGAATCGGCCACCTTTACGGCCGTACCTCCCAACTTACGGCCGTATGCCGATATCTCATGCCCGTAAGTCCCGCTCGTCCGAAATGGCCCTAAACAACGAACGCCAATTACAGCCCGTATCCGACACTCCTACGGCCGTAACTCGCTTGGGACAAGATGAAATTCCGACAACTCCGATTTCTCGCTACGATCGATGAATGATTCGACATACCAAACGTTTGCGAACGCGAACAAGTCCAACACATGCCAAAATGATACTTCCAGCACAAGACTACCAATCACGATGATAATGATAATACTCCCGTTCCGACACTCAAACGGAGATGAAATGACGATCGGTAACTGATACACGGTTACCACATGCCAAATGAACGCAAATGAATGAATCATGACTGATGAATGATTATTAATGAGTGAAAATTACTGAGTGATGATTACTGACTGATAGTTACTCAATGATAATGAATGAATTACAACCGGGTATTACATACTCCCCCCCTTAAAAAGAGTTTCGTCCCCGAAACTAAGGGTCAAACAACTAGGGATAACTCTCCCGCATACTCTCCTCGGTTTCCCAAGTGGCCTCTTCGACTCCGTGTCTGGACCACTGAATCTTGACCAAAGGGATCGCCTTGTTCCTCAACTGTTTGATTCGCCGCTCCAATACTCGTACAGGACGCTCCTCATACGAATGATCATCCGCGATCTCGATTTCGTCAAACTGAAGTATGTGACTCGAGTCGGCAACATACTTCCGCAACTGAGAGACGTGAAATACATTATGAATTCGGCTCAAAGCCGGAGGTAAAGCCAATCGATAAGCTAACTCGCCTATTCGATCCAAAATTTAAAACGGTCCAATGAATCTCGGACTCAACTTCCCCCGTTTTCCGAAACAGAAAAATACCTCGACTCGGGGATACCTTGACCAAAACGTGGTCACCCGTCTCGAACTCTAGTGGTCGACGACGATCATCTGCATATGATTTCTGTCGACTCTGAGCTGTCAACATACGACTCTTGATCAAAGCTACCTTCTCCCGGGCGGCTATAAGCATATCGGGCTCGGTGCCGATTGATTCTGACAAGTCATCCCAACACAAAGGAGATCGACAAAGACGACCATACAAGGCCTCGTAAGGTGCCATCTTAATGGAGGCATGCCAACTATTATTATACGTGAACTCGATTAATGGTAGTTGGGCTTCCCAATCGTCCTTCCAATCGAGGACGCATGCCCTCAACATGTCCTCTAATGTCTGTATAGTCCTCTCTGATTGCCCGTCGGACTGAGGATGAAAGGCGGTACTGAGATTGAGCTGAGTTCCCATAACACGATGAACTGATTTCCAAAAATGAGACACAAATCGTCCGTCACGATCGGAAACGATACTCTTAGGGGTACCGTGATGTCTCACTATCTCCTTGATGAATAACTAGGCCAGTCTCTCGGGACCCCACGTATCCTTGATCTCAAGGAAATGAGCTGATTTACTTAAGCGGTCCACAATCACTCAGATCGTATTCATGCCACGACGACTCGTCGACAAACTCGTAATGAAGTCCATAGAAATGTCTTCCGACTTCCACTCTGGAATAGGGAGAGGTTTCAGCATACCCGCCGGTCATTGATGTTCAATCTTGACTTGTTGACAAGTTAAGCATCTCGAAACAAATTCCGCGACTTCTCACTTCATATTACTCCACCAGTAATTTTGTTTCAAGTCTTTATACATCTTGCTAGACCCCGGGTGAACCGAATAAGGGGTAGCATGAGCTTCTCTCAAAATCGAGTTTTTTCAACTCGTCATTCGCCGGTACGCACAACCGATTCTTAAATCTCAAAAGTCCATCCTCGTGGACCACGAATCCAGGGGCTTTCCCCTGAGCCACATCCTCACGGATGCGCGACAATGCTGGGTCTGAACCTTGATTCTCCCTGATTTCCTCCTCAAGTGACGATGAAATTTCAAACATACAAAGTCTCGACTCGAAGCTGCACTCGATCTCGGGTCTAAGGAATTCCCGCCAAGCTCCTTCGAATGCTAAACGAGCAAGCATCTGCTCCTGCACGGACTTACGACTCAAGGCGTCGGCGACAACGTTCGCCTTGCCCGGGTGGTAAAGGATCTCGATATCATAATCTTTGATTAATTCCAACCACCGTCTCTGTCGCATATTTAACTCCTTCTAAGTAAATATATACTTTAAATTCTTATGATCGGTGAATATCTGACAGGTAACGCCATAAAGATAATGACGCCAAATTTCCAACGCGAAAACCACGGCTGCTAGCTCCAGGTCGTGGGTCGGATAATTAACCTCGTAAGGTCGCAATTGCCGTGAAGCATAGGCAATAACCTTCCCATCCTGCATTAATACACATCCGAGACCGTGTCCGGACGCTACATTAAAAACCACGAATCCTTCCGTCCCTTCCGCAAGGAAAAGACAGTCTAAATTAACCGATTCTTGAGTTCCTCAAAACTCCGCTGACACACGTCGGACCACGTGTATTTCTTACCCTTTCGCAAAAGGTTCGTCATTGATTGAGCGATTTTAGAAAACCCTTCCACAATTCGCCGATAACAACCGGCTAATCCGAGAAAGCTTCGGATTTACTTAACATTCTTCGGAGGTAACCAATCTCGGATAGCCTCCGTCTTCTGAGGGTCGACACGAACTCCGTCTGATGAAATTACATGTCCGAGAAAAGTCACTTCGGACATCCAGAACTCACATTAAGAAAACTTTCCATAAAGTTGCTCTCGTATCAACACGTCGAGAACCTGATGAAGATGAACCTCGTGTTCCTCTCGGCTACGAGAATAAATCAAAATGTCATCGATGAAGACAACAACAAACTGATCTAAAAAGTCGATGAAAACCCGATTCATTAACTCCATGAATACCGCATGTGCATTAGTTAGCCCGAACGGCATAACTACGAACTCATAATGACCATAGCGTGTTCGAAACGCCGTCCTCGCGATATCCGACTCTCGAATCCGCAACTGGTGATATCTAGATCTTAAGTCGATCCTGGAAAATACTGAAGCTCCCTGAAGTTGATCTAAAAGATCATCAATACGGGGTAAGGGGTACTAATCTTGATCATCACCCTGTTCAACTCTTGATAATTAATACACACACGAGACGATCCATCCTTCTCCTTGACAGATCACACTGGTGCTCCTATCGGGGACGCAATCGGTCGGAGATAACCTTCCTCGAACTATTCCTCAAGTTGAATCTTCAACTCCTGCATTCTGGTCGGGGCCATCCGATACGGTGCCTTCGATAAAGGGGACGTACCGGCTCCAACTCACTCCTGAATTCCACTACTCTATGTGAAGGCAACCAAATAACTCGTCTGGAAATACATCGTCAATCGATAACAATAATACCACAAATGATTGAACATTTTGATTGCCCTAGAATGGTCAATCGATAAAAAGTGACACAATGAATGATTGAACATCTCGATTGCCTTAGAAAGGCCAATCGATGAAAATGGTACAATGAATGTTTGAATAACTCGATTGCCTTAGAAATGCCAATCGATGAAAATGATGCAATGAAGGATTGAATAACTCGATTGCCTTAGGAAGGTCAATCGATGAAAATGATACAATGAATGATTGAATGACTCGATTGCCTTAGAAAGGCCAATCGATAAAAATGGTGCAATGAATGATTGAATAGCTCGATTGCGGAATTTCTTCGCTTCGCCATAATAATAATTCTCTTTGGAACAACGGGGATTACTTCCTGAAGCACACATTCGACAACCAACGACGGAAAGATAGCGACCAAACGCTAACAAACACTGAGGATAGTATCAAGACGATTAAACCAACTAATACCGAAAATTACATCGTCCTAAGATAAATTCACCACGATTAGGTCCACCAACCAATCGCGGTCACTAAGCTTACTTTGGTATGATTCCGAAAATTCTTCCATCGTCAGGTAGACCGATGGTATGAGGTCCACAAGCAATAGGACTATCCCGAAATAAGTCTATTCAAGCATGATTCGAAAATGAATGAATGCGGTGTACCAGCATCAAAAGGTACACACAAGTTGAAATAAAATTACGAGTATACCTGAAATCATTCGGGCCACCGGATCGTCGATCCTCCTCATCACATGAATCTGGGACTTGCCGGCCCCCGAACCGGACGCTCTCGTCTGATAAATACGAGCTCCAACTCTATTTGCTTCCATTGTCTTAAACGACGTTGACAAAGCAGTCTGATTCTGAAACGCTGATCGCTTCGGGGCCTGCCAGAGCCGACTTGGAGTCCTTTCGGCAAAAACGGGCCTTATGCCCAAAATTCCCACAATTATAGCACGTGATAGACGGTTTCAGACACTCTGTGCTGTAATGACCCGGCGTTCCACAATTGAAACAGGTGATGGCCGAACAGGCCGCTCGGGACTGAGATCCCGCACGATTTTGCGCCGTAGGAGGTCGCCGAAACGATAGGACTCACGAGGCTTCTTGAAGGTTGATGACCGCCTTCGGATTGATTACGCCGTTGATTTCTTCTTGTGAGATGAAGGTTGTTGTTCAAGACTTTCCTTAGCGGTGGCTCATATGGGAGAGTTCTCTCGATTAATCCGGCAGTGGCGCAATGATGATTGAGCAACTGCACATGGGTCATCATGGCCTGCATAAAAGTGAGTGGATCAACCCGAACATCTTCTGATTGAGCCGAGTCCTGGGCACGATTTCCCGGCAGCGAGTGATTATTTCTTGGGTTTCGGCCCGCACCGCGGCCTCTTCCCGTGCATCCCCTGACATCTCTCTCCATACTGAAGTAGGAAGGTCGCATAATGATTATATTTCCCGCATGATTAGCACGTTATGATTATGTCATGAGATGATGAAAATGAGTATACATGCTCTAACTTAGTGATTATATGAATGATTTACTGAAGTTACATGATTATCTGATGAAATTCTTGAAATGATTATCTTGAATAACTTAACAAGATTGATAATATGATCATCCAGATTGACAACTGAGTAATGAAATGAATTGAGTAATTAATGAGTTAACATGATCGTCCTGATTATTAACTGAGTAATGAAATGAATTAAGTGATTAATGACTTGACATGATCGTCCTAATCACAATGAATGATGATGTTTGAGAATTGTTAATTGACGAATGATGAATGAATGACTATTGCCAGAAATTATACCATGGCGTTAGAAATCTTACAGTTCTTCCGGTCTGATTGGCTCGGCATTTGCACAGGTCACACGTGACGCGAAAGTCCAATGATACTAGTATGATGACGATGATTTCAAATGAGACATGACTCGGAAGGTAGTATTCAAAACCACTCTCCGATACCAACTCTGTAACACCCCAAACTAGGCGGATATTACAGTGCCGTAGATCCCCAACTGGGACCCACCAGGCAAATGAAAATGAATGAATTACACATGATAAATGTAGTACCGAACTACATTACAACAATAATTACTCCGATGAGAAGTTTAGTTACAACACACCAGGACAATACCGAATACTAGTGTATTTTATATGAAGATAAAATACACAACACTGAATGAAACGGAGTATCCAAATGAAAGTCTGCAGCGGAAAATAAGGGACAATAACATGAATAACTGAAAGATCGGGGCCCCCTACTAGTATCACTGGGACTCCTCGACATCAACATGCTATTTCCGTGCTTTTGCCTTGCCATGACCTGAAAAACAAAATCCTAAATGGGTCGATTACGTAACAACAATCCTCAAGGGTTGAAAATACACAATCATGATTATATCTCAAGTTATGAAATATCCTGTCGAAACATACGCAATCAAACATGCTATATGAATCAACTAACAGTACGGCTCAAAGGGTGGTACCACACTATGCCCGGGATGGAAATGTGTCCGTGCACAAGCCACCAACGAGTATCGATCGAATACACGTGTGGTCTTGTACTTAATCAGTCTCACGAGACAATATGAGTCGTGTGCTCAGTCCAATGTGATGCCAAGTTCCAACCCTCGTCTTAAACGTGCCCGACATGAAAATCCAACACATACCAACCAAAGACGCCAAGATGACGGAATGCCACGATATAACAAAAGTGACATCGAAAATGAATAATGACTCACCGAGGTGGAATGGTAGTGAAATAAATGACACTCAATGAAAAGATTAGAACCGCTGCTCCTTATGGTCAAGTGATTAATTGACAATAACAAGTTTGATACGGTTAATACACTGATGAATGAGTTATGATTATGAATGAACAACAACAAAAGGGATGAGTATCCTTTTAACCGAGTAAGAATTAACTTACACAACACCGGTGACAATTATCCTTCCACGAACAACGTCCTAATAGAGATATCGGTCGCTCGAACAACCTTGAATAACACAATAACCAACAATCCGTTCAACATACGTAACAAACATGAATATAACAAACTCAACACGTCGATACGACTAAACCAAGTCCATTGAGGCATTAAATCAAACATGTTGCGTCCAAACTCCGATTGTTTACAATCAAACCTCAATATACCAATATCAAATCCCCCAAGAAGTGTTTCAAACCAACAAAACATCTTCAATACAATTAATAATCCAAAACGAATATCCAAAAACGTGATTATAACGACAATTAATCGAAAACCCCCAATTTCAACTCGATAATCAAAGTGTTCTTGAATAATCCCTCAATAATCCAATGAATCCTTATACAAACTCATAATCATATACATATCCCTTCATATAACATGATTATAACGTCCAAAACATCATATCTCAACACAAAATCGAAATCCAAGGTGTTGAAGAAATTACCTCTTGAAGATCCAACAACTTCGATCCAATGAAAACGTGTTAAATCGACTATCCAAGCTTCCCAACAAAATAGGATGATGAAATCCGAATACACATGTGATTGATGATACCAAAATATCTCCCTCAAGATCTCTCTCTCGGACAAGGTGAAGGAAATGAGAAAAATGAGGAAAAGTGTCCCGGCCAAACCATATATACTGCCGGAAGTTACGGCCGTAACTCGGCCCTCTTACGGCCGTAAAATTCCAGGTCAACGGCCTTACGGCCGTAACCGGCCAACTCGTACGGCCGTAACTCGGCTTCGTCCGAAAGCTTGCCGACAGACTTACGGCCGTAACCGCTCCTGAGTCACGGGCGTAACCCGCCTTCGTCAAAAACATCCGCCGACATCCTTACGGCCGTATCCGCACACCTTACGGCCGTAACTCGGGTGATACGGCCGTATCCGGCCAACCTTACGGGCGTAAGCCCTCTTCGTCGAAAATGACCAGGCACCTTGCTCAGCAGACTGGCCGTATCCGGCCAAGTCTTACGGCCGTATCTCCCTCGCCTTACGGCCGTATGCCGAAACCCTTACGGCCAGTAACTCGCCTTCGCCAAAACGTATGGGCACTCGCCGACACGTACGGCCGTAGAATCGCCAGCCTTACGGCCGTACCTCCCAACTTACGGCCGTATGCCGATATCCTTACGGCCGTAAGTCCCGCTCGTCCGAAATGGCCCGGAAACAACGAACGTCAATTACGGCCGTATCCGACACTCCTTACGGCCATAACTCGTTGCTGGACAAGATGAAATTCCGACAACTCCGATTTCTCGCTACGATCGATGAATGATTCGACATACCAAACGTTTGCGAACGCGAACAAGTCCAACACATGCCAAAATGATACTTCCAGCACAAGACTACCAATCACGATGATAATGATAATACTCCCGTTCCGACACTCAAACGGAGATGAAATGACGATCGGTAACTTATACACGGTTACCACATGCCAAATGAACGCAAATGAATGAATCATGACTGATGAATGATTATTAATGAGTGAAAATTACTGAGTGATGATTACTGACTGATAGTTACTGAATGATAATGAATGAATTACAACCGGGTATTACATTACGTAGAGTACGTAGCGTACGCTAAGTGGTTCAGGGAGATTGTATATTTTGAGCTTTTGGCCGTAGACCGAATTGCTAGGCAATCGTTCGACTTGAGATGATTTGTATATCATTTCTTTTGTTAAGGTTCGAGCTTGCTACGTTGATCGAAGGAGGCGGCCTTCGAGTGTGTTGAGATCATTGAAGTGTTTCGTTCTTGCCATCTTCGAGGCAAGTATCGTAATATGTTAATATTTGGTATTTAGAGCATGCGTGTGATTATTCATGTTGTTAAACATGAGATTTATTTCGTTGAATTGTCATGATATTCGTTATCTAGTGTTTGTATGTTCATGTTGATGGACATGGCGATTTGGCATATATGTATGCATGAGTTATGTTTGTGTTTGTTGTGCGATCTATGCTGAGGGCGCTGGATCGGATGTCCACCTCGTGTTGGTCCGACGGGATCATCTTGGGATCTAGGCTGAGGGCGCTGGATCATTGGACGGGTTATTTCCACCTCGTGTTGGTCCGACGGGATCATCTTGGGATCTATGCTGAGGGCGCTGGATCATTGGAATACCCTTGTTGTGTTAATGGAATCTTTTGGATTCGCATTGTCGGATTCCGGTAGCGGAAGTCCGTGTGGTGTATCTTGTTATGTATTGTTGATGCATATTCGATTCGTTTAAATGATACTTGTACTAGCATCGTTTTGCTAACCCCTTTGGGGGTGGTCATTTGTTTTGATGTTCAGGTAGCCGAGGAGCAGGGAAACAGCCACAGTACCGACGTGACGACGAAGGAGTTCAGTGATGTTTGTGGTTGTTGGTGATTTGTTTTCTTGGTTTGATTTCAGTACTCGAGTACGCGTGTCTTATTAATATCATTTCGATATGGTTGTATTAATTACTCGTTGAACCAGTTGGATGGTTTTGTAAACTTGAATTTCCACAGTATTGATGTCTTATATTTATTTTAAATTAGCCTTGTAAATTCTTACTTAAAGGGTTTACGGCGCTGTAATTATTCCGAATATCTCGGGGTGTTACAGAATATGGTATCGGAGCTAAGATTCATGGATATCTTGGCAGTCGGGTTTTAAGTTGGGTCTGTTTACGTTATTGATTTACGAGTCGTTCGTAACATCACTGTTCAACCAAAAGTTGTCATGTGGACCGTGGTTGTAAGTATCCTAATCTCTTGTACTACCGTTTTACTTAATTCTGTTTTGTGAGTATTGGCGGGCTTTATTTTTGAAAATTTTGTCCTGGATATTGAAATTGTGTTTTCAGTATGTTGAGAGGAGGTCGTGGACGCGGACGTGGTCGTGGACGCGGATGTGGAAATATGAGACAGGAGGACTCCGCAACTACCCCAGAATTATCGGCTAGTAGAACCGATTCCCATTCTGGAGGGCAGCAAGGATCAGCGAATGACGACGCAAATCCTAACATGCCAGGAGTGCTTCAACAGGTGGTGGCGCAGATAAACCAGTTCGCTCAGGTCGTTGACCGCAAGCAGACGGCGATGGGACAGCAGCACCACGAGGATAACCGGAGAGACAGATGGCTTGCTGAGGTGGTCAAATTGCACCCGCCAAAATTTGACGGATCTGCTGAGGCACTTACTTGGGATCATTGGCTTAAGGAGTTAGAGAAAATATTCGCGGGTATTACCTGTCCCGAAGACCGGAAGGTTCCCATTGTCCAGTATTTTCTGACTGGGGAGGCCTTTGACTGGTGGGAAGCTATTCGACCCGAGGATCATAATGCGGACTGGACGGAATTCAAACTAATGATGGAAGCACAGTATTGTCCTCGTCTAGTTAGAGAGGCAAAGATCCGAGAGTTTTTCTCACCACAGAGTTCGGAAGCAACTGTAACAGACATAATCAAAACTTTTAATCATCAGCTGACGTGTGTCCGACACGTGGTCAGAACGGAGGCAGAAAAGATTTTTCATTTCGATATGCGAATGAAGCCGGAGATTCAGCAGTACATGTCTGGGTTCGAGTGTACTACGTTGCGACAATATCAAGACAAAGCGCTGGCCTACGACATGAAAGAGGCGGCGGTGGAGAAATCAGTGGAGGCAAAGAAGCAGAAGGTGACCGGCAGCTTCTCACAAAACAAGAGTGGTGGTCCCCGCAAGGGCCAGTCTTCCTTTTATACGGCTAGAAAACCTCCACATCCTTCTAGAGGTGGAAAGAAGTTCCGGACAACATCAGCAGTTTTGGACGCATCAAAGAAATGCTACAATTGTGGTCGAGCAGGGCATATTCGACGTGATTGCCCCGCATCTTCTGTGACTTGTTACGATTGTGGACAAGAAGGGCACCGTGCGGCTTTCTGTGGAGTTGCTACTAGATCTTTTGGTACTCGCACTCCAGCGCCAGTTCCGAAGGAGATAAGTGTGAACCAGACGCAACAGAGTGGATTTCAACAGCAGAACATTGGGAAGAGAGAGACATCCAGTGCTGGGTCCGTTCCTCCGCGCCTGTACGAGATGAGGAAATCTGACGATCAGAACACTGCTATTGCATCAGGTACGATTCAGATCCTTTTGCAACCAGTTAGTGTCTTATTCGATTCTGGAGCTACACATTCTTTCATATCATTGAACTGTGTTAATCGTTTGAAAATCTCGTGTTTGTTTGATTGTGAACCTTATGTTGTGGGATTGCCGAGCGGAGAGAGAATTGTGGGAACCCTAGAAACTAGAGATTTTCCAGTGTCCATAGGAGGGAGAGATTGGCCATCGAATCTTATTGTAGTTGACATCTACGGTGATGATTTAATTCTCAGAGACGATTGGCTCAACCGTTATGGAGCTATTCTGAATTACCGAGAGAGAGTCATTTCTATCATTGCTGATGACGGATCTGAACACTTATTCCGAGGATGGAGACCGGGAAGCTCGGGAAAATTGATCAAAGCAATGAAAGTGTGGAAATTACCGAGGATGTCATGGACTCGTGCTATGCCATGAGGAAAGAGGAAGGAGTAGAGCTCTCGTCTATTTCGATTGTGAATGAGTTCTCGGATGTATTTCTGACGAACTACTCGGGTTACCTCCGCAGAGAAGTGGAGTTCACTATCGAATTAGAGCACAGGCAGCTCCTGTTTCCAGAGCACCATACCGCATGGCGCCAACCGAGATGTATGAACTCAAGAAGCAACTGGAGGAATTGTTACAGAAGGGTTATATTCAACCTAGCGTTTCTCCTTGGGGAGCGCCCGTTCTCTTTGTCCGGAAGAAAGACGGATCCCTCCGACTGTGTATTGATTACAGGGAGCTCAACAAAATAACGATCAAGAATAAGTATCCTATACCTCAGATCGAAGACTTGTTTGATCAACTGCAAGGGGCAAGGGTATTCTCGAAGATTGACTTGCGATCAGGATACCATCAGTTAAGAATTAAGGAATCGGATATACCGAAATCTGCTTTCAGATCCCGGTACGGGCATTATGAATTTGTAGTGATGCCATTTGGACTTACCAATGCTCCTGCGGTATTCATGCAATTGATGAATCGGGTATTCTTGGAATACTTGGATAAATTTGTGGTCGTCTTCATTGATGACATCTTGATATATTCAAAAGACGCAGAGGAGCATGCCGAACATTTGCGTGTGGTTTTGAGCACCTTGAGGAAGGAACAGATGTATGCAAAGCTTTCAAAATGCGAGTTCTGGCTCAGGGAGGTAACTTTCCTTGGGCATGTGATATCAGCTGACGGAGTTCAGGTGGACCCGAAGAAAATCGAAGCAATCTTGGAATGGGAAGCTCCTAATAACGTGAAAGAAGTCCGGAGTTTCTTAGGACTTGCTGGATATTATCGCCGCTTTGTAGAGGGATTTTCCAAAATTGCTCGTCCGCTCACTCAGCTGTTACAGAAAACTCAAAAGTTCACATGGGATGAGAAATGCCAGGCTGGTTTTGACGAACTTAAGAAGAGACTGACGATAGCACCTATTTTAGCATTGCCAGATGGAACTGATGGATTCATGGTTTACAGCGACGCTTCAAATCAGGGTCTCGGATGTGTGTTGATGCAAAAGGATAAGGTAATTGCCTATGCTTCTCGGCAGTTGAAACCGTACGAAGTAAATTACCCGACTCATGATCTGGAGTTAGCAGCTGTAGTCTTTGCCTTGAAAATTTGGCGACATTATTTGTACGGTACTCATTGTCAGATCTTTACCGATCATAAGAGCCTCAAGTACATTTTCAGTCAGAAAGAATTAAACATGAGGCAGAGAAGGTGGCTGGAATTGATCAAGGATTACGACTTGGAGATTCTCTATCATCCGGGGAAAGCAAACGTAGTAGCCGATGCTTTGAGCCGTAAACCTGTTTCTCTTCGAGTGTTGGAAGCACTTACGTCCCAAACCAGCATTCAACGAGAACTGATCTGCGAAGGGATTGAAGTATGGTCACCAGGAATTCAAGGGCAACTATATGTGATGGAACTGACTTCGTCACTAGTCGAGGAAATCAAATCTAAACAGTTGAATGATTCTCTGATCCTTCGGTTATGTGACGAAGCAAAGAAAGGAAAGGCCCCAGGATTCGTGATACAAGATGATGGAGTTCTGAGGTTTCAGAGTCGACTTTGCGTTCCCGATGATGACAATTTGAGACGAGCAATTCTGAAAGAAGCTCATAGTGTACCTTATTCTATCCACCCGGGCAGCAGTAAGATGTACAAAGATCTTAAACAAAACTTCTGGTGGGGGAATATGAAGAGGGACGTAGCAGAGTACGTTTCGAAGTGTTTGACTTGTCAGCAGGTTAAGATTGAACATCAGCGACCTGCCGGAATGTTAAAGCCGCTTCCGATCCCTGAGTGGAAGTGGGAGGATATCTCGATGGATTTCATCACCAGTATGCCAAGGACTAGAACGGGAATGAACATGATTTGGGTTATAGTTGATCGACTAACCAAGTCGGCTCATTTCCTAGGAATTAAAGATACATGGGGACCCGAGAGATTGGCGCGAGTATTTATTGCGGAGATAGTCAGATTGCATGGGACGCCGAAGACCATTATTTCGGATCGAGATGGTCGCTTCGTGTCACATTTTTGGAAGGCAGTTCACAGGGCTTTGGGGACTGAGATCCACTTTAGCACAGCTTATCATCCCCAAACGGACGGTCAGTCCGAAAGGACTATACAAACGGTAGAAGACATGCTTAGAGCTTGTGCCTTAGATTGGTCGACTGATTGGGAAGTTCATTTTCCGTTGATTGAATTCACTTACAATAATAGTTGGCAAGCTTCTATTAATATGGCACCATTTGAAGCTTTGTACGGGAGAAGATGCCGATCACCCCTGTGTTGGGATGATTCTTCGGATTTGATCGGGACGGAACCGGAATTGATAATTCAGACTCAAGAGAAGATAGCTTTGATTCAAGAAAGACTGTTGACTGCCCAGAGTCGACAAAAGTCTTATGCAGACGTACGTCGTCGCCCCCTAGAGTTCGACGCTGGGGACCACGTACTATTGAAGGTGTCTCCTACACGAGGGATTTTCCGTTTTGGGAGGAGAGGCAAGCTTAGTCCAAGATATATCGGACCATTCGAGATCCTCGAGAGAGTTGGAGATTTAGCATACAGGTTGGCCTTACCGCCATCGCTGAGTCACGTTCACAATGTATTTCACGTATCCCAATTGCGGAAGTATGTACCGGACCCCAGTCACGTCATTGATTTCGACGAGATCGAGATAGCTAATGATGGCACCTTCGAAGAGAGACCAATCAAGATACTTGAGAGTCGGATCAAACAATTGAGGAATAAACCAATACACTTGGTTAAAGTACAATGGTCACGACACGGAGTCGAAGAGGCCACTTGGGAAACGGAGGACAGTATGAAGACTAGATATCCGGAGTTGTTTTCATCTTAAGTTTCGGGACGAAACTTCTTTTTAGGGAGGAAGGATGTAATACCCGAGATTTCTGATATGTATTTGGAACTTGTGACATTGTAATTGTTGCACTTTGATCTGAGTATTATTCTCCGTATTTCATAATCCGATGTTGTTGAGCGTATGATTTCATGTATGTGATGTAGATTGTGATTCTACGCATGTAGCGCACGCTATCGTCTATGTGTAGCGTACGCTAACATGGATCCATAGCGCACGCTACAAAGGAACATTAGCGCACGCTATACGTGGTCAATATGATTGAGACGTGTGGTAGGTGAGATCAGGCCGGGTATCTTGGTCGGATTGTGTCGGGATGAACCTGGACGGCTTTCGGGAAAAGCCAAGTCAACTCCTTAGCGCACGCTACTGATATGAGAATAGCGCACGCTAAGTGCTGAGTTGATGAAGTCGATGGCCGTTAGCGCACGCTATGAGTATGGACTAGCGCGCGCTAATAACCATTTTCTATAAATAGGACAGCATCCTTTTCGTATTTTCAGCCTTTTCTCTTCCCACATCCGAATCCTTATACTTAGAGTATTACTCTCTTCATCCTAAACACTTCATATCAGCATCCTAGCTCGTGTTGAAGAACGTAGACCATTGGGGGATTGGTGTTCAAGCCTTCGGCATTGGGTTGCTTCAAATTCCTCCTTGTTCTTCACTACTTTGAGGTAGGTGATTCTTCACCAATATTAAGTACTATTATGAAGGACGTTTTGATCATGTCTTGGGTTTACCTCGTCGGTTAAATTCGTAGTAGTCGAGCATCATGTGTTAGGAAGATAATTTCGATGTTTCGGTACTTATTCTTCGTATAATCCTTTGAACCTTTTTAGTATATGGACTCCTAAGCATATTATGTATCTTCAAAACCGATCATGACCAGTATATGAAGATTACCTAGTTTGTATGTTTTACGTAAGGAATCATATGTTTTGGGACTTGGAATGAACGGAACTTAGAATATTTTTCTTGAAGATCAAGATGAATTATGGTGTAGTAATGATAATACGTATCCTTATGTCTCGAAGTCATTTAATCCATAAAGGTCTTTCATAAACCTTATGAGCATGATATGCACGGGGATGACATGTATTATCACCATAGAATTCATGAGTTCATCACCATTAGATCTAGTTTTCTGCCAGTAGTAATCTGCCATGCACGGTTAGCGCATGCTAACATACGTAAGTTAACGTGCGCTATCGGGGATAAGTTAACGCACGCTACGTTTGGTACGTAACGTACGTTATGATATCAGCCGAGTCGATCGGTGATCATAGAGAACTGTCGATCCATGGCTAGCGACGCTAGGCTTAGACGATAGCGACGCTATCAGGCGAGCTTAGCGCCGCGTTACGTGAAATACGAGCGTACGCTAAGTGGTTCAGCGGTGTATATTTTGAGCTTTTGGCCGTAGACCGAATTGCTAGGCAATCGTTCGACTTGAGATGATTTGTATATCATTTCTTTTGTTAAGGTTCGAGCTTGCTACGTTGATCGAAGGAGGCGGCCTTCGAGTGTGTTGAGATCATTGAAGTGTTTCGTTCTTGCCATCTTCGAGGCAAGTATCGTAATATGTTAATATTTGGTATTTTGAACATGCGTGTGATTATTCATGTTGTTAAACATGAGATTTATTTCGTTGAATTGTCATGATATTCGTTATCTAGTGTTTGTATGTTCATGTTGATGGACATGGCGATTTGGCATATATGTATGCATGAGTTATGTTTGTGTTTGTTGTGCGATCTATGTTGAGGGCGCTGGATCGGATGTCCACCTCGTGTTGGTCCGACGGGATCATCTTGGGATCTAAGTGAGGCGCCTGATCATTGGACGGGTTATTTCCACCTCGTGTTGGTCCGACGGGATCATCTTGGGATCTATCTTGAGAAGCTGGATCATTGGAATGCCCTTGTTGTGTTAATGGAATCTTTTGGATTCGCATTGCCTGATTCCTAGCGGAAGTCCGTGTGGTGTATCTTGTTATGTATTGTTGATGCATATTCGATTCGTTTAAATGATACTTGTACTAGCATCGTTTTGCTAACCCCTTTGGGGGTGGTCATTTGTTTTGATGTTCGGGTAGCGGGAGCAGGGAAAGCGACCGATGCAAGCGTGGCGACGAAGGAGTTCATGATGTTTGTGGTTGTTGGTGATTTGTTTTCTTGGTTTGATTTGATACTAAATACGCGTGTCTTATTAATATCATTTCGATATGGTTGTATTAATTACTCGTTGAACCAGTTGGATGGTTTTGTAAACTTGAATTTCCGCAGTATTGATGTCTTATATTTATATTTCTTTTAAATTAGCCTTGTAAATGCTTACTTAAAGGGTTTACGGCGCTGTAATTATTCCGAATATCTCGGGGTGTTACAAAATATAACCATGTGGTATTAGGTTGGATCATTAAAAGTCATCATCGACCCCAGTTGTCGGCATCAGTGCCGCCTGGTCGTCCCGTAATATTACACATACCACTTTATAAATTCTCACAATACAAGGACATATATCCACAAGTTCTTTCAATATTTTTTGAAGGAATCAAGATACTAATTTGTACATTTTAATAAGTTTTGATAATGATATATATTAAAAGGGTTATAATCAACATATCAATATTAGTGTCAAATTGAAGCTCTCGTGAAATGGGTCACAGTGGTATCAAGAAAAATCTATTCTGACATCATATGTATCTTATATGTAAGAAAAGCCGAATCAATAATTTAATAAATTAAAAGAATATTATATGTTTATATTTTATTGCATTATTTTTACTTCACCGTCCTTCTTCTTTTTTGTTTTTTTATCTGCTTTTCATCTTCATCTTCATTTTATTTCTCGTCTTTTTCCTTTTCCGTTTTTCAATATTTTGATTCTCCTGCTGTTGTCTTATCTTATTTACATCTTCGCTGTAACACACGTACATATATTAAAATAATATCTTACACATTACACTGTGGTGGCGGATAACAACGGCAGTTGGGTTTCCGGTTCGAGTCCGGTTTCGATGGCTTCGGGGGCTGAGGAGCTGGTCATTTCCCTCTCCTTTAATACCTTGAAATCTGTCGGCACCTTTGAAGGTGAGAGACATGAGCGCTCGTTGAAGAGGATGACATGTCATGGTGGGAGCTATTTTTTTCTTCCTTTTCCCTTTTTTTTTTTGTTTTTTTGGTATATGCTTTTTGTTAGGATTTTGTGTTGGGAGACAGAAGAAAAAAACTTTCTCAGGTGGGATTTTACATTTGCTAAACTTGTGAATTGGCTGTGTAGTTGGTGATATAAAATTGATGATTTGATATGGAGGATTATTTTCTTGATTCTCCGCAAATTAGAGACTCGTCGTGCTGATAACGTGTTATAAAACCGAAATATTATAGAGAGAATAGAGAGAATAATTCTCAGGTATATCTTTCATTAATAACTGAAGTCCTATTTATAGGAAACTTCAAATGGCACAATCGTAATTACATAATTACATCAGGAGCATAATAGTCATTCACATATTATAATACATTATCTTATTACGCGCTACGAGAAGTGCGCATTTCAACGATTCTTAACACAAAGCAGTATATTCTTATAAATACTAAATGTCCTCCCGTGCGATGCACGGCGTAAAATAATAAATATTTTATTATATTAGTAATATGTGATTGAATTTTAATAATATTATAAAATTATTAGAAAATATACATGAGCCAATATACATACATACACATAAACTATTATTTGATTTGCTTTAATTTATAAATCTAAGGGCACATGATAGGAAATGATAATTTAATTAAGCATAGACATTTATTTTCCATATAGGACAATATGAGTCTTATATCTAATTTTATAAATAATAAATTAAATTTTATTTATTATTATCAACTTTCATTAAAAGTATCCAACCCATATTCTTACTACATAATTTTTTTATATAATTTGGCATTATTATAATTATTTTATTATTTTACGATCAGAACAAAATAATTCTGAAAAATCAAATAACTGTTGGAGTACAAAAGTATGAAAATAAACTAAAAATATTTTTTTTTCCAATATTCTTATATTTTTATATGGTAATATTTTAATCATCTAATATATTATTATTATATTTAAATTACTTTATATATATACTATATGGATGTCAAATTAAAGAGTACGAAGTAAGAATTAATTTGATATATTTTTTTATCAAAAATAAAATTGATACGAAAAAGTTATAATTGTTTAAACTATTAAGTTAAAAATAAAATGAATAAAATGAGAGGAATTTTTTAATTGGTAGAAATTATATATGGAATAACCCTCTAAATTCCCTTCCAAACTAAATATCTATTTTTTTCAGATATTTAAAAAGAGAAATAATATGGTGATGACACGTGTCCTTTAAATTTTTTTGCGTCTCTCTTTTAATATTAAGTATGGATAGGGCTGTCAAAAATTGACCCGATCCATCCATTTTCTAGATGGGTTTGGGCTTGCATTCTGCCATCCAAAAAACAGGGT
The DNA here is from genome assembly GCA_033398695.1 of Orobanche coerulescens. Taxonomy (NCBI): domain Eukaryota; kingdom Viridiplantae; phylum Streptophyta; class Magnoliopsida; order Lamiales; family Orobanchaceae; genus Orobanche; species Orobanche coerulescens. Next base: position 27,996,115 of record CM065815.1, on the reverse strand, counting down.
CGAAATAACCCGGCCCAGATGGCTCGACCGGACTTAGGCCTTAGTGTCCAGGGGCTGAAAAAGCCTAATATTTATTGGGTCAAAATGGCCCGACACCAACACAGTTCTTTTTCTTTTTTGTTCCATAGATATTCATGTTGGTTATTGTGGTCAATAAAACTAAAGCCCAAAAAGGACGGCCCACTCTTTTAAGTCCGAACCGTTGAAGACTCAATCAAGAGGCCCACTAGAGGTGGCCAGTGGGCCGGGCCGACTCAGCCCAGTCCGGATTTTCTCGGCCCACGGGCCGATCGAGCCAGCCCGAACCGGGATCAAGCCCAGCCCCCTGGCTGCCCGGATGGTCCCGGTCCCAGACTCTCCAACCCGGCCCACCTCCGAGCCCGGCCCCAGCCCAGACCGGCCCGACCCCAGCCCGGGCCACCTGTAGCCCACCCCCACCCCACCCCAAGCCCACCCCCAGCTCACCCTCAGCCCACCCAAGCCCACCCTAAACCAACCCCACCAATCCATCATAAAATAAGCATTCAAATTTGAATGGTTGGCGGGCCATGCCATGTGGCACCAATCGATTGGTTGGTGTGCACTAGCCATTGCCAACAGCTAGCCCATGGGCCGGACTGGGCCGGGTTGGGCTGTGCCGAGCCGGGCCTAACGGCCAGAATTTTTTTTTTTTTTTAAAATCATCTCTTAACCATTTTTTCACACCAACAACAACTCTATTCTCTGTTCTTCTTCACTCTCAAGTTTTCACAACTCTCAAATTTTTCACAATTCTCAAGTTTTCACAACTTTATATTATTCTATTAATCTAAATCTATCTTTATTAAAAAAATTACTATGGCGGACGGATCAAGGAACGTTCATCATGAAGGAACCGGCGACAATGATAGCAATTTGCATTTCGGTAAGTTTACTAATTTTACTTTGTATTATTTATTTATGTTTACTATAGTTTATTTATTTAGTAATTATCATTATAAATTGTTATTAATTCACAATCTCTCAAGACTCTACTACCATGCCACCTCCATCTGATCCTACGGCCGAAGCTGCAAATAAAAATAAAAAATCATGGGTTTGGGCATTTTATGAGAGTATTCCCAGACTTACTCAACGCATCAGAAATGATTTGTCTTCTATGCAAAAATCAAAAGAAAACTACTACTTTTTCGTGGAAGATTGGTACCGGAACCGGAACACTAGCTCGTCATCAAGCTCTCCTTGTCGTTCCAGCCTCTACAATTGCTTCGGAGTCCGCTTTTAGTGCAGGTAAAAGAGTTATAACAGATAAACGGACATCTTTATCGCCCGACGTTGTGAAGATTCTGGTCTGTAAAAAAGATCGGGAACAAGCAGAAAAACGTCAACAAGGACGGACGGAAGAAGAAGACGAACACAACGAGGATGATGATCCGTGGATGATGATGGATTCTTCATCTGAATCGGGAGCTTCAGGGAGTGGCCAACACGTCGATTGAGCACATCATCCTACCTTTAAGTTCCAGGTAAGTAAAGAGGTAAGTAAAAGAACTACGTGGACTTTGATTTCTTAGGATACGTAGGCAGCTTAATTTTAAAAATTAGATTAAATTTCGAAAAAAAAATCTAATTTTTTCAAATTAAATCCAAGTCTAATTTGTTTATCCTTTTCTCCCCATTTAATTTAATGTTTACATATCTTAAAATTCAAAATGGATTTTCTTAAACAGATTGAAACAATTTTTTTACTAAGTTTTACAAATTTTTAAAGTCAAAACATATTTTTTAAATTAATTTATTAATTAATATTAATTAATTTATCTTAAAAATCCAAAATAGATTTTTACAAATTTAATTTTTAAATTAATTTTTTTTACATCTCAGGCCCTGGCCCGGCCCGGCCGAGATCGGCCCACCGGAAGCCCAGGGGCGGTGGGCTTCGGCCGCTCAACTCAGGCCCAGCCCAACCCAGCCCGCCAAAGATATGGGCCGGTCCTGGGCTCCCAATTCCCAGCCCGGCCCAGCCCAGCCCAGCCATGGCCACCTCTAAGGCCCACTATGCAGTATTCAGTTGCTTCATCATTCAAGTTCTTTGTTGAAAGTTCTCACTTTTTTTCACCAAAATTAGCTAGAAAGTTCATTTCTCTCTATAATCGCTGCCTTACTCCATTGTCCTCTGTCAATCACTGTTCTTGCTTCTTCCGTTGTCTCTCCAATCTCCGCACATGAGAGAAATAGAGTGCCAATCAGACATCTGCTCCGCGTCGATCAGGTACTTACTTTCCAGGTACACAAATCTGTGATCTCCTCCATTTCATTTTTTTTGCAATCTTTCTTTTGTTTTTACTTTATATTTTTGAGCAGACATTTTTAGTTATGTACCACATCTGCTAATATACCTCAATGTGATAAAATCAGATTTTACCAAATATGCCTCAATCTTGTTTTCTTAAAATTAATGCAAGAATGGATTCTTTAAATATCGAAAGCACATATAAATTCTTTAGAATCTCAAATGACAACAAAATATTAAATATCTAAATCATCAAAACGAATTTTCGAAGTATGAGCAAAAATGCTCAATCCTTTAATCAGCACCGTGTTATAAAAAATACAAATGCTCAAACGGCAACGATTGATAAATCCTTAAATCATCAAAATCACCCACCATCAAGCAAATTGTAATCTCTAAAATAGAATCATATCTCTTCTAAAGATAGATACATCAAAAGTTTATAGTTAACTGCAACCAATTGCAGTTGAGAAAGAAAAGAATTAATATAATAAAGTATTGCCTAAAGCTTCCATTTCTTTGAAGCCATGTAACCAATTAAGCGTACAATTAGGTTTCACACTTTTGGGGAGCAAACAACTCCAGTCTTAGTCAAGATACGACCACCAATGCTAAATGTTGATTCAGAAGCAATTGTAGTTATTGGAATACTTAAAATTTCACAAGCCAATGTTGCAGGCCGAGGAATCGATGCTTGTTCACCTTCCAATATCTGAGGACATCTATATCACTTCGGACGATGCCTTCATCCAATTATAAGTCAAGTTCAGATTTACTTTCACTTGAATTCAATTACCTCATTTCTCTATGATACTCCTAGAATAAAAATAAATAAATCCGAACTTAACATACAACTTTAAACATATGGACTTAAACTAAACTACATGATATAAATGAAATAGTATAATGGAAGGGGATGTCAAACTTACATCGAGAATGGATGTCGTACCCATAGTCGTAGATGATGTCAAAATTCCTTTGAATGTAGCTGTATATGTGATTAATCTTGTAATAAGCTACTTGATGTGGTTCGGTTTTGCTCATAAACACCAAAGAGTCTATACAAAGATCTCTTTATCCTATTCACCTTCGCTTGATAAGTATTTGGGTAAAGTCTTTTATAATAAAAGCTCAAGACTTGCAAATTTGGCTTTGGGTCAAGAACACATTCAACTGCAAGAGTAAAAAAATATTCATCATAATGCTTATCAAATTTCTCCTTCATCCTTGGTACTATCTCTCTAATCACCTCATCTTAACAATTCCCGACTTTATGCAACATCTTTTGTATGCTTGTAATTTGCATGAATTATAAGTTAGATATGGAATATACCGCTCTTCTCCACTCTTATATGGTTGGGCAAAACATGTAATTTCTACCATTGTAGGTTAAGTTAGTGAATGCACGATGGTATAATTACTTTAAAGCCTTTTCAAGCATCATACATGTTGAATTTTATTTAGTCACCACAACCAACTTCTAGAAACTTCCACCAACATCATTTAAATGCACATCTAGAGATGCTAAACGGACTAGCCCTAGCAATTTCGGGCCGGTTCTAGCGGACTTTGAGCTAAACAGTCCGGGCTAAAAGAGCATGGATCTAAACGGGTCGGCAATATGTGGAACTAACCCCTAAAACTAACGAGCTTTCGGCTAAATGGGTCAATTGGGCTATAGGTCAAAGTTCTAAAATTATATATTTATATCTAAATTTTTAAATGTAAATATATTTAACTTTTAAAACTAGCATTTGAAATTAATGTATATATTCTAAAAATGGTTGCATATAATTTTAACTATATTGCATATATTTATATCGGTACATCCTGAGGCGTAGCAGTAAAGAACTCCACAATCCTACTTAAACTCCTCCCAGGTAGCTAAATGGTCCATGGGCATTGCAGCTTCCCACCACTCCGCAGCTTCCTTATCCAGGAGGTACTGAGCAATAGGTACCCTCCTGTCGTCAGGACAAGCCATGGCATCGAACGTTCTACCCATCTGAAAAAGCCAATTCTCCCACCACAGGGAGCCAGTAGAACCAGCGAAGCGAGGGGGGTGCCATTTACTAGCTTCATCTTCTGGAGTCGGGGGCGGATTCTGACGTCCACCCAGAGCTATCTGGGCAAGCTGGGCTACCAACTGCTGAAGCACACCAGTAGCTCCAATGTCGGCATTACTACCCGTCGGCTGATCCTGACCGACTGACAAATTCTGCTGCCCGTCAGAACTCAGAGGTTGAGTGTTCGGCACTGAATGAGAGGCCAAATCTGCGGAGGACTCAGAAAGCGGAACTTCTTCACTATTAGCACCACGACCACGGCCTCGGCCGCGCCCCCTAGCTGCTCTACCGCGACCTCTCAACATACTGAAAAAAAAATTGAGAGGAACAAGATCAGAAAAATTCACAGTTTACAAGGTTGGTACCACAATTCACAATTTCAAACCACACAAGGAAATGAATTACAGAAATATAAGAGTTCGAGGAGACTTACAACCACGGGTCGCACGAAGAGATGGTAGCACGATGATATTAGGCTCAACGACTGACTCTAACGACACGACTGACAGACCCAAAATTGACCAACAACCTAGGCATTCATAACCTTAGGCTCTGATACCATAAATGTAACACCCCAAATCTCGTAAGGGACATTACACGCCGTAGAACCTTCAAAAGGTCTACCAGGCTATTACATGACACATAATTCACCAATGAAAACCCATAGGTGTTAGGCGTATTTTTATGCGCTTATTTATCATTAGTTTATATCCATTTTGAGCCTAAAAATGCATAAATGAGCTTTTAATGCACTATTCTTATATGTTTTGCAGGAAATTGGAGTCCGAAAGCCTAAACGACGAAAAACGAGCGAAAACAGCAATTTTTGGTCATGAGCCGCGGTACAAGGATGCTGAGCCGCGGCACACGTGTAATACCCGAGATTTCTGTTATGTAATTGGAACTGTGATATTGTAATAATTGTACTTTTGTCTGAGTACTATTCTCCGTATTTCATAATCCGATGTTGTCGAGCGTTTAATTTCGTGGTTGTGATTTAAAGATTGTAAATCTGCGCATGTAGCGCACGCTACCGGCTATGTTTAGCGTGCGCTAACGTGGATTCATAGCGCACGCTACTGAGGGTCATTAGCGCACGCTATGCGTGGTCAAATTGATTGGGACGTGCGGTAGGTGAAATCTGGCCGGGGGACCCCTATCGGATAGTGTCGGGATGTACCTGGACAGCTTTCGGGAAAAGCCGAGTCAACGCCTTAGCGCACGCTACAGGTATATGCGTAGCGCACGCTAAGTGCTGAGTACAGTTAAGTCAGTGAGCCGTTAGCGCACGCTACGAGTAGGGTCTAGCGCGCGCTAATAGCCATTTCTTATAAATAGGACAACATCATATTCGTGATTTCAGTTCTTTCTTCCCCCTTTACCCGAATTCTTACACTTAGAACATAACTTCCTCCATCCTAAACACTTCATATCAACCTCCTGGTTCGTGATTGAAGATCGTACATCATTGGAGATTGGTGTTCAAGCTTTCGGTGTCGGATTGCTTCATTTTCCTCCGTGTTCTTCACTACCTTGAGGTAGGTGATTCTTCACCAATACTAGTTGTGTTCTAAAGGATGTTGATCATGTTCGTCTAGTTAGTTAGATTCGTTATTAGTCGTACATCATGTGTTAGAAGGATATTTTCGACGTTTCGACACTTATTCATCGTATGATCCATTGAACCTTTTTGTATAAGGATTCCTAAGCATGTTATGTATCTTCCTAAACCAATCGACCAGTATATGAAGATTACCTAGTTCATATGTTTTACGTAAGGAATCATATGTTTTGGGACTTGGAATAGTCGGAACTTGGTATATTTCTTGAAGATCGAAGATAAGATTTGATGTCGAGTTGATTATCCGTATTTTTGTACCTCATGATCATGGAATTTCCACAAAACCTTTTTAGCATGACATGCTTGAGGATGACATGTTGTGTCAACATAGAATTCGTGAATTCACCATCTTTCAACTTGATTTTCGGTAGCGATGATACGCCATGCAAGGTTAGCGCACGCTAACATAAATGAGTAAACGTGCGCTATCGGGGATCATTTAACGCACAATACGACGTAGCGTACGTTATGTATCGGCCGATTGAAGCTGTCGATTCGTAGCTAGCGACGCTAGTCTTACACGATAGCGTCGCTAGCAGTCGGCTTAGCGCCGCGTTACGTAGAGTACGTAGCGCACGCTAAGCAGTCCAGGCAGATTGTTTGTTTTGAGCTTTTCGGCCGTAGACCGAATTGTTAGGCCATCGTTCGACTTGAGATGATTTGTATATCATTCCTTTTGTTAAGGTTCGAGCTTGTTACGTTGATCGAAGGAGGCGGCCTTCGAGTGTGTCGAGGTCATTGAAGTGTTTCGTCCTTGCCATTTTCGAGGCAAGTATCATATGTCGAGTTCGATTTATCATGCTTGTGGTTTTGTTCATATTGTTGAATATGAGATGTATTTCTGAAAATTCTCGTGATATTCGTTGTTATTTGTTCGTATTGATGAACATATTGAAATGCATATGTGTATGCATAATTGATTGATTATGGTATAAATGATCCGAGGGTCATGAGGATCTATCTTGGTATTTGGATCGAATGTCCACCATGCGTTGGTCCGACGGGATCATCATGGGGATCTATGCCGAGGGCGCTGGATCGTTGGACGGGTTTTCCACCATGCGTTGGTCCGACGGATCATCATTGGGATCTATACCAAGGGCTGGATCATTTGGATTACCTGTATTGTGTTGATGGAATCGTGAGGATTCGCATCGTTGGATTCCGGTGGCGGAAGTCCATTTTGCATGTTTTATGATGCATTGATGATTTATTGTATGATGATACTTGTACTAGCATTGTTTTGCTAACCTTCTGGGAGTGGACATTGTTTTGATATTCGGGTAGCCGAGGCGGGGAGGCAACCACGATGCAAGCGGAGACGGCGAAATGGCTCGATGATGTGGTTGATGTTATTGTTATTATGAATTGTCTTCTTGGTTCGTTTAGTACTCAGTACATCGTATTTGATAAGGTCATTTCGATATGGTTGTATAAGTTAACTTATTTGATAGGTTGAATAAAAATTTTATTTGAAAATCATGAGTTCGATTGGATAATTTTTAAACTTCTTTTAAATTTAGCCTTGTAAATCCTTATCTAAAGGGTTTACGGCATTGTAATTATTCCGAATATCTCGGGGTGTTACGAATATGGTATCGAGCTAAGATTTATGGATATCTTGGCAATCGGGTTAGTTGGAGTGCATTTACGTTATTGATTATTGGTCGTTCGTAACATCACTGCTGAGCCAGCATCGTCATGTGGACTGTGGTTGTAAGTTTCCTAATCTCGAATACTACTGTTTTATTTAATTCATGTCTTGTAAACATTGATGGATGTACTTTGAGAAAGTTTGTCCTGGATATTGAGTATTTATGTTCACAGTATGTTGAGAGGAGGTCGTGGACGCGGACGCGGTCGTGGACGCGGACGTGGAAATGCGAGGCAAGAAGAGTCGGTATCTACCCCAGAGATAGCCGCTAGTCGAACGGATTCACATTAGGGGACGGCGAGATCGGAAAATAATAATGCGAGATCCTAACGTGCGGGAGTGCTTGGCAGTGGTTGCCAGATAAACCAGCTTTGCTCAAGTTGTGGATCGCATGCGACGGCGATGGGGCAGACATAACGTGGAAAATCGATGAGATAGATGGCTTCAAGTAATTAAATTGCACCCTCCGAAATTTGGCCAGTTCTGTGAGACGCTTTCTTGGGATCCCGGATGAAGGAATTAGAGAAGATTTTGCGGGGATTAAGCGTCCCAACGATAGGAAGGTTCCGGTCGCGGTATCTTTTGGCCGGGAGGCTTTCGATCGTGGGAGGCCATTCGACCGGAGGAGCACAATGTTGACTGGACGGAATTCAAATTGATGATGGAGGCACGGTATTGTCCTCGTCGATTAGAAGCCCGAGTTCGGGAGTTTTCTCACCACAAAATTGGAAGCATCTGTGACGGACGTGATTAAGACTTTTAATCACCGGTGACTTATGTGCGCCACTTGGTTAGGACCGAGGCGGAGAAGATTTTCATTTTGACATGCGAATGAAGCGGAAATTCAGCAGATATGTCCGGATTTGAATGTACCACCTTGCGACAGATGCTCAGGACAAGGCGTTGGCCTATGATATGAAGGAGGCGGTAGAGAAAGCGACGGAGGCAAAGAAAGCGAAGGTGTCAGCAACTTCACGGAGGATAAGAGTAGCGGGCCTCGAAGGGTCGATCCTCTTTTCATTCATCCAGAGACCTCCGCATCCTTCTCGAGGTGGAAAGAAGTTCGGCGGCACCAAGCTTTGACGCGAGGAAGAAGTGTTATAAGCGTGGCAAAGCGGGACATGTTCGGCGTGGATGTTTGGCGCTGCTTGTGACTGTTTCGAGTGTGGACAGGAAGGACATCGCGCAACATTTTGTGGGAATGCGACCCGATCTTTTGGTACTCGTACTCGGCTCGATTCCAAAGGAGACGAGTGTGAACCGAGCGCAGTGGATTCCAAAGCAGCTGGGAAGAGAGAGACATCGATCTTGGGTCCGTTCCTCGCGCTTTGTCGAAATGAGGAAATCGATGATCGAGAACAGATGTTGCATCGTGCGATTCGAGATCCTTTTGCAACTTGATTAGTGTCTTGTTCGATTCAGAGCTACGCATTCTTTTATATCTTTGAACCGTGTTAATCGTTTGAAAATCTCGTGCTTGTATAATTGTGAACCTTATGTTGTGGGATTAGAGCGGAGAGAAAATTGTGGGAACCACAGAAGCTAGGGATTTCCAAGTATCTATAGAAGGGAGAGAGTGGCCATCGAATCTCATTGTAGTTGACATCTACGGTGACGATTTAATTCTCGGAGATGATTGGTTCAACCGTTATGGAGTACATTACGAATTACCAGAGAGAGTCATTTCTATCATTGCGATGACGGATCGAACACTTATTCCGAGGATGGAGACCGAAGCTCGGGAAAATTGATCAAAGCAATGAAAGTCGTGAAATTAGAAGCGGGGATGTCACGGACTTTGGTGCTATGCCATGAGGAAAGAGGAAGGAGTAGAGCTCGTCTATTTGATTGTGAATGAGTTCTCGATGTATTTCTGACGAACTACTGTAATACCGGTTGTAATTCATTCATTTTCATTCGGTAATTATCGACTGTAATTGTCACTCAGTGTATTTTCACTCAATTATAATCATTCATCAATCATGTTCATTCACCGTGTTCACCGCTCGTATAAACTTGAGTTGAGTATCGTTATTGTTCATCGTTTCAACTTTCCTCATATGAGTTCGACTTTGTTAGATCACCATTAATTTTTGGTAACTCCAAAAATTCTAAATCTTGCAATAATATAGAGAATTGAGTTAGCTTTCCAATGGTTCAAGCGGTGAGTCAATCGAGTCGGACGAGAGAGTTATGGTCGTTTTAGCTCAACCGCTCATTTTGATTTTGGCGATCATCGCCGAGCGAACTTCGGCCGTGTCGTCCGACCGGCCCGTGCCGTACTCGTCCGGATAGTGCGGGCGTCGCCTCGGAGACCGGCCGTGTCGTGCAGCACGGCAGTCGAGCTCTTCCGGATTAGCTGTGTAGCCCGAGAGGCCCGACCGTGTTCGGGACACGGTCGAGTCATTGTCGAGCCTGCGGACGGGTTCTTGTCGGTAGGCCCCTTCGGCGCCTCGGCCGTGTCAAGCGAGGACACGGTCGAGTCCTGCCCGGCCATTGCGCGCCACGACCGTGTCGGGCGGGCACGGTCGAGCTGTTGGCGAGTCAACCTATAAATTTTTTGAGCATTTTGAGCTCATTTCTCCCATTTTTCCATCTTCTTCACTGCAACCGAGAGAGAAATACTTGAGGGAGAGATTTCTTCATCAATTATCATTTGAGAGTATATTTTCATCACCTTCAATCTTTGGGAAGCTTGGATACTCGATTAAACTCGTGTTCTTGGATCGAATTGGTTGGATATTCAAGAGGTAATTTCTTCAACACTTTGGACTTCGATTTTGTGTTGAGATATGATGTTTTGGACGTTATAATCATGTTATATGAAGGGATATGTATATGATTATGAGTTTGTATAAGGATTCATTGGAGTATTGAGGGATTATTCAAGAACACCTTGAATATCGAGTTGGAATTGGGGATTTTCGACTAATTGTTGTTATAATCACATTTTTGGATATTCATAACGGATTATTGATCGTATTGGAGATGTTTTGTTGGTTTGAAACACTTCTTGGGAATTTTGATATTGGTATATTGAGGTTTGATTGTAAACAATCGGAGTTTGGGCCAACGTGTTTGTTTTAATGCCTCAATGGACTTAGTTTTATCGTATCGGCGTTTGGAATTCGTTATATTCGTGTTTAATTCGTGTATTGATCGGATTGTTGGTAATTGTATTGAATTAAGGTTGTTCGGCGACCAATATCTCAATTAGGGCGTTGTTCGTGGAAGGATAATTGTCATCGGTATTGTGTAAGTTAATTCTTACTCGGTTAAAAGGATATTCATACCTTTTGTTGTTGATCATTCATAATCATAACTCATTCATCATTGTATTAATCATATTAAAACTTGTTATTGTCAATTAATCACTTGATCATAAGGAGCAGCGGTTCCAATCTTTTCGTTGAGCTATCATTCATTTCATTATTACTCTCATCTCGGTGAGTCATTCTTGGCCTAGTCTAATTGTTATTCATTGATATTCATCATGGTCATTCTCGTTCATGTGACCTTAGGGTTCATATTGCGTGGCGGGTGTGGTCATGTGGAATTTTTAGTCGGGCACACGATGGTCATGTATTGGGTTCACCGATACATCGGACCGTGCACACGTAACGCTTACCTCCGTGAGACTAATTAGGTACAAGGACGGGTGTGTCCGGTCATTCGTCTTGTACACTTGCGAGAACATTACGGGCGTACTATGATACTCCTCTTCATGAAATTCATAATTAAGAATATTTCATAACTTGATTAATTCATGATTGTGTAATTTCAACTCTTGAGGATTGTTGTTCTTTGTAACCCCGTTTGGGGATTTTGTTTCGTGTCATGGCAAGGCAAACGCCTGCGGGAATAGCATGTTGATGTCGAGGAGTCCTAGTGATACTAGTAGGGGGCCCCAAATCCTTTCGATCATTCCTATTGTTGTCATTTATTTTCCATTTATGATTTTCATTTGAATACTCCGTTTCATTCGGTGTTGTGTATTTTATCTTCATATAAAATACACTAGTATTGTATTGTCTGGTGTGTTGTAACTAAACTCCTCATCGGAGTAATTATCGTTGTAATGTAGTTCGGTACTACATTTATCTTGTGTAATTCATTCATTTTCATTTGCTGGTGGGTCCCAGGTTGGGGATCTACGGCCGTAATATCCGCCTAGTTTGGGGTGTTCTGAGTTGGTATCGGAGCGTGGTTTTGAATACTACCTTCCGAGTCATGTCTTATTTGAAATCATCGTCATCGGACTAGTATCATTGGACTTTCGCGTCACGTGTGACTGTGCAAATGCCGAGCCAATCGAGGAAGAAGCGTAAGATTTCTAACGCCATGGTATAATTTACGGCAATAGTCATTCATTCATCATTCATCAATTAACAATCCTCAAACATCATCATTCATTGTGATTAGGACAATCATGTTAACTCATTAATCACTTAATTCATTTCATTACTCGATTAATAATCGGAACGATCATGTTAACTCATTAATTACTCAATTCATTTCATTACTCGGTTGTCAATCGGAAGATCATATTATTAATCTTGTTAAGTTATTCAAGATAATCATTTTAAGAATTTCATCGAGATAATCATGTAACTTGATAAATCATTCATATAATCACTAAGTTAGAGCATATATACTCATTTTCATCATCTCATGACATAATCATAACGTGTTAATCATGCGGGAAATATAATCATTATGCGACCTTTCTACTTGATATGGAGAGGCTGTCAGAGATGCGGGGAGAGGCGCGGTGCGAGCAAAACCCGAGAAATAATCACTCCGCCGAGAAATCGTGCCTGAGGACTCGGCCGATCGAGAAGATGTTCGGGTTGATCCACTCACTTTTATGCGAGCCATGATGACCCATATGCGATTGCTCAATCATCATTGCGCCACTCGGCCGGATTAATCGAGAGAACCCTCCGTATGAGCCAGTGCTAAGGAAAGTCTTGAACAACAACCTTCATTTGTCGGCAAGAAATCAACGGCGTAATCAATCCGAAGGCGGTCGATCAACCTTCAAGAAGCCTCGTGTGAGTCCTATCATTTCGGCGACCTCCTACGGTGCGAGTTGCGCGGATCTCGATCTCGGCGGCGATTCGGCCGTCACTGTTTCAACTGTGAAGAACAGGTCATTTCGGCACCAAATGTCCAAGCGGTCATCACGTGCCATAATGTGGAATTGCTGGGCATAGGGCCCGTTTTTGCCGAAGGGACTCCAAGTCGGCTCGGCGGCATCTCAGGCCCCGAAGCAACCGGCATTTGAGAATCGGCTGCTTTGTCATCGTCGTTTAAGATAATGGAAGCAAATAGAGTTGGAGCTCGTATTTATCGAGGCCAGGAGCGTCCGGTTCGGGGACCGGCAAGTCCCGATTCATATGATGAGGAGGATCGGCGATCCGGTGGTCCGAACGATTTCGGTATACTCGTAATTTTATTTCAACTTGTGTGTACCTTTTTGATCTTTGGTACACCGCTTTCATTCATTTTCGAATCATGCTTGAATAGACTTATTTCGGGATAGTCCTATTGCTTGTGGACATCATACCATCGGTCTACCTGACGATGGAAGAATTTTCGGAATCATACCGAATTAGCTTAATGACCGCGATTGGTTGATAGATCTAATCGTGGTGAATTTATCTGAGGACGATGTAATTTCGGTATTAGTTGGTTTAACCGTCTCGATACTATCCTCAGTGTTTGATAGCGTTTGGTCGCTATCTTTCCGTCGTTAGTTGTCGAATGTGTGCTTCAGGGAAGTAATCCCCGTTGTTCCAGTAGAATTTCTATTATGGCAGAAGCAGAAATTCCACAATCGAACTATTGATCATTCTTTGTTTCATTTTCATCGATTGGCCTTTCTAGGGCAATCGAGTTATTCAATCATTCATTGCATCATTTTCATCGATTGGCCTTTCTAAGGCAATCGAGTTATTCAATCATTCCTTGTATCATTTCCATCGATTGGCTTTTCTAAGACAATCGAGTCATTCAATCATTCATTGTATCATTTTCATCGATTGGCCTTTCTAAGACAATCGAGTCATTCAATCATCTATTGTATCATTTTCATCGATTAGTCTTTCAAAGGCAATCGAGTTATTCAATCATTCATTGTATCATCTTCATCGATTGGCCTTTCTAAGGCAATCGAGTTGTTCAATCATTATTGGTATCTCTTTTTATCGATTGACCATTCTAGGGTAATCGAAATGTTCAATCATTCGTGGTATCATTGTCATCGATTGACGATGTATTCCAGGCGAGTTATCTAGTTACCTTCACATAGAGTAGGGGAATTCAGGAATGAGTGGGAGCCGGTACGTCCCATTTATCGAAGGCACCGTATCGGATGGCCCCGACCAGAATGCAGGAGTTGAAGATTCAACTTGAGGAATAGTTCGAGAAAGGTTATCTCCGACCAATTGCGTCCCCGTGAGGAGCACCAGTGTGATCTGTCAAGGAGAAGGATGGCTCGTCTCGTGTGTGTATTAATTACTAGGAGTTGAACAGGTGACAATCAAGAATAAGTATCCTTTACCCCGTATCGATGACCTTTTGGATCAACTTCAGGGAGCTTCAGTATTTTCCAAGATCGACTTAAGATCTGGATATCATCAGTTGCGGATTCGAGAGTCGGATATCGCGAGGACGGCGTTTCGAACACGCTATGGTCATTTTGAGTTCGTAGTTATGCCGTTTGGGCTAACTAATGCACCTGCGGTATTCATGGAGTTAATGAATCGGGTCTTCATCGACTTTTTGGATCGGTTTGTTGTTGTCTTCATCGATGACATTTTGATTTATTCTCGTAGCCGAGAGGAACACGAGGTTCATCTTCATCAGGTTCTCGACGTGTTGAGACGAGAACAACTATATGGAAAGTTTTTCCAAATGTGAGTTACGGAGGTCAGTGACTTTCTCGGGCATGTAATTTCATCCGCGGGGTTCGTGTCGACCCTCGGGAGACGGAGACTATCCGAGATTAGCAACCTCCGAAAGATATTAATTAAATCCGACGTTTCCTCGGATTAGTTGGTTAATTATCCAACCCACGACCCGGAACTAGCGGTAGTGGTGTTCGCTTTGAAAATTTGGCGTCGTTACCTTTATGGCGTCACCTTTCGGTTATTCACCAATCACAAGAGTTGAAGGATATATTTACTCACAAGGAATTAAATATGCGACAGAGGCGGTGGTTAGAACTAATCAAGGATTATGATATTGAGATCCTTTACCACCGGGCAAGGCGACGTTGTCGCCGACGCCTTGAGTCGTAAGTCCATTCGGGAAGCAGATGCTTGCTCGTTTAACAATTCGAAGGAGCTCCAACGAAATTCCTTAGACCCGAGATCGAGTGCAGCCGAGTTCGAGACAGCTTTGTATGTTAGAGATTTCATCATCTCTTGAGGATGCAATCAGGGAGAATCAGGGTTCAGACTCAGCATTGTTGCGCATCCGTGAAGATGTGGCTCAGGGGAAAGCCCCTGGATTCGTGGTCCACAGGGATGGACTTTTGAGGTTTAAGAACCGGTTGTGCGTACCGGCGAATGATGAGTTGAAAAACTCTATTTTGAGAGAAGCTCATGCTACCCCTTATTCTGTTCACCCGGGTCCAAGATGTACAAGGACTTGAAACAAAATTACCGGTGGAGTAATATGAAGCGAGAAGTCGCGGAATTTGTTTCGAGATGCTTAACTTGCCAACAAGTCAAGATTGAACATCGCGGCCGTGGGTATCTCAAACCTCTCCTATTCCCGAGTGGAAGTGGGAAGACATTTCTATGGATTTCATCACGAGTTTGCCGACGAGTCGCCGTGGCATGAATACGATGCGGGTGATTGTGGACCGTTTAACTAAATCGGCTCATTTCACGGAGATCAAGGATACGTGGGGTCAGAGAGACCCGATTATTCATCAAGGAGATAGTAAGGCGCATGGTACTCCTAAGAGTATCGTTTCCGATCGTGACGACGATTTGTATCTCATTTTGGAAATCAGTTCACCGTCTTATGGGAACTCGGCTCAATCTCGTACCGCCTTTCATCCTCGGTCAGACGGACAATCGAGAGGACTATACAGACATTAGAGGACATGTTGAGGGCATGCGTCCTCGATTGGAAGGACGATTGGGAAGCCCAACTACCATTGATCGAGTTCACGTATAATAATAGTTAGCATGCTTCGATTAAGATGGCACCTTACGAGGCCTTGTATGGTCGTCGTTGTCGATCTCCGTTGTGTTGGGACGACTTATCAGAATCATTGGGCACCGAGCCCGATATGCTTATAGCCGCCCGTGAGAAGGTAGCTTTGATCAGGAGCCGTTTGTTGGCGACTCAGTCGACGAAATCATATGCGAGATAACCGTAAATCGACCATTAGAATTCGAGTGGTGACCATGTGTTGGTCAAGGTATCCCAGTCGTGGTATCTTCCGTTTTGGGAAGAGGGGAAAGATGAGTCCGAGATTCATTGGACTGCTCGAGATTTTGGATCGAGTAGGCGAGTTAGCTTATCGATTGGCTTTACCTCGGCGTTGAGCCGAATTCATAATGTGTTTCATGTCTCTCGATTGCGAAAGTATGTTGCCGACCGAGTCACATCTGCGGTTCGACGAAATCGAGATCGCCGACGATCATTCATATGAGGAGCGTCCTATACGAGTTTTAGAGCGGCGAATCAAACGGTTGAGAAATAAGTCGATTCCTTTGGTCAAGATTCGGTGGTCCGGACATGGAGTCGAAGAGGCCACTTGGGAAACCGAGGAGATTATGCGGGAGAGTTATCCCGAGTTGTTTGACCCTTAGTTTCGAGACGAAACTCTTTTTAAGGGGAGTATGTAATACCGGTTGTAATTCATTCATTTTCATTCGATAATTATCAGCCTGTAATTGTCACTCGGTGTATTTTCACTCAATTATAATCATTCATCAATCATGTTCATTCACCGTGTTCACCGTTCGTATAAACTTGAGTTGAGTATCGTTATTGTTCATCGTTTCAACTTTCCTCATATGAGTTCGACTTTGTTAGATCACCATTAATTTTTGGTAACTCCAAAAATTCTAAATCTTGCAATATTATAGAGCATCGAGTTAGCTTTCCAATGGTTCAAGCGGTGAGTCAATCGAGTCCGGACGAGAGAGTTATGGTCGTTTTAGCTCAACCGCTCATTTTTGATTTTGGCGATCATGCCGAACGAACTTCGGCCGTGTCGTCCGACACGGCCCGTGCATTTCGTCCGGATAGTGCCGGGCGTCGCCTCGAGGACCCGACCGTGTCGTGCAGCACGGCGAGTCGAGCTCTTCCGGATTAGCTGTAGCGGCGCCCGAGAGGCGGCCGTGTTCGGGACACGGTCGAGTCATTGTCAGCGCCGCGGACGGGTTCTTGTCGGTAGGCCCCTTCGCGCCTCGGCCGTGTCAAGCGGGACACGGTCAAGTCCTCGCTGGCCGGCTGCGTGCCACGACCGTGTCGGCGGGCACGGTCGAGCCATTGGCCGAGTCAACCCCTATAAATTTTTTTTTGAGCATTTTGAGCTCATTTCTCCCATTTTCCATCTTCTTCACCTGCAACCGAGAGAGAAATACTTGAGGAGAGATTTCTTCATCAATTATCATTTGAGAGTATATTTTTCATCACCTTCAATCTTTGGGAAGCTTGGATACTCGATTAAACTCGTGTTCTTGGATCGAATTGGTTGGATATTCAAGAGGTAATTTCTTCAACACTTTGGACTTCGATTTTGTGTTGAGATATGATGTTTTGGACGTTATAATCATGTTATATGAAGGGATATGTATATGATTATGAGTTTGTATAAGGATTCATTGGAGTATTGAGGGATTATTCAAGAACACCTTGAATATCGAGTTGGAATTGGGGATTTTCGACTAATTGTTGTTATAATCACATTTTTGGATATTCATAACGGATTATTGATCGTATTGGAGATGTTTTGTTGGTTTGAAACACTTCTTGGGAATTTTGATATTGGTATATTGAGGTTTGATTGTAAACAATCGGAGTTTGGGCAACGTGTTTGTTTTAATGCCTCAATGGACTTAGTTTTATCGTATCGACGTTTGGAATTCGTTATATTCGTGTTTAATTCGTGTATTGATCGGATTGTTGGTAATTGTATTGAATTAAGGTTGTTCGAGCGACCAATATCTCAATTAGGACGTTGTTCGTGGAAGGATAATTGTCATCGGTATTGTGTAAGTTAATTCTTACTCGGTTAAAAGGATATTCATACCTTTTGTTGTTGATCATTCATAATCATAACTCATTCATCATTGTATTAATCATATTAAAAGTTGTTATTGTCAATTAATCACTTGATCATAAGGAGCAGCGGTTCCAATCTTATCGTTGAGCTATCATTCATTTCATTATTACTCTCATCTCGGTGAGTCATTCTTGGCCTAGTCTAATTGTTATTCATTGATATTCATCATGGTCATTCTCGTTCATGTGACCTTCCGGGTTCATATTGCGTGGCCGGGTGTGGTGTGTGGAATTTTTAGTCGGGCACACGATGGTCATGTATTGGGTTCACCGATACATCGGACCGTGCACACGGTAACGCTTACCTCCGTGAGACTAATTAGGTACAAGGACGGGTGTGTCGGTCATTCGTCTTGTACACTTGCAGAACATTACGGGCGTACTATGATACTCCTCTTCGAAATTCATAATTAAGAATATTTCATAACTTGATTAATTCATGATTGTGTAATTTCAACTCTTGAGATTGTTGTTCTTTGTAATCGACCCGTTTGGGGATTTTGTTTTTAGTCATGGCAAGGCAAACGCACGGGAATAGCATGTTGATGTCGAGGAGTCCTAGTGATACTAGTAGGGGGCCCCAAATCCTTTGATCATTCCTATTGTTGTCATTTATTTTCCGTATGATTTTCATTTGAATACTCCGTTTCATTCAGTGTTGTGTATTTTATCTTCATATAAAATACACTAGTATTCGGTATTGTCCTGGTGTGTGGTAACTAAACTCCTCATCGGAGTAATTATCGTTGTAATGTAGTTCGGTACTACATTTATCTTGTGTAATTCATTCATTTTCATTTGCCTGGTGGGTCCCAGTTGGGGATCTACGGCACTGTAATATCCGCCTAGTTTGGGGTGTTACACTACCTGGGTTACCTCCGCAGAGGGGAGTGGAATTCACTATCGAATTAGAGCCTGGAGCAGCTCCTATTTCCAGAGCACCATACCGCATGGCGCCAACCGAGATGTATGAACTCAAGAAACAACTAGAGGAATTGTTACAGAAGGGCTATATCCAACCTAGCGTTTCTCCTTGGGGAGCGCCCGTTCTCTTTGTCCGGAAGAAAGACGGATCCCTCCGACTGTGTATTGATTACAGGGAGCTCAACAAGATGACGATCAAGAATAAGTATCCTATACCTCGGATCGACGACTTGTTTGATCAACTGCAAAGGGCAAGGGTATTCTCGAAGATTGACTTGCGATCAGGATACCACCAGTTGAGAATTAAGGAATCGGATATACCGAAATCCACTTTCAGATCCCGGTACGGGCATTATGAGTTTGTAGTAATGCCATTTGGACTTACCAATTCTCCCGCGGTATTCATGCAATTGATGAATCGGGTATTCTTGGAGTACTTGGATAAATTTGTGGTCGTCTTCATTGACGACATCCTGATATATTCGAGGGACGCAGAGGAACATGCTGAACATTTACGTGTGGTTTTGAGCACCTTGAGGAAGGAACAGCTGTATGCAAAACTTTCAAAATGTGAGTTCTGGCTTAAGGAAGTAACCTTCCTTGGGCATGTGATATCAGCCGACGGATTTCAGGTGTACCCGAAGAAGGTCGAAGCAATCTTGGATTGGGAAGCTCCTAAAAACGTGAAAGAAGTCTGAAGCTTCTTAGGACTTGCTGGATATTATCGCCGCTTTGTAGAAGGATTTTCCAAAATTGCTCGTCCGCTCACTCAGCTGTTACAGAAAACTCAAAAGTTCATGTGGAATGAGAAGTGCCAGGCTGGTTTTGACGAACTTAAGAGGAGACTGACGACAGCACCTATATTAGCGCTGCCAGAGGGAACTGATGGATTCATGGTATACAACGACGCTTCAAATTAGGGTTTGGGTTGTGTGTTGATGCAGAAGGATAAAGTGATTACTTATGCTTCTCGGCAATTGAAACCGTACTAGATTAATTACCCGACTCATGATCTGGAGCTAGCAGCTGTGGTCTTTGCCTTCAAAATTTGGCGACATTATTTGTACGGCACTCATTGTCAGATCTTTACAGATCATAAGAGCCTCAAGTACATTTTCAGTCAGAAAGAGTTAAACATGAGGCAGAGAAGGTGGCTGGAATTGATAAAGGATTACGACTTGGGGATTCTCTATCATCCGGGGAAAGCAAACGTAGTAGCTGATGCTTTGAGCCGTAAACCTGTTTCTCTTCGAGTGTTGGAAGCACTTACGTCCCAAACCAGTATTCAACGAGAACTGATCCGCGAGGGGATTGAAGTATGGGCACCAGGAATCCAAGGGCAACTTTATATTATGGAACTGACTTTATCACTAGTCGAGGAGATCAAGTCTAAACAATTGAACGATTCTCTGATCCTTCAATTATGTGACGAAGTAAAGAAAGGAAAAGCCCCAGGATTCGTGATACAAGACGATGGAGTTACGAGATTTGAGTCTACTTTGCGTTCCCGAGGATGATGATTTGAGACGGACAATTTTGAAGGAAGCTCATAGCGCGCCCTATTCTATTCACCCAGGCAGTAGTAAGATGTATAAGGATTTAAAGCAAAACTTCTGGTGGGGGAATATGAAGAAGGACGTAGCGGAGTACGTTTCGAAGTGTTTGACTTGCCAGGAGGTTTAGATTGAACATCAACGACTGCCGGGATGTTAAAACCGCTTAGATCCACAGTGGAAGTGGGAGGATATCTCGATGAACTTCATCACTAGTATGCCAAGGACTAGAACGGGAATGAACATGATTTGGGTTGTAGTTGATCGACTAACCAAGTCGGCTCATTTCCTGGGAATTAAAGATACATGGGGACCCGAGAGATTGGCACGAGTATTTATTGCAGAGATAGTCAGATTGCATAGGACGCCGAGGACCATTATTTCGGATCGAGATGGTCGCTTCGTGTCACACTTCTGGAAAGCAGTTCACAGGGCTCTGGGGACTGAGCTCAACTTCAGCACGACTTATCATCCCCAAACGGACGGTCAGTCCGAAAGGACTATTCAAACTGTAGAAGGCATGCTTAGAGCTTGTGCTTTGGATTGGTCAACTAATTGGGAAGTTCATTTGCCATTAGTTGAATTCACCTACAATAATAGTTGGCATGCTTCAATTAAGATGGCACCATTTGAAGCTTTGTACGGGAGAAGATGCCGATCACCCCTATGTTGGGATGATTCTTCAGATTTGATCGGGACAGAACCGGAATTGATTATTCAGACTCAAGAGAAGATAGCTTTGATTCGAGAAAGACTGTTGACTGCACAGAGTCGACAGAAGTCTTATGCAGATGTACACCGTCGCCCTCTAGAGTTCGACGCTGGGGACCATGTACTATTGAAGGTGTCTCCTACACGAGGGATTTTCCGTTTTGGGAGGAGAGGCAAGCTTAGTCCGAGATATATCGGACCATTTGAGATCCTCGAGAGAGTTGGAGATTTAGCATACAGGTTGGCCTTACCGCCATCGCTGAGTCACGTTCACAATGTGTTTCACGTATCCCAACTGCGGAAGTATGTACCGGACCCCAGTCACATCATTGATTTCGACGAGATCGAGATAGCTAATTATGGCACCTTCGAAGAGAGACCAATCAAGATACTTGAGAGCCGGATCAAACAATTGAGGAATAAACCAATACACTTGGTTAAAGTACAATGGTCACGACATGGAGTCGAAGAGACCACTTGGGAAACGGAGGACAGTATGAAGACTAGATATCCGGAGTTGTTTTCATCTTAAGTTTCGGGACGAAACTTCTTTTTAGGGAGGAAAGATGTAATACCCGAGATTTCTGTTATGTAATTGGAACTGTGATATTGTAATAATTGTACTTTTGTCTGAGTACTATTC